>OY725325.1:9714163-10403964 GCA_963242795.1 Inga leiocalycina
TTGTTTTTTAAGAAAAATATGAGTTTTTTCATTTGTTTTAACTATTTTTTTTAAATTAAGATGTGTATTTTAAAAAAAAATAAAAAGTGAATTTTTCATATAAATCACTTGTCAACTAGAATTAAAATAATCTGAGTTGTGATATTTTTATTAGACGGAGTTTAGAGGATATGGTACTGTCAGAGTTTATAAGTATTTCTTTATCCTGATATCCACCAGCAGCCAGGCTTGATGAAAAGTTTTTGTTGGGTTTGGGGCAGCTATTAGAGAAAAGAATAGAAAAAGAACTTTAAAATTGAAAATTTTCAAATCAAGGATTTTTCAAAAAATGAGTTATAAATTAATTATCAAGTTTGATCATTCTTTTATCAACTTTTAATAACAAACATAATTTAAAATTTTACAATTTCAAATTTCTTTTCAGTCTTTTTCCCGGACTATTATTTGCCTTGAATCTGCCTGAAGAGTGACAACAACTTTGAATATCATATAATATAATTATATAAAAATGTATAATTAAAATAAAATATTTAAATTATGAGATTATTTATTTTAATATTTTTATTTCAAAGAAAAATAAAGCTATACAAAATTTTTTATATTATTTGAGAAATAATGACAATCCTCTCAACAGCCAAAAAGGCCCAACCTGAATTAATGTCAAATTTTTGGACAAATTTATTTCATTTATTGTAATTATTATGCAATTTAATGTCAAATAATACTTAAAATATAATCTTATCCTTTATATGTAATTATCATAAAATTTAATGTCCTTTTTAGTCATTTGACCATGAAAAAAGCTATTCTGATAAAATCATCCAAACACTCTCATTTTATCAAAATCACTTTTTCCCATAATCTATTTTTCTATAATCTATTCTGCAAAAGCTATTTTCTCAAGAATCTAGAGAGTGTTTGGGTTCAATTATTTTAATTGATTCTGGACCCAAACCATGGTTTCACCTAAAAGTATCCAAACACTCATAAATTTTGGATAATCCCGTTTCAGGGCGAAACCAAGGTTTTGGATTGCAAAACCTTGGTTTCACCACAATCCAATTTTTTCTGCTTTTACACCTGATTTTTTGACCGTTGAGATCCCGTGAAAGCTGTCCTAGTGAAAGCTTTTAGGCTATGGCGGAGATGGAGAAACAGACGGCGAGGGTGGTTGAGGAAGAGAATGGCGGAGGCGGCGGCGAGGAGGAGCGGCTTTTGGAGGGTATTGCTGTCGTGGATTTCGATATGCTCTGTTCCACGGTGGCCTTGCAGGCTAATGGCAAATGGGGGAAGCTTGGTGGTGTTGGAGACGAAGAAGAGGTTACAGAATTTGGTGGGGTTTTCCGGATGTGGGAAGGTGAACTTCTCGATTGCTTTGAAGACCGTCGAATCGCCCTTGAATCCACATGGTAACTTTCCTCCTTCTTCTTCTTGGAGCTTTGGCCTTTTCACATTCTGGGTAGAGACAAGGGTTTTGAGCGATCAGGAATTTACTTGTTAGATTTCTCTATTTGCCTTTAGGTTCTTTGAAGGTTTGTGTTCAGTTTGTCTTTTTGCCTTTTTGGGTTTCTATTTCTAGCAGTATCTAGAGATTTTATCTTCCCATATCTGTTTTTTCCTGGGTTGGGTTCTCTTGACAAATTAATTTAAATCATTTTGATTTGCTGCCTTGACCCTCATAATTGTATAGATGTCTCTGGTCAGTAAAAAACCAAAACGCCAGAATAAAATAAAGAGGTAAAGAAGAAGAGAAAGGGAAAGGGTCAGAGGGGTGAGGAATAGCTTGAAAGCTTTCTGTTATAGATTATTCTTATAAGATATAATGCCTGTAATTTGTGAATAACAGCTTGTTTGGTTTTGCAGCTGTCCTTGCTATCGATTTGGGAAGAACATGAAGAGAGCTGGCTTTTTTCTTCCTTATGTTCATGTATGTTTACTTTTCTAGAAGATGTCAAAATTCTCTGTTCCGGCAAGAAAATTCAAATTGAGTTGAAACTTTGACGAATTCAATTTATGTCAGCTCTCCGAATCTGAACTTTGAATATATATATTTTTTCCTTTGTTTTTCAGGGAATAGTTTACTTTCTTCTCACAATTGGCGTCATTCTCAGTTTGATTGCTTTTATTGCCACAAGAAAGCACCTTTTTCTCTATCTGGCAGTTTCCTTTGCTATTACTACAGGAGCATATTTAGGCGTATTTCGAACACGTATACGAAAGAAATTTAACATCAAGGTGGGTTTTTCTCTATAGACTTGTTTGTAATTCCTAACTTTCGCATGTATAAGTATTGAGTTAAATAGATGTTTAGCATCTTTCACCCAACAAAGGAAAAAAAAGATGTTTTGCATATCTCTGGATGGGTTCATATCCTTTTCGTTTGCTCAATACTTCAATTATATTCACTCCTCATATCTATATGAAGTATAATTGTGGCTCAAAATTCAGAAGTGTAGCTGTCACACCATTTTTGTAGAAGGTTTTGGGACATGGGTGTAATTACATGGATTGGTGGTATAATTATTATTTTATAGGTTTATGAATTCCCATTTGATCTCCTGAAATTAGCTATTATTTGCATACAATAGTTTGTGTAGGGGTTAGGCTAGGTAATATTGATACTGTGCCCTGTGACTTCCTATTCCTATCTTGTAACTTCTAATATATGTCTACTTTAGTGTTTTTCTGAAATAAATTTTGAATGTGTTGATACCTTTGCAGGATAGGGATAGTTCCTTGGATGATTGTATTTACCATCTCATTTGTCCTTGCTGTACATTATGTCAGGTCATCTTCTAAATTCTTTCTCTTCTCTACCTTGGTTATTGTGATTTATTCCTCCTTAGAAGGAGAAGGAACTATGTACAATGGAATGTGTTTAAAATTCTCTTCAGGGACATGTTCGAATGCTGACTATAGGTATCACTGAAACATGATGCAGGAATCTAGAAATATTATTTGGTGGATTCTGGCTATCCCACCCCGACTGGATACCTTGGTCCATACAGATCCGAGCGTTATCAAATCGTTTATTATATGCACGAAGCTTAGTCATGTATAGTTTCCTTCTCATTACGTACGCTTTTATTGACAATCTGTTAAATGTTATTGTATTTACATTTTGACGTATTCTATTTTTGCCAATCAGTGAAATGTATGCGTATCTCTACTCTGAACTTGTACTTTGATATTTTGTAGTATATTATTTTATATCCTAACTACTTCTAATTAATTTTTTGTTACACAAGTTATTACTATACATGTACACACACATATGTATATATATTTGACTAATTTTAAACCACATATGTTCACACACACATGTTATTACTATATTAAACCACATTATAGACTAATAATATAATTTATAAAATAATTTTATATATTTTTTGATATTGTATATTTGACTAATTTTATTATTATAATTTTTTTAAAATTTATTTCGAATTTTTTTGAATTTATTAAACATTTAATGTTTAATAATGGATATAATATAAATTTATCCCTTACATGTAATTATTAAAAAAACTAATGTCCTTTTTAGTAATTTGACAATGAAAAAAGCTATTCTGACTATAACATCCAAACACTCTAACTTTATCAAAATTACTTTTTTCTCATAATCTATTCTACTCATAATCTATTCTCTAAAAGCTATTCTTCACTTTTCCCCCAGAAGCTATTAAAAAAAGCTTTGCCAAACACACACCTATTCTCCAAAAACTAACAAGAACACACCCTTAACCGGTCTCTCCCTTTCCCTCGGTCGTTATTTTTTCTTTAAAAACTCATGGTTCAAGTTTTATCGGTGCTTCTTACTTTATTTTATGTAAATTCCGTGCTAACGAACAAGACGTGCAACGTCAGAAGGCTTTTGAAGAAAATACAATAACAACAATATAGTAACAAAGCCTCCTTATGTAATGCTAAAAAATTCAAATATCTTTGGACCTCTTTTTCTTGATGCCACCCTTTGAATCGGCCTGTTATCGATCTGATGTTCATGTAATTTTTCTTTATTTTTTAAATTCTATTCATGGCAAGGACATTCAAAAGAGAGATAGAACGTCTGACCTTTGTCACCCAATTTTCACTTCAAGATCTCTCATTTTGCAATTCAAATGACTGGGTAACAGATCTCAGAGCCTTAGCAAGCATTACATAGTTCAATCCAAATTATAAATTATAAAAATTCAAATAGTAACATGATAACAATAGATCATAGATGCAAGAGGTCACCATACATGATTGTGAGAAGCTCAATAATAAAAAGATTCACGCCAGAAAAATGGCTTACAAATGATGTAATATTGCCCATAATAATCTCATAAGCGGGCGTCATTCCCCATATTAAAAAGTGTTTGTGTTTGGATTAGCTTTTGAAAATAACTTTTACATTTTACGAGGTAAACGTGTGAGAGGAGTTTTATCTCGGGTTGCGGAAACCTAGGTTTGGAAGAAACCCAAACACTCACATAATAAGATTAGATGGTGGGGCTATTTCACTCGACATGTAACACAGACTTTTGTCCATCGTGATACGAATGAAAATCTGAAGGACGATTGAGTCAAAGCACATGAATTGATACAAATGTCCCTGCGCAGGTTGTGTATATGCCACAGATAATATTTCTAAGAACAGTAAAGGACATGTGCATTTCAATCAGGAAGGGTGCAAAAGATCCACAGAAGCAATATATGGAGTGTGCAACAGTAAAGTGGGCGATTCAATTCTGAAAGACTGACATAGATAGCACCTATTTATAGACAAGAAAAACAGAAAAAAAAAAAAGGATTTTCAATGCCATTATTTTACATAAGCCCGAATTCTCTACTGATAAAACTTCAGAACTAGACATGACAGAAAACTATAACTAATTTACCACATATTTATAGCACAGAAAGAGGTAGCTGAGCACATTTTATACAGACCAGAAGAAGAGTGACCAACTCTTCCACCATCCACCAAAGAATAGACTAACCTTTCGTTGCCTTGTAAGGAGCAGTCAGCAAGAATTTTCCTACATGTTTTTAAGCTGAGTTACGCTTTTAGTCTGTTAACTAGAAGCTTCAGCTTTGGTTTCTTTCAAACTTAGAGACTCCACTTCCTGCTTCAATTCTTCAATCTTGGGAGATGATGACGTAACATCAGCTGGTAGAAATCCATTGGCACTGAAAACCTGATTGAATTTAAAATTTGCTGCAGATCCCATGATGCCATTGTAGCCCCTAGTTTCAGTACTGAGTACACCCCTAACAGTTCCATATGCGTGGGTTGGAGAAGCATAAGGCACCTGGCATGTCTGAGCAGTTGCTACCGGAGGACCATACCAGAAATTCCTAGAAACATCAAATGGAACTGCAGATCCATTGCAACCAAAGCCTCCCATAGGGAGCCAGCAACCATACATGTTAGATCCATAAAAATACAATCCGTCACTGCCGTAGCAGGGAATAGGTGCAACCGCAGGGGGAATGTACCTAGGACTATACTGAGGGGCACCTTTAGGGGCTCCTCTTCCATTCTTGTATCTCATTCTATTACCACCATCATAATTATTGTTCCCGTCTTTTGGCACAGCCCTCTTGACCTCCACCTGTCTACCATTCAAGTCATGGAAGCTTTTCATCATCACACTTTCAACAGATTCTTCTGAATCAAAAGTAATGAAACCAAACCCCCTAGGCCGGTGAGTTACACTGTCCTGCATCACCACTACATCCGTTATTCTACCAAATCTCTCGAAATATTTCTTAAACTCGTCCTCAGATATACCAGCTGATAGGCCTCCTACAAAAACCTTCTTGGTGCTAACGTGGTCGCTACTGTCATAATTACCACAGTTACTCGTCCCTCTACTCGGGGGTAGGTTTTGATGTTGATGTTCACTTCTAGGTATTGCTTTCTTCACTTCTACCTGTACAAGGATATCATAAATCAAACAACCCCAAAAGAAATATAAACTGTTTATTTTGGTTCTTGGCCTTGGGAAATAGACATTGCAGATACAGACTTGAAACATGACGAAACAGGCATAAATGACCCAGTTCTCAAGAAAAAATGGTCGACATCACTCATTGGCCACAACTCCATTATATCTTGAATTTCTCTTCTATTACTAGATTCAAGTCTTTCATCATGGAAAAAGAAAGAAAGAAAAAGATAAAACGAGGTGTGTAAAAGAAAAGTGAAGTTGAACGGACCGTTCTTCCGAGTATGATATGCGTGTCTTGAAGGGCTTTATCAGCCGCGGATACGTCGGAGAACCTAACGAAGCCAAAGCCTCTAGGAATTTTGGTGTTGCGGTCCAACGAAATTGTGGAACCCAAAACAGAGCCGTACTTGGCGAAGTGGTCTTTCAAAACATCTTCGGTAGTGTCCCGGGAAATGCCACCCACAAACAGCTTGGCTTGATCAGAATCCATCTTCGACTAATCCGCACGCTTCCTTACTGTACAAAATCCCCAAATCTACCAGAAACCCTAAAACCCCTACTTCGTTTTTCGTCGCTATGGAAGACACGACACTTTCGATACAAACTTCCTTGACGGTTAGCGGACTTTTTTGTTTGGGCCCAAAACATCCTTAGACCCGATAAGAGTTTCATATGTCCATGATGGGCCCAGAACATCCATTAGCTCTTTTTTGGTTCCATGGAGAGAGTTTGTCATACCAAATCTCCTTCTCTCCAACACATAACATCTCAAATCATTAAAAAAGAATATTCCTGATAGACACAAGGGAAAACGTTCATATCTTTAAACATTCCTTGAATAGTCAGCGGAACAAAATAATTGCATATAATCCATCTCATCTCATAAACTTTTAAGGCAAAGATTTTTGGGGAAATTGGAGAAAAAGTCCACATTGAAAATTTTATCAGTGAGGAGGACTTGAAAAATTTTTATACCCAGAAAGCAACATTACTCTGTGAAAGTTGTATACACAGACAACTTGAGCTGTCTTCATAAAAATTAAAAAGAATATAAATGTTTTTATAAAAAATAAATTTTGACCTAGCAAAAAAACTGCATAGAACGTACTAGAGCTGGTTCTTTTTACGACGTTATTTATTCATTGAACCTTTATTGGGCTTATATGAGATTTTTCTGGGTCATAATAATTTAAAACATCTCTTCAAGCCAGGTTTTTTTTATAGCTATTACGCCAGGCCGGGAAAAAAAGAGCACCGAATAAACGTGTTCAGATCCCAAACATATCACCCATTTTTTAATGTCTGTTTTGTGTTATCCTTGACCCACAGAAATATAAAAGGAACCAATCACCAAAAACCAAAAAAAATATCTAGAAAGGGGAGACAAAAGGAATATCTACCATTTGGATCCCTTACTTTCATGGGGCCGTTAAATCCAATCAATTGGAACAGCATATTAGTGTATTTCAAATATTCCTTTTGCAAAAGTTTTTGTTGAGTCTTACATTAGGAGCCCAACAAGTGTTGTGGGGTATATAATTTTGAAGGGTTTTCCCTCCCAATAATCTAGCTTTTGAGAGTTTACCCTCCTTTGAAGTCTATATTCATTTCATTTGTGTTTTCGTTGAAAAGTCAATATTCACAAAGAGGACTTCCCACACAAGGTTTTGACTAACAAGAAGCTGAGTGAAGTGCTATTATTAGCTTTGTTATGGTAATATTTCGAGCCTTCTCTTTTGATTCGTGTTATATGATCAGAATATTTATCACTTTCAAGGCTTGTTTGCTATCAGGGGAGGGGAAGGAAAATGTTTTTAAGTTAGATTTTAAAAAATAATAGAAGTGGGGTACTAAGTTTTTAATTGAGTTTTTTTACTTTTTTATCTTACATATTCTCTATATTAAAATTTAATAACCTCACTTTTTTAATTTTCTTAAATCTAACTTATAAAAATTTTTCAGATCCCTCGTTGTCTCTTTTTAACCCTTATTAGGTAAGAAGAATAAAAACTATGAAACTTGAAGCGTATCACCGCCCTTATTCACAATCAAATTCCCTTATCATGCTTACAAACAGCAGTCAAACTCCGGAAAAATGGCATCCATGTCCTTTTGTATTTATTTATTATTCATTGTGTATTGTTGACCATTTCCTACAAATACTCTTCGATATCTACCTGTAATTAATCTGCATATATTATGAACACATTTGAATCTTTTTCTTTCAAAAAATAAATCCTCTGTGAGAAATCAAATGGGTAAGGGGGAAACACACACACACACACACACATAAGGTAAAATAGAAGAGGGCTCAATCCCAAGATTTCCTCACATGCTGGGGAGGCGTCTTGTAATAAAAATAATGGTTGGTCTAATGCCGTGCGAATATTCGATAATCGCACCCTCCCCAAATAATAATATTAAAATTATAGCATACGGGAACATGCACAAAAGTATCACATCACATCAATTATTTACTCTATATTTTATGCTTTCTCTATTTTAATTTAATTCCATGCATGTGACTCTGGGGTTTGAATAATCCATGTTGATGTTGTTAGAAACGTCTGACTCAAGAAATTAGACCTATCACCTATCTTTATTTGCGTAGAATCATATGCTAATAACCTCCACTAAGCAATATAGCCGATTGCTGCAAATACGATGGACACTTTTTTTTGTTCAAACCTTTTTGGGCTTCGAGCCGTGGGGATTATTTAGAAGGAGGGAGATTAGCTATGTAAATGCGATTTATGGCATCGCAAATGATGTCACGAAGGGGCTAATCTATGTGTTAGGAGTTTAAGAAATGAACTCGTATGGATATTGCCAATAATTTGATTTAAATAAGTTATCTCATAGTCTCGTTGTGGCAAGAACATCACACGCATACAATACTCAGAGCTCTAGTTTCCATGGAAGCGTTTTTTCTTTTTTATTCCCCTAATGTCTTGGTCGTCTCCATGACAAAGTTAATGTTAATGGATGCCATGAGGACAGCTCAAAACCATACTTTTTATAGTTTTTAATATACCCATTAAAACATAACGATACCTAACTACTATGCCACAACATTTGGATTTATGGGCCTCAGACTTGTAGATATATAAACCTATTCAATTTGATAACATGTTTGTTTGGAACAGCGATTAGAATATTTTTTAAAAAAAACTTGTCGATTGTGATTTACGATATAGAGGTAAGCATATGAGAGGAATTTTATCTTAACTTACGTAAAAAACAGTTTATAAACAATCTTCATACCAAAACAAACATACACAGTTATCGGTTTATGTTCAAATATGCCATATCCAAGTGACAGCTATGTTGTGTGTGTGTGAGCGAGAGAGGGGGGTTAAACTGTGGGAAACAATAACAAAATTGGTTTGGAATAATAGATTAAAAGATTGATGGTGAATCATGATTCGAGTACGGGGGAGCGTGCACACAATTAAAAAAAGATGTGGATTCGAATGCAAGGTGAGGCTGGCGAAGAGTGGAAGAAGCACATGCATGTGAGGGCATATTATTGTGCAATTTTATAAGGCTTGGACACAGACTACAAATGGTGATTAGAAGAATAGCTTTAGGATTATAATGGATTTTAAGAGAGGAAACACAGATGCACTTTCGGTGGAGGAACTCAAATTGGCCTTGCCCTCGCTCCGATGCCATGCCACCACCGGTTCAAAGTTTATCATAAGCCGAATTATGTGATTTCGTTTGTTTTCTTGTTTTTCTTTTTTGGAGATCATAATAGTTATTAACTTGACTGGAGATATAAAATATAATTTGTAACGTAAATTACACTATAAATTATATTTTATATTTAAGATCAAAGAAATACTATACACATCGATCCATGCTATGATTTCATCATTTATGGATGTTAATAAGATACCAACACCTTAGAGTAGCATAGTTTTTAAGCTAGCAGTAAGGTTCAAACAAGAAAAGGCGATGCAGGGATAACATAATCCGCCTTTTTTGGTAGTTATGTGTGCGCACGTAACGTAATGTGGCCCTTTTTTATTTTTTGAAGTTAAGAAAACAAGAATTGAGGATGTGGTGTGGTGAGGTATTAGTGATGAAAGCGTTGTGATTCCTTGATTGTTAGAGGCAGGGGAGCTTGCACTGCTCAACTTATCTGCTGTACTCCTTATTGTTATGACGCTTGCACGGCATATTATTCGTCTTTTTACTTAATGCTCCCTTCCATTTTCTTTGATGTCACTCCATAATATTCGAATTAAGTCACGAGTTTTTTTTAATTAATGGCATGTGCTAACAACATGATATATTGAGCAAAATTAATCTCATGGCCTCTCACCTTCTATTCTATTTAGGCTACAATATAATTGGCCAAGCGGGGAACAAGCAAGGAGTTTTGTAGATTTGCGCAGTGATCAATTTATCCCAAATATGGAAAGCAACCGCATAAAACTCCAAAGTCCAGGAACCGTTTAATATTGGATGAGGGGGATTGTGCCGTAGGCATGTGGAAAACGAGGAGGGGGTGACATCAGAGAGGGAGAGAGTGAGCGATTAGGAGTAGGACATGCTAAGGTAGGTGCAGCACGAGGCATCGGAGGCTTTCTAGCTAGGCTCTTGCTTCTGATGGGCACAACCCCCCACCCTAATTCCTAGCCTTGTGTGTTCTTTGTTCATTTTGACCAAATTCATTTCCTGTCAAAAAAAACTTATTATACGCTTATTGTGGTAATAATTATTTTTTTAATGTGTTTTATAATATATAAAATAAATATATAAAATAGATTTTGTTTGGAGTGATAAAGGAGTAAAAGAAGGCTTTGGGGTGTAGCATGTTAGCGGGTGTTAGTATATCTCACGGAGGGGATTATATATATACTACCTCCGGTCCTAAATATAGGACATAGTTTGTAGTACAATTTGTACTACAAACTATGTCCTATATTTAGGACCGGAGGGAGTAATATTTATACGTGCTAGCTTATCGCTCATGAATGAATATGTGTTCGTTTGGAATAATTTATTTTTAGGTAAAAGTGCTTATAAATTGTGATTCACGGTATACGAGATAAATATATGAGAAGAGTTTTATCTTGGCTTACGTAATAAAGACTTATTTCCCCCCAAAACGTGTTTCCAAACACAACCCATATAATACGAGTGATATGGAAAAGTAAAGGAATATATATATAAAACAGCAAGTGTACAACGAAGATAAGAGAGTCACGTGAGCATTGGTGAGGCCTTAATGCTTGCTGGATCATTATGTTTGGTTTGGGAGAAATAATTAAAGGTCTCGTGTCATTATACTCTAATCAATTAAAATATAATAACTTATTTAATTTTAATTTTATATAATAAATAGATCATCTACAAAAATTTAAATTTTATGATTTTATGATTTTAAAGATGATGGAAGAGAATTTCGTTTTTTATTTTTTTAAATTAAGAAGTTTGTGTTTTTTTAAAATTATAAAACTTGAGTTTCTCCATTACTCATCTACCACGCATAATTAAAAAAAAATGAGGTGTTATATTTTAATCAATTAGAATTATATGAGGTGACGTTAGTAAAATATATAAATATTCTCTTGGTTTGGTTGGGCTTCTCCAATTTCTGTCCTTTTTACCCCCTTATCTGTCTCTGTATTTTTTTTTTGTGGCCTCTGGCTTTGTTGCTTTTTTGTTTTTTCCCCGATAATGAGTTACATAAATATATTAATAGAGGGTTCCAGTTTACGTACGAGTAGAAAATTAATGAGCATGAAATAAATATCATCCTGTAAACATTATAAATGACATTCTATGCTCTAGGTGATCCTAAAACACAAGGTTTGTGAGATAGCCTTTGTAGGTTATTACATCACACTATGGAAGGACTGGATCTGAAATGCATCTCTTATTGCACATTGGGGGGTGGATATAATTCTTTTTGCATTTTCAACTCGTTGATACAATAATAACCTTAAAAATGACAAATGCTGAAGTTTTTCTATATTTTGGTCGTTAAATGTTCTTATATTTTATATCTGTTCGTTATAATAAAAAAATTTTACTTGCTTTTTGAACATACTAAAAGGTATATTTGCATATGGTTAAAAAAAAACTAACAAGCATGAAAGAAAAGTCCCGTAAAAATTAAGTAATTATCAATATCCATCCATTCTTATCTATCTTTCTGATTTTAATAAAAACGAATCTAAAACTGGGGAGTAGTTATTTAACCAATTTAAGTTTACTGAAGAAATGTGATAAACTAGTTATTAAATATAATAAAAAATGACATATCTCCCTGTAATCATGCATAATTTGTATTATAAATTAAATTTCACATTAAAGACCAAAGTGATATATCACTTTAAAAGTAATGTCAATTAGCTTTAAGAAAAGGATAAACATGAGAGATAGTGAATTAAAGAGAGTATTTTACTTTGGTGAACAGCCAAACATTGGCTGAGGCCTTGTATCAGCCAAACAGGGGATTCGGTAGCCAACAGTCACGAAGGATTGGAAACCAGCAGCTCAATGCTTGACGTTTTCTCCTCCTGAGTTCCGCAGGGGTATGAATGATTTAACCCATTTTTCCTTCAATCTTATCAGCACCACGAATATTTTGCGCAATATTTAATTTTTAACTTTTAACGTTGTCAGGGATGCACACCAGGTAGTCGGTGGTGGATTGCTGGTATTATCACAGCAGCACCCTAATTATACTGTATACATGCGGAGTGATATAACATAATAGGTTGGACATATAATCTGTTAGGTTACTTTATTTCCAAACTTTTATCTTGACCTTATGTATGAAAAAATCGTTGCCAAATAAATCATTCGGCGGGCCTATTGGATTAATAGTGATATTACTATTTGTAGCGAGTTACGGAGATTTTGGACGGTGATGAAGAGATTGGTCCCATGTTACTTGTAAGCTTCATTTTTTTCCCTTAACAAAATCCCCCAGGCCATTATGTTGCTAGGAAAAAACAATGACCCAGGCACGTACAGAGAGACCGTCACGGACATCTAAATTTGTCCCGAATCTATACCTCATGTTGTTACAAATTGTCACAAATTTGCTGTTTTTCATTACTGGCACAACAAGATTACAGATGACATGCATTATTTGTGATATGTTGATACAGAGAGACCGTCACGGACATCTAAATTTGTCCCGAATCTATACCTCATGTTGTTACAAATTGTCACAGATTTGCTGTCTTTCATTACTGGCACAACAAGATT
Organism: Inga leiocalycina; assembly: GCA_963242795.1. NCBI lineage: Eukaryota > Viridiplantae > Streptophyta > Magnoliopsida > Fabales > Fabaceae > Inga > Inga leiocalycina. The sequence goes on from OY725325.1 coordinate 9,727,333, forward strand.
ACAGATGACATGCATTATTTGTGATATGTTGATACCATGTTTTTCTAAATTTGATGTTATAACTCATGTTTGTGTGTGTATAGACGACACCCACAAAGGTTACACACATAGATTAGAGTATGTCAGATTCAAACGCATAAACTATGAGAGGATTCTCAGCATCCACACTAATATGACGATCGAATATATAGATTAAATTTGAAAGGAAAGTGCCTGTTTTGCATATGCCTATGCTCTTTATTAAAGGAGAAAGATAAGAAAATATAATTTAAATTTCAAAATCTTAAATCAGTGATTTTCTATTAAAATGAGTAGTTAATTGTTATATTCTTTTAATGCTTATCTGGAATAGCGATTGAAATCTTTAAAAATAGTTTTTTAATCATGATCTATAGTATACGAGATAAATATTGTCTCGACTTATGTGCATAAACACTTTTGATATCCTTAATCGTGATCTCAAACATGCTTCTAGTCAATACCAATACCCTTACAGGCAAAAAGGTTAATTTAGGATTTTGAAATTTAAATGATATTCTTTTATCTTTTTTCCTTTTATCAATTTTTGATTTACTTTTTATACATTTTTCCTCTTTATTAAATATTTTTATTTTGTCTGGTTAACATTATTGTCAGTTCTTTATTAAGAATGGTTCAGTGTTAAAAAGGCGAAGTTAAATGATTTGATAAATAAATTAAAAAATACAATCTTTTTACTATAAATATAAGATTTATTTATCTTTTTTAAAAGATTAAGGAAGTCAATTAAATTATTTTAAAATATCATATTTATCATTTTTTAAATCAATTTATCTGATTTATAAATTGATATATAATTAATTTATATATAATATATAATATAATTAAATAAGTTATTCATCTTCATTAACATGCAATTAATTAAATCGAGGGGGTGGGTGCGAGATCAAAAGTTGAGAAAAGATGCAAAATAGTTAGTTTTAAAAACAATGGATTTATGTGTGGGAAAATATAAGATCAAGGGGGTTCAGAGGCTATAAAGAGGTACGAAAGGGTGATGCGAGTAAGACAAGAAAATGGGCCCCACCTTTGTAGCTGTCGGCAAAGGGGAAGCGAACCCTCCCTCGCTCTCACCGGCCCTAACATCCGCACCCCACCCCACCCCACGGCCCCACCTCCATCCCCTCTATTATTCCTTCTACCATTATTCACCCCTAAATCTTATCTTCCAAAAATATCTGTCCTTTTAAATTCATTTTATACTAATTTCAACCTCACCTTTTTTTTTTTTGTATATAAAATTTCAATCCTCTGTAAGGCCAGAAGAACCCTCCGTGTTATTTATTTTTATTCACACTCTTATCATTTGCTTCGATTTGGTTCGTGTGTGTGCCCCTTAATATAAATATCTCATTTGAAATTCAAATTCAAAATCTAAAAAAATCTAATGGATCTTACTCCATTAGATCAACTATGTGTTGGTCACACTCTTTCTTTTATATAGGCACATATATTTTTCTATTAGAAATGATCATATTAAAAAAAAACGGTTGAAAATTGTATATGAACATCTTGGTTAGAGAAAATCTCAATCTTAGGTTGTCATATTATGCATGATTAGTTTCTTTTATTAGACACAGACTTCAATTATTAGCACTTTTTCTTTTTTTCCTTAGAGCGCATTTGGTACAACCTCATTGTATGCTTGCAGTAATAATCATGGTTATATTATTAAGAAAGTGTCTGATTGTTCTTTAACATGGTAATAAAGTTTACCATAGTAATTATGATTACTAAAAAATTGATAATTCTCATTCATACCTTCCCATGAATACTCATTATCATCCTATGTGTGATTGAAAAAGTCTAATTTATCTTTATTTTACTTGTTTAATTTTGCCTCTCACACTACAACCACTGCCACTACTACCTCCTTCTCCTCCTCCATCACCATCACAGGCACCACTGTGCTAGCTACCACCACCACCTTAGCAGTTGTTACCACCACTACTACCCCCCTTTTCACCGTTGACCCTGTCACCACCTGCCATCACAGCCACTACCTCCACCCTTGTCATCACTGCCACCATGATAGTTGTCGCCATTGCCATTGCCATTACCTCCACCTATATCATTGTTGTTGTCATCACTTGCCACTGCCATTGCCATCACCACCCTCCTCCTCTGTCGTCGCTATCCCCCGCAACGGCCACCTCCACCGTTTCCACTATCATTGTCACGACAGTTGTCACCATCGCCACTACCTCCTCCATTGTTGTTCCTACCACCACTTGTTATTACCACCACCATGTCCTCCTTCATAGTTGCTGTCACCACCTGCCATTGCCACACCACTGCTACCGTTATTTCCGTACCACAACTATTGCCATCGGACGATCCTCGGTGAGGTTGCGTGACGGTAATAATGAGGTAACACGATGACTCTTAACTATTTTTTCTATAAAGATTATATTAAGGGTAAAATAAATTTCGTGTAATATTTTAATTTTAAATAATTATTAGAAAAATAAAGCATTACATCTTACTTAAAAATCAAGCCAAACCTTAATTTTATAATTAATATTGCATTACATTGTAATATAAGTTATAATAAGATTGAGTGCTCGTTTGGAATAGCTTATTTTTGGCCAATAAATGCTTATAAATCGTGATTTACAGTATACGAGGTAAGTATGTGAGAGGAGTTTTATCTCGACTTGCGTAATAAGGACTTAGGGTATGTTTGTTTCAGCGATCATATTGCTTATAAATTGTTTTTCATGTAGATCGAGACACAACTCCTCTCACATAATTATCTTGTATACCGTAAATTACGATTGAAAAGCTGCTTTTAAGCATTCCAATCGTTTATCCAAACGAACATTTATTATCTAAATATAAGCCAAACCAAACACACGCTGAACATATCAGACTTTATTTATATTTGTGAGAGAGAAATTGCGGGGAAGGGGCAAGACCCGTGCGTAGGGGACCCGCGTGCACGATGCCACCATCTCGCCCACACCCGCGCTTGACGCGTCAACATCATACGCCCCTGCGCCATTCTCATTTCCACCCTCCCATACACATACGTACATGTCTCTATTCTTTTCTTCTCTTTTTTCAAAATAAGGTTGTTTTTGAAACACAAATCTAACTATTCTCAGTATAACAATTGCCCCACCCTGACTATTACTATCTCTTTACTCTCTTCTTCTTAGACGCGTGCTTTTATTTTTTTCTTATATGCTTTTTTCTAAATTTTAGCTCACTCAAAACACAAATCTATTTCTGTCCCCATGAAAACAAGATAAGGATTTTTTCCTCACAAGAGAAATCAACTCAATTGTCCGATGCAGTGAGTATTTGGAATAGCTTATTTTTGGAAAATAAGCACTTATTACGTAAATCGAGATAAAACTCCTCTCACATACTTACCTTATATACGGTGAATCACGATTTATAAACACTTATTACTCAAAAATAAGCTATCCCAAATAAGCACGCAGTCATGCAGCAAGATACATTAAAGCGCCTGACGCCCCCAGATATTTCAATCCTATTGTCTCACCCTACAGCTCTACGGCTCTAGGACGATGGAAGCTGTTGGGGAAAAATAAAAATTTTAAAAAAGGCCGGAGGGAGATACTAGTAAATAGGAGTAATTAATAAAAAAAGAAAAAACGAAAAGTGAAAATGATGATAAATAATAATGAGGCTTAGCTGTATGGTCCGTACTCGGGGTTGTCCCCCCCCCCCCAATCAATTAAATGTTGACATCGATGGATGCATCCCCCCACACTTTTCTCCTCCCCTCCTTTTCTCCAACACAAGTGTAGTCTCTCATTTTAATATTTTATCCGATTTAACCTCCTCTCTCCTATATTCGAAATTACTCTATAAACATTAAACATTCTTGTACTCTCTTTATGTTTAAAAGAAGCATAAGGTATTTTGTCCGACTCCGCTCTCTATTATATTTTTTTTAATATTAACTCTATTTCAATTTTGATATAATATTTTTAATTTTTCACTTTTCACTTTATAATTTAATTTGGAAATTCTTTTCGCATTAAGTGATTTACTCACCTTTTTTTTTTTTGGTTAGGGTAAGATTGTTGGAAGTGCTTTACAACAGATACTAGAGGGAATATTTTTAAAGAGTAATTAACGATTTTTTTTTAAATGTGTTTGATAAATATTCCTTTCAGGCTTATGTATAAGATACAAATAATTGATTTAGGCAAACAATGACATTGGTTAAAATAAGTTCAAAATAACAAACGTATAAACAAATTTATAAGTAGGACTTCTTGGTGAAAAAAAAAACCATATTTTATATATATAACCGGATGGAGCATTTAAATTTAACGATTTTTTTATGTCTATTTGTGATGAAGGCAAGCTACCTTATTAAATAACGGTGGACATAAAATGGAGACAATTTTTTTAAAAAAATTATTTGTTTTCTTTAAGAATGGAAGTTAGTAAAAAATGTCTTATAGTTTTAGTGTGTGTTTCGATTAGCTTTTGAGAATAATTTTTACGATTTACGAAGTAAGTGTGTGAGAGGAATTTTATCTCAGGTAACGCAAACCTAAATTTAAAACCTAAATTTAGAAAGTTCCCAAACCACTCACTTAAACGAATGAAGTGATAATTTAGCAAACTATTTACTTTTGTGTGTGTAGTTGAAAACAGAGCATCCATTTTCCCTCTGTATACCTGGGAAGTCTGGTTGGACGTTGTTATGATATATACTCCCTTACAATTTAGAGACTTATAATGCTCACTCGTTTCCTAAACTGTAAGTTTTAAATTTGTGAATGGACTAATCCCAAATAAAAATAAAATCATCACAATAATAAGTAAATAGTTAAATTATACATTCACCTCAAAATTTTAATGAGATATTTCATATTTATAAGTGGGACAAAAAGAGATTCTCTCTGTGCCTTGTATATAGGACGAGAGGAGTAGATAATAAACAAATGAACAAACAAATAAGTGCTCGTTTGACATAATTTATTTTTAAGTAATAAATGTTTGTAAATCGTGATTTACGGAATATGAGGTAAGAATGTAAGATCAGTTTTATCTCTACTTACATAATAAGGATTTATTATCCAAAAATAAGTGATACTGAATACACACTAAATAAAAAAAAAAGAAATGTTAGGGGGAGGTGAAAACCCGATATTGATTGCAGGAGCAGTAGCAGGGGATGCGTTATGGGGGGGCATCCGGAGTGGTGTAGCCAAGGGGCGTGACAGTGTGGTGGAGAATCCCATCCCCAGGAGACACCAAATATGAGATATTAAAGCCCCACCTCCTCTTGGAGCCTACCATGTTCCCCCCTCCATTATTATGTACTGCTACTTCCCTCCATTTCTCTTGTTTCACTTCTAACCACAAATTCAACATTTAAAAAAGAAAAAAACATTTTCTACCCAATTCCGTATATACGCCTTCATGCTTCAACTTAATTACCACAGTTAAATAGTAATCATAATAAGATAAAGGTTAAGAGAAAGCTAATCAAGGCGAGGGCTTAATTTGTCAGATTAAGTGAGACACGAGGACGCCGTCTGAAGAAGCGACATATATCAGAATCTGACTCCCAACATTCCCCTATATATGGCACCACGTCTTCTTGTGCTTCCACACTTTACTACCCCCAGAGAGAGAGCAGGCTTCTTTACTGTATTCACCATTTAAACCACAGTATCTATTCCTAGCTTTCTGCCTCGCGGGTACCTTGTGATTCTACTCAATTTTCAACGGTCCCTCCTCCTATTAATGGCCCCCCCCCACACCACCACAATCTTCCAATATCCAAACCAGTATGATATCCATTTGATTTACTTTGCAATTCCTGGACCATCCTCGGTCAACACACTGCTCCAGCATTTACCCTTTTCAACCTTTACCCATGTTTGCGTGCGTGCGTGCGTGCCTGCATTCAACAATGCTGCAATATACCAAGCCAAGCTCCTACTCTTGTGAATGCACAGCATATTGCATTCCTGTGCACTTTTAATTCCATTTTCCACAACAAACAAACACAACCACGCCACATCCCGCCTCCAACATTCACATATTTAATATCATGTTGGAATTTAATATAATTAATATAAAGTATCACATAATAAAATTTTCAAGCAGGAACTTTCACCCATTTCTTCCATGTACTTTTGTGGGAAGTGAAAATTATTTTTTATTGGATATACTATTTTACACTTTGAAGACGTTAGTGTTAAAATATGCTCGAGCAGGTGAGGAAAAAGTATAACTGGAGTATAAAAGTTGAACTAAATTACTTTTCCAAGGAAATTAACGTTGCTAACTAATTTATAGCCAGAGAGGGTACAGCTAGAGGGGTCAAGAATCTATTGCTCATTTCGTCACCACCTGGGTTTTTTGGTTTGACCATTTGACATATCTTAGGCTGTCCAGTTTGGGTTTGGGGCTGTCATGTTCTTACCTACCTATTAAAACTGATGTGAGGTCGTAGGGAGAGTGAGACCTCTTTATGCCTCTGGTTTTCCCAACTTCTAACCGTGGAAAAGCTCCCTCATCAACTTGTACCTTACGAGATTTAATTAAAAACGGTAATTTCAATGTCCCTCATCACTTATCTGTGCTACTTTCTCTTTTGTACAGGCGTAGGAATATGGAAGAGTATCTCTTGCCCCCAAGTTAACCCCATTCCTCCATGAATGGAGCCAACGTTAAACCTTCACAGATATCTTCCCTATTCCTATTTTGTACACGAGGATGGGCAACCCATTTTGTTGTTTTTGAAACTACATCTTTTTATATTATTAATTGATAATTGATATCATTATTTTTTAAAAAATTAAAATAGTGGGGATAAATGTAAACAATATATGAGAATATGGAGGGTGGCGAAGTAGGAGAGAGAGAGGAAGGAAAAAGTGTGGTAGGGGCAAGTGAGTCACGTGCCAATGCATATTTGTTCATGCGGGCCATCACCAGTTTGGCCTTTTAACTTTAAGATGAGTGAGAGGTCTCTATTCTGAAACCACTAGCGGACTTTGCAAGCCAATATTATTAAAAGTTATTTTTAAAACACACCACTCTATTTTTTTCTTCTTTTTTTAAAAAATTAACTCGGACGAATCTTTCTCACTATCCCGGTCTAAATCCCATAAAAAGAAAAAAAAAAAGGTAAAAAACGCAACATCCTCGAAAATTTCTGTGGTCAAATATTGAAGATCAAAATCTCCCCCACGCAGCCCAGCGTCGTATAATGACACCCATGTCCTTCTCAGCCAGCTAAAGTCTCCATTATCGCCCTCTCATGCAAATCCGTAGGGTCGTAGATCATAGCCCAAAGCAAAAACAAAAAGATATACTATATGAAATGGAGTACACCATTATTTTTCTCTCAAGTTTTTCACATTAAAAATTAAATATCTTTGCTTGCTGCCCCCCGCCCTCTCTCCAATTATTTTATCTTTCTAAAGACATCAAGTCTTGAGGACAAAACCAGGCCGGTTTCCAGTTTCAGCTCAGCTTTAAGGGGTCAAGTAAGTAAATCCGGTATTCACACATAAGATGCGCCTGTCTTCTCCAACGGGACAAATGCTTCACCACAGTCGCTTCCGCCACAGCTTGAGCTTCATGCTCTCCTAGCTGCTCTTGGGCCCTCATCTTCTACACAGATCCTTTTCGCGGTGGATTTTTAAATGGCTTGGTCGCTTCCCTTCTTCACACACTTCCTCCGCCTTTACTTCTCCAGCTTCGAATCCTGAGTCAAAGCTGAAATAAACCGTACGGATCTGAGATCCATATCCTCTAAGATCTGCCTCTAACTGAAGATAATCGACGAGTCGTAATATTTTCCGAATGCGTACCTTCTCATAGGATCTGCTTCAATGCTGCTTCACCAACGAGACTCTTTGCCGAGATCTAATACTTCTCCCTTTTCTGATTCTCAAATGCTCACTTTCTCTTCTCCCAAATCGGAGTCTCAGTTAATGGACAAGGCCTCTCCGAATGCCGCATTGCCCTTTTCTTATCATCAACTAGCTGCTTACACCAGGAATACAGGTATACCCTCGATACTAGCAGCAATGCCTATTTCAGACATTTGTATTTTCTCGGTGAAGCAGTGGAAAATCATGCACTGCTTTCTGGAAATAAATTTTTTAAATCCATATCTATTCGTTTCTGATTTGTCAAGTACCTGGAAATCTTGACGGAATATGGGGGATTACAGTTGTTTTGCCCTTTTTGTCGCTTTTGATAAAAGAATATGTTCGTTTTGCAAGACAGTATGGTTTGTCATGGGTCTTTACGGCCTGATTCTACAGTAGTGGGGACGGTCTTTTCATCAAAATGGGAAGAGAGGCCTGTGTTTGAGTTTTGTCAAGATTGGAGTAATTTCTGGTCAAGATTAAATCACTGTTCGCGCGTTAGGGAGATGGGTTTTTGATTCGGATCCCCTTATTTGTGGACTTATCTGTTAAAAATATAAACCGTCAGAAGATTGATGAAAAGTTTGATGTAGAGGGTACTAAATCAGAAAAAAGTTATATCAAGGCAGGTTAGAGCTATAGGAGGAGCTAGAAAAGCTCCAAATTTTGATTGGCTCTGTATTCTTTTTTCGTAATCTTTCTTACCCTTTTCAAAGCCTTCCCTGCCCACATGCATAGGTGGCTACTATTTTCTTCAATTTAAACTCCATAACCCCCTATCATTGTAGTCCCCTCATACTTTGCACATCACATATGTTAATTCTGTCTGTCATATCTGATTTCCCTTTTCTTTGTTTTTCCCCCACGCTTCCTTACAAATTTTTTTCTTCTTTTGAAATTATACAATCATGCAGTTCTGCCGTAGGAAAAATATATGAAATTTTAGTTTTTAATATTTATGTATCACTTGTTTTTTCTTACCAAAAAAAAATCTGAACGAATTGTTCACGATTCGAGCAATAGGTAACAACGCTTATAAATTTGCTTCAAAATTTGGCTTTGAATGGGTTTCGCCATTTCTGGCTCCGTTTGAGCTTTATCTTGTGGATTATCACCAGGTTACGGCTCTGGAGGCATGCACGGGGTTTTAACAGCAACCAGAGGGCCATTCACTCCGTCGCAGTGGGTGGAGCTGGAACACCAGGCCTTGATCTACAAGTACATCACTGCAAATATGGCCGTACCTTCTCATCTCCTCATCCCTATCAGAAAAGCTCTCGATTCTGCTGGCTTCGGTAACTTTTCCAACGGACTTCTGAGACCCACTACCCGTAAGTTTCTCTGCATACATAAAAATGCCCAGTCCTTTCCATTTACCTATTATGGTGGCTAATACTTGTTGATACAGTGGGATGGGGAGGTTTCCATCTGGGATTCTCGAACAACACTGATCCTGAACCGGGAAGGTGTAGGAGAACAGATGGGAAGAAATGGCGGTGCTCTAGAGATGCCGTTGTGGACCAAAAGTACTGTGAGCGCCACATGAACAGAGGCCGCCATCGTTCAAGAAAGCCTGTGGAAGGCCAATCAGGCCATGCCGTCTCTGCCGCCACCACTACCAATAATGCCTCAAAGCTCATTCCTAATGCTTCATCCTCTGCTTCAGTAGTAGTGCCAGGCAACGCTGCGTCTAATACCCTTTCCTTTGCCCATCATCAATCCAAGAATTTGCAGCCTCTTTCCTCTCATACTTCTGCTCCAACCAACATTGACAGGTTAGTTAAGTAAAACGCCTTGCCTTTCTTTCCTTTGGTTATTAGCTAGGTCCTGTTTGCTAATGGTGTCTTTTTCCGGGAAACACTCTTAATCGCAGAATGTTCATGAACAACAAGGAGAATTCTACTGAGAGAGTGCAGGACGGTTCTGCTCTTCCCATGTTGCCTCCCACCCTTGATCTGAAGCCAAAGGAAAACCCCTTTATGATACAAAAAGAGCAAATCCCATACGAAGAATCGTCAAGGAATGAGTTTGGGCTTGTCACTTCTGACTCTTTACTTAACCCTTCTCATAAAAGCTTTGGTTCTTCACCAAACCCCTCTTACAGAGACGCGGAGTCACAGCAATCCCTTCGTCATTTCATGGATGACTGGCCCAAGCTTGACATGCAATCAGATAGGACTCAGCTTTCGATATCTATCCCCATGGCCTCTCCAAATTTCATGTCATCCACATCCTCTCCTACCCATGAGAAAGTCACATTGTCACCTCTTCGACTGTCAAGGGAGTTAGACCCAATTCAAATGGGTTTGGGAGTGGGAATTGGTCTGAATGAATCAAGTAATAGGCAGGCAAATTGGATTCCAATTGCCTGGGAAAGTTCCATGGGAGGTCCTCTTGGTGAGGTTCTTCATCTCAGTAACAATACAAGTGATTGCTCCAAGAACTCATCTCTTAACCTCATGACAGATGGTTGGGAAAATAGTTCTTCATTAGGTTCATCTCCTACGGGAGTCTTGCATAAGACCACGTTTGGATCAGTTTCCAATAGCAACTCAGGGAGCAGTCCCCAGGCTGAGAATAATAAAGGACTCGAAGGGGCCAGCTTGTGCAATGACCTGCTTGGTTCCACTCTCGGCAATTCCTCCTCTTTGCCCAGCTTGTAAGCACAAATGAAACCCTTCAGGCTTCCAAGAAGGAGGGTTTTTTTTTTTTTTTTAAAATCTGTTCGGGCTTGATTATCACTTTAAATTGCGCTTAAAATTGTGTAATCTCTGAATTTGCAAAATCTGGTTCCACCAGGTTGGGTTTATAGTTTGGATATTTTATGTCTTGCTTGACTTTCTTTTTCTCACCCCACAAAAACTCATTCTGGGCCTTATGCGTCCGTTCTGGTAATGCTTGTATTGAACAGTAGTGATATTGGTTGGTTTATGAAGTGGATGGTGAGGTACCAGGTCAGGTGGAGACTCTGATTGCGTGACTTATCAGTGAATATTCATCAGAGTTGTCTAGGACATTGTCCAGAATAGGACATCAAACACTGGTTACATAGTAAAACATCACATTTTTTTTGCCATATTTTGATTACCGTTTCCTTTAAATAGCCATTATTGAGGCACACTGCCAAAAACTGGAATCTTGATTGGAGTTTACCCCACCGACAAACGATAAAAAAGCAGCAGCATGCATTGGGCTAATCTTTTTTTATCAGTTTAGTGTCCGTTAGGATTAGCAAGGAAAGCTGTTTTTCTGATGTGATTTGCGGTATACGATATAAGTATGGAAGAGGAGGTTGTGAAACGCCAACTCAATTAGACCATTAGTCATCTTCTGGTGAACTTGACAGCTTTGTTGCACGGTGCCAATGGTTCTCGTCTAACAAAACTTCAAAGGAGTGCGTGCTGATAGCACAATTGTCCGAAACTTGTTATATTGATTTAGAAATCGATAATCGCGATCTTAATAATCTGAGTCTTAGAGAATACACCCTTGCGATTTTCGAGTCCCTTTTATCCGACTGGTCCACGTGGCACCTGTATCATGTTTCATTGCACGCGCTTCACTTTCCTTCTACTCAAAATGCTCGAAGTTTTCTACTTTGCCCCTTCATGGAGGGAGTAGCCATCAAAGAGTTTTCCTACCATTTGACTAGGAGTGATGCTCATACATAATGTGATAAAGGCCACAATAACATATATACGGTATAGGACTGATCCCCAATAAACTTATTTGCTTTTATGCACATAAATCAATCCAACCGGCCGCCACTTAATTCGATGATTACTCAAATTGGTCATCGTTCAAGAATCCCGTACTCATTCACATATGTATATGTATAACATTTGGTCCTTTACTAAGAATTAGTTCTTGAAGTTCTATAATCAGACACATTAGTTCTTAAGTTTCAAGGTAAAACAACGCCATAAGGGCTAATTGTGTATGGATATGAAAGTTTAAGGGCTTGATTGATAAAACTTAAATTTTGAGGACCAAATTAATAGCTGAAGCGAGTTTGATAGATTAAAAGTTTTATCATCCCTTTTTAATTTACCCTGCCAAACCTGTGCATTAGAAACTTATTCCCACCTATTTCTTAACACACAACAATATGTTAACTCCAATTGTAAAAGGACCCCTCACTCCCCTCTCATCTGTTTGAACCAAATATACCCTTGGCAAATTACCCTTTCTCCAACCCCACCAGGATTCTTCATCTTTATATTCCCCCAACCCCACTAATTTCTAGCTCACATTATTATATGTATATTTCTTGTTTCTGCATTGGGCTAATTATATGAATATTGATTTTATAAACTTGTTTAAGTTCCCATTTATAATGATTTTAGATATAAGCTGCCATGAAGCAACCGCATTTTCTTCAGGAGCGTTCTGATTCTGCGGGGGCAAAAAATCTTCTTTCCCAAAAACAAGTCAAACAAACCACAATAGTACTAAAGATTCCATGGATTAGAGAAGGATATGGTGGTGAGCGTAACCCAAATCTCAGGCAAAAGAGTAAGATAAGGGCTTTAAACACCACACATTCAATTTCAGGAGTTGATCAAGCACAATGCAATCTTAATCAATTGCCCTGCAGATCAAAGATTCAAACTCCTCTTAATCTCACATCACAACACAATCGATCATTACATGACACAATGAAAATCAAGTAGAGGGAAAGTGCTCATATTCTATGGGTGTAAACGTGTCTGTCATGCCATGGCGATAGCATTCAGAACGAGGAATTGTTTATAATCATAGCACCAAAACCCTTTCTCGCATCATTTTATCGCAACAATAAATGGAAACACAAGCGATTGATCAAAAAAATACAAATCAAACAATGAATCGTAATGCCAAGCGTGATTATCACAAGCACGAGACAACATAATTGGAAAAATAATCTAGTTTCATGAAATTCTAATCAAATTTAGAACCCAAGATGGCTTAAAATAAACCATACAAGACAAAGGAGATTAGCAGGACCAGAGACGAAGGAAAGAACAAAGAAGAAGAAACTAGGGTTCAGACGCCGCTCCTTAGTACTTTGAAGAAACCTAACAGGGATGATATTTAAAGAAGAGGGCTCACGCAGATATTGCTAACTATGCAAGGGTTAAAAACCCTAGCCGCAAACCCAAAAACCCTTCAGGCCCTCCTTAATTGGGCTCAATAGTTGGGTTTTGGACTTTATAGCCTTTTTAAGCGCTTGAAAAGTCATCGCTCTCAAACTCAAAACTAGGCCTCATAATAGATAATACTCGGATAGAGTTTTATGAATCAAATTCTGTTCAACGTTCGTAAAACAGAATATAATGACTATTTTGATCCTAAATATAAGGCAGAATTGATTGTTTTTAGAAATTAAGGAAATTAAATAAGTTACTTAATCGCATCATATGTTATGTATTCTTAGATTATATATCAGTTTATTAGTCAAACTAATTAGTTTGGAGAAAACAAAATAAAAATATAAATACTCTAAAGTAATTTAATTGGTTTTCTTAATCTCTCCAAAAAAATCAAATTTATCTTATATTTAGGATCAGAGGGAGTATTATTTAAGATGACGTTTATATGAAATTAAAACATTTAAATGTATATTTTGGGTTAAAGGCCATTTTTGCCCCGGAAGTATTTACTGGGGGGTAATTTTGTCTCGGAAGTTTCAAATTTTGAGCAATTTGGCCCTAATCGTTATTTCTGTTAAGTTTGATAGTTGGTTGACTAAATTTTAGGCAAATTTGCTCCGAAGTGAAAACTTTCAAGGTCAATTTGCACTTTAACAAAAATGACATGGACGAAAAAATTGTCTTAAAAATTCTCACTTATGAGTAAATTCGCTCAAAATTTGGTTAACTAACGGTCAAACTTAACGGGGATAACAATCAAGGTAAAATTGCTCCAAATTTAAAACGTCAGGGGAAAATTTAGTTATCGGAAAACTTTCGGAACAAAATTGGCCCCCAATAAATACTTTCGGGACAAAAATGACCCTTATCCTTTATATTTTTGACCTTAACAATTAAACGGTTTTATAGCAGTATAATTTACCATTTGTTTAAGCTTTAAAACTTTCAGGTCAAAAAAGGCTTTACATGTTTTTCTCACTTCGACGAAAAAGAAATTCTTTATTGTGAAAAAAAAAACGGTTTTCTATGAAACAAATAGTTTCAATTTTTGCAGCGTCTTTGCGCGGAATTGCTGGAGAAGTCTGTGTTCAAAAATCGAATTTTAAAATAATAAATCCCGTCATTTTCTTTTATTTGACAAAATCTGTGTGCCAAAAAATTTAGGGAAATTAGTTTGAAAAAAACTTATATTTAGAACAAAAATTCACCCACAAACTATGTCGTTTAGGACGAGATGATTATTATTAAAAAAGCTTTATATATCCAATACAACTCATCTCTAATTAGTTATATTCCAATTTCCAGCACGACTTTTGGAAAACAGTCTGTTATGGAAAAAAGTTTAGTGACCAATAAATATTTATAGAAAACAGTCTGTATGTTATACAAAAAATTTAAATGACAATATTTATATAAATATTTTAGCGAATAAATGTTTATTTATGCATCTTTATAATTGTTCAAGTCTGTCGTCCAACTAATCTTTGTTTTTCACGTTTAAACAAATCTCATTATTCAAATAAACTGCCTTATGAGTTAAGAATGTATTTTTTACGTCTTAAACTAATTATTTTTGTTAAACATGTATGGGGGTAAAGGGCCTTTTAGTTCACTCGAGGGGAGCTCTCATCTTGAGTGATGCACACGAATTTGCAGATATAATTTTTAATTAAATAAATTCAAATAAAATCACTTTCAAAACATATGTGTAAGCAGCAAGCTTGCCTAATCAATCAGATCAGAACGTATGAACCAAGTGCTAGCTGTACACTCTTCAATTGTTACAAGATAATGCTCTTTGAAAATACGATTCCATGTGTGTGAATAAAAATATATCAATATTAAAAGTGACATCTTTTTCATAAAATTTCTCAGCGCAACCAACAACATATGAATAAATACACGTAGGACAAAATGTTCCACACGGTACCGTTGAATATATTAAAAAATAAATCATTTTTAGTCATCGATGCAGGCACACCTAAATAAGGACCTTAATTAACAATGGTAGCGTGTGTTTGGTATTATTTATTGGGGGTCAATAAGTATTTATTATGTAAGTCGAGATAAAACTCCTCTTATATATTTACCTCGTATATCGTAAATTACGAATTATAATTACTTATTATGTAAAAATAAACTATACCAAACAAACACATAAAATAGAAAAGCTTTACTTTTTGATGCATGTGTTAACTTTTTTGCAATGGTTATTATGGTTTGGCTGTACAAGTACCAAAGGTTTCGAACTCAAAAAAAATTGCAACAAAGTCCATGAACCTATTGATTCCTGCAGACAAGTTTTCATACATGTACACCGTGGGGATTCAACAGACACGTCATGACTAGCTGTTTTTCTTTGAAAGAGAGTCCAAAATAAATCATAACCATGTACGCCGGATTTAAGAAAAACTAAATAGTTAATTCAAACGTTTCACTGTCATGGCCTTCATAACCTTACCTCATATTGTATTCTCTTGAAGAACATCGATTTTTAGTGTTTTTCTAGACCCAAAAGATATTGCCCGCTGTGTCATTTAGGTTAGGGATATATATATATATATAACTCCCACCAGTTCACAATATAAAATCATTTTTAGAAAAATGTATTGATCTATAATATAAGTAACATAGAAAGTAATTAATGTTTATTTGTTAATCTTACCAGTTCAATTAATGTTTAAATTTGTCTTTTTATATCTTTTTCTCTTCTTTACACGTGAAGTTGAAAAAAAGTTTCAATTATTATAAGACAAAATTATTAAGTTAACAGTATATTTTTTTGTTTTGATAATTTAATTATAGTGACTTATACTCGAAAATTAGTGTATATATAGATGGTGTTGAAGGCTTGGACCAGCATCACCGCGTATTTTGAACTGGTCCAACGTGCAGGAAGGGCGACAGTGAAATCTTACAAGAGAAGCAAGCACATCCCTGTACATGAACCAAGTCAAACATCATTAGTTTTTGTCTCATCTCTTTGTCTTGTAATGTGCTACTACTAAATGCTAAATTCTCGTATGCACCGGGTCTTCTTTAATTTCCTAACCTGTCTGTCTCTTTCTTTTCGTGGTTGTTTTCAAAAGCCAATAACAAATTGCGCATGGCCTCATATATGTTGAAGGTGTTGTCCCTTTGAATACTGATGACGTCAAGACCAGTGTAGACCTAATATTTATTCTTTATATATATATATAAGGCCACTCAATCTAACTTCACCAAATATGACCCTAAGCCTTGAAGGCGAATCTATGAGTAGTGATCCCCATGGAAACGTACCCTTCTCATGGGAGAAGAACCCTGGTGTGTCCAAGGTACATCAGCCAGTAAGAGAGGAAGAGTTACTGCATGATCTGCCGCCTCCGCCTTACACGACGGAAGTATTAGGCGGTGGCGGCAAGATTAACGGTGGCGGTGTTAATCAAGATATAATTCAGAATATTCCACTGCCGCCATGTGCGTTTCAGCCTCCTTTCTACAGAACATCGTCGAAGAAGGGACTGATGTGGATGCAAGAAGAGGACGATCCTTTCTTTGCAGCTTACAAAGAGTGCACCAAGAAGAGCAACAACAAGTGGTCGTTAAGGAAGAGAATTATGTCTATTTTCTCATGCAAACGATCCTGCGCTGTTCGGGACAATAACTTGGTTAGGATCTCTCACGTCTCCGAACGTAGTTAAACATTAATTGTGTAGATAGATATATAATCCTCTCCTTATATATATATATATATATATATGTTTGTGAGCTGTCCCTTTTGTCTTGTCACAGGGCCATTCATTTTCCATTCCCTGTTCTAGCTTTCCTTCTTCTTCAATTATAGATAATATAGAAACCAAAATTTGTAGACAATACAATATTTGGATTCTTCAATTCATCACGACTTTTCCAGTTTCAATTGCGTTTTTTTTTGGGATAAGTTTAATTAGATTAGCACCTTGTTACTAGCATCACCAAGTGGAGTGG
The DNA here is from genome assembly GCA_963242795.1 of Inga leiocalycina. Classification (NCBI taxonomy): domain Eukaryota; kingdom Viridiplantae; phylum Streptophyta; class Magnoliopsida; order Fabales; family Fabaceae; genus Inga; species Inga leiocalycina. Next base: position 9,744,356 of record OY725325.1, read on the forward strand.
CTTACAACATCGAGTTCAAATTATATATTTTTGGCGTGCATTCAGTTTGAGGTTGTAATATAGCACCTTTTTTATATGATATTTATTTTTCTTCACTTCAGTTTATCAATTTTCTAGTGCTCCTGAATAATGACGTTAAATAATGATAACAAAATTATAATGCATTTTTGATATCTTAATAAAATGAAATTAAAGACCTCAACTGAAACTTGGTTGGGCAAAAAATGAAATAAAATTAAAGAACTAGAAGGATACCGTTTTTATCTTTTTGAGGAAACCAAAGGCGGTTATTATTGTGTGGCACAATCAAAATTCCAAGAGAGAGAACCAACACAAGGGGAATTGACTGGATGTGAGGTTCTGAGTAATTCTTTGGTAGAAAAATGAAAAAGGAAAAGCGGACCAATACTAATGGAAGACTTGAAAGGTTAATATGCCTTGACTTCTTTGTCGGCCAAATGGCAAAAGAAGATGCGAGGTGGAAGACTTGACTTTTGATACCTCGCCAAACGGAACCATTCTTTTCTTCAATCCCATACAATTTGACATGCATGTGTCCTCATGGATTTCCGTTTGATTTTTGATATGATCATACAATATATGGACCCAACACTGATGGGCCTTGTAAATTATCAAGTCTATATGTAGTATACCATACCCAAGACCAAGATCTTATGCAGACGATGAGCACTCCTAATTGTAAGGGCACAAGGACGGAAAGAAGAGATACAAGAAAACAGTCATCAGAAGAGGCACAAACGTAGCCCGTTGGAAGTGGATTCTGAAACCCAAAAAATACCGGATATGGCCGTGAAAGCGATCGCAAAGAGGTCTATAACAAAGTACACAGGAGCTACTCCTTCAAAATTAAGGTTTGAATCCTCATACCTTCAAAAAGAGCACCCACTGTATAGCAAAAAGAAGTACACGATCATATTAACTTGATTTAGTTATGGAATTGGAAAAAGCAACGTTTGCATTATATGTTTACATTGGAAACACGGGACGATGATTCCGCCATACCATTTTCCCAACATTCACCTATATTACTATCTTAATCACTCTAAAAAAATATCAATTAGGTTTTATATTAAGGACTGAAAATAATAGCTCAAAATGGTGTGGTCCTTACCCATTTTGCTCCAAATCCTCAAGGACCCCAAGGAGGAATTTGGATTCAAATTGAAGTATATGCACAAATTTTACAGAGCCTAACCTATACACCATAGTTGTATAGGAATGAATTAAGGCAGTGGCAGAGTTAAATGTCGTGCTCGTCCCACGCTTGTCACGTGATGGCGCTAGTCTGTTTAATAGCTTGGTATTGAGTCTAGGCGAGATTAAAGGGCCGTTTAATTTACAAGTCTCCCACTAAGTAGGGTCTGAAGAAGAATAGATGTATGTAGTCTTATTCTCACGTGTGAAAAGACTGTTTTCAGAATTTGAACCACTAGATGGGGGTTTAAAGAGGGATGAATACACACAGTCTTATCCTCACATATGAAAAGGCTATTTCTGGGATTTAAACTCGTAAACTCTAGGTCACATATAATAACCTTATTACCGTGTCAAGGCTCACCTTCTTTGAGGTTAGGCGAGAATAAAAAAAAAATTAAAAACAGAGAATGAAAGCAGTTATTAATGAGTGGAGAAGTCATCATTATGCCCCCACAAGAATTTTGGGCTTGCTTGTTCCTTTCGCTTTAAATGTTTGGAGATAAGGAGGGGGACACCTTGCTCCTCTTTATAATTTGTCATCTGGTAGTTTAAATGTTCACATCCAACACAATTATTATGATCACGCATTTTGCTTTCATATTAATGGCATTTCTGTGTGGTTAGCTTCTACTTTATCAGTTAACTCCAATATTTCCACAACCCTAAGCATGTTTATTAAGATTGAATATCAGATGACTACTCTTCTGTGATCTACTATTGAGTGGAAAAATCCCAGTTTTGTTTACTTTGAGATTTTCTTCCTTTTTCGTTTTTGGTTACTCAATATAATATCTATGATTAAAACGACTACATGGGGACTTTTTGATGCGGGTGTTTCACATGAAACTGATAAATGAAAGGTGAGAAATGGGACACAAGGATCTACAACTTAAATTAGCTGTTATATAGGTGGTGTGAACATGTCAACCAATTCTGATACAATTTCATTGTTGATGCAGTCCAAAATTGAATCAGCAACCTCAAAGCTAATCTCCTTCGTATGTGGCTCAAAATCACTCCATTCATTGATTGATTTCAAGTGATCTGAAGTCAACAAGTACGTGAGGTTTGTCTGATCTCCAGCCTGTTGGCCCCACTCCTTCGTTTTCTGACAAATGAGGTTACCCAACTCCTCAGCCCCCAATAATTGTTTGTAATCTGCCTGTCCTTCTTCTGTTCTGGGAAGGCTAACTGCAATCTCTCTCACACAATCAAATAGGAGTTGCTTTGTCTTGTGCAATGCCCTTTTAGATTTCAACACCTGAGAAACATTATTTGTCCCAAGAATCTCTTGTAAATCCATGTTATGTCCATTTCCCCCAGCTGATTGAATCAGCAATCCCCATAGAGCAGCTGATAACAACGAGTCTTCTGTGATTTTCTTGGCCATAACAACTTGTCCACAGTTCAATATTCTCTGTTCCATTCTCCCCACATCCTCCTTCACTCTTTCCTCTGCCAAACAAACTGACACATGTTACGAACATGATTCAAACCAAAAGAAAAAGAAGGTTACACCTGTGCTTTGTGACATCTAATACTGCCTCCGGTCCTAAATATAAAACTTAGTTAATTTTTTTTTAAGAGATTAAGGAAGCTAAATAAGTTACTTACTCGTATCATATGTTATATATGATTAAATTATATATCAGTTTATAAGTCAAATAAATTAATTTAAAGAAAAAACAATAAATATAAATATTTTAAAGTTATTTAATTAGACCATTTAATCTATTCAAAACATTCAATCAGACGTTTGTTTTTTTTGAATCGTAAAGACAAGAGTTAACTTTTGGGAGGTGTCCAAAATGACATTATATCTGTATAGCATAGAAATGACAACTAATCAATAAATCTTAACCTAGGTCAGTTAACATTTGACCCAAACAAATCAGACGGTATATTTAGAATCAAAGTTAGTAATACTTACTATTTTGGGATGGTTGAACTTTGCGTGGATGTATCCCGCCCAGTAAAGCAGGGCTGTGTTCTATGTATCTCCGGCGGTGCCTTCCATTACTAGTAGCCTGCTGGCTTTGTTATTGAGAGTAACCAAACTAGTTAATATTTCCCCCCTAAAGTAGTAAAAAGATTCTATTGTTTTCTAGAATGAATAGCTTTTAGTTAAGGCAAGAAAGAATTTGAGTTTGTACCTCTTCACTGCAATATTGCAAGCATTTGAAGCTCTGCAAGTTTCTGAAATAAAAGAAAGCTGATCTTTATGTGAAGATATCCAAGTCTCCTCTCCAATTTCTTCAATCTCTGAGCATGAGTTGAACAAAGTGGAGCTACTAGCAGATGAAAATCTCTCTGTTTCCACAACCTTGTGATCAACCCTTTCAGTCTGAGGGACACTAACAATATCTTCATCTCCATTCTCAGAATCTCTGGTTTCAGGGGTTTCTCTGCGTGCAGCAAGCTTCGTGCATACGGATGTTAGAACTTTGGAAAATAAAAGCAGAGCCTTTCTCTTCTTGTTTGACACAGAACTTGTTGATCTCTCCAAACTTGTGCCCGAACCTCCAACGTTGTTGCCTCCTTGATCTTGATGAGTTAAGTTCCATTTTCTGGAACAACCTCTTTCTAGAAGGAAAAGCTCCAAGACAAAAGGTTCTTGTTCCTCGTTTAGAAACTCATTGAGTTTTTTCTGTGGCCTGGAGGTTGAAGCCATAATGATGGCAGGAATTTGAAGTGCTCGAAATTTGGAATATAATGGGGGTGTACAGGAATAAAAGATGTGGCTTTGCAAATTTGGGTGGTTAAGTGGTGGCGTGATGATGTGCATAGCAATAAATTTAGATGGCCAGCATATACCCGTCATATGAGATGTCATTAAAGATTGGGAATTTATTAATAAAGTCCTTGTAAGCTCCAAGCTTTCCTAGTCTCTAATTGATCTGCATCCCTATTCAATAACAATGGTCCCCAAAAAACAATTTGTCATATATGTGGAGATCAACCTCTAGAAAAAAATTCTTTTTATAAATAAAAGTTTATATGGATTGAGTTCTGAGGTTCTCTAGGGCCAGAATATTTCTCCAGCTCAAAAAAATTCTTATAGAGATACTAATAAATTGTTCATTAATAAAGTCTTCACATTAGTAGCAGGATTATAAGTTATAAATCAACTTTTTATCAATTGAACTAACATTTATTTGCAACCACTAGAAGATTATATCGGAATTCAACTGACATGAAAGCCTCTGGATATTGATGCCATCGTCATGCAAATCCATTTTACCGATCTCTGATAATTTGACGCTGGAATTTCATACCTAATCGAACCATCTCGTGTTTTTAATAACAAAAATGTACCCTTCCTTTTACTCCTTACACTTTATAGTGTGTGAGACGGAGTAGTGTTGCTTGTATGTGAAAAAGACAACTAGCCAGTAAAACTGAAACCATGTGGGTCTAATGATGATGCATAAAGAAAAATGATTATATACATAATTCATATACATAATTCAATAGCTACGACATTTCTGGTTTAACAACTCTTCAGGTGCAGTGCAGGTAGGGAAAGGGACGAAAATGGAACAAAGAAAATGGGAAAGTAAATATAGGACAATTATGTGGGATTAGCCTCTTTAAGCAGGGCAGGTGGAGTTGGTTTGAATGGAACTCACATATAAATAGGAGCAATGCAATTATTATTTCATAATTATTAATTATACTCCCTCCGGTCCTAATTATAAGATAAAGTTGATTTTTTTTTTAGAAATTAAAATAACCAATTAAATTACTTTAGAGTATTTATATTTTTTATCCAAATTAATTAATTTGACTAATAAATTAATATATAATCTAAGGTACTAAAAATATAAACACTCTAAAATAATTTAATTGGTTTCCTTAATTTCTCTGAAAAATTCAACTTTTTCTTATATTTAGAATAAGAGGGAGTATGTAATATCTAATACAAAATGATTGCAACCACCGATTTTAATTTGTCAGCATGCAATCAAAGCCCAGTCGTGCGATTCTTAGCTGCACGCATCACGAGCTGTTCTTATAAATTCTGTTGTGGGGTTCCCTAACTTGATCAGCAGCTTAAGGGATAACTGTCTTATGTCAGAGAACGTATGAAATATAAAGGCATTGCTGTTCATTTCAAGGACTACAAAAGAAGAAGAAGAAGAAGAAAAGCTTTCTAGGGAGGGTTCTCCCATATACCTGGAGGAGATTACATTCTGCTGTCGATCGAGTTTACTCTTTGTGCCTCGCTATAAATTCTGATATACACGGCTAGTTTGTATCTTTTTATAAGTCACTTATCTCTCATTTTCGCAAACAAAAAAATGTATTAAATGGATAAATTTTTTCATATTTACCCTTATTTATGAAAGAGTGTATATTTTCTCACACATTCTTTTATTTTTTTTACCTTTATACCCTCTCTCTCTTCTCTCTTTTCTATATGCTCAACCAATAGTGAATAAAGATAAAATTGGCAAAACCTCATTTATTATCCTACAATTGACTTATATTTTTTTAACACAACTTATTTAGTACAAGTTATTTATAAGTATATATTTAGATTAGCGGTAGAAACTATTTTTTTAACGTGATTTATAGTATATAAAATAATATGCAAGAATAGTTTTATCCAGGGTTATGGAAACCAGACCGGACCAGCCAGTCCGGCCCGGAAACCGGTGAATCGGCTGGTAGACCAGTCTGGTCCGGTTTCCAATTTATAAAAAAAATTTATATTTTCTTTATAATTTCATACCAATAAGCTTAAAATCTTTAATTTCTTACTGGTTTAGCTCCGGTTTGACCCTGGTCTGACCCACTGACCTTTAACCCAATACCCCGATTGATTCAATATCCGATCCAAGTTTTAATACCTTGGTTTTATCTTGACTTTCGTGAACGTGCTCCTATAACTCTAAATCAAACAAGCCTAACAAGGTTAAGAGTGGTAGTTCTTAAATTATAACTTGGCTTAGACAGCAACGATCAGCCTTTGGTTTTGCAAAACTAGAAAAGTAGAATAAAAAGGCTTGGCGGCAAAGGCACTCACGTTTCCTGCCAAAGAAAGACGTCACCCTTCTTCAATTTAAGACAGAATGTGAGCCAACATCGGTATTCAACAGTACTATTTGTCGAAGCTTCTATAAATCATATCGCCTGTAACTAACCGATGCAATTAAAAATATCCAAACCAAAAGAAATTTAAAAGACCTTACGTGCCACAGAACATTTTTATACCATCAATAATGCGCCAATCAACTAAAAAAATGTTGAATTATAAAAAATCAGAAATACCTTTGTTTGCGGAACAATTTTGTGGTTGATTAAAAATACGCCTAATTGGTAAGACTAATACTTTTTTTGGGCCAAGAGTTACATTATCGCCATTGTGCTTGGGGTAACATCTTCAAAATGTATGCTAACCCTCATTCAATAAGAAATTCAGAATAGCTCCTATGTAAAGCCAGTGTACTGCTTGGTCAAGAGTCTACACAAGGAACAGGACATGAGAGTGAGACAAAACTAAGCTTCTCTGATTTTTCTTGATGTTCACAGCCTTCTCACTCTGATCTAACACTTAATAAAACTATCTGCCACAATATATATATATATATATATATATTCGATAAATTACTTGTTCAAGAAAACAAATAGGCCGAATAGACTTGATACCGTAGTCATGTCCCTGAAGCATAACTAGTTGCAATAAACTAAATGAATCAGTGAGGCTCGAACCTAGAAACTAAATAAATATTTCTTGACAGCATAAGGTTAATCTACAATACATAAGAAACCGAAGGCGCACACATTGCCAGTTTACTACATATCTAGTCTTGACACCCAAGAGATTTGGGTACTGAGATTATTGTCTGAGCTTAGTTTCTCAACCTTGCTCCTAAATTCATCGTGGAAAGACTTGAGTGATCTCTGACGGGAGGCAAAAGCTGCAGTAAACTGCTTAACCTCTCCTTCGAGATGTTTTCTTCTCAGTACTTCTGTATTCAAGTCCTTCAAGGCATTTTCCTTTTGGTTTGAAACCATTTCAAGTCTATGGGATGATTCAGAGACCATCAGAAGCAAAGAGTCTCTTTCTTCTTTTAAAAGTAGAAACTCCTTTTCCAAGCTCTTATGTTTATCTTTTGAAACCTCCAGAAGGTGATTATTGATACTAACCTTTTCCTCTAAGCCCCGGCACCTTTCTTTGATGGAGTTGAGTTCATAGCACAGCGCCTCCTTTGAAATAGAAGTTTCTTCCAAATCAGAGCCCTTTGTCAAAAAGAAAATTAGTTTAAGAAAATCAATAACCCACCATGCTTTTCCTCAAATTCTATCAAGAATGCAGTTCTGTCTTTTAACCTACGATTCTCTTCAAAAAACCGAGTGCAGCAACAGTTCACACTGGGTGATATTATACTAAAACCTCAAGTCTACATGCAGCTTCCTGCTGCATAAGTTTTCATCCCCCTCCTTTTGGAGACCGAGAACCTTCCAAGACACTAATTTAAATTCTATGAAGTTAGTGCCTTGATTGTTTATTTCTCACTACCCAATAGAAAATTCTGAGGCGTCCCAACGTAACAGATCATATTCAATCAAGTTCACTATGAGTAAGACGGACACGTTACCACAAAAGAGAACTGTTAACCAGATGCAGCAAATGAATCCTCAAAATATTTCTATTAATTTCAAGAGAAACCATTCATTTTAAGGTTCCTAAAGAAAAAGTCACGACAACATAAGAATAAACAACAATATAGTTAAGCTTTTATCTAAGTATCAAGAGCACGTCTTATTTTACAAGAGCACACCATGAGAAGCATCACATTAACTTCCATGGATTATTTCTTACAAGTTACATCAAATATTGTCATTCCTCAGGGAATATCAAAAATGACTAAACAAAGGATTTCACTGTCTCGTAAAGATATAGTATGAAACGTATCAGAAATTACTACGTTTATTGAGTACTAGCGTAATATAAGCTATTCGACTGATGCCAGTCATGGCTTCAAGTGTTAAGGGTCTGGTTCACATTTAAAGCATCAAAATTCTGAAAAAGGACATAAAATATCCCAAACATAAGACCCAGAATGCAAGCATGATTAATGATTGATATCTTAATATTTGTGGCCAGACAACTACCTTGAGTTTGCAGTTGCAACAAGGACTCCTCCCTTGCTCCTTTTCAGTGACTGTGCTTTCTGAAGATTCCAATGACGTGATTATAGTATTCAGCCTCTCATGATGCTGTTTTTGTTGTTCATGGATCAAAGCACTATTCGCGGTGGAAGACCTGCCATCATCCATGTCTACTGTAAAATGAGTTTCTAAGGTATCAAACACCTGCGCTCCAACTTCACTCATGGTCGAAATCACTTCTGCAGCCGATAATTTACCATCTGATACAAATCTCTGTTTAAAACACAGAAGTTAACTTTCTTTCTCTAGAAGATCGGGGCAAATAAAAGGTTTAAAGAAGCTGATTTGCTGACCTGCAATACTGACAAAACCTCCTCAAAGTTGCCTCTCAAGTTTCCCACGAATTTAGATAACCACTGAGGATCTTCCCCTTCTCGTTGATGTTTAGGAGTCATTGATGTTGATTGCTTGTTCAGTTCCGCTTCCTCCGAATTCTTTCTCTGGAAGCATATGCATTAACATCAGCCCGCAAGAAAGGGAATGATTAGTCAAACAAAGACTCAAAATGCAAAGGCTTCGTTGTAGATATAGACTTCCATTTGCTCCGATTCAAGTATGACGCAAGCACATATGTACTTTCTGTTGGCCGAAATTATGCTTTATATCTCTGACTCGAAATACCTCCTGGTGATTTGATGAGTTGAGCCGTTAAGGACAAAGCACAAACCACATTGGACATATTCTAGTAGCACAACTGCTGTGTTTAATGTTCATGTTCATAGATGAAATTAATAGTTCAATGTCGGAGCATTCACTAGTTCATATTTCATGTGTCAAATCAAGCAAGTTATTCAGCTGGTCATTCGGAGTCTCTAGCAGTTTATGCGTGTCAACCTTCAATCCAAGGGGGTAAAACGTAACTTTTATACAAACCTCGAGTTCATTTATCTTTCGATTGGCAAGTTCCAGTTGTCTCTTCATATCTTGAAGCTCTTGTTCACACTTTTCACTCAAACATCCCTGTAAAACCTTAGCCAAATCAAAACAACAGAGAAAGAAGAAGAAGAAAAGGGGAAGCAGATTGTACATATACATTATCAAGTGAGATGATGAAATGGGAGCCGGCAACAAAACACGAACCATACTAGACCTCAAGGTTTATAATGTTTAATACTATCCGACAACTATAACTAAAGAATGGATGAATTAATCAGATAAAGCAGCGAAAAATAATATCTGATAAATATCTCTAGACATCGAACGCTCTTCTGTTAAAGCTTCATTTAAAGAGTACAAACTATATACAGCTGCTCATCTTTTTCCTTTCAATTTTATTCCTCTCGCGGTGATGTGGATCATAGATGAATACAACAGAACAGAAACGCAAGATATTTATAAAATAAAGGAAACTCACAGGAGTGATATCACTTGTCGGGAATGACTGAACTTTTCGAGCGGGAGTAGCTTGAAGTGAATCAAGATCTGCTACATAACCTTTGTTCAGTTTCAGCCACGTATTTTCATCAGCCACATTGCTGAAAGCATCTGGAAGAGGGCTATAATCTGGCATTGTTGAATAATTTGAACGCGTGGCAACAAAAGCATTGGAAGGCGCCTTTAAACAAGGGGTTCGAAAAATATCTCCTTGAGATGCACTATTAGATTCATTGTACTCTTCCTTGTGACTCTGCCTCGAAGAATCCTGTCCCGTCGTTATAAGAGTTAATCAGAAGACACAAATATAAGGACCTAGAGAGAACAGACCAATAAAAACCTACCCATTATGGACTTGGGGCTGTATGATAACTTATCAGCAGGTATTATTATTTGTATTATGAAGATCAAACCTTAGAATCAAGCACAAAATTGGTTCTAAGAGAACTTATAAGCAGGTACTAATGTATTAAATATTGGACAGCGGGCATCTTCTGTAAGAATATGGAGGAAATAATATTGTATCAAAAAAAGGAGGAAAGAATAGGAATTCGGAATACCCCTCTATCTAGCAAACAATGATGGAATCTGAAGATGACATGAGATGTAAACTCAAAACTCGTTGATGTACGCACCTGACTTCTGTTCCTCTCACAATCTGACAACGAAAAAACGCAACTGAGACTTCCGATTTTCATCTGTTGCTCCTTAATCCACTGATCACGTGACTTTCTCTCCTCTTCCAGTTCCATTTCAAGCTTCTCACGCTCCAGTTCATACTAGATAGTACAATACTAACAGATAGTTAACACTAACGGATACAATAAGTGAATTTAATGCTTTGGCAAGAAAACAAAGGCTAAAAGCCTAAAACTCAGCAGATAAAACTCGAAAGAAAAACCTGCCTTGAGCATATCATTCCTTAATTTAAGAATCTCCTGCTCGAGCACTTCAGCATGTGATCCCTGAATAGCAATTCTACTAGGTAAGATTTCCCCGCCTCCAACACAAAAAAATCATCATAATACCATTATTACCTGAAGTTTCCTACGTAGCTCCTCTATCTCTATCTTTTGCCGCTTTAACAATGCAGCATCCGTCAAAATCTGTGAAGTCCAGATCATCAATTACAAACTTTGGCGAAGCAGTGCAAGAACGAAGCACTAGCATGCAAACGAAAGCAGCTTCCAGAAAAACAAAATAAAAGGGGGATTCTTGATTCGTAAATTTACAATTCTAAGTTCTCCATTTCCTATCACAAAAACGTTTATTTGATGAGAATAAAGCATACAAACCTCATTCACTTGGACACAGTTAGTGATGCGTTTGGCTCTACTAGCAAATTGAAGAGTTCCCTTTGTTTCTTCGATGTGAACCTAATGGATTAACAATATATTGTAATTAAAAATAATATTAATCACCAAAAAAAAAAAAAAGTAAGGTAAAACCGAAACATGAGGATAAAACAGCCTACCTCTTCTGGTGCAATGGTGCAAACGATGGAAGTTTTCGCATTACCACCAAGAGCCGGTTGGAGAATACGAGTTAATTTACTGTCACGATAAGGAATATGCCCCCTGTTCCAAAAGATTAAAGGCTCAAGAATGGATCCTTTCTAAATTTAATGTGAGAGGCAGCTACTTATATACCTCTGCTTTGAACCTTCACTCAGTTTATTTATGACATTGCCAAGAATCATCAAGCTCTTGTTAATGTGTTTCCCTTCCTTCAAACGCACTCCATCAGCTCCAGTCTTGGCAATCCTTTCAGACCCAGCTAGATCTACCAAATTCTACTTCCACAATCTCAATAAGTACGTACCAAAGGTTACATTTTTCTTTTATCAAGAAAGAAGCTTCATGAAATAACTGATCATTTACAAATCACTTTAAAAAGGAAGAACAAAAGATCGCATCCATTACCCGCATGCAACAGCTTCTTAAAAGCAAGGATTAAAGAATACGTACCAATACTGAAACTCGGACTGCGTCACTTGTCATATAATCGCAAGAATTGGAATCCTTCCCCTTGCTTTCAATAACCTGCATGTGTGATGTGTATTTAGCATGTGCTTTTAGGGTATTTTGGTAAACCAAAAAAAGCTTAGTGAAATCCATGCATTACAAAGTAGAAATATGCTTAGGGCGGCATACCATCCTGAAAATTGTGTGCGATCTGCTACTCCTAGCGTTCATGTTTGTCTCGCCAAAGTGCCTGTTGACTGGGAGGAAACATAACTTCAAATGTAAATATAAATGTCTTGTAAAGATAGATTGTTAGAATGTGAAACTACGAACCTTCCCCTGCTTTAATGAGATTTAAAACTTGTTCAGCATTATTGACTATCTCCTCCCGGAGGCCTGCAACAAATATTCCGCACTGAAGACAAACCAGTCAGTAAATTTATACACCTTTATAACTAGTTAAAGTCATGCAAAACGAAGACGGCCAACCTCCAAACTCTCATGAATTTGCAATTTCTGATTCTCTACCACAAGAAGGTCGTTAATTTCTTCATTATAGATTTCCATGTAAGAAACTCGAATGAGAAACTCACGATCAGATGCCTGAGGATCAATTTGTGCAAAATCAGGCATCAGCCTGGAAAGAAAAGGTAAATCGACTTCAACAACTCTGCTAGCAGTACTTACCATCTGAATTTTGAGGAATATGTCTTCAACTGCACGAGGAATTATCCCCGGATCTGTTTCTGAGCCATTCATGGTGTAAGTCTTGCCACTACTGGTCTGCCCGTAAGCGAACGCAGTTCCTGCACGTGCATAACTCAACAATTAACTTCAGCATCAGCAAAGCGACATGGCACATTAAAAACAAATTCTTGTGTTAATTCTAATTGACACAGCTTGCAATACTCAAGGACAGAGCAAAACATACCATTGAATCCTCCCACCGCAGCATTTATAATATCCTTAGTAAGGAGGTCGTAGACACTAGCATTTGTGCTACTTTCATCAAATACATGGTCTGCAATGAAGGAAAATGGAAAGAGGGAATGAGAATCAAAGAAGAGTAGGACAAACAAACGCCATGAGAATGAATTTGGATAAGGATGAGGTAGATTTAGATGAAGTACCAAAAGCGTAAGAATAGGCAGACAAGGGAGTGCCATGGACCTTGTGAAGAGAAATGCGATTCTCTTCAACCTTCCAGAAATTACCACCGAAGGAATCCTCTGCAATCCGAGGCCGAACTCGGACTGCGACGCAGATCTTCTCCATCTTATCACAGATCTATCAACGATCGTGTGGTACCTCAAGCCTAATGCTAGTTGAATATTTGGCACAAGGCGGGCTGCGCGTCACTGCTACTGCTAGAAAAGCGTTCTTCAGGATTTGAATTTTCTTTCGTTTTTACAGATTTGCCCCTTGTTCTGTATTGTTACGAGTTGTATGACGTCTACGTGTATGGCACGAGCTATCCAGGCCTTCATAATTTTGGATCTGACATTCCCATGATAATAAGGTTGTTCTATTAACTATTAAGTGAAGAGTAGCAATTAGTGGAAACACTCATTTTCAACAACAAAAAAAAACTTAGGTTAAGTTTTTTATATTCATCATGTCAAATTTTTCAATCACACATATTATTATTATGTATCCTATTTATTTCATGCAAATTTATAGTTAAATAATAATATTTCAAAACTAAAACACTTAGTTATTTATAATTGGAAAAATTGTCCAATCACGTAATATAAAATTATTAATAAATTATATTAATTTTAAACTATATAAACCACATGCACCACACTCTTTTTTAGTTTTGAAGGTCAAGCCACTATTATCAAATAATCTAGAGTCTAAGTGTTCGTTTGGAATAATTTATTTTTAGATAATAAGTGCTTATAAATCGTGATTCATGGTATACGAGGTAAATATGTGAGAGGAGTTTTATTTCAGTTTGCATAATAAAGACTTATTTACCCCCAAAACATATTTCCAAACAAAGCCTAAAACGGGCATCCCCCATTTCGAAAAAAGTTGAGGTTTTGCACGGGCCAGTTTTTTTGAAGTGAAATTTGAAACATGTTAGAGTTTAAACTTTAAACTCGCAAAATTAGGAATAAAACCAAACAAATATATGTTTGACGTCCAATGTCGTGAATTCTGATACTGTTTTTTTTTCACAGGGGTAAATTTGAAGAGATCGGATGAAACTATGAAAGAAACAAATTAAATCGCATTTTAGTCGAGAGAAATAAAGTGTTGTCATGACAAAAAGAAGAAAAGACAAGACAATATTGAAAGGATAACGCAAATAATATTGATAGCACAGTTAATTATAGCTATTTGGGAATCCTTTTCATATAGAGAAATCAAGTTATCTCATAAAGATTAGCACATCTAATCAAACATATTAATTAGATCAAAAGATAGCACTGCGTCTTCCCTTCTCCAAACTTTGCAACAAGAGTATTTTTTTGGGACAAAAAGAAACTATTCATTAATTAAATGAATAATCTGATCCCTGTCTTACATCTCAGAGTACCATCATAAGTGATACCCCCACATGTCTTAAATATAAGACAGAGTTGACTTTTTTTAGAGAAATTAAGGAAACTAAATAAATTATTCAATCATATAATATGTTATATATCCTTATATTATATATTACTTTATTAGTCAAACTAATCATTTTAGAGGAAAACAATAAAAATATAAATATTCTAAAGTAATTTAATTAGCTTCCTTAATCTCTCTAAAAAAATCAGTTTTATTTTATATTTAGAATCGAAGGGAGTATTAAAAGAGGGGATGGGAGATTCAAATCCCAACCATAAGAGCACATCCCCTTGCATCCAGCTATTGGCTACCAAATTACAATTTCTAGGAACAGAGACAACTCAAAAATTGGGAACAAATTTGACAAAAGTATTTTAAATCAGAAATCAATATGTTAATTCTCCAGTCTGGACAAGGGCCTTCTCCCGCCACTTCATTGACTAAAGGAAGACAGTATGATTCAGCAATTACTGGACCTAACCCTCTGTCTTTGCATCGCTGAAGTGCCAAAAACATGGCTCTGGCTTCACTCTCAATAGCTGAGGATGCCTCCCCAGATCTGCAGAATAAGTCCAGAACCTCCTCCCCTTGAGAATTGCGCAGCACATAGCCCAGACCACTCTTGCTTGTTGCTGCATTGAAAGAACCATCACTATTACTCCGTCTAGCTTTAGGTGGTCAGCATTGAAAGAATCATTACTTGCGACTCGTACATTACGATAAAGTTAGACGGCTAACACCATCTAAAGCAAACTCTTACAAAGCTAGACCGCTCTCAATTGCTTGTTGCTGCATTGAAAGAATTATCTCTATAATTATGATCAAGATCAATTCTCAAATGTTATCCTATAATTAGGACCGGAGGGAGTAATTTTGTAAGAGTTTGTTTTAGGTGGTGTTAGCCGTCTAACTTTACCGTAAGCGTACGAGTCACAAGTAATATAAAAAGATCGTTCTCACGAGGACTATAACAAAAATAAATTAATTATCTTAATTAAGTTATCAATCAGGTTAAGTGAGAATATTTTGAAAGAAATTCTATACCTAAGAATTAATTGATTAAATCGAGAACTTCAAGACAGGAGAAACCTAAGATTATTTATCCTTTATTTATTTCATGAACTAATTAATTTACCCTCAATAAGCAATAAAACGAAGATATGTATTTATCTAAGATTCAAATACATTCGATAATGTTCTCTCAAGTTAAACCCAAATATTTATCCTAATAAAATAATCAATCTCTTGTATTAATTTATAAGGACTAACTTTAAACACCAATATTAATTTGATAATGTTAGGTTAGTAACTATATCCCTATGATACTAACAGACCATCCGTTTAATATACCTAAACTTCAAGTCTAACATAACTTTACCCAAGTTCCACACTTAAATTATCTTTCTCAAGATTAATTTAAATGAACAAGACAACTAAATGGTGATCAGGCATTTAGAGGCATTAAGAGCAAGATAAAATCAATACAAAAACTTCATTCGATGCAAAAAGAGAGTAAATAAATAATTCAATCCATAAATAGGTTCAAGAAAATCCTAGGATGAGAAAATTAGCTACTCACATTCATCAACAAACCAAAACCATAAATAATAATTCGATTCATATCATAAACTAAGAAAAAGAGAAAAGAAAATTAATAGAAAATCAAGTTTAAAGCTCCAAATCTCTTTGAATCTTCAAGTCCCAGCTCTCTAATCTCCGTTGCTCATCTCCGCTTCCCTCGGTTCTGTCTCGTGTTTGGCTTCTGGATCTGGCTGTGTCTCAACATCCTCCTTTTAATAGATATTGTTTAGGATGCTTTTTGCTGCAGGCGTGACATCTTTATCCGGATATCCTGAAGATATATCATATCCCATATTTTGGCTAAATCTCAATCTCATATTAGTTCCATCTTTTCCTCACATGGGGCCCACTAAACTTAGTCAACTTTATCTCTTTTTCATATAATAATATATATGTAAAGAGATACATGGGACCCATGAATTTTCTTCAGTATTTGAATTTGGCATGAGCTCTTATCAATAATTTCCATCTTCCAATATAATAATATAATACACACACACACACATTGAATTCTTCTCAGCAACTAAATCTGTTGAATTGTGACGTGGATCTTCAGGATATTGCTTTTATTAAATGTTGTGAAAACCGAATCGGATCGGACAGTCGGACCGGTTGGATTGGTGCCCAGGAGGGCTTTCGGCTCGTTCAACATGGTCAACCGTTTCACCATTTGCATCGTTTCAGGATGCCTCAGACCGGTTGTTGGGCCGGAAACCGGGGTTGAATCGGGAATCGGAGTGGTTAAATCGAAAACCGTTTATTGATATTATTGACATATTATTGTATTATTTTTAATGATTTCAATGTATTAGAACTCAGAATTTAGGAAAGATGATACATATAAGCTTTTGTATGTGTTTATTTTTAAGTAATGTTCTCATATTTTGATTATATTTATATAATTATATATACATATAATATTATTTTTATTTAATTATTATGTTATCGGTCCGACCGCCGGTCCAACCATGTGACCAATTGACCCGATAGCCTCTCCGGTTCAACGTCCGGTCTGACTTTTTAAACATTGCTTTCATTCTTTAATCCATGTGTGGGTCCACATAATTATATATGTATATGTGTGTGTGTGTATATATATATATATATATTCTTTTCTTATTTTTCTTCTATCATCAAACTCATAATATCTCCTATAAAATAAAATAGGATATGAGTAAATTTTCTGTTAAAATTTCTTATTATCCTATTATTAATGAAAAGATAGAAAAGTATATAAACTATAATTAAATAGGCATAAAATATTAATAAATCCAGTGAATATGTTCAAAATATATATTTATTTAATTATAAAATATATATCCAACCCAAAGATTTGTTCTCATTGCACATTGAATCATCTCTTGGTTTAGCCCAAGCATTAGCACTGCAAAGCTCATTCACACAATTCATAGGAGACATGAAAACCCAATCACAATTGGAAATTTTGAATTCAAAAACTTCAGTGCAACGTGCTTTCCATACAAACCAGCAGATCTAGGCTAAAAGAATCATTCTTTAAAGTAGTCAGAATATTAAAAAGCCATGATTCAAAACTCTTAATGTTAAATTCATTCACACAAATGGACAAAGGGGAGGCAAACCAAACTTTCCAAGCCCAATGACATAGAAGAAGACAATGTTCAATAGTCTCTGATTCCTTATTGCAGTGAATATAAGTAGCCTAGCTCCCACATTTACCTCTAGTAAGAGCTTCCTTTGTAGGTAGAGCTTTAACACAAGCCCTCCAAAGAAAATGTTTGATCTTAGGCTGCACCTTAAGGCTCTAGATTATGTTCCATAATTCATTGTTAACAGGAGTTGATATTCTAGGCAGATTCTTCCTCTCATCAACTTTCCTCTCTTGTAACCATTTATACCCTCTTTTAACATTGTATTGTCCATTACTACTCCCCATTCATATAAAAATATTCGACATCTCAAACATAGGCAGCAGTATCTTACCTATCTCTTCTTTGATATGAGAAGGCACTGGTAGGTTCCTCACCTACCAAGTCTTCTCAGAAATAAGGTTTTGAGACTTTCATATTCTCTAATTCTTTGGGGAAATCCATTTTTGGGATTCGAAAACCATTTAATGTGGGAATCCAAGGATCATTCCACACATTAATCCTTTCACCATTCCCTGCCCTCCAAAACACTGACCCTAGAAATATATTCCTCCCTTCTAAAAGACTATTCCAAGCCCAAGAGGCACTCGCCCCTTTTTCTGCAGTCAAGAAAGAGCCATTAGGATAGTAAATACCCTTAATAATACGTGCCCAATATTCCCAGGGTTTAATCATAGCCAGCTCTGTTTTCCTAATAAAGCAAGACTGTAATTTTGGAAGTTTTTATATCCCAATCCACCATCCTGTTTTCTTCTAGTAAGAGTGTCTCATGCTTTCGAATGAATTTTATTCTTATTTTCTGAGCTACCCCACCAGAAATTAGAAATTATACTATCCAATTCTTGGCAAGTTTTCTTAGGGTAGAGAAAGTAAGCCATAGAGTAAGTTGGGATAGCATTTGCTACTGCTTTCCTGCTTGAGAAAGAAAATTTAATTCCATCCTAAAACTTAATTCCTAAGTTTGTCTCGAATGAAAGCTAAGGGCTCAACTTTAGAACGCCCCCACAAAATTGGTTGGCCCGGATATTTTCCAGGAGATTCAGCCATTTCAAAACCTCAGGCGCATTTTTAGAGGCAAAAATATAAGATTTCTCTGCATTAACGCGCTGGCCAGAAGCAGCACAATAATCTTCCAGCAATGTCTTGAAAATAGCACAGTTTTTCCTAGCTGCTCTAAGGAAGAATATGGAATCATCCGCAAACAAACAATGGACACTTATTTGCTAGTTTAACCCCAATTAAATCTTTCCTTTCAATATGAATCTTGATCATTTTAGACAACACATCAGCAACTAAGATGAACAAATAAGAAGAAAGAGGATTTCCTTGTCTCAATCCACATCTAGGACGATTTCATTTTTCCTTCCTTCAATCCTAAGGTTAAAACGGACTGAAGTAACACAATCCATTATGTCCTAGGGTGAAAATTCAATTTTAAGAGCACTAGTTTGCAGAATCCCCATTCCACCCTATCATATGCTTTGTTCATGTCTAACTTGACTACAATTTCATACTTATTTCCTGTTTTATTTTTCAGATAGTGGAAAGCTTCTTGGACTACAAAAATGTTGACTTGAATAAGTCTATTAGGTACAAAGGCTCTTTGTTGTTCTGTAACCACTCTTCCCATGATACTTCTCATTCTATTACTCAGGACTTTTGAAAACACCTTGTAGCTAAAATTACACAAACCAATTGGGCGGAAGTGCCCCATTACTTCAGGTGAATCAGTTTTTAGGATGAGAATAGGATCAGTGTCATTAAATCTACTGATGTTACTATCTTGATTAAAACAAGACTGAACCATATGACATAATTGCTCCTTTACTTGATCCCAAGAATGATGGTAGAACAAACTAAGGAAGCCATTAGGGCCAAGAGCTTTAAGGCTACCTAATTCATAGGCCACTGCTTTAATTTCGTCCTCCATTATGGGCAGCAAAAGCCTATTGTTCTCTTCTTCAGTAATCATACGAGTAACATAAGAAAGAACAGATTGGACATTACCGGCTGTCGTACCAACAAAGAGATTTTTGTAAAATTTAGCAAAACAATTACTAATCTCACTTTAAGTTATCAGTCCATATCCCTGAATCATTTTTTAACCGCACAATCTTATTTTCCCTTCTATGTTGAGTTGTAATGCCATGAAAAAACTTAGAATTACTGTCCCCCCATTTTAACCAATTCAATCTTGCTCTTTGGAACCAATATTTTTATTCCTTAGCCCATATTTCCTCTATTTTAACTCCTGAAAAATTAGCTTTTTCAGCACATTCAGTAGTCCATTGTTGCTCATAACACTCTTTAAAATCCTTCAATATCTCCGTTAACAGCTTATTATTGTTAGGAAATTCCTTTTTGCACCAAGCTATTAACACTTTCCTAACCCTATCCAGGTTATATTTGAAGCTCTCCACAATATTTCTATCCACAGATACAGCACTAACCCAATTCTCAGCAAAATCAGAATCATAATCTTTATGGTCAATCCAATTCATATCAAATTTAAAAACTGTATCACTTCTAAAACCCACATAAGTAGATTCAAGTATCAAAGGTGAGTGATCAAATCCGAGGGGTTCCGAGTTACTGACTTGTGCATTTGGACAAAGGTCCTGCCAGCAGCCATTACAGATAGCCCGATCAAGCCGCTCCTGAATATTATCTTCTGCCACTCTATTATTGGACCAAGTGAACCGTAAGGTTTTAAAACCCCGGTCTTCCATCTCGCATGCTGACATGAAGTCTTGAAAGCCTTCAAAGGATCTCAAAGAACGGGTACGGCCTCCTTCCTTCTCAAAATTGTACAAGAGTTCATTGAAGTCTCTTATGCAAAGCCATAGAGTTGAATCCAGGATTTAAAGCTCTCAACTGCCTCCACCAGTCACCTCTCTGTTGTTCGTTAAACCAATTTCACAACACCTTGAATTGGCTCAAATCCAGCTATGATCTTGAGGTGAATATAATTCAGTTCCGCCCGAATCACTTCTTGTAACATCCTAATTTTTATTTTTATTTGTTAATTATTATTAGAACCTGATTTATCAAGTAATTTGCAAGGTTTTAAAAGCCCAGATATCGAGTTGGAAAGATTAGCAGGTTATAGTTCAAACGGTTGGAACAATAGAACCGTTCGATCATATCGGTAACATAATAATTAAATTTAAAAATATTATATATATATATATATATATATTACAATTAATATGTACTCTAATTTTATAGAAAGTTAATAAAGTCAAAAAATATCATTTAAAGAAGAACATTAAGTCAATCATCAACCTAATAAAATACACTAACAATAATAATTTCATGACTTGTCAAACATTGGTGGCTTTTGATTGATCCAAGCATGAGTTTCTTGAAAAGCATTTAATTTGGACCATGCCACTCTGATCTTATTTATAAGTCCTTTTTATCAAAAAAAATTTGGTCCTATTTATAAGTCCAATTTTAATGTAATAAATGAGATTGTGACAATTTTATCTTTATTTATTGTATAAATGAAGAAATAATTTAAAAATAGATAGAGAATAAAGAGTTGAAAAGTATTCATTCATAAAATGGGAGAAAATGGCCCAAAATCATTGAGTTAACTACCTCTTTTTAATATGTGAGATTTAGTTAAAAAAAAAATTTATAAATAGGACCAGAGTAGTAAATGTCATTATTTTCTTGAGGAAATGACCCAAGATCAAGATCTTCAACACCAATCTTAGTGCTTCCAATTTTATCTTTAACTTGAGGATGAACCTCATTGCCTTTTTCTTCACAAGTATTTTTATAAAATAGTTTGCAATAAACTAAATTATTAAAATTAATAACATATAATAAAAATAAAATAAAGTAACATGTCTAAAATTTATATGTCATTTTCTATTTTTTTTGGCAGCATCAATTTTTTTTTAAAAAAATTATAGCAAAAAAAATTCACATTTTTAATGAGTTGAGCAGTTTTTAAAAAATCAGTTTGATTTTCGGCCTAAAAATAGATAAATGACGGTTCAAAATGGCTCCCTCAGAAAAATGGTCCAACGGCCAACACATATATCCGGCTCACCTCAGTGACCGACCGACGGTCCAGTCCGGTTCTCTAAAAAGTGATAATTTGAGATATAGAATAGATAAAATGCATTACTTATGATTTAAAAATGTAAAAGGCTAAAGTATACGTCTAGTCCTTTATCTTTGCGTTAAGTTTCATGCTAATCCCTTATATTTATAAAGTATATTTTTAATCCCTCAATCCTAACATCGTTAGTTTCACTTAACGAAAATTATTAACTCATCAAATTTAAGTGATGATTGTGCAATTAAACGTTGGCAAAATATGCTTATGTTTTAATCTTTTTAACATAATATTTTTATATTTTAAACAAATCTGAAAAGCAACAAACTAAATTAAGCTATTCGGAATAAACTTTAGCAAGAAATTACTTTTCATCCATGCGGAGAAAAAAAAAAGGAAAAAATTTTCTTCCATTTGGTTGCACCAATGGTAAAAGAGAAACAAAAATTGGATGAGTTCTTAGTGCAAACCGAACTCTGGGTCCTTCAACATGATTTTCCTTTTTTTTTAATTTGTTGATCTCATAAGTTTCTTGTACGCGTTCGAAGAGCCCTGGGACTGTACCCTAACTTTAATAGAGGACTGATGTCAAACCTACCTAAATTTTTATGGATTAAAAAAAAAAAAATTCGTTGATGGTTTGTTGTTCAATTCCAAGTCTTAATAGATTCGTTGCCATTCTGACTCTCTTGTCCTAAATTTTTGAATCGTCGTACTTGGGTCTATAACCTTATACTGAGTAATGATCACTCCTTCTCCTCTCTACTTTGCTGTATATCCCATGCTGGAATGAGAATTGAGACGCTGGCGGTAGGATGAATCACAGGAATAAAACCTAGAATTAGCAATGATATATATGTGTTTTTCAGTTTGAATCTTTTTTAATTAACACTGTTTTAAATATAAAAATATCATATTAAAAAAGATTAAAATATAAGTATGCTCTGTGAGCCTTATATTGCATGGGCATTATTTAAATTGAATGAGTCAGCAATTTTTGCTAACTGAGACTATTGTGTTAGGATTGAGGGACTAAAAATATATTTTATAAATATAAGGGACTAAGATAAAATTTGATACTAATATAAAGGACCAAACTTATACTTTAGACAATATAAAATTAAGAAATAAGGAAAAAATGATTTAAAATTGAAGCCATTATATATTTATTAATCATGAGTTGAATTTATCAATTATAAAAATGTTATTTGAGTCAAATACACAAATAGAGTTTAATTATCATTTTTGAAGAACCTTGGAAAGAAGTGATTTGTTTAGGAGGAGGATTTACAGAATTTGTAATACCAAGATATGAGTTTGAGGGTATTAAGAGTTTGTCTATGAAAAAATAATAATAATAACACTTAAAAGAAAAACGTTAAAAAAAGGGGAAAGGTATTTGAAAGGAAAAGTGAAAGAAAGAAGGAGAGAAAGTAATATATATATATATATATATATAGAGGGAGCGAACAAAAGAAGAATAGATAATAATAAAACATACCGGAGCCCACACCAATTTCTTTCATAATGCCCATCGTCTCTAGGGGTGGAAATAGGCTAGGCTAGGTTAGGCTTTGCCTAAATAGACCTGGGCCTGTAACAAAAATTCAAAGCTTAAGCCTGGGCCTGAGCCTGTATGTAGGTTTTTTTTTAGGCCTGGGCTTGGGCCTTCAGAAGGCCTGACAAGGCCTGAAGCCTATTTAAAAGCCTACTTAAAATGTAGGACTTTAAATAGCCTTTAAAACCTATGCTGCCAAATTCATATATAACCTTTCATGCTTATATACAATCCTACATTATATCTTAAAAGCCTAACATCTATTCTTATAGTAATATTAAGGCTTAGTAAGGAAAAGAAAATAATGTCTAGTGACAACACTTATTTGAGCAAATAGGAATAAGAAAAACTAATCGACTGTTGACTAATGAGATATATTTTTTAAAATCGACCAAGCATAACAAATAACATGTAAAACTAGATTTTTACCTATTTTATTCTTTCCACGTAAATTGGGACAGACTCATCTTGTTAAGATTAAAATATTTCATTTCACACTAAAATAAACTCATAACATTTTTTATGCTTTAGTGGAGGGCACAAATTAGGGGAGAGAGTGAGTTAGTATTGCCATCTCGAGCGATCAAAGAGAAGAGATGTAGAGGTGAATGATTTATGCGAAAACAAGGGATGAGTATAATGACGATGAAATATAAAACTTAGAATTTAGAATTAAGATTAAGTTGGTAAATTTATAAAATTATTTAGATGATATTATATATACTTATATAATAATATATTTTTTAAAATAAAAAATTAAATAGGCCAAGTCTGTAGGCTTGTAGGCTAGGCCTTATAAAAATAGGTCTGGTCTGTTTATCTAAATAGGCCTAGCAATATGCCTGAGCCTGACCTATTTACTAAATAGGCTAGGATAGACTTTATATAGGTTAGGCCGTAAGCCCCTGTTAGGGGCCTGGCCTATTTCCATCCCTAATCGTCTCCTCTCTTAACTTCGTCGTCTTCTTCTTCTTCTTCTTTCTACCTCCTGCACCGAAAGAGAGCAATGGAGGGAGAGGAAGTGAAGCTTTGAAGACCAAACTTTGAGATCAGATTTCGTACTCATAACTTCTTCTAATTCCAAAACTCCCTTCATGAAAGTTGTTCTTCTCAATTAGGGCTTTCTAGTGGTGGGTTTATTTTGAGCAACAGAGCAAATTTTAAGATTAGGGCTGAGAGCGAGTATTGAGTTTTAATAATCAGGGACCGTAGGATTGTATATGTAAGTGAGTACTTGATTTTAATCGATTTAGTTTGTTTAATAAGGTTAAATTTTTATTCTTTATGTTTGTTGAGATTGAACCCTTAGTGAGAGAGGAGGGATTTTAATTTTCAGAGTAAATTCTTGATTAAAACTTTGATATTTGTTCATGGGTAACTTAGAAATACCTGTTCAAAGTTGATTTTGTGGTTAAATTATATGTTTGTATGGTTTTTCTATTTATGAAGTAATTATGGTGAATTTTTGAGATATTTTTAGAATGAGCAATCTAGACACTGTTTGGCTAAGGAATCGATTCAGTTAGGAACTTTCAGTAATAATGATCTTGTATTTAAATTTCATGGTGATTGGACTTAATTTGAGTCACTGTTACGTACTCAAAATTCCTCCTAAAAAAAGGGGGGTTTTGGAATAATAGCGATATCAGAACTTATAGATTTTCTTGTAGCTTTTAAAAGGGATTTAGGATTAATAAAAGGTTATGAAATGTTTGAATTGTGGATTTCATTTGCCAGGCTTAAATTGAGAATTCTTAAAAAAAATGAATGATTTGCTTAAGCAAGGGGGAAAAAAGATAATTATGAAATTGAACATTTGATATTAGAATGGAAAAATTATAACTTAAGTTGAGCATTTGGAAATCAATTAATGAGTATATCTAAGTGGAAGAATAAGTAGAATATCATTAGCATAGTAAATATATGAATGGTAAAGATGTTAGGAATTTTTTTAAGAAACAAGTGAGCGAAGTTTGAGGGTCTAGTTACTAATTATTAATCGTTGCGTTGGTTATCATTTTATTGACGAATATTCACATCTATTATGTAAACTCTTTTTAGTTGTTGAGCAAGGGGCTTCACAATAATAATTGTACTTTTTATTAGCTTTGACGAAACAGGTAACCACTTTTCAATTTATCTTGTATGATTGTTGATGTGTTATAAGTATATGTTGGTATTTTCAAAGAATATAAATATATATATATATATATTTATATATATATATATATATATATATTAATATTATAGTATTTTACATATGAAAAATGTGTATATATGAAATGTATGTTTTGTGAGTAAACTTTTTAGTTAAGTGGGTTTAAATTGTTTATCTTATGATTCTAATGTTGATGATGCATAACATTAAATGTTGAATATATAAGAAGTTTGTGATGTTGAAATGTTGAATTATGTATTGAAGGGTACAAGATTGTGGTGAGATGTGATTGTGAGACGTTTGATTCATTTATACCACATGATATAGTTGTCACTTGCACATAATGGATGATTTTAACATTCTCAGGGCTCTTGTTATCACCATTTCTTTGGTCGGGTCAAAGGTCAGCTCAAGGGACGTGAAACCTTTCTGTATTCCAAGGAAAGAGAACCTATGGTCCGATATGAGTTTTGTAGCCTTTGGTTGGGCTACCCCTCATTATTGAAAAGCTTGGTGTAGTCCTATTATAGAGGCAAATCATGTTATATGTCGCAGCCCATGGGTTCTGTCAGCGGTTATAAGAAGGTTATAAAGATGGTTGAAGGGGTTCTATACATATTGAATTATTCCTCGAAGTATTATTGTTTCTAGAGGATTGTAGATACTTTATATTATATGAATGTATATTTTGCCCGCTTAACTATCTTATAATTATTCCCTGCATACTTGTTAAATTGGATAAGCGGTTATAAGGTGGGTCTATGTGAGTCACCCCATATTTTATTATTATTTTTCAAAAAAGGGTTTAGTCTCAAGGGGAAGTGGCTTGAGTCATCATTTCGTCTCTGTATAGTCTCATTTTACTTTACATGTTCTAATTGATGTACATTGCCAAATTTTAAAGCTTTTTAAATATATTTCGCATATTTTGAATATTCCGTTGCATTCTGGGTCTTATGCGGTGGGCTAAGAGCCTTTCATACTATTTTATTACGGTGGTTGTTTCACTATAGGCTGAGCCCAAATGTTTTGGTGAGTGAAATAAATTGAAATATTCATATTTAATTATATTTTTGCTATAATGGGCTGTGGTGTCAATTATTCTATTGAGGGCTTTGAATGCCTTAACCCATTTGAAAATATAGTCATCACGACTTTGGGACTCAAATTTTAAATACTTAAACTTTATTGTGATAATTAAGTGGTTAAATACTTAACTCCTATTAACCATGGTAGACTTTTATTTTGCTAATTTTATCATTTTTTACCATGGTTGACTTTTTAAAAGTGTTCAGTGGAATCTTTTATAATTGTGGTAAGTTTAGATTCTAATGTTGATCATTTTTTCTACCATAGATATTCTTTAAATGTTTTAAACAAATCATTTCTACTATGGTAGACCTTTGTTGGTTTTCTTATCTTTTTGTCATGATAGTACTTGATGATTTATTCAATTGTTTTGAAATAGTTAATTGTATGATAAATAAGTTGGTTGTTTCAATTCTGATTTAACTTCATCCTTCCACCAAATCACTAGCCCTCCCCCTGTTCTTACTGGTTCCATGTAAAATTTGTAATTAAATTGTACACTCCTACTACATCTTTCTGCTTTACTTATGTTTCCATAAAAAAACAAACCAGAGAGGGTGTGTATTTCTTGCATAGAAATCGAAGATTTCTGCTTGTTAGGGGAGACCTTAACCCTTAATAGTTTCAACTTAAGAGACTCATGACAACTTGGTGGCCATTTGAGATTGATCACTATGCCCTGCAGCAGCAAACACGAAACTATGCACATAGAACCCTCTGTCCATTTCTTAAAATTAATTGCACTTACTTCCATTATCAGCATATCAACAAGACCGAAATTCTAACTCTTTCCTTCGCTAGTTGATCTCTTCTGTTTATGCTTTTCTGCATTGTTTTCAACATCCTTCCCTTTAACAAAGGCCACATTCCCCTCTTTCTTAGGAATGATAAATTCAGAATTTCCTCCTCTTTGCTCCTTCAACCCTACTCTATCTTCAGAGTCTTCTATAGTCCTTTTCAGATTAACTCTTTCAAATTTCTATACTAGAACTTTCTTATAGGTTAGCTGCAGAGTAGCTTGTCTCGGAATACAGGAGAATTTCTTAAGTGGGACATATAGCTTACTCTCCATCTTATCTTCTGGCAGCTTAACTTTATATGGCTCAGACACTGTTGGAAAAAGTTCCTTAAAAGGTTCATGAAACATAACTTTATAACATATTACAGGACCTTGTGCCACCCACTTACTTAGCCCAGCTTGTTCATTAACCGGGTACTTGACTTGGACCATTTCGGTTTCATTCTTTCTTATCAATGGCCCTATTCCTTCTTTGGACTCTCCTCTTTCAGGCAGGTAGAGTTATTTTTAATTGGGCTTGTAACCTCCTCATAGTCCATATCAATACCTGGCCAATTTAGTATTCTTTTTGCTAAAGCTTCATCTATAATTTTGACGCTATCTTTCCTTCCCTTCCAGACACGTGGCACCCACCCTCTTCTCCCATGCTCCTACTAACTGTCCAACAGAAATCAGGACCTACATATGATCCGTCCTCCTCCACGCTCTTTATAGAAGATGAATTATTACACACAGCGGTCATCTGAACTGACACGTATTCACCTTCTTTGATCATCACCACCTTGTTAATCATCTTCACCAGATTCACTCGTAACTTCTTTATGAACATAGGCTTTGAAGAATCAAGCTCTGACATAACCATTTCAGACTCAGGCACAATAATCATGTCTAACTCTTTTATAATTATAGCAAAAACCTTGAAGTTTTTCATATCTAATTGATACCTATTCCTTGTCTAAGCCTGGTCGTGGAACCCATACCCCTACAACCTAGGTTTTGTGAGATCAACTTCAACCTTGATCCTTGCAAAATCACGAAATAACAAATCATCTATCTTTGGATCTTCAAAACAAATCGCCTCCCCTATCATACTTCCAATCTTGACTAAATTCTTCCTAGTCGTGACCTTCAGAGGAAAACTGTGAACCTGAACCCAATAAACACACTTACTCGTCAAAACTTCATTCACTGTTAATACTGGTGACTATGGGCATACGCCTGCTTATCACGGAGAGTACGCTCATACTCCTGCTTATCCTCGAACTGGAATGTATAGACATGATCCTTTGAGAATCCAATTTCCAGTTTGCCTATTGCATTCCAATCTTGGCTAACGATTTCTTAAAAGTAGTTCAGTTAATTGGCCGATTCAAACCAGCTTGCCAACTAGTCCATAATTGATGGAGGTACAAATGACATCTTATGTGGTGTCGTACAAGGCATCCAAGTTGGCAGCCACGATGGCATCATCCATGGCAACCACGTCATAAGTGGCACATACAATGAATAAGATGTTGTCTATGTCATTTAAGAAGATTCTAAGCAAGCTTAAGATCCTCTTCATGACATCGAGGGCCCAATTACTAGAAGCCCAGAAAAGAGTGAGATGTTCGAGAGGCTGGAGAAAACATTTAGGCTTCAGTGTGCTTCATTTATGGCCCATAATGTTAACATACATATTGAGGGTGCAAATGAGTCCTTAACCTTGCTTGTTTAGGCTTATATGTATGGTTTTACAACACATAGAAGCTTGAGCACGTGGAAAATCATGAAGATCCATGAAATTGGTGTAGCGTAAAGCAGTAAGCGCAATATGATGTTATGCAGTACAGATTGAAGAATTCACTTAAAATACCATGTGACAAGCATGCGCGTTAAAGGAGGAACATAAGTGACGTCCAACACACTTCAAGAAACACTTAGAAGACGTCATTATTCGTTTTAAGCAAGTTTCCTACTTTTATTTGCATTGAATAAGGCCTTTTGGTCAAAGATTGTTCAAGAAGACTTTTGTAGTTTCTTAGTTTTAGGTAGCTGAGTTAGTCTTGAAGAATAAGTAATTTCTTTATTCCTTTAGGCTTGAATGGTGCCAACCAACCAAGCAATCATCATTAATACATCATTTATTGCATTTATCGCTAAGATTTTAATTCTAGAGTGTTCTTTTGTTACTTATATGAAGGCTGTGTTTTTTGTATTTGATATTCAGAAGATATAATGATGTGAATAAGAACTTTGTTATTAGAGAATTTTATTTCTCTTGTGTGAGCTATGCTTGCATCCTTGTATTTTCATATGAATACTCAAACTGTATTAAGGATTGATCACCCTTGTGGTGTCTTTATAACTATTGTTGTAAGAGATAGGTTCTCTTAAAGTCCACCTTTAATTATTTGTCCCATTCGTGTGTTTAAACTTGTTTTTAACCCCCCCAAATTGTATCAAGAACCCCTAGCCTTTGATTCTTCATCATCCCAATCTAGCGCATATTCATTTAGATCCTTCATTGTGATGTCCATCTGGGTTCAAAGATCAGCAAGAAACAACAAAGACCCCAAATGCAGAAATCGCAAAAATACCCAAATTGAAAACAAAAAGGAAGATGAGGAGATGAGGTAGACAAAAGCAATGGCAAAGAGAGAACCTAGATGAGTAGAGATTCCTCTCCGCAAGAGCAAAATGCTCTGGTTAGGTGAGATGGACGCTCCGACGAAGGAGAAAAATAGTGCTCTTACGAGAGGAGAGAAAACTCACCCTCACTCGTGAGGAGGGAATTGCTTTGAACAACAATGTCCCGTTTGGTAACATGGAAGAGTTTTTTATGGAGGTGGAAGTGGAAGTAGAACTGAAAGTAGAAATAGAGGTGGAAGTAGGTTTTAAAGTACGTTTAGTATGTTGATGGAAATGGGATATAATTTTTAATCAACATGTGTAATTTTCTCATGAAAAGACCAAAATGCCATTATCTTTGTAAAAGAAAGGGCCTCCCCTAAAACAGAAACAGCCACGATGAAAGAACACCACCAGCCACCCTTGCTCCTTCACCCCCACCCTTTCCTCTTCCTCTATCTTCTTCTAAGCTATCAAAATATATATGAAAAGAGAGCAAATCCAAGATTTTCAAAGCCATGAATAATAAATCCATTTATTTGTTTTTTTATATCCATTGCTTCCAAACTTCTCCCTTTGAAAATCCCACCATATCTTGTAACATCCCAAATTTTGTATTCACAAAAAAAAATATATATTGTAATTATTTGAGTAATTCAATAGAATGGTGAATATTCATGGAAATTAGATCTTGTGAATTTTGAAATATTCATATTCATAAGGAAATAGGCAAATAAATTCAAGAATTGAATATTCTTGGTGGAATAAATTGAGATTTGTGGAATAAAGTAAAAGCCCATATTTTTCTTTTATTGGTGGATATTTAGTAGAAGGGAAATATTTACTTGGAAGATAAATATGCCAAGTGGCATCATCTAAAGCCAAGAGATTAAATTATAATGGCTAAAGTTGGAGCACATGTTTAAATTGCAATAAAATATATTATGTTGACCAAAGGAATGATATAATTGTAGAAAACCCAATTGTTAATTAAAGGGAATTGGTTCAATTACAATGAGACTTATGACACAAGTTTGGAGTAGATAAGCACAAGTTGAAAGTGGATAAGGCCAAGTACATAAATGCTTACAAGGGATGGCATAAAGTGGAGGGAGTATGGCCTAAAGCAAGTCATTATGAAGGGAGGTATGGTGCAAGGAAAGGTGTTGCAATCTCAACCATTGATGAGATCAAGGGTTAAGATGAAATATGAAGAGAAGAGGTGAGATATTTTATGAAGCCCATGCTTCATCTTTCTTGCTCATTCTCACATCCAAACAACAAAGATAGAGAGAGAGGGAGAGCTTGGGAAAATCTAGAGAGAAGGAGGAGAAATATTAAGGTAAGATCTTGTGGATCCAAGTTTTAAGGCTTCCAATTTGTATAATCTCCTCTCTAATCTCTTCTTCTCCATGAAACACTATGTTTAGCAAGCAAATCTTGAGCTCAAAGAGAAAGAGAGAGGAGGACTTCTAGAGAAAAGAAAAGAACTCAAGAAGGTAACTTCACAAATCCTAAGATTATGTTAGATGTGGTTGTTGTTGATGATTATGGTTGGATTTGGTTATTTTGTTAAGTTTGTAAATTTGGAAAGTCCTAATCCTAAGGGGTTATGTTGCCCAAATTTCTTTTAATCATGGTTAAGAAGTGTTTAAGTGAGTTAATCAAGGATTAGAAGTGGAAAAGTACAAGTTTTGGAAGCTAAAACACAAAGCTCTATTTTTCTATTTTTCCTTCAATATTTCAGCCAAGATAAGATCTGGTAGTAGGAGTTGGATTTTCATGAAATAAATGGTTCCATTGGACCCAGTGGGCAAAAATAGGTGGGGTTACAGTTGGACATTTTTTTGGTAGAGGCCGAAAAAGCATAATTACGAAAACGCCACTGAAATCCCTAAATAGGGGCTGTCAAGGGTATTTTCGTAATTTGACAGTGAATTTGGTAATTTCGAGCCCGGAAATGGATTCCTTGGGTGAAAATAAGTCAAAATTTTGGAAAAACGTGCCATCGGGCCTGGTACGGCGGGGCCGAGCAGGGTTCCCGGGGGCATTTTTGTAAATTTTCATCATAGACTAATATAACCACAATAAACACTATGGAAGAGTCTAAAATGATATTTGGATAGGTTATGACCTATTTCTGGTACATTTAATATTTTAGAACCTATTTGGAGGCCGGATACGACACGTTCTTCGAGACACATTTAAAAGGGGATATTAAAGCTTTGAGATAGGGACATTATCCTTCATACACTATGTCATAAGTTATGTGATTGTGTGGATGCCATTGTTTTGTAAATGCACTTTATTAATTAACATGATTTGCCTAGAGAGGGGCAGTTAGTGCCAGAGGTGCACTTACACTGGGAGTTGGCGGAAGTCCAACCGGTGTAGATTGTGGGGCTGGGCCCTACTCATGTATACATGACGATGATGTGTTTATATTGTTCATTAATTTGTGCATACCTTGGCCCATGACATATTTACTTTTCACTTTTGCTATGAACGATAGTATGTCTCTACGGGGATTCTTCGGAAAATCACCCTATTTTTAAATAAACACCTCAGCGGGTACCAGTGGGTCAAAGGGAAAAGATGTAGACGCCGGAAAGAGAATGGCATGTGTCTCGAGGTGAGGATATGAACGTGGTTATGCCTTAGTCTATGCCTTAATATTTTGGATAATTTGTAAATGTTAAGCTTCCGCTGTATTTTCTATATTTCGTCGACAAATGATATCAGTATTGTAAACAAATATTTCTATCAGTATAACTGTACTTTTTCTGTATGCCCATTGAATTCCGTCTTTATTACTCTTTGATTATCGAAATGGAAACGGGTGTTGACATATCTGAGATTGTGATGACAATGGGTGTCGGCGATGGTGATAGTGAAGGAGTAGAGGGCAAGCACTTCGAAACAATGAAGGAAGGTGGAGGAACTAGGCAAGCACTTCAAAAACAAAGAAGGAATCTTGGACGGCAGAGTAAAACCAGATTTGACAATTGTGGCTTGTGGCGACAAACTTGCAACGGAAGGACAATTGTGATTTGAAGAAGTTGGTCCTCCGGCATCATTGTTCGTGGTTGCTATCCTTGCAGTCACCATGCCTCGCCATCTTTATTACACCTCACTGTTGTAAGAAATCAAAATCAAAATCGAAATCGAAAGAAGCGTTGCCCTCGCGGATAAACGCTGGCGGCTCTGGGGTTCTTCCTTGCCATTGCAGATGAAGGTCCTCGTCCTCGCTGGAGATCCAGGAAGCTTAAAGGCTGCTGTTGAAAGCTTAAGGGTAGAAATGGAAAATAAAATGGGTTCTCAAGAAGCGTGATCAGTTCTTTGGGTGGTTAGATGGAAGTAACTTCCATCAATTTTGATGGAAATGGGTTCCCTGTGGAACTGACTTCTCACACACCAAACACATATAAATCTCAATTCCACTTCCCTCTTTCCACTTCCATTCTACCAAACGAGGCACAAGAGTTAATTTTGTGGTAGATTCAAATGAGAACTTGCTCATGAAGAAAGGTGAGCAACATAAGATTGAGCGCGTACGTACGAAGTTAATTATGGGCAACAACAAATGAGAATGTGCTTCTACTGAAGAATAACACTTACGGATAGAGTTATGGTGAAAAAGAGCTTTACCATTTGTTTTTTCATTTATCTTCTTCAAATAATGTTTAATTTTAAATAATTAGTAGTGTGAGTATAAAGCTTTGTGGATTTGATGGGGACTACAAATCTGAAATTGAGATCCATTCCTTGCACTTGGATCGAAATGGACCCATTCATCAAAAAGAGAGAGCGACTTTGTATGGTAACCTGTCCACAGCTTCAAAGCAAGCGCGCCTGTTCATCTTTCCTTCTTTATTTCATCAATCATTGAATGGAACATATCCAGCAAACACTGTGCATTGTACCTGTTGATTTTATTATACATTAGTAATTAATTCGCATTCATATAAATATATAATTAGTCTGTGTACAGTACTTCACTATTCTAATACGGACCTTTTTGGTTTCGATCGACTTGTAATACTGAAAATTTTGACACTCACATTATCATCGTTAATATTCCTATGCATGCACAGTATTACATTAATAATAAGCACTGATCTGATGCACACCATATTTTGATATACTGCAAATGTCATATTTATATGTTAAATTAGCCACCAAATATTCTTCATCTTGATTCATTAATGTGTAATAACGTAAGAACCGTTCCTGTTTTAGACTCAGTGAGTGTTTGAAAAACCTTAAAACCATAGTTTTAGAAACATTTTTCAATGAGCGGAGGCAAAACTCCTTTCACATACTTATTTCATAAATCATAAAAAGTGTTCTCCAAAAATTAATGTAAACATGCACTTAGACATCTCTCACATAAGCGTGTCCTCCTAATCCATATATATATGCCCTCCCCTATGCATATACTGACTTGCCACTGGAGCCTCTTGCCGCAAACTTCAAAGTTCAAACCATGTCATATTTCCATAATTTAATTTATTCTAATGAATGTAATATTAATTTGTGAGCTAATTCTAGCAGTCGCAAAACATGATTAGCTGTATTCTTTGAATTTTTTCGCTATAACATATATAGATCATTCAAATGGGTCACGCTGCTTAAGTGAACCATACATGATTAAAAGCTTTTTAAAAAATTGAAGAAGATGCAAAACTACGTACACGTGTGGATCATTTGCGAGATATGGCGACGATTTTAGCCATATGTTTTCATTTTCAACTTTTTCTCATTTCATTTTCACGCGCTTTATTTCTTAACCTCACTTTAATTTGGCTTTTCCATTTTTGTTCATCAGGTCCTGTGGCAAGAGAGAGTGGTGGAACATCACGGGAATGCATACTAAGATCTGGTCATAATGCCACCTAATAAGTGTTACTCTTTTCCGGCCCTTCTATAACTTATATTTAATTTGTTTTATCTCATGCACACATATATAATTAAAAAGATGAGAGAAAAAGTAGGTTTGGCTGTAAAGAGAGACAGGGAAGGCATGTCTATGTACAAATATCTTGCCCTACCGAGGTCTTGGTCAAGTCCGAATAAGGAAATTAAACAAAGATTTTCTATCCAGCAAGACATCAATTACAAGGAGGGGGACAACAACAACATGATAGAGTTGATACAAGCGACGTATATATATTTACATGGAATGTGACACCCATGATCCCAACAAATATTCCCACCAAGATGCCCTTCCAGCCTCAATTGTTTCACCAGCTGGCTACCTATAATATCTGTCTCTCCATCTTCTCTCACTAAATCATTAATCAAAACAATACACATAAATTAATCAAAAGCAGCTAAAATAAAAGGTGACAACGTTATCAAAAAACAAAGACCTCTCATCATATCTTTACATTGTACTTCCAACGACGTGGGGCTTCTCCACCCTTTCGTTACTCTCCTACACTCACATTAATACTACAAACCAGCAAAAAAAAAAAACAACAACTATATCTACGACCTACCTTTCAGTTCCCTTATCCATCACCTCCATGCACGTACGAATCAGTTTCTGGTTCAGTGCGTATGTGAGAATGAGTTTTATTTTGTATATATATAGTGAGCGATCTCTACATAAATAGTTTTTCTTTTTGTTCCTGATGGTTATTGTTTAAGGGCTTAGACCTTAGAGTGGTGTGCCTAAAGCCCGATAAAGATGCGACAGCCGGGTCATGAGGATTTCGGATTCGGATCTTAGTTGGGCGTTCTCTAGGGAGAGAGTGAGATGCTGGTGAAGGGTGAAGCCGAGCTGGTTTTTGAGTTGTCGATTTTCTGTTTTTAGGCGGTTCACTTGGCTCGTGAGGTTCTCGAAATGCCTCTTCTTTCTCCAGCGGGACCGCCGGGCTGACTCCCTGTTCGACTGCATGCGCCTGCGCTTTCTCTCGTCCAACGAGTAAACCGCCCGGTTTGACGATCCCTGCGAACCGGAACCTGGGCTGGCCGGATCCTCCTCGGCTTGGATGAGGGACAATAACTCCTGTACGTCACCTGGCGTCAGCATCGTTTCGAGAAGCGGGCACGGCGGGAACTGGACGGATTCAACGACGTCGTCGTGGAAGAACATGGCTGAAGCAGCTAGCTAGCAAGAATGGAAGAAAAACCGGCGCTTGAAGAATGAACCGGAGAGAGGGAATGAAGGCAAAAGGGAAGAACTGAAGCCAGGGAAATGGCTATTTAAGGACGAAGATGAGGAACATGGGGGCCCCATGACAGCAGAAGATATTGGAAATAAGGTTATATTCGTCCCAAAAAAGAAAAATCAAAAGTAGAATACGTGTAATCACTTTAGGATTTTGAAATCCTGGCTTTTTTAAAAAAGAATATAATTATTTCTGGCGAACGAAAATAAAAAGTTTATAGCATCATAACGTTGAAATTAATTAATATTATTATGAAATTTATTTTGGGTTTTATATAAATACACAGACTTGCTTTTAAAACTTTACTTTTAAAATGGTATAAATAATGACACACAAAAAACATAGGGAAAATCTTAAATTAATACCATTTGAAAATACAAAACCCTAAAAAGTCTATTAACACTTTAAAAAGACTTAAATGTGCCAAGGACAAAATTCGGTTTTTTAAGTTTTGACACATTTATTATTTTACCTTTCAAGTTTCTTTTTTTAAAATAATAGTGGTGCCTGCCGGAGCACCACCGTCGGCCGACCGCCGCTCTGGTAGCCGGGACCCCCGACTGTCGGAGCTCCAGCCGGCGGAAGCTTTTTTGGTGGGGAAGGGATTTCTCAAAAAGAAAAATTGTCGAGAAATGGCAAGGGGTGGAATCGAACCCATCCCATCCCTTTAGCAAAGGAGTATGGTGGCCACTAGGCCACCTGGCCACCAAAGCTCCTTTGATATATATATATATATATGTATATGCATTATTAAATATGTATAATATAATTAAATGCGTAGTAGTTTTGACAAAGTTAGTAATTATTCTGACAAATTCAATAATAGAAATAACAAAATTCGTAATGGTATTGACAAAACCGTTTGCCGATAAACCTTGACTTGCATGCTTTTATCAGCATTTTTGCACAAAACGCTTTTGTCAAAACCATTATAATTTTTGTCAAAATTATTACTAAATTTGTTAATCTTATTACTAAATTTGTTAAAATTCTTTTATTTATATTAGGAATGTTTTCATAATAGAATCTCATAATGGGATTGTCAAAATCATTACAATTCTTGTCAAAATCATTACTAAACTTGTTAATATAAATAAAAGGATTTTAACAAATTCAGTAATGAGATTGACAAGTTTTAGTAATGATTTTGACAAGAATTGTAATGGTTTTGACAATCCCATTATGAAAGCATTCATGTGATAAATAAAAGGATTTTAACAAATTCAATAATGAGATTGACAAGTTTAGTAATGATTTTGACAAGAATTGTAATGGTTTTGACAATCCCATTATGAGCTTTCATTATGAAAACATTCATAATACAAATAAAAGGATTTTAACAAATTCAGTAATGAGATTGACAAGTTTAGTAATGATTTTGACAAAAATTGTAATAATTTTGACAAAAGCGTTTTGTGCGAAAATGCTGATGAAAGCATGCAAGTTAAGGTTTATTAGTAAACGGTTTTGTCAATACCATTACGAATTTTGTTATTTCCATTACTGAATTTGTCAAAGTCATTACTGATTTTGTCAAAACTACTACACCTTTAATTATATTATACATATTTAATAATACATACATATATATGCCCAGTGGCCACTATGCTCCTTTGCTAAAGGGGTGGAATGGGTTCGATCCCACCTCTTCCTCACTAAAAAAACTCTCACCGGTCGAAGCTCCGGCCGTTAGGGGTCCTAGCCGGCCACCAGAATGGCGGCGGCCAGCCGGCGGTAGTGCTCCAGCAAGGGCACCACTATTATTTTTTAAAAAAAAAAATTGAGGAGTAAAATGGTAAATATGTCAAAATTTGAAAAACCCAATTTGGTCCTTGAAAAACCTAATAAGACTTTTTAAAGTGTTAATAGACTTTTTAGGGTTTTACATTTTTAAATGGTATTTATTTGGGATTTTTCCAAAAGCATAGCCAAAGAAGATTAGGGCTTGTTTTGTCTGAGGGGAGGGAAGGGAAAGTGGGCAGAGGAAAAAAAATTTTTGAGTTAAATTTTAAAAAATTAGAAAAGTGGGGTTAAAAAATTATAATTAATTTTTCTTATTCTTTTATCTTATATATTCTCTTTATTAAAATTTTATTACCCAGCTTCTTCAATCTTTTAAAATTCAACTCATAAAAATTTTCCTTCCCCTCCAATTCCCTCACACCAAACAGACCCCTAGAAGAGCTGGGTGAAATTTTTTAAAGAAAAGACTTCACATATATTTTAGGCAAGCGCCTTTTTAAAAAAAAAAAAAAAAAAAAAAAGTGGTGAGATTAACTTTTAGCTTCTTTTCGCATGGCATGAGATGGGGTCGTAGTTGGGAAGAGATTAGGTTTAGCTTAATGACGAAGGATCAAGCATAATTACATGACCACCAGTTCAACGATTCAGAGAGTTACCAAAATATGCGACGAAAGTCATTTTGGTTACGCACACAACACAGTGAAAAAGGCAACGACCAGTGACGACCGTCCACCAATCTACATTAAAGTTAAAACCCAAAAGCTGCTTCCTTAACTTTCCAGCTTTATGCAAAACCCAATTAAAAATTAATAACTGTTATTTTCTAACAGACGCATAAACCATTATTCTTATCTGGAACTATAATCTAGCAATAGTTTATTTTTGGTGCATGAACATAAGAACTAAGAGATGAGTGCACAGTTTCATTTCGAACTGAAAAAAATACCTAAGCTTTACTTTTATATGACTAGAGAGGACTCTTACACGTCCAAGCAGGGCATAGAGTGACATATAGGCATTACTATACTATGATCAGAGAATGAGGTGAGTGATGGAAAGGAATATTCTGGAGGGCGTTTTCTTAGTTGAGCGTTCTGGGGCAGTTTGCTTCACCTGGACCTAATTAATAGTAATCTATTAATTAATAGTAAAGCAACTGTGAGTGGAGGATAACATGGGGACAGTTATTAATTAAATGCTTAATTAATTTAATGAATCACATAAAATTCAGAAAAACCGCGTCTTTTAGTGCGCCAAAGTAGGCTGCACATGCATCAAATAAAATTTTATTAGAAAGAAGAATATGCAGTGCCGTTTAGATTCCTCTGCTATCAACTGTTGGGCAGTCCATCGTTTGCTTTTTCATCTTTCAACCCTCCTGATTTGTTGACGGCCATCCATTCCACTAATTACCTTTTTTACCGAAATTTCGTGGATAAGTTTGGATAATGAACTTAAAAGGAGGATATATAATCATTATCTTAAGATATTGTAAATTAAAAACTAACTGCCTTAGGGTGAGAGTTTAATTTGAAGTCTTCGACCCAAAAAAAAAAAAAAAAGAGTTCAATTTGAAGTAGTCTACAAATGGGGGAGAGTACTATTGCAATTTGCAGGACACAGAATTTGTTTGTTTGAGAGAAAACAAGAGAAACAAAAGCCTATAAGGAGGGTTCTTGAAAGTGGCTTTAATCATACTCAAAATGCCTTTTTTAGCCAACCAATCAGCGACTCTATTTCCATCTCAAAGGATGACGTTACAGTTAAAGGGCGACTCTATTTCCATGCTAAGCAAGTAGTTAGCAGGGAAACCAATTCCCCATAAATAGTTAGTTATGTTTACGTTGTTGCTTCAAATAAAATAAAAGTTAATTGGTCCAAAATATTCTTACATACATGATACACCAGATGAATGGGAGGGATGGTCTTAAAGCATTAATATTAAAACTATAGTGTTGCTCCAATGAACGGTGAGCATGATCATTTTAATAATTAAAGGGCACCAAGTATTATTTTTAGCGTTTAGATGCCATACCCTCGCCATACCTGTGTGTGCATGGAAAATTAGGATAGCAGTTCAAATGAAGTTTGACAAGAGCAACATCATAACGCTTGTTCTTCTTGTTGTCGTTGGCCTCTCTTCCGTGTTCCTCACAATTTACAAGAAAGAAGAGGATCAGGGAAAAAAAAAAGAATTACATGAATTTGATTATAAATACACGTTTGTTTGATCAAGGAAAAAATGATTAGTTAAAGCACTCTCGAGATTAATTAAAATAAGAAATTACATAAGCAAAGCCCCTCAATGCTGATAACTCCCGAGGGGATGGATCTTTATATGCCAACTGACTTATTAAACAGGGCCTTGAATCCAATCCATGGGCATATACTAATTTCTCTCCCTTTATCTCCGGGGGAAAGAAAATAACTAGAGGGGGGAGGAAGAACAAATAAAAAAAAGAAGCTGCATTACTGAGAAGTGAGAACCTAGAAATTGACAGCGTCAGAGTAATCCAACAAATAACACAACGTTTATATCACATTATCTACAGCTAAGATTCAACAAATAGCCATATGATGCTCAAACCAACACCAAATATGCACAGTTTGATGTCTGCGCCTACAGACAATTGTCAGAAGGGGGAACAAATTCCAAAATATGACATGGAAGTTTTGGCTTCAGTCTCCCTTGCTTTTTCCATTAAAGACACAAATTCATCAGATATTCACATGTTCAACGGCGGTGCTCCCTGAATATGAAAATCAAACAATTATTGTCAGTACTTTCAAAATAAGGGAGGTCCGCTTCCCATGATACCATTGAACGAGAAGTCTATTTACTTAAACCCGCACGAAATTAGAGTAACGATCCCTAGTCATTTCATTTGCCAACAAATAATCATTTCAAAATCTCACCTTGAACAGAAGATCATACGCTATGTGCTCCCAGGGCAAGGATACGGACATTAAGCTGCATTTCAAAGGTATCAGTTCATCGTCAAAATTGGAGCTAGAGGAAGAGGCAGCCGCATAAGCATGTTTTGCGGCAACAGATGCGACTGATGCCGCTCTACGAACAATTGTGCCAATTCCAAACCCTTTCTTTGATGCTACTGGAGAAAAAGGGCCTGAATCCTCCTGACTTTGATCTGTCATTGCAACAGCAGATTCATTTATCCAATCATCTCATCTTTTTTTACATAACATTAATAGCAAATTCCTATGCCAGACGTCTCCAGTAAGTAGCCTCATTATAAAATAGAGAACCGGGCAGGATTTTGTATTGCCTCTAAGGATTTGATGTATCTTCTATGTACTCAAGTTTTAAACACTTGGGAGCTTGGCATCTTGACAAAATTTATAATTCAATTGCAATCACATAATGTAAAGCAGACAACAAATGTAAAACTTGTTACGGCTACTAAATGCCAAATATCTTTTTTCTCCGCTCATAAGGTAAGAAACATTAGCGCCTAGAGTTCCATGACGAGATTTCTAGAGTCCTAGTAACCAACATATTGCCTACCTGTAACACCAGAAACAGCTACTTCAACTTCCCCACGGCCTCCAGGACCTTTCATGTAAATTCTGTCTGTTTTGCCAGGAGAATGGCCCCCAGATAAAAGGCTGCCGAATCGAGACTTGCCAGCTGTACTTTAAGGGGGAAATATGTGAGCCAACTGATATACTGGTATCTGGCACCCATTAGCAATTTACAGAATGATAAACTCACAATTTCACGTTATATACATAACATCACGTTTTTAATATTAACATGGTAACAAAGGGTGGTCATTTATGGACGATACTGTCATTAGATGAAGCAGAATATTAAGGCAACAGAACTTTCCCTGTAACTGAATCTAAATCAACACTACACCACAACACTTCGGGAGAGAGATGTATCTCATTCAACAACCAACATTAACAAGAAAACATCACAAGTTCAGTACACTTAAAACAGAGCTTCACTCATAGTAACAACAGTAAAACAGAAGAAATATTCTGCTTGCATTTAAAAGGCCATTTCTCACCAAGTCTTTCCCAAAATTCTTCACACTCTCACCCCCTTCAGCCAAAACACTGCCCACTTTAAACACCTCTCTATCTCATCCAGACCACAACTCCTCACCTGCACCCTCAAGTTAGTTATTGGCTTGAATTTATTATTCTATTCCTCACGGCCATCTCATCACCTTTGGGCCCTCTAGAATATTCCTTAATTTCAGTCTCTCTTCCTTCCTCTGCCCTCTTTGTGAAAAGTCCTTACAAATATGATTATATTGGCTTGATTTTAGTGAAAAGTTCAATTTTCTCACGTTCTCAAGACACGAAAAATCAGATCAGCACATCACAAGCAAGGATTTTTGTAAATCTCCTGAAGGTTCAAAATTTTCAGGTGTATTTAAAATGTCTCCCCTTCATTCCCTCTATAGACACTACGAAAATGAATGCTTGATTGTGGAAGCGCTTATCCAGATAGATGTCACAGCAGGAAAAAATACCATCATATGCATCTCGAACCATCTGATAGCTGACAAACCCTGAGAAAAGAGTAAGCTGCAAATCACAACCATCAAGTCAGCATGTCTACAACTACAAACTGAACACAAAAGAAATTCTTGCCATGGAGCAATCCGTCAATGGAATCATCAAAGAACATACTTCAGCGAACTATATTTTGAAAATAATACTCCATTATTCAGTGAAAAAGGCAACGGTTGCTTAATGCATGGCAGAGACTCAAAGAAGTTCATATATTTTCAAATGCACAAGAAGGCACGTAATAGACACCAATCAAATTATTATCATTTACTTCCTCATTTGAAATATTCATATAAAAGCTACAAAATTGAAACCAATGCTAGTTAGAACTACTATGGACTTCCATAATATAAATTTATATTTTCTTATTGCTCCAGGATTTAGTTGTTTATACTTTATACTGTCACAATAAGTCCCCTGACCAAATTATCTTTAAATACCTAAACTTCCATCTTCAAAATTTCTCTTGCCATCTAGTTCGCATTTCTTTAAAGAAGAAACATACAAAATTAGTGAGAATAGTTTCAACTTGTTAAAATACCTGAGGCGCAATTGACAATAATGGAAAAATAAACCATGATATTTCAAGAACAAAAGCAAGTCCACAAGCACCATCTGAGCACTGCTATGAAAAAACGTGAACAATGATTATACAGCACATTCGTTGTTACAGTGAAAATAACCAGCATCCAACCATCATTTTGAAACAAGAACGAAAGCAATGCAATCATTTATAAACTAGAAAGTGTCAATCAGAAATACAAACATTCTGATACAGAATGGAATTCACTCTGCAACTGGGTATTGGCCAAACCTTAGTGTCCTTTCTCTCTGGGGAATTAGGATCAACTCTAGGAGATTTATCATTAACACTGCAATCATGCGATTCCTTACTAGGAAATGCTGCCCCGTCATGTGCATTAAGAACAACGCAGTAACAATGATCTTTTTCAGTTAAAACCTGTAGAAAATTGAGGGGGGAAATCAGGGTTGACTTACACAGTGATAATTTGGAATGAAAGTTGTTTATGATGCCCTTTTTGCTAGACAAAGAGAGTAAGCGTTCTCATAGAAGATGAAACCACATGACAAAAAACACTCCAACTTGCTAAAGCTGTTATGAGAAAGCCTATGAATAGTTTTATTATCGTATCAAACAGACCCCATGGCATGGTGCCACCTATATGGCATTTGCACATACTTCATAAGGAGGAAACATAGAGAAATTAAAAAGAGGCTGACATGGGTCCTGCCTTTGATCCTTAAACGGAGAGGCATGAACAAAGTGCAGAATGTTACATGGAGATGCCGCGAGGATTTGATGGTGGCTACAGTCCATGATGTCATCGCATGGCTCACCACA
The DNA here is from genome assembly GCA_963242795.1 of Inga leiocalycina. Lineage (NCBI taxonomy): Eukaryota > Viridiplantae > Streptophyta > Magnoliopsida > Fabales > Fabaceae > Inga > Inga leiocalycina. Next base: position 9,787,972 of record OY725325.1, read on the forward strand.
TACTATGAATATTCAGTTGGGTTTTGTATTTAGGATATCATTTGACAACTATCTTGTATCAGGGAGATTAATCTCCTCAGACTATTTAATTTGAGAGATTATCGTTCAAGATTCTTACTCCAATTCTCTCTAGCAGAAAAACTACTCTCTTCCTTTTCTATCCTCTCTTTTTTGTTGATTTATTTTCATCCGTCACCTCCTCATACAGAATTAGTGACAATAAAGCACAGGCTCGACATGCCTAATGCTGAAATTAAATCTCTAATTTAGCAAATGGGAAGCAACAAAGATTGAGCTCTGGACCACTTGGTCATAAAAACTCTAGTACCAAGTCAAAGACTATTCAACTAAAAAACTTAGAAGGCCTATTGCAATATCCAACATCACAAGTAGTGGATTATAGGAGGAATTAATAATGCTTCTCATTTCCTATAGTTTCAATGTTAACCAAACATTGCAATTTTAACTACACAATTAAGCCTTAGCTTTTCACAGGAACCACTGATTTTTAGGGGGATAATCACCCTCTTCACATGTTACCAGTAAACTAAGCATCTCAAGATATTGTTTTTTGAAAATGCAACTACCAAAAAATAGCAAAAATCAGTTCAGATGCTTCAGGTACTATTCCAGGATGAGGAAAGCAATATCTTGATTACAGAATTCTACAACTGAACCACAAAGAGCATGAAATATCCACACCTTCAAGATGTGACAATGGGATTATAAATTCAATGAATTGTTAAAATGAGTGTATTACCACCGCATCAAAAGTGGAGTCAAAGTCATCAATTGCAAAACAAATATCTGGATACGCAGGTGTTGTCTCCACTTCCTGGATACATGTTGACGACAGTGTCATTGCATATAACAATCTCTCAACTAGTATTCCTTTCTCTCCATGCGTGTAACATGTCCAAAATGATAAATATACTTGCCTTTTCAAAGTTCAACTGAAAATTCACACGACTTGGAGAGGCATACACAGTTTTTACAACCTGAGGAGGTGCAAAGGCCCACAAAGCAAAATTAGATGCATTTTATATTACTTAGAGATAAATGCTTGGGTTTAAAGTCACACGAAAGATTCTATGGTCCAAGCAAATAACAATGAAACCCTAGCTTACAAGTCACCACAATAAATCATGGGAGAGACAACAGTCACTGATAGGAATATTATCAAAACGTATCAGTGGCGGAAAACTAAACAGAGTTTGCATTAGTAAAAAATATCAGCAGCAGAATAGTCAAAAAAGTATCAGCAGCAAAAGACTAAACAGAGTTGAATTAGTTCATTATTTGTTTCATCAGTCAATTATCTGTTCTAGAGTCAATCAGATCCGAATAAGTAGCATCAGCTTTATTGAATATCTCTAGGTGATCAGTTCCTACATTAGGACCAGTCTAAGTACCTGTTGTAATCCTTTTATAAATACCTGCCAGCTGCATATTTGAGAAACACCGGGAAATAAATCATCTTTTATGAATTAAGATTCTCTTGGCTTCTAACTCTTTTAATTAGTGAGATACTTGCTAAGAGATTGAGTAGGAAAGTGTTAATTTATATTTTAGATTCTGTCCTTTTTACTGTTATCTTACTTGAGAACTTAACAGTCACAGACACAAGCACCATCATAGCCATGGCTAATTGAGGAGGAAAACATCCTCTGAAGAGATTGAAAGAGTTCTATAGAAGAAAAGTAACACTAACTTATATACGCCAAAGGATGCACACAAGATAATGGTGGAACTTGAAGCATAACCAAAGGAAAACATACAGGAGTCTGAAAATAAACTCTTTGGAATCTTTGGTCAACATCAACAACAAAGATGAATTAAAAGACCCAATCTAACCATATGCATTCTGTATCAGAATTATTCTGGAGAAAATTCAACTACTAAAATCAATTGTAGAGCTAAGGAACTGACTGTGATTTCAAAGGATTGACAAAGTTTCAATACACTTCAATTACCTTATATATAGGGGACAATGGTGTACTTTGTGAAGCTTGATGATTCTGAAGAATCTGATGACTGGAGAAAGAGATAGAACAAATTCCATTGATGAATGTTTATGGAAAAACAAAAGGAACAAGAATCTTAAGCGACAATATTTTATAGCCCTGATCCCAATCTTTTTATGACTATCTATTCAAAACATATAACAACTCTCTCCGTTAAACTGGGGAATGGTTCAATCATATTTGAGGCAATTAATCTAACTATAATCGACATATGTGCTGATCCAATAGAAATCAATATGAAGGAAACAACTAGAAAAGGTGATAAACCAATCTACTGCCACTGAATAGATTGCATCCAACTTTTGGAATAATCTGACGTGTGTACAGCAACATAAACCCAACAACTGTAGAAAAAAACTGAAAAATATTGTACACATCAATGACATCCACGATAAAATAGAGAGGCATAGAATGAAACAATTCACTGAGCCTGGTAACATTTGGACAAGAGTTGAATTAGATGTAAATTCTTGGCAGAGTGCAGACCACAACTTCTTAAAAACATAGGTGAAAACAATGGTAGACAGGAAATCAAAGAAAAACATTACCTGCAAATTGCAATAGTTACACTAAAGGAGGTATGAGCAATTAAGTTCAGGTAAAATGAACGCCTCCAGTCAACATCTGTAGAAGTTTCATCAATTAAGTCGTCCAACTGGTTAAAAAGTGAACAGGATTATTTGGCATCATGATGGACAGCCTACCACATCGAATAAAAGGGCGACCCAGTGTACAAAGCTTCCACCAATGTCAACAAAAAAAAAATATTGATGCTAAGGAAATTTAGCTATCAACTATGGAATTCACATAGTAAATACTGCAATTGAATATGAGTAGCGATCATCTTAAGGCAATCAAATCTCATTGGAATTGAAATCACACAATTTCAACAACAATGGGGAGGGACAGAGGCAATGTGAAGCACAAGCAAATTATAATGACAGAAAACTGATGTCCAGCAACACATTCTAGCTCGCAAAAAGCAAAAAAACTGCAATGCAGATTCAGCTTGGGGCAAAATCTGAGCTAAAGGTCCAGCCATGGGTTAAAAATTCGAAGGATGGGCAGTTTTAACATGTTTAACAGCCAAATATCCATAAATTCTAGTTACACTCAAGTACTAGTATCAATGTCATATTGGTATAGCAACAATTTTCATGCATGACTGCGAGGACTAAAGGACGGAAATAAGGATTTTACCAAGACGCTTTTCTTCTAACTCTTCTCAGATGCAATGATTTGAATAAGATGAAAGTTAACACACTAATATGGCCAGTATGACCCAAAAAATGGCAAAAGATGAACAGTTATTATGTGGTAAAGCTCTATTGGCATCTGTGAAGTGCAAAAATGTTGTAACAGAATGGTAGAAACAGTTTGAACTTCATTAGCAGTCACATAACAAATTTAGGTGAGTGAAAATTAAAAAGTTTCAACATTCTTCACGATTCAATGCGAGTTTACCTTAGGAGCCCACCTGCGTACAAAGAAAGGAGAATCGCTCTCCCCATTGTTGAGGGAAGCATATCCTTGAGATCCCTGCTGGAAAATTTTTTAAAAGAATAAAAATAACGGACAATCTAACCTTGCAGAAAAGACATCATTTCGCTGATGGAAAACCAGCAGTTCGATTACTGGAAAACAATAAAAAGCAATCCCATTTTAAAGTCCTTACGGTTAAACATAACATACCAATTTCCTGACAAAGAACACGAGATCGTCATCTTGCCGTCCCCTTGACTCCTTACCACGGACAAAATACAAATCAAAGACGTCGTGCCAAAATTTCATATCCATTTCAACATCAGGAGCATCACTCTCCTCAACTATGGTTTTTCCTATTAAGTTTGAGTGCTTCTTCACCATGCTCAATAATTCATACCTTAAGCATAATAATGAGCAAACCAGATCCCCGTTATGATGCCAAAATTTTATTTAATAGTCGATCACAAAATTAATCATACAATTAGAACAGCCAATTACACCAAGTGATCCTACAAAGGAAATTAAAAAAAAAAAAAAACTATGCGGCATCATATTGCATCAACCTGAGATTGCATTCCGAATTTTCGAGCAAGACAAGAAAAACCATTCATTCAGAGAATCAAAATACTTAAATAAAGGCTGATGAAAAGAAACAGTGAAGTCGTTAAAGCACCTCGTGGGCGTTTCCCCGGTATCACTAAACATTTTCGTCTGAACAAGTCGTTCACCGTATGAAATAACTTATCTATGAAGCAGGAGTCTTCGGGTTTCGAAATCAATATAAATTTTATGGACAATTTTCACTTGAAAGAATTGGTTGGCGATATGACCCCATGTAGCTCCTGTGCGACGGGAACACTGAACAAGAACGTTGAAGCCTGTCAGCAGTTTTTCGGTGCGATAAAAATTGTTTGTGAAACACTCAATTCCAACAAGGTCGTTGTAGTATAGTGGTGAGTATTCCCGCCTGTCACGCGGGTGACCCGGGTTCGATCCCCGGCAACGGCGTTTTTGTTTTTCCTCTTAATGTTCCGTTTGGCGCCAATAATTCTGTACAATCGTTTGGGCTTGTTAACTATTGCTCTGGCCGGCGCGAACAAAACATAAAAAATATATTCCTTTTTTGTATAAAGCATTCCGAACAGAAACTTGGCCCAGAACGCATAATCAGAGGTTGCCTGGATCAAGACAGAGCTCTAGCATTAGGTTATTCTTTTTTTTTTAAGGTCAAATAAGCAGTGATTAAATGCAAGGTGAGGAGTGGGTAAGATGGAACCTCAAACACGAGGCAGGGAAGGATTTCACCAAGAGACTTCAATGGTTAACACTGTTTGAATATATATGCTAGGATATTTGGGTCTCTAGGTGTCAATGTCTCTTTGAGGGAGAAACTTTAAGAGCTAACCTTCAAGCAACGTATAGCTCCTATCGAGTATGTGTGGACCAGGATTTGATTGGGAAGTGCGGATTCTACACAGGGAAGTGGTCGACGCATCAGAATATGCAGCATCTACGAGAAGATTTGCATGAGACTCAAAGTGGATGGCTCAATATTGAGTGATGGTAGAAGCGGATTCGGAGGAGTCCTAACGGACAACAGACATGATGGGTTTTTGGGTTCAGCAGCAAACTTAGAGCTGGTCCATTGGAGATTGCAGAATTGATAGCAATGATTCATGGACTCAACATCTGTTAGGATAGAGGCTATAGAAAAATTTGTGTTTTTACTGATTGTATAAATGTTATCAACCTATTATCCAAAGGTTGTGAGGGGAATCATTTCTTACCAAACATTGTGGAGGAAGTGAGGTCTCTCTTTTATTGAGATTCGCAAAATTAGTTTAATTAGGATATCTCATCAGTTGGTAGGTAATTTTTGTTTCTTTGATCAATCATCACCTTCTACATCGAGGGAGGTGGTTGACGAAAGAAGGTAGTCTTCTGGTTTTTGTTTTAATTCTCCTTTTATAAAACATCATTATTCAGGTTTTATTCAAAAAAAAAAATACCAAGACCAAACGCAGTGTAAAACACTACCAAAAACAAAAACGCAGTCCAAAACTCCAAATTACATCAAAGAGATCTTCTCTGCCACTTCCATCTCAGTAAGTGGGGAACATTCAGAGGGAGGGAATTTAACTAGCATATCTCAATCAACAATACTGTAATTATTTTTTATACTATACTTCACATATTCAATATCTATATTCATTTTAAAAATTTTAAATATATTCTGACACGCACAGAATATGGTGAAAGGGGACCGAAATAAAAACAAGGTAAGGCAAATTATTGTTTTGGTGAATAACAATAGTGAATAATATATGTTAGATTTTATATCACATCTGAATTTTTCTCCCATTATAACATGGGAGAAATAATAACTTGGAGAATTTTCGAAGATTTTACTCATCTTTCTAATAGTTAAACAAGATGTACGTACGGAACTTGATATGTGGAGAAATTTGGAGGAAAAAGAGGATTACAGTTACACGCAAAGATTCGTGAACTTTTAAATTCCTCAGAGCGTCGAAGCAATATTCCAACCAATCAACAAGCAACTGCTGCCTTGGAAAATCTCTCAGCTTATTTAATATTTTTTTCCCGTGATAAATCTTCTACAAATCCATTAGCCTTTTTTTTTTCCCGAGCTCACAGCTAAAACTATACAAATAATTTTTCAAATTGGAAAATGTCCATTTTCTTTTGGTAAACAGAAAAACCCCGCCGCCCGGTATCCGTTTGAATCATGGCCTTCTTATTAGCTGAGTTTGGTATTCAGGCAACCGATTACTCTAAGCCTGGACCTTCTCAGTTGAATTTACTATATTGATCAATCACTTGTTGGTGAAAAATATTCATTTTAAACTTGGATGCGTGATTAGATTCACAAAACCCAAAATTATTAAATTAACATGCACAGAACGATATTCCCTCCTGTCATAAATATAAGACAGAGTTGATTTTTTTTAACGATTAAGAAAATTAAATAAGTTACTTAATTATATCATATGTTGTGTATTCTTAGATTATAAATCAGTTTATTAGTCAAACTAGTTATTTTAGATAAAAAAGTAAAAAATATAAATACTCTAAAATTAGCTTCCTTATTTTAGGTCCTAAACAGCTATCATTGACCCTTCAAGCTGAAGTTAACCGGCACAAGTCAATTCTCTAAAATTAACGTTGAAATGATCGACCGCCTCTCTAACTGCTCTTATAACTTCATTATTATGTCTACCTTTTCTAGTTTAATTTCGTGACTCAATTATGAGTAGACTGCAATTTAAATATTCAATTCCGGTCACAAATAAACGTGTACAGCACTCACCACATAAAAGGTAGTACTCAATAAAGCCCCAGTATGCGAATGGTGGCGTACGTACATATTTTGAGCAAGTGCGTGCATATACATGTGCCCACACACATACACAACTTTTTGTTTTGGTTGGATGATATTATTAAAGATTTTGATGTTGACTAAAAGTATATTATACTATATAAACAATGTAACTGAACATAGGAGTATATAACTAACGGTTAGCGTAGTTTTCAAGGTCAAACTAAACGGGGCAATGGCAAGAGCCAAATATTTGCAAAGTTAGATATGTCATGCAGAAACCACCAATTCGAATTTATTTTATCCACGTGTGAGCCGACCAGTGTGATATTGCAAGCATATATTTCCAAATTTGTAGCTGATGAGATGGCATCCAATAAAATAAAACTCCTCGTCTTTAGTTCTGCCTAATTAAACACAGGAACATGAACATGTTTCCCTACTGCCAAAAAGTCAAAATGAGCATACGAATTGAAATAATATACTACCACATCCAATCATTTATATAAGAGTTAATTAATTTTTTTAAAAAAATATTTAGTGTTCATTTAGGATAGTTTATTTTTTATTTATAAATGCTTATAATTCATGATATACGGTATACGGGATAATAAGTATGTGAAAGGAGTTTGTTTTGACTTACGTAATAAGTGTCTATTTCATAGAAATAAGCTATTCAAAACATTTACTTAATAAATTAAATAAATTATATTAAAATATTTATATTTATCATTTTTCATCCAACTAATCTATTTTGACTTATAAATTGATAAATAATCTAATAATACATAATATATGTTATGATTAAATAACTTATTTAAATCTTATAAACATGACGGACGGGAGGAGTAATATTGTCATTCACTTATTGCGAGGTTACATTGGATTCCTTGGGGAGAGTGGAAAAAGTGAAGAAAAGTAAAAGAGAGTTTGTCGAGTGAAACAACAGCATGATCGTGGCCCAAACGACAACATCATTCAATCGCATGGACCCTTATTCGCACGGCTAGACCCCTCTTGTTCATTTTTAAATAAATCAACTTTAGCTTTTGCTCCAAAGCCTTTCACATTACAGTATCATTTTATGAATCAATCCTCCTAATGAATTATCTCCAAACAGTGCCCAAAAAAAAAGAAGAAATCACACGCCTCCAAGATCACGATGATGGTGACCCCAGTGGCAGTAATTATGTGTTTCCAACCCTTACACCCACACCTTTTTGCCACCACAGAAATTCAATCAAAACACACACAGTAACTATGCAATTATCTGGAAACACATGAACATACTTGTAACAATGGATCGTGAAATTTCAAGCAGTTTAATCTGAATTAGGATTTCACGAGCATATTATCAAAACCTCCTCCATGTAAATTACTAACATCAAGCCGATTATAGTTTAATTTCAAGATGGACAAGCTGATACTTATACGTTAAATTAAAATTGAAATCTCAGTTGAGAATTCATAACCTGCTACAATTCTGCAGCCTGCATATATATAATTCCAGCCGATCGTGGACGATCTTTGATTGAGCAAAAATTTTAGATTTTGGGCATAAATACTAAACTGTGCCAAAAAACATGTATATTGGTGAATGGTTTTCTTCAGAAATAACGATAATTCATATGAAGAAGACAGGTGATCGATAATTAACCTTGAGATGTACTTTATTATAGTACACATATATATAAACCATACTTGATTTATCTCGTATTGAAAGGCATATGCAAATTAAAATCAACAATGAACAAAGTTACTCCTCAGTTTCATTTTCGAAAACATATATAAGCTTCTTTCAACGGCACAATTGACAATCCCAATATATATATATATATAACGACTCACCATGGAAAGACAAGTTATTGATCTTGCTCATCAGGTGTATTTGTTTCGTCACTGAATATATATATATATATATATATAAATTCAGACGTCTTCATCGGCGAGTACTACTTCTCCACTTTTCTTTGTTTTACCTGGATTCCTCCTGCGGGTGGTGGTGCGGCCGCCACAGTCACGGCGGAGATTCCCATCGTTGAGAATCAAGGGCGCGTCGTTGGCTTCTTCGCCGTCTTCTTCGGTGGCGACGCGGATACAAGAGCAACGCTCCAGGGAGGCGAAGAAAGCAGTGGTGACTCCATTGATGAACCACATGGCCACACCGTCGAGCTTTCCACAGGCAGCAGGAGACGGCTGGCTCGACGAGGATCGGACCCTGGGCTCCTCAGGATTTGATGATCGCATGGTGAAGAGGCCGGAGCAGCTGGATGTGGTAGTGGCAGCCATGGAATTCGCTTCCACCTTCAATCTCTCGCCTCAGGTTTAAGAAGCCTTCACTTTTCTAATCAGTTCTGCAATTGTCGATGGTTTTCATTATTAATATCACCCATGTAGATGTACGTACACTTTTTTCCTTGTAGATATTTTACTATCAAATACTTTTAAATGTGTTTTTTATAGTGTTTTAAAAAATGAGTAAATTATATAGATAGTTCTTTTAGTTCCGTACTATGTATATATACAGATTATTTTTAGTCCAAACTTCAAAATTTCAATTGAAAATTTTATCAACAGAAATACATAAAGTGAATTGTTTCATTAAAGACCTGAATATTTAAATTGGGCCATGGTGCCTCACTTTTTTTTTCATGTGCATAAGGTGTTCGAAAGTATTTTATGATTATAGACACAATTTTTTATATGCCATCATTTTAAAGTATTTTTTATATGCGATCATAGTTTTAGATTATTTTTTGATACATCCCACAACTTAAAATATTTTGAGAAAATTTTAAAAAAATACCCTAAATTACATAAATTATTAAGCGTAAAAATTACATAAAAAAAGTATTTTAGGATGATAGACAGAATTGAATACAAAAAAATTTAAGATGTTAGATGTACCACAGAATGTTTTAGGACACTGGATGAAACTGAACAAATATTATAAGGTATGTGTTAAATTCACCTTAGCCCTGTTTAAATTAAAAGAAGACCTCTTAATTATAAAAAAGGAACAAAGCCTGTTATATTTTTTAAAAAAATAAGCTCTATATGTTTTAAAAGTGGATGAAGAAAAATGGTACAGTCATCTCAATAGAGTCTATAAATTCATTACTACTGGATAAATCCAAATAGTTAAAAGAGACAGCGTACTGGGCGCCATAATAATCTGTTAAGATTAAATTAAGTGTGAAATTACATGTGGACAGCTTTGAAGTCATGATTAATTTTTCTTTACTTCATTGGCACAAACCTTAAAGCTGACAATATTAAAGAAATTGTTGTCTGGCTAATCAAACAATCAATTGCATCATGTTGATTAATTGACTAGAACAAGGCCAGCCAGGGGCGAGAGGGGCCTAGTCATGGTTCCAGGCTTCCAGTACCAGCATTATTAGTAGTAGTGCTTATCCATTACAGTGACTTTTTGTTTTTTTTAATTAACACGCCTTCTATCTAATGAATATTATTTTCCTTATTACTAATTAAATTACAAAACATTAAATTGGAGATGGGAGATATATTTCAAGTGGGTTATGATATCACACTCGCATGAAACCCTAATCATTTCATTACTCATCCGGAACAAACCACCAGCGTCACAAAAATATGCTTTAGGTCCATGCATGGTCTGTTCTCGGGCCTACTTTAGCCTTCATTAAACATCATTACTTCATCCATCATCACTAGTCACTATTCCCTGTACATTTTTTTTTTTGGAAAATTCCAGAAAAATTGAATAAAAAATAGGAAAAGGTAAATTGGTGCTGTGAATTTATAAATTTCATGTCAGAACTGAAGTAGGAACTTGGAATTTCTAATTTTGATCAAATAACTGAATTGCCCTTAGTTCAATTGTGAAACATAAAAGTAAAGTCGTTAATGTAAAATTTGATGTTTTTAATACAGATACAGATGTTATTAACCTCTGAAACTTGTGAACTAAACTAAGAACATTTTGGTCATTTGATCAGAATTAGAAATGTCATATTCCTACTTAAATTCTCACTTGAGATTTGATGAATTTGCAGTATTAATTTACCTTTTCCCCTTTTTAATTATATTTCACTACTACAGAATATAGATTTTACTACCCTAAAGGATATTTGTCTTTTAAAAAAAGGAAGTAAAAAACAAAGATTGTGGCGTTTTTGTAATTCTAGGTGAGAACTGGATAGCTTTAGGTGTTCACAATTCAAATAGGAATGTTTAAAATCTAAAGTGTGACTCTAGAGACTTTAAATGTTCTTATTTGAATTGGAAACGCCTAAAATAAAAAAAATAATAACTTTTTTCTTTTTCATCAGGGATGCCAAAATATATATATTAGTATTAGGGACATCAAAATGGCATTCCTGGTATCATGTACAGATGACGTCCCGTATATATATATATATATATATATATATCAGGGATGCCATTTATATCATACACAGGGACGTTTAAAGTGTCAGTGTAATACTTTAAACGTCACCTTTTAAAATAAGGAAGTCTAAAATTGAGACTTTAAGTATCCTTTTATTTACGGTTGTTATTATCATTTTTTACTATGTCGCTCACATAAACATCCCATTGTTTTTAGACGTTAAAAGGCCTAAAAAAGGGACTTAAGAGCTTTTTCTATAGTAGTGTTTTTCTGGAATTTTTCATTTGTTTATCTTGGGTTGAATGGAGATGTGCTATGATTCTATTCCTTCTTAAATTAAAGAGAACTTCCCAGATATCATTCTCGTAGTCATAGGCTCAAATGGTATATATATACAGAAATTTAATTGTAGTTAAAAATGAGAATTAAGAATTAAGACTCATGGCATCAGAGCCTTCGCTATTAAGTATTCTCCACTCGCTTTTTGTGCTTTCGGTGAGAATAGTATGGTCTTATTCCTCAACCTAATTTTTATGCGCCACAAAGCAAAGAGGGTTTATTGTTTATGGATGGGAATGGGAGTAGGTAAGACATAGTTACCCATGTTAAACAATTCTAAATATAATACTATCAATCACTCCTCTTTTGGTCCCTTATTGTAAGCTTGGCACTGGCAAAAGAGACGGGTGTTTGACATTTGCTGCTAATTTTGTTTTTGTTTGGGATAGTTTATTTTTGAATTATAATTGCTTATAAATCGTGATTTACGATATACAAGGTAAGTATATAAGAGAAGTTTTATCTTAACTTACATAATAAGGATTTATTGGTAAAAAATAAGTAATATCAAACACAGGCTCTCTCTCTCTCTCGTTTTTTTTCTGTCAATGCTTTTTAAGACATCCTAGCTTTTTTGCATGTTTGGTATCACATTTAGTTTAGTGAGTGTTTGGAATAGCTTATTTTTGGGAAATAAGCACTTATTACGTAAGTCGAGATAAAACTCCTCTCACATACTTACTTCGTATACCGTAAATCACGAATTATAAGAACTTATAAGTAAAAAATAAGTTATCACAAACGAACAAGTCTTATCAAAAGTGTTTATTCATGTAAATCAAAACAAAAATCCTTCTATATATTTACCCTGTATATTATATAATACGATTGAAAAGTTATTTTTGAAGTCTCCAATCACTATTCTGAATAAACATTTAACCACGTGACTGACCTGAATTGTCATTGTTGCGCCCTCTTTACAGTGCAAGGGTGGCTCTTCGCCATCTGCCCTGTGTCCAAGCGGGTTTTAGTGTTTGTAAATTTTCGCTTTGCTTTGAATGGATTGGGTCTCGTCATAATGTTGGATTTATCTATAAAGACATAATTTGTGTATATAATTTGATCTTATTTTAATAAATTGTATTATTATCCAAAAACAAAAATAAACGGTGTTATATAATATTCCCTCTAGTTTTAAATGAAATCATTGATCCATATTGTAAGTCATTTGGTGGGTTGTCACTAAGTTTTCCCCCCCAAATATTAAGCCAATTACAATTTACTCCCTCCGGTCCTAAATATAAGACAGAGTTGATTTTTTTTGGAGAGATTAAGGAAACTAAATAAGTTATTTAATCATATCATATGTTATATATTCTTAAATTATATATCAGTTTATTAGTTAAACTAATAGTCTGGAGAAAAAAAAATAAAAATAAAAATATTCTAAAGTAATTTAACTAGTTTCTTTAATTTCTCTAAAAAAATCAATTGTATCTTATAATTAAGACCGAAAAGAGTACTATAGAAGACTTGAACATTGGCAAATTTTGATAAACATATCATTTTCAGAGAAAGTTAACGAGTATGACTTGTAATAACCGAGGGGTTATATATAGGATAATGAAGCAATGATTCTGAGACCCACAGCGTGGAAGTGAGACTAATTATGGGCTACCCTACCGGGTCTGACCCAGGTGCCTCATCAAACACAATCACCACGAAGGGGCCCATAACTCTTTGTTTTTTCCCTGACTCCATTACTCTTTTTCTTTTTTGAGTAATCATCGATTGGCGTTTCAAAATTTTATGGCCTAATGCTTAGACAGCTGGGATATTTCAGAATGAGACAGGTGCAGACCTGATTCATTACATCATTGAGAGCCCAGGCTTTGTACTTTTGAAGAAGGCAATCGTCCTTACTATAAGCCCACTCTTACTTTGTTTGTTTATATTGATGGGCCCAATCCTAGAATCGATTTATATTGCTTTGGTGTTTTGTTAAGTTCTTTTTAATTAGGGTATGCCAGATTCTCAAATTATTTTGGATTTGAAACTAATCCCTTTCAAAATTTAAAATGTAAAGAGTTTTTGTATCTTCCAATCATTATACTTCTCGTGATTAAAACTTGTATTCTTGAATGCAAAACCGCTTACCACTTCAATCAAAAATTTGTTTTGTGAAGCCATGCAGGAATAAAACATGAGAATATAAATATAGCGCCCCTTTTATAGGCTGTGAATATGGTTGGAAATAGTGGATATCTATCTCTCAATATATGTATAACAGTATGCAAAACTCATTTTATAGTTGATAATGAATTTAACCCATCTGGGGCTGACTTAAGTGATAAGGAAATTAAAGAATGTGCTGTATGTATTATTGAGAGCCTAAAAAATATTGACGCAACAGAGTATTAATAACTATTTTTGGAAACAAGATTAAATTGATATAGATATAGGACTATATTAATATAGTGATATGTAAAATGGACAATGGAAACAGGACCTAAAGTTCAATAGGGAATAACTATATAATCTCCCTGTGCGTTTACCGCGAATGAAAAAAAGGGATAATCTAAAAGATTACGAACACAACCCTTGCCATGGAAGTTAACTGTAAGTAACACGGCGAGTGACAAGATGGATAATTCATGAGGAACATGATTCAAAGTCAATATCTATATCTATCTGAGACATACGTACGGATTCATTGTATGTCGTTGAAAGCAGAATAAACTACTATATCTAGTCCTAATTATTAGACAAAGTTGACTTTTTTTAGAGAGATCAAGGAAGTTAAATAAGTTACTTAATCATATCATATGTTGTGTATCATTAGATTATATATTAATATATTAGTCAAACTAATTAGTTTAGAGAAAAAAATAAAAATATAAATGCTCTAGAGTAATTTAATTAGATTTCTTAATTTTTTTAAAAAAATCAACTTTATCTTATATTTAAGATCGAAAGGAGTATGATATATCTCTATCTCTGAGTCACACACGGATTCAAAAATCAAAATCAGTGTCCATATATCTGCCTGGAGTGAAGGGTAAGGTAAACTCCTCCAAAACTAGAATATTCTTGTCCAACAACATAAATAATGTTCACCATAACAGTTGGATGCAGCGAAATCAACAAAGATTTGGGTGTCTAAAGTTAAAAGATTAGGCTGGGCTCTCGAACTGGAAACCTAGCTTGTCGTTTCATGTAGGAGAAAAGAGAGACCTAAGATATTGACAAAGGTAGTAAATCTCGATCGAGCTCACGACTTCATATTTACAAACGACTTAACAGAGAAGTTTGATTTATGTCACCAGACTAAAAAGTGCCCGTTGGAACTCAACTTCATTGGTGCTGCACATTTTCTTGGCAAACCAGTATAATTCTTCATAGACGGCCTTTTATCAACTACACATATATTTCATATTTACCGTGCTATGTAAATACAAATACTAAATATAAAAAGCTCTGATGACGCGCATTTATATTACATGCATGAGAAGTAGTAAGTAAAAAGTGTGTTGTAACACCACCTAAAACATGAGCCCCACAAAAAACATAAAGCTTAAAAGCGTTGCATGAAACTTAATTGTGGCCGGTGAATTAACTATTTACAACAACTCCCGTGAACCCGCACTTATCCTCCCACGCGGACCCAATAATGGAGATGAAATTTGGAGAATTAAATTCTAAATTTAGGACCAGGAGGAGGTGAAGCAGTATGAGTCTTAGGGTGAAAGGATTCATAAGATTTGAGATAACAATTGGTGATTTATCCCTAATCAGCTGGTGACGTGTCATAGAAAATACGAGTCATGCAAAAAGATAAAGAATATGCAAACAGTGTATAGGACTTGGCTTCCCTCCTCCACCCCTTCCCCTCATTTTCTTTTTTTTATCATTAGATTAAGATTTTAACGGTTTAAATTTATCATATTATAAAAATATTATTATAATTCTACCTTAAAGATATAAAAATAATTTTAACGGTTCAAACTTTAAATTTATTTGACCTCTAATATGAAAAAATATTTTTATATCTTTAAGGTAGAATTATAATAATATTTTTATAATATAATAAATTTAAACCGTTAAAATCTTAATTTAACAATTAAAAAAAAAAAGGAATAGGAAGGAGAACGGGAGAGAAGCCAAATCTCAGTGTATACCCGTACAAGACAAGTGCGGTCACACCTTTCCCATCTTCTGCGATTCCCTTTTGACTCCTTCCGCTAATGCGCGCCGAGTACGCTAAAATAAAAAAATAACAACGAGAATTAAAAATAGAAATAAAATATATTACACAAATGAATGGATATTTGCGTTTTGTTGTTCGATGGATAATGACGCTGCTAGAATATTCGTTATTATTTTAAAATTTCAATTTTAAATTATTTACTTTATAAATTTGTTTTTAAATTACTAAGTCATTTTCTTATTAATTATCAATAATGAATATTTTTGTGGTTATAAAATAATGGATGAGGGATAATATATAAACGATACTTATGACGATTTATTATTTTGAATTATAATTTTCCAATTAAATGCGCCGTAGATGATATTTTCTTCTATTTTTTATGGACATAATAAATATATGGTTGAATTATAGTCATGCATGCTCTTTAAAAAATATCTCAACTTTTTAGTAATTATGATTACCACCGCATGATTTTTTTCTGGGGGGAAAATATATACCAATTTAGGATTGATAGATGCCTCAAGTCCCTGTAATTCTTAGAAGGAAAATTATAATTTTCAGAAATTTTTAAATGCGAAAAAATAAGTAGAGACTTTATCAAGATGAAAAAGCCAAGGGCCTAAAAATCTGCATGGAGACAAAAATGCATCCATCGGACAGGTTCACAAATTGGAAATCGCTGGGCGGGTAACATCACCGGCCAATTCAGGATTTGTTTTAACTTTTACGCTTGAATTTGGTTATATATGACTAGGACTGGGAATGCGGGCTGGAATGCTTCGCGGGGTGGGCTGGTGCAGCCCGCCCCCTTCGCGGGCTGGCTTTTGCCAGCCCGAGCTCGTTTAGGCGGGCTGGCCCGCCAGTCTGCCATTTTTTTTTTTTTAATTTCGTTTTTTTTAAAAAAATATTTACTCTTTTTTTTTTCACCCGCTCATATTACACTTCTTTTTTTATATATTTGTGTTATGAAGTCAATTTTTTTTTTACTTTCATTTTTTTTTCATCTACTCACATAACAAAAACATATAAATATATCTCTTTTAAATTTAATAATAATAGAATAAATAAATATAATATGAAAATAAAAATGTCAAATAAAAAGTATGAAAAATTAATTAAATACGGTATCAAATGAAAGGTTATAATAAGAGTATTTGAATTTATTTTATTTAAAAAAACAAAACAAAACCGAAAAACTAAAAAAAAAAAAAAAAGCGGGCCAGCCCGCCCGCCCTCGGGCTGGCCCGCATCAGCCCGCGGGCTAAACGAGCTGAGCCCGTTTAAGGGTTTTTTTGGCGGGCTGGCGGGTTGGCCCGAATTACCGGCACTATATATGACTATGTATTTATCTATTAAAATATTTTTAATTGGTTAAAAAGTTAAATTCAATGAGAAAAAATAACATTGCACAAAGAGAAAAATACACGTGACTCAATAATAATAAAATAAAATTTTAGAAAATTACCAAAACATCTTAGAAAAATAATACTCCTCCGGTCCTTAATGTAAGAAATAATTGAATTTTTTTATAAGAGATTAAAGAAGTTAAATAAATTATTTTAAAGTGTCGATATTCATATTTTTTATACTAAATTAATTTGTCTGATTTATGAACTGCTATATAATTAAATGATACACGACATATATTATAATTAACTAACTTATTTAACTTCCTTAATCTTTCTGAAAAAAGTCAACTATTTTTTATGTTAAGGATTGAAGAAGTATATTGGGTATCTTTATAAAAGAATTGAATATTTTTATTGTACATGTAATGCTATACCAAAAATAGACTCAATCAATGACTTTATAATAAAATCAATAAATAGATGCGAAGGTGAAAATTTAGCAATAAATAATATCGTTATGTGTATCTATAAAAATTATATATTTTTTGTTCATATAGTAGTAATAATCAATTGTTTTGATAGCAATTTTAACAATGACGTTACCTATCCTTTATTTTGTTAGCAATAAATAATATCGCTAAGTGCATCGATAAGTAACAATTGTATAACGTTATTATTAAAATTGCTATCAAAACAATTGATTATTGCTACTTTGCAAATCAAAAATAGATAGTTTTTATAGATGCATATAACGATATTGTTTACTACTAAATTTGCAATTTCACCCAAATAAATATTATTCAAACTAGCATAAGCTCGTGGCTAACAACTACAAAGAGTTCTTATGAGTTTAAACTCAGAGGTTCTTTCTCACATTCATCTTGTGTTTGGATAAGAAGAAAATTAGGGAGAAAAGAATACGATAAAAAAATCTCAAAAATTGTAAATTTTTTAATCATTTTTAAAATTTTTCCTTCACAGTGTTAACTCCTTCTATTTTTCCCTCGTTTTCTCTCAATTCAAACATGATCTTAGTAAAATTAGAGGTTCAGTGGATTAAGAGATTCAGTTTATATATATATATAATGATTTTTCAATTTTCATCATTGACTTTACTAGCATGGTTCCATACATTGAAGCCATCCAAACAAAATAAGAATTGTATACAATATGAATGCCATACAATGTATGCTTTAAAATCTCCTTAAATTTTTTCTGGCAAAAAAAAAAAAATCTCCTTAAATTTGACCGAATCGGTGAGTCAGATAAAAAAAAGATTCTTAAAATCACCACAAGGCAAGAAAAAAAAAGGAAAAATAGAAAAAGAAAAATCTTAAAATCATTGCCTATCATGAATACTATAATTTTGTATAATTCTTTTATTTTTATTCCCAAAGATTTCCTACCAATGAGACATGTCAAGTAATTAGTGAATCAATCATTTCAGTAGACTATATACTGATTCTGGGCAAAAAAAAAAAAAAAAGACTATATTCTGATTAAGGCAACGTAAAAAAAAAGGTAAATTACAGTGATCAAAGAATGTGGGGACCGTATGCCTGATCACTGATTCCATACGAGTTTTGTGATTTGTCTATATAAAGCAGTCTCATCCAAGTCTTTCCCACTGCTCTCTCACAATCACAGAGTCGGTGAAAAAGCTGATCAAATCAAACAAACACAGCAATGTCCAAACTCTTCGCCATCTTCACCATCTTTCTTCTCCTTAGCTTAGGCCTTATCCAAGCCTCTCGTCCCAACGTTGGACTCACCAGCCACTCCTCTCTGCATGAGGTAATTTCCCTTCTGATCTTCCTCTGTAAATCTAACCCATGAAACCATTTTTCCTTTTCCTTTTAAATTGGTTCTCTTTTCAGCAGAGGTAACACAGACTCAGAGTTTTTTTTTTATGCTTGATGTTTTGGCTTTCTCTGTACTTATTGGGGTTTGTGGGATTTGAATTGAAGGGTGATGTGGAAATGAAGGCAGAGCTGGAAGATGAGAACTGCGACGAAACAGTGGAAGGGAAAGAAGAATGTTTGATGAGAAGGACGCTAGTAGCACATGTCGATTATATCTACACCCAGAAGCACAAACCCAAAAATTAAACCTCGTTGCTTGTCGTCGGTTTTATCTCATCTCATGCATCCTCCAGTCTATTACAAATATACAATAATAAGTCAAGCGAAAGTATATAAAGAGCCTGTGTTATTGTTAATATATATATATGTGTGTGTGTGTGTGTTTTTCGTTTGATAAGCTGAATAAGAATCTGGTTTTTTGAGTTTGTCATAAAACTGTCAATCGCAAGTGTGTTACTGTGTTAAACTTCTATACGTACTTCACAAGTTCTCTGGCCTCTGGTACTCTCTGATCAGATTATAACCAGAGAGAGTTGGTGAAATATGTTCTTTTCTTCTGATGGTTAATTAGAACCAAGGGTCATTCAATAAAGAACAGCTTCAGCGATTTCCATGGCCAGATTTAAAATAGAAAATCAACACCATCACCATCACCATCAACCACAAACAGCAATAATAATAGAGGAAAGAGTAAAGTTTGGGGGGAGGGTAGAGATCTCGGGTTCGTGTATGTGGGGCAGATGAGTGGACGCAATGATTTTAGGTCCTATATAGTAACTATGTACTGTGTAATTAAAAGACAAAAGAAATTGTGCGAACAAAAATACAAAGTAGAACTCATCGGTACTCTTCTTTTTCCATTACAGCATACAATACACGAGAGCTGGTCCACACTAAGACATGACCGATATATTACGTTTTCTACCTCCCAATTGCTCCTAAAGGGTTATAAACCTCTTTTACACTTTGATACATGTGTGTGTAGTTACTTATTTGTGCAAGTTGGAATCTTTAAACTTGCATCCCCAATGTGCAGACGCTGCTTATTTCCGACATATATACCTCTATTTACCAGACTAAGGGTATAATCTTTTTTAAGGTTTAGAGTGTAAATGGTTCTTGTTTCTTTCAACAAATACTTTTTTCAAAATTATGTTCTTTTCATCTATTTTAATAATTATACTCACCACTTTAATTAGTAACTTATTCGTCGAAGCTTTTTATTTCTTGATCTTTGCACCTTTACTTTCAATGTCAACAGCCATTGTCACGCTCAAATGATATAGATCATAATTTCTTTCTCCTTGTCACGAAAGACACTTCAGATATCTGAATCTTCACTTTTTGAAAACAAAAAAAGGAGAATCAAATCTACGGAGGACTATGAAATTAAAAATGCACCTAGAGATAAGATCCTAGTTGGTGACCCAGAGAGAGAGAAATAATGGCACTAAATACCATGCATTTAGAGTTAAGAGTCAAACTAGTCACTGAGAGTTACCACTCACTCCCATAATTAATAATAATATAAAGGCAGCATGTTTACTATTAACTCCCAACATGTAACATCATGCGTAAAATTCAAGCTCACATGTAAAGGCCAAACTCTGGCTCAAAGCAAAAGACAGAGAGTCAAACACGGCTTTGCCTTTTTGGTCATCATGTCGAATGTGTAATGGGCTTCTGCTAAAGCGTGGACGAGACAATAACAAATCAAAGTCGCCGTAAACTATTATGAATCTGATGAATACTACTATTACTCAACACGGATAATCATGATTCACAGAGTGGATTGTGGATTTCGTATGACCATCGTTGACTGGTTGGTTCTGCCTAGCTTGTGGAAACGAACCATCATCATGACGCCAGGCTTCGCAAACGCTATAATAATAAACTAATCAGCCTTTCCCACCAAAACAAAGATTAATCGCCCTGTTCATAGGCATAAAATTCTTCCATGTGAACTGAACCATTCAGCAATAGAACACTACTTTCTGCTCTGTTACAGAATACAGAGCTAAGTGGCTACACTGCATCATCGCCTATAAGCATCCACAAGAGTTTGCTTATGCGCAACAAAAGTTGTTCCATCAAAATTAAGCTTACTAATAACGCCTATTACTACATCAAGTGCAGCTTCATCTTTAAGTATCGCCATGTGAGACACGCCTCCAATTTTAATGACTTCCAGGCTTTGATTTTTTTCATCTCTCCAAAGTGACTGAAGCCCCAACAAACTTACCATGTTCACTGTACCATCTCCATCCCCATAAAACACTTCAGGCCGTTCATCAAAATCACTATTCCTGTAAAACAAACTTTCTGGGGTTCTCACACCCGTTCCCATGATACAAGTCACAGGTACTTCTGGTGCTTCTGTGTTCTCTATCAATGGCAAAATTCGACTTTCATAGGGGTAAACCCCCTCGGGGAAACCAATGTCTCCGAGAAAATCAGAAATATCAGATGCTGTATAATTTCTATCCTTCGTGATCACTAATGGTTTGGCACCACCAAACAATCTGGGATTAGGCAAAAGCCAAAGATTACTCTCAGAACTTCTCTGTTCTTCTCTTACCATCAATGGATCCACAAGGGGTATTCCTAGAGTATTACCCGAAGCAAAGGTAAGCATTTCGTCCACAGCGCCACCCCAAGGAGCAGAAAGAGCCACAAAATGTTTAATGAACTTTTGGCGCCAAGAAAGCGGGTTTCGATTCAGAAGTTGAATGGCAAAGAGACCTCCTAAGCTGTGTGACACAAGTATAACTTGTTTTCCACCATTGGAAGCACTTGCTTTTTCAATCAAACACTTGAGATCTTCAAGGAACTTGGAACCCACACGAGACAAATGGCCTTTCGCAGCAAGACCATATCGGAAATCATAGGGTGCTCCAAACAGAGTTTCACCCTCCACATAGCCAGCTTCTTCAAGCGAATCCACCAACGGTCCCATATACGCTGAAACATGCCTGCACGATCAATTACAGTCACGAACATGCCTCACAAATCAAAGACAATACTCAATCGCAAAATAGTGACTCACTTGAGATAAGGGTCGAGAAAACGAAGTGAGCCGGTCGAACCGAATTGGGGGACCCGAGTCTGAACCCCAGGGGCATTAAAGTAATCATCGAGATTTGGATCGAAGTGAAGGGTCATGCGATGAGCGAAGCAGCGAGTGAAGGAAGGAACTAGGACACTGGGGTCGAACCACATTCTGAACCAGCCATCGTGGTCCTTGTGAAGTGGGTACCAGCGATTACAGAGGAGGCTGGTGGGTTTGTAGTCGCTGGTGAGCCTGGCTTCCAGCTGGTTACCGCCGGCACCGGGGATTAAGACTAGGGGATGAAGGGTATTATTGCTCGTCCCGCATATAATTTGCAGCATCACGAACAGTGAGGTTGAAGCTATTATCTTCAAAGGCAATAATCGCTTCATGACAATTTTGCTATGTTGCTTTTACTTCCGTCTTCTTCTGGAGCTGTACGAATTGGAGGAGCAATTCTCTCATGGCGATTTGGGGGTTTCAAAGTTAATGTGTGGTGCACAATGGTTGGATATTTCTATCTGTGTCTGAAGTAGTGAGACACTATTGTTTCCTTGCCTGGGCAAACATTCCCAATTAATTGGTCAGATAGGCTACCACGTAGACTGCCTCTCAAATGGAAATAATTTAAGAAAAATTATATTCTAGTCTTAGAAAAGAAAATAAAAAATAATCAATCAAAATTATAAAATAAAAAAATGATTTTATTAACAAACCCAAATGATTTATTAACAGTTTTATGGAACTATTTTTTTAATTTATAATTTCAAAAGACCAATTTTTTATCTCTTTTCTTTTTTGAGACATGAATATAATTTTTTCAATAATTTATATCAGTTTAGAAATGGAATAAAAATAAAAAAAATAATAGACTTCATCCTTTCTTGGGTCTGAGACTTGAGAATAGGTAATGGGCTTACCATATGGGCCGTCTTCAAGAGTGGCTCGATATCAGTACTTATTGTATTGTAAAGCCTATAATAAATATCATTATTATAACTAATAAAGAGTCGGCTTAATGGTGTAAGATAATCTTAAGTAGCCACTTAAGTAGTTGTCTATTTTGAGTTATCAGAATTTTAATTTGAACTTATTTGTATAAAAATACTGTAGTTTTATTACCATCAATTATCAAAAAGATTTAAATTATGGAAGGAGTAAGATTAATTCATAACTTTAAAGTTTAAACTGAAACTAAAAATTTGTCTTAGTATCATCATTTAAAATGATTTAAGATTGCGTAGCAAAAAAAATATTTTTAGAAGATTCCTTGACCTGAACTATTTTCAGAAATTTAAAAAATTAGTTGGAGATATCAAATTGTAAATTGCCCTATCAATTAAGTGTCTGTTTAAGTTAGTATTAGAAAAATACGTTCACGTAAGTCAAGATAAAATCTCTTCCACAAATTTATCTCCTAAATCATAAATTACATTAAAAAATTAGTTTATGCCGTTAGCCAACACAAACACTAACCAGGCAGGACTATTGATGATGGAAAACGAAATTGGGGCAGCACCGTATCATGGGGGTTGCGTGTTGGGTTACTTTCACTTTTTTATTTTTTGACCTAAAGTTACTTTCTCCTATTCATATTATAAAATAAATTTGTATCAGAAACTCCAATCGTTTCTCAGTTACCAAATAACTAAGTGGATTTATAAGAGCACTAATTATGTACTTTATTCCAAACATAGCCACTCTCACAGTATTTTTAATAAAATACTGGATATCATTTCTTCACTAACTACAAGAGTATATACCAAGAGGATAATTATGTTCTTTTATCAAGTTTCACTTATAAGAAAGGTGGTGGTTGATCAAGGAAGCACCAATTACTATCTAACTTATAAATCCACTTAGTATTTGATCAGTCCTCGTAAGACTCTCTCAGATATCAATGAGACCATGAGGAGATAGAAATCATTAATTTTATTTATTGAAACAATTACGATATTAATTTTATATTTATCAGAAATTGAGTAATTTAATTATTAATTTTATTTATTGAAACAATTACGATATTAATTCTATATTTCTAAATAAATCAAAACTCATTAATTTCATTTAATCATTAATAGCCCATCTGGTTTGATTCCATGGGAGAGGATTACATATAATCCTGATGCAAATGATCGATTACAGCGTTTGGTTGGTCTAATATAATGCAAATAGTTTCTATCTCCTCATGGTCTCATTGATAACTAAGAGAGTCTTACGAGAATTGACCAAATAACTAAGTGGACTTATAAGTTAGATAGTAATTAGTGTTTTCTGGATCAATCACCACTTTGCTTATAAGTGGAACTTGATGAAAGAACGTAATTATCCTCTTGATATACTCTTGTAGTTAGTGAAGAAATGATATCCAGTATTTTATTAAAAATACTGGGAGAGCAGCTATGTTCAGAATAAAGTATATAATTAGTGTTCCGTGAACTCTTATAAAACGGTTTATATTTAGGATCACAAGATATTTTTATAAGTGACTCACGGGCAAGGGAGTATATCCTTTCCAATAAAACAACGTCTTTTTCAATGAATCGACCAAAACGGCTCTACTACTTGCTGTGCGCAGCACAAAGATTCTTATTATAGTGAACAATCTTTATTATAAGAGTGGTCTTTAATATAAAGAATATAAAGAATGAATCCATTTTGTTTGAATTTTTAAACTAACTTTTTCAATTTTGTCCTCATTGAATACATGCCATTTATTATTTTTCTGTAATAAATGTCCATTTATCATTTCTTATGTACTCTATTCGTAAATAAGGGTATAATTAAAAAAATACACATATATACATTTATTACTTTCGACTAATATTTTAAACCTCTTAATTTCAGTATTTATTCTTTATGAAAAGGACTAGAGGAAGTATATCCCAAACTTGAGAGCTTTTTAGTGAAGTGCATTTATTTATTTTGGTACAATAGAGTTTAGGTAAATTAGATTATAGAAGCTTATCAAAGTCAGGACATACCTTCAAACTTAAAAAATACTTAGAGACTCATCTTTCTATGCTCATTTAATGAGAAGTATTTTCTTGGCCAAAATCAAAACAAGTGAATAAAACCAAATGAATGAGCATTTATTGGATTGAGGATTACTCAGTTATGTGAAAAAAGACTGAAAGTTACTCAAAAAGCAACTCATAGATGGTCGAACAAGTGGAAAAATGATTTTTTAGACGGGTTAAAATTGACCTTTTAAATCAGTTTTGGATTAGGTGTAGGTACAAGCAGTCTAAAAAGTCTGATGCTTTTAAGACCGGTTGTCATGAGCATCAATCTTAAAAGACCTCTTATGGAGGCAATACTGAAACATTTTTAAGTTCGGTTTTTCATATAACCGGTCTTAAAAGTTAATTTTTAAGACCGGTTGTACATAAAACTGGTCTCAAAACTTAAATTTTAAGAACAGCTTTCCATATAACTGTTCTTAAAATAACTTTTAAGATCGGTTATATATATAACCGGTCTTAAAAGTATTGTAATTTTTTTTAATTATCTTTGATTATGTTAGTAACCAGAACACATTCTATAATTACTGATTCCAATGCCATACTTATTAAGTGCCATAAGGTGTTCAGTTTGCTTCCAGTTATCATTTCCTTTTTCT
Organism: Inga leiocalycina; assembly: GCA_963242795.1. Classification (NCBI taxonomy): domain Eukaryota; kingdom Viridiplantae; phylum Streptophyta; class Magnoliopsida; order Fabales; family Fabaceae; genus Inga; species Inga leiocalycina. The sequence continues at coordinate 9,813,564 of OY725325.1, forward strand.
TTAACCTTCTCATTAGAAACTTGTAATATAACATGCGCTTTCATCCTCATATAATGTGTTGTTTAATATCATATATATATATATATATATATATATGCATAATTCTTTAAAACACATGCAGGCCAGTGACATGTCTCAAACAGATTCACATGTATAAATGTATGGTGTCACATAATCACAAAAACAACAAACATTTCAATTCATGGAACCAACAAGTTTCGCAGAAAAGTTGAAGGAAGAAAAATTCCTCAATATATACAAAAAATTCCTCTGTTTTACAAAAAATCACTGTTGTAAAAGTTTATAAATGAATTCAGCACAACAATTGCGAATGTGATCAATATCTTCTTCTGGAAAAGGGTCAACAAGATCAAACATATGAAACACTAAAGCTAAGCAAAACGTTAACTTGCTAACTTAAAGAAGAATAAAAGTAATACAAAATTTTTGAAATATATATACATTTATCTCTTGAGTAAATTCTTTCGTGCCTAGGGTAATAATATTATAAATGTGCCTCAGAACATACAACCCACACAAGTTAGACCTCGGCGGTTGCCTACGGGTTTGAAAAATAATATGATATCATTAAAACAAGTATAAAATTAAAATATGGCTTATTATTGAATACATTCTTAAAACAAACCAATATGTAACTAACCTTTGGCAAGATCCATGTAGGGTCTTTTAGGTCACGAATATGCCTACCACAAGCAGCGTGTAGAAATGTCCACATAGCCTTATATCATCAAAATCACAAAGATTACTTATTTTATACAAATTCCATAAATTTTGCACACGAAAGGTAGTTAATAATGCAAGAAAACTTACGAGTTCATGGTCTTCTTTAATTCACTTCCTGGCTTGCTGTGGTGGAGGGAGCATAAGAGGATGACAGTATAACTCTTCTTGCACAAAATAACCGATTGCCAATGATTACTGAAAAAAGGAAAGACTTTTAAGCAAATATAAAATATTATGTATATTATGAAATATAAATTTTGTTTCTTACCCATGCATATATGGAGCAAAGAAACACTCAATTGGGGTTTCACTAAGCCTTTGCGATAAATATATATCTCCGATAGCAACAGTGATCCCTTTGTCGTAGAGTTGAATTGGACATAGGAATCTAAATTTATTAATTTTGTCATAGGAAACCAACCTACGATTCATATACCTACAATAATGCAAGCACACAAATCAAAGTTTAACAGCGTAATTTGTAAAATATTTACTTCCAATTGGAGAAGATACTTACATTAAAAATATTTAGACAATTGAAATCGTAAGCTGTTGTCAAGGAGCTAGCAGGGACATTAAATCACTCACACTACTACAAAAAACCAAATCTGTGGCGCTTATAATTACATTAGCTGTGGCGCTTCCGAAATGCCACCTATCTTAACGCTACTAAAGAAAGCTGTGGCGCTTGGAAGCGCCACAGATTATTTATTTTTTTTTTTATGAAAAATAACTTCCTGTGGCGCCTGGCCGGCCAGGCGCCACAGGAAGCCTACCTCCTGTGGCGCCTGGTAGGCCAGGCGCCACAGGAGCCTTAGTTCCTGTGGCGCCTGGCCGGCCAGGCGCCACAGGAGCCTTTTCACCTACTGTGGCGCCTGGCTGGCCAGGCGCCACAGTAGGTATTGTTTTTTTTTTTTTTTAATTTCCGTTCTGATATTTTTTAGTATATTTTGTCCTCGTATATTTTTGGGTTTTTCGTATTGGTTTTTTTTTTAGCATATTTTTTGCTCATGCATATATAATTATCCCATGCATATATAATTATAGTCTGCAAGGTTTAATAAAAACAATAATAGATAACTTTAAAATGATAGCAACAAATGATTGATTAGGTAAAGTAGTAATGAAAATTGTTATACAATATACTGTAAACCTAGCTGAATGAAATATAATACAACAAATTCAACTTGAACAAACATGCATGACACAACAATTATATTGGCAATTAGAAACAACAACAAAAAAAACCAGCTAGCTAGTGAATTTAATAGTAAATATAGCTACCTAGGGATTTGCTTAAACACATATTCACACCATTCCTCGATCACTTCATTAACCTGATGGTCTGTCAAAGCGTCACAACGTTGATCTTCATAATACTACAGATAAATACAATCAGACACAAGTTAGAACGAATTAAAATCAGTAAAACATAACTGTCAGGCACTAATTCAATTTCATTACAACACAATATGAAGTGCAACTAAATGACTTACTTTTTGAGGAATAAATGGTTGATCATGCATAATAACATCCTTCATAAATTTCATGATATAGTACCCACAATCATTGTCATTAGGTTGGAAAGGGCACTGCAATAATATAATGCAATATTTAACTATGTTCTTGAATAAAAAGTGTTTAATAACAAAGTCTAAGTAAATTAAAGTCAAATATCAATACCTGTATCTTCTTCCAAGGATAGCTAAGGCGGGGGTCAGTAGCTTTAGAATAGTTTAACCCGACAGACGACCGATACGCAGTCAATGCGCTAATAAAAGAAACAGAAAGTTATTACTTTTGGCTATTCAATCATGTTCGCAAATATTTATTTATAGGCACGTATACTTACCTACTGATCAATAGCAACATATCAAAACGTTCTTGTGGAAGACCATTTTTCAGAGGATCCACATAATAAATGCGAGGGCCTGAAGGTTCCGCTGGATTGATAACGATCAATATCCAATGGCGCCTAAAATATGTTTTAAAATTAATTTTTGAACAATCATGTTATGATAGAAGTTAAACAATAAAAAGAAAAATTGTACCAATAATAACTTACCCCGCATTATACGGCACTAAAAATAATGTATTTGATGTCGCTTTCTTGCTAAAGTAATCTTTCAGCTCATTAGACTGCGCAGTCACATCCATTTTACCCTCATGATGACCAACGAGAAAAGGGTTGACAAATGCGAATTGGACCCTGTGTGTATCCATGAAAACGTCCTGGTCTAAATGCCTGGTATAAAACATACAGTGTCATGAGAAACAAAAGAAATGGAACGAGATATATTAATAACAGTGATAAACGATAATAGTGAAGTACCTTATCCAGATGTTGATAGCCGAAGCACTAACCCAATCACGAGCACATATTTCCTGCACGACCTCGGCAGTAATGTAATCAACTAGACCACCAACATTGTAGATATGTCTTGGAATACGTAATGACACTACTCCCTCACCGATCAATTGTGGTGCAATCAATATTAATTGATCGAGATATGAGGTATGTCTTCTTCTGCTCTGATGGCTGGCCGATGCTTTTGACTTGGGTTGTGTTGTTGAAGACTTTGAAATCTTACCCTGCGCAAATCAGAAAATTAAATCACAGTTCGAGATGAAAGTTTGAAGGAAAAGTGCAGGGAATTTTGAATGAACGACCTTTCCACATGGCTCGATAAGACCTATTGGCCAAGCAACATAGCCACCTACAACATCTGCCACCTTATTTTGCTCATCCTGAGACGGAATCGGTAAGATGGCGTCTTCGTTCGTGCAGACGTCAACCCTAACCCGGAGTGTGTTATCAGGCAACGGTGAATTGTGCAGTACGTCCTCACCAGTGTTGTAGGCAACACCCACTGCAACCGCATGCTTGGATGCTTGCTCGACATATAGCTTGCATTGAAATTCGCCCTACGGAAAAGAGAGTTAATATGTTAAATTCGCTTAATTATAATTTAACATAAAGTTAAGTAGACAAGAAATTAATTACCGAAGGAAAAGGGACTTTAGGCATGGAATTGCAGCTATCTCTGAAACTTGGGCTATCACAGAAAGGAACATTTGGTGTTGGCCTACCCTGGACCAACTGTTGTATTTGCGTTGTTAACAACGCATTCTGGTCTTGCAACAAACGCATTTGTTCGGTGAATTGTTCTTCTCGTTGTTCCTTGTAGCGCATTTGTTGTTGAAGTTCTTACATTTGATGTTTAAAGGTAGACATCTCGTCACGTAGGTGGGAAACATCACCTCTACTCGAGCGCTTCTGACGTCCGAAGTATGCTGATGGGGTGACTGCAAAACCAGTACCCCGAACACGACCATCATACTCGGGTACTGGTAACGCTCTGCTCAATAAATCGTCCCGACCAACATAGGTCGCCAACGCAGGATCCTCCTGTGTCATTTGTCGCTTTCCCAAAAAGAATTACAATGAAAATTAGTTATTATAAATGGAGTTCATTTAAGTAAAGCCAATTATTTATTGAACGCATAATATATTTGAATACTTACACAATATTCGGCTACTCTTCTTGCTTCCTCACTACGAATTTCACCTTTCTTATTTGTGACACCCTTGACCCACACCTCATGTCGTGGAACCTGTGTAATATCTGAGCCTGATTCTTGTATCTGCACATCGAAGTTAGTCGAATTTAAATGATATTCATACAATTTTTATGATGAATGAAATAATCATCAGTTCGTACCATTTGTTGTTGTAAATTTCCGTATGAAACAGGTCCTTGTGTGTATCGGTATGGCATGTTGGTCGCGTTAGCTCGATTCTTCTCGCTCAACTCCTAGTTAGATCAAAATGATTCATATAAATATATAAATGTTACTTACAAATACGTACATTACACGTAATAGGGAAAAATAAACAAATCCCCTTACCAGGAAATCAGGAGTTGTATGTGTTTTGATAAACTCATCCCACATTGCTTGAGTGATGATTCCTTCGTACAATGGATAAGGCGGTGTAGTAATGATATCATCATTATCATCCCTCAAGAAATATTTGACGAGATCAGAACGAAACTTTCGCAAAATTTTTCCGGCTTTTCTCATTACGAAGTTCTTCCGATCATCATCAATAATAAAAACAGTCTGTAAACAAGTCAAAAAACATATATCATATGTAAGATTGAAATGAAGTGAAACAAAGCAAACCGAATAAATATATAATTAAGGTGTTACCTGTATTTCAGCCCAGATCCCATCCTCATAACTTTTCTTTACCATTTTCCAATTTTGAACGGTAATAGGGACTCTGTCTCGAACCGTAGTCCCGATGAAGTTATTTAACGAGGTACTGTTCTCCCCGAACGGGTTCCCAAGTTCATTCCACTCTACTTGTAACTTGATCCCGTTACTTCTCAGTCTGATCAACCTCGCCATAACTGTTCTGCCACGTCTGACGTTCACCTCAAATCTCTGTCTACCAATGTGCCTGGGAACGTCATCAATGTCATCAGGTACGGGACTGGGAACGTCATCAATGTCATGATGTGGTGAGTCCATACTCCTGCAAGTGAAATAAACCAAATCAAAACATCAGTGCACAATGGTCTTGTATGTCAACGAAAGCAAATGTAATAAAATCCTTCACCCCATCTATATATTCCCTTGAACATCGATTAGATGACATCCATTTACGATCCATCTATGGGCTTCAATCTATTTTTTTAAAAAATTACGTGGTTAGTTGTATAACTATTGCATTTATTAATTACTTTTATATTCTCTTACCAATTTTAATTTAAAATAACATACACCACATGAATCTTCATAATTGAAGCTTTCTAAGTCTTAAACTGAATATTTAAATTGCCAAATAATTCATTAATTATTCCCAGGCATTATAATAAAATTTTACAACTCATAACAAAAGAAACCATATTTGCCACAATAATATATCATAGTTAAATTAGAAAACATTACAAGTCAATAATTAAATAAAATACAAGTGTTAAGAATATATAAATAATTATTTTGCTTATGCAATTAATCAATAACAATCATTAGAACACCTACAAATTATAACTATTAAATTTAACTACAATCACATTTGTGAACTCAAAATTTAAAAAACATACCGTAAATAGAAGCTTCAATAGACTGATGAACTGAAACTACAAACACAAATTAAACATAAACAAATCAATAAAATATTTGAGGTTCTAAGTTAATTTTTTAAATAATAATATGTGTAATAAACATCAAAATATAATAAAATCAAATATGATTAGCTTAAATAAATAAATATGATTTAGAAAAAAAAATAAAGAAAATAAAATAAAATGAAAAAGAAAGCATAATCCCAATATTAATTTTCTCCTTATTATATGTTTTTCCCCTTACGGTTTTAATTAGTTAATATATTTAAAGTTAAACAATATAGACAAATTATATTTTATTTTATTAAATATTAACGTTGATATATATTGATATATTAAACTCATTTTATCCATATTTTAAAATTATTAAATAAGTTAATGACTCATCAATTAACGAATTATTCAATTTATTATCCTGATTTCAATTTTTCCTATTTTCATTGGGTTTAATTGGGATTTTCTCTATTATAGTTTAATAAAATAATACAAAAAATTATTTTCTTAACTCTACAAAATATATAGCACTAACACAAATATATATTAAATACGTGAAATAATGTTAAATAAATGATTTTGATTTTTGGAAAACAAATAATTTGAAGCAGTTTTAAAAGAAATAACAGTATTATTAAAAGTTAATTTGATTATCTAATTTCAAATCACTTGTATATTAATTATTGTCGTTCAAATTTATGGTTATATATAACATTTAATTCAATTCTTTCATTATTCTTGTAACTTGTTGCATTAATTTCTTAGAACTAGTGAGCTTGTAACTTGTTGTATTAATTCTTTAGAACTAGTGAGAGCTAAAACACAGTACACACGCCTACAATAGGGATCGGATAAGTCTCTAGTAATGGAAATATATATGTACACACACGCCTACAATACACACACGCCTACAAACAACACACACGCACATTTGTACATTATATATATATAGGTGTTAAATGAAATCATTTGCATCTTTTTCCATTCTTCCTTTTTTTTTTATGACAATAATTGCTAAAGTTGAAAGTGACATTTTGTTGTTATTCTCTTGCATAAAGTTGAACCAATTTACAAGCAACATTTCCTATACGTATTGCAAATCACCTTTTCAATTATTGTCTACAATTTAGAAGCAAAATTATTCTCTTGCATATGCCAACAAATGACTTATCCTTTACCAAAAGCAACATTTCTTATACGGTGCAAAAGTAAATTTAACTATTTAAGGGTAAAATTTAAAAGCTCACATAGTGCAATTACTATGGAGGTGAACTATACTTTTTTTTTTAAAATAAAATATTATCAACATTAATTCATACAATTTTAGGTTCAGCGCAGCTCATTAAAAACAAATAAGTTATGGTACTAATCATTTTTATAACTCTACGATGACTTTATTAATATATCTCCATCATAATAAGTCTAACGCTAGAGGAATCATGAAAATTATATTAACTTTCACAGTTTCACTTGAAAAAAAAATTAATAAAAACAAAATGCAAGTTGAACTTACAGGTTGATCAGTACAGTGGAGTGGGGGACCACGTAATGGCCGTTGGTGACGCAATCTTCAGTGACGGAAGGAAGAAATTTGAGCTACCAAATGAAGTGGGGACCAAAAACTTGTAGACAATACAAAGAAAAGGGAATAAAAGGGACAGGAGTGGTGTTGGCAGTTGGGATAAAACAAAGACGTGTGCTCGTGTGAATGTCGTTTTAAGAAGTGAAGATAAGAAAATGGAAGGAAGGGGAGAGCACGCAGATACTGAAAGTGAGAATGAGAGAGTGAATGATTAATAAAGATATGATGAGAAAAAGGTAAAGAGAGGGAGGTGGTGTCGGTACGCGGGAAATGAAAAGGGAATGGGAGGAGAGAGGCGGGAAACATAAAGGATAAGGGGGTGGGGCGGGGTGGGTTCTAATTGGTTGGGAGGGGATAGAGAATCATAAATTTTATTTTTTTTTTTTTAAAAACAGGTCAGGGGTGGCGCCTGACCAGACAGGCGCCACCCCTGAACAAATTTTTTTTTTTTTTTGCTAAAAAAAGGTCACCACCCGTGAACACAAATTTTTTTTTTTTTTTTTGAAAGCTCAGGGGTGGCGCCTGACCAGATAGGCGCCACCCCTGAACAATTTTTTTTTTTTTTTTTTTTTTAAAAAGCATCAGGGGTGGCGCCTGACCAGACAGGCGCCACCCCTGAACAAATTGTTTTTTTTTTTGTTAAAAAAGGGAGGCACCCGTGAGAACCATTTTTTTTTTTTTTTTTAAAGCTCAGGGGTGGCGCCTGACCAGATAGGCGCCACCCCTGAACAATTTTTTTTTTTTTTTGTTAAAAAAGGAAGGCACCCGTGACAACATTTTTTTTTTTTTTTATTTTGAAAGATCAGGGGTGGCGCCTGACCAGATAGGCGCCACCCCTGAACAAATTTTTTTTTTTATTTTTTAAAAATCATTAGGGGTGGCGCCTGACCAGGCAGGCGCCACACCTGACCATACCAGCTGTGGCGCCTACCCTTTCAGGCGCCACAATTGGTAGAAAAAAAAAAAATAAAACTTTAAAAAAATAATAAATGAGCAGCTGTGGCACTTCATTAAGGAAGTGCCACAATATGTGCGCCACCTTTCCACCTTTTTGTAGTAGTGTCATCTCAAGATGAGGGTAGATTAATGTCATTTTGATACCACCTCCGGTTCTAAATATAAAACCCAGTTAACTTTTTTAGAGGGATTAAGGAAGCTAATTAAATTACTTTAAAGTACTTCTCCAAACTAATTTATCTGACCTATAAACTGATATATAATCTAATGATACACAACATATGATATTTTTTAGCAACTTATAATCTCTCCAAAAAAAAGTCAACTAGGTCTTATATTTAGGATCGGAGGGAGTATCATGCAGTTCAGGAATACCTGGTCGGACTTCTTTTCTGATTGAATGCTCAGAATTTGATTGAAAAATTAAACCTAACCCATACAAATAAATAAATCTAAATTTTTTCCCCAGAAATAATAACAGGATTTGAATTAATGGTTGTCCCAAACATACTCTTGGATAGTTACTCCCTGTGTCTCTTATGTCGACCTTTGTATTACTATTAAATAAATAAATAAATATTCGGGGACTTGACTGCATATTCCAGGGACTTGGACTTGAAGGCGGCTTTCTTCGTCGCAAACCAAAAGATCAAAATGGCTTTAATAAAATTTAATATGGGAAGTGATTTTGATAGTAAGTAACGTGATGGTATATATTTTCGGCATATAGTTCTATATTATGATTAAATTAAGAGCATTTTGAACATTGGATCTTAGAGGCTAGCCTTTGACTTATTTCTAATCATCAATTAAATTAATAATGAGTTGGGTAAAAAAATTAGTAAATGAGCTGGGAAAAAGTTAGTGAATCAAGAATATATAGTTGAGCAAAAATTTAGCTTTTTTTTTTTTTTCCAACTGAGCAAAAAACTTAGCTTAGTTCTTCCCGACTATTTAAATTCCCAACCATTATGTCATAAATGGGCATAAACATATATAATTTCAATTGCTTTTCATATATAAGGAATACTCTAAGGGCCCGTTTGGTACGCTGGAATTGATTTTGATGGAAATGGATATGGATATGGATATGGAAATGGAAATGGAAATGGGGACTAAAAGTATGTTTGGTATGTCATGGAAATGAGATCTAATTTTTGTATAAAAATACCAAAATGTCCTTCAATTTTTTATTTTTTATTTTTTTTAAAGGTAGTGGAGGGTAATAGATGGAAATGATCATATGAAATTATAAATCTTAAGGGTAAAATGAGAATTCCATGGAATTTGTTACAATTCCATGGGGTATATGATGGAAGCTTAATTCCATCAATTTGAAGGAATTGGCCTCCATGGGAGGCCAATTCCATCATACCAAACATACTTCAGCATGGAAATGAATTCCATTTCCATTTCCACCCACCTCAATTCAAGCGTACCAAACAGGCCCTAACTACTTATTATCCCCGTGCATGGAACAGTGTTTATTGTCCATATCATATTCAAATGAGTTTCAATGATTTTTTCTTTTGGCTACTATAAGATGATATTAAATTTTAAGAAAAAGTTATTGAGATTTAAAATTTTTCTCTGTTTTGGGGAAACATATTAAAATTGCCTTGTAAGAGTTTCCACCCGCCAGCTGTGTACAACAACAACAACAAAGCCTTTATCCCACTAGGTGGGGTCAGCTATATGGATCGCGCGACGCCATTATGCTCTGTCGAAAACCATATTTTTAGGTATATTATTAATCAAAAGGTCTCTCTCAATGATCTCATTAAGCATTCGCTTCGGCCTTCCTCGACCTCGTTTTACAGGACTCCATATGGCTTGATCAACCCTCCTCACCGGTGCATTCAACGGCCTTTGTTGAACATGTCCAAAACACCTCAAACGACTTTCTACCATTTTAATAGTTCTAAAAATATTTCCGTTTTTTTTAATATTGTCTACGATGCATATTATTAATTTTACTGTACAATATTTTGTATGCACATACTATTTTTATAATTTTTTGTAATATATCTATATTTCTAAGAGTCTAAAAATCTTAAAATCCATCTAAAAACGGTAAAATTATTCAGCCCTGTATTATTTCTTACCGCAAATTAATGATAAATCGAATTTTTAAACATTGATGTGAATTAATTCATTACATTTATTGGTTATTTTTAGGAGTAATACTAATTTTTTTAACAAAAGAATAGCTAAATTTGGAATGAATCATTGGCTATTTAATTTATACCCAAAGTAAATGAGTGGAAATATACTATATTAGACTTTACTTAAATAGACCTACAATAGAGCCTTAAAGCCTCAGCATGTATATAAGATTTTTTCTTCTTCTGTTTTTAGACTTAAGCCTGAGTTTTCAAAAGGCCTAAAATCTTTTTAAATATCTATTTAAAATGTAAACCTTTAAATAGTTTTAAAAGTTTATACTTATACCTCCAAATTCATATATAACTCTTCAAGTCTATTTATAATCCTATATTATGTCTTAAAAGTTTAGGATCCATTTTAGTCTAATATAAGGGTTTAGTAAGGGAAAAAAAAGAATGTTTGGTGATAATAATTGTCCGAATAAGTATGAATAAGAAAAATCAATTGTCCATTGACTAAGATATATTTTTTAAAATTGACTCGGCATAACAAACTGTATAGAAAACTAGATTTTACCTTTATGGCCACATAAACTAAGACAAATCCTTATATTAAGATTGTAATATTTCATTTGGCACTAAAATAAACTTATGGTAATTATTACCTCCAGTCCTAAACATAAGATCCAGTTCACTTTTTCTAGAAGAATAAAAAAGCTAATTAAATCATTTTAAAGTATTTATATTTATTGTTTTTTCTATAAAATAATTTATTTGATTTATAAACTGATATATAATTTAATCATAGACAATATATTATATGATTAAATAATTTATTTAGCTTTCTTAATCTTTAAAAAAAGGAAACTAAAGCTTACATTTTGGACCGGAGGTAGTATTATATTTTAGTGGATGTCGAAAATCAAGGAAGAATGAGTAAGCTAGCATTACCATCTTGAGCGATCAAAGAAAAGATAAGTGAGAGTTAAATTATAATTGAACCTGCTTCTCAGCAAAGGGCAAAAAAATCTATCTCCTTCATCCCAACAACATCAAAATCAGCAGCCACACCAGGTAGCTCCCATCGCTTCGACAGTCCAGAGTGCTCCTGTTAGTCAAATGTTCAGGTCAAAGCAATGGCCAGCGTAGGCGTCGACAATTGACTTCTTTTGCTGACCGGGTTCTCTTTGACAAGTAAAGTTCATTAAACATGATGTCCAGATTGTGGATAATTGAATAATTGAATAATTGTCAATTGATAGTGTCAAGACAAAAGGATGCTGTCGCACGTCCATGCTTTTTTTGCCGTTTACAACAAAGCCATCCGCCGTCTGTAGCCATCATCTTCTGTTGTATGCAGGGTCATACTCCACCATCTTCACCGTCATCATCTATCATGCGTAGTGCTATGATTCATTTTCTCAGTCTCGGCTGCAAATCATCAGACTCGCTAACTCGAAGTTGGTGATTCCTCCAAACTCCAAGAGTCCAAGTTGGCTCCTTCTCTTCTGAGTCTCGGCATCAAATCAGGTCTTATTCCTCCTCAGTCTCGACGGTCGGCTCCTCCTCTTGTTCAGTCCGTCTCGGTGTCTCCTCGTTTAGCCAAAGTGGATCACTTTTTGGCCTGAGGTACTCTGTCAAATATTCCCCTGTGGCGGTGTGGCCTATGCTACGAATCTCTAATAGTCTGATAACTGATAAGTCTTTGTTTGTACTCCCCTGTGGCGGTGTGAACTGAGCTTTTTGTCGCTCTAATTGGATTTGGTCAGTTTTATTGGTACTATAATGCTCATTGTTCAATGCCTTTCGATGCATAGATGATAGATGGATTGTACCTTTAAGGGAAATTGCAAAATCTAAGATACAAGTTTCATGCTTTCTTCAGATAGAGGTTTTAGATCAAATATATCTTTCTAAACAAGCCTCAGGCAGTTGAATCTGTCACATTGAACAGCTAATAAAGGCGGGGCAAAATCATTGATCCAATCACCACACCAATAATTGAAAAAGCAAAGACAAAAGGATTTGGATTTGAAAGTAATTGATCTTAGGAACATTCATTGATTCCAATCTTACATGCTGTCAAAGTTCAGCCCAACTTGATGTTTCAGTCATCAGAAACCAAAAACCAGAAAAAGCCACTGCTTGAGGCCCCTCACCCCCTACCAAACATTTCAACCTTTCAACACCTCAACGTTTTAATTTGATCCTGACCAAGCAGTGATTTTTTTATAAAAAAAAAGTGTGATAAATAAACATGCTAGCTAGCTCAAGAAAGATAATGCAACTAGAAGTTTTGGAACAGAAGCACACGAGTGGCAAGAAAAGCAGAGCTGTAGAAATCAGAGTGCTATTGCTATGTAACATAGGCTAGCAGTTTTTATTTTCCTAACATGGTACCATGGGGATGCCGACACTGCTCCTTAACTTTTTCACAAGTCGCATGAAAGGTCCCCACTAGCGGTGGCCCCCTAATTACCAGATTGGCTTTGGAGATTACTGGGAAGCATGCGTGTCATCCAAAACGGTGTTGAAGAAGCTATGTGATAGGATGGATCTCTAACTCTATCATAAGCAAAAAAATCTCTGTTTTTGTAGAAGAATTATAGGGTAGATGACAAAGAAGTACGAGTTTGGAATTGAAAAAACAGGACAAAGAGTAACAGTGAAAAAGGGTAGGATTAGTGGGTGCTTGGTACAACTGGAGGCCTTGACAAATTCTAGGGCCTAACACAACCTTCATTGAGAATGACCTATGGTCTGACACATTAAAAAGGTATAACTAAAGGGGACAATTGAAAGTGAGAGTCACTTAGAACCACAAGTGATTTCCCATGTTCACAGCGCAGAAATGTTGGGGGGGGAAGGATGAGCTGCATCTCAATAATTATCAGTGATATGGGTTTTCCAAAAGCATAAATAAAAGCAAGTGATGCTGAGCCACATGCCTACTCAACCAACTATAATCCTTTTCTGATTGTCTCAATCTTTTTTATTTTATTTGGACTAAGAAGGCCTCACTCCAGTGTTGCCCCCGATCGCACTCGAGTCCCAGTGAGTGAGACATAGAAAGTGTGTACCCGAGAGCACCAACACCTCCTAAAGTGGCCAGCGTACTCGAGCATTCACTTGGGCACTCGAGTGATGACACCTAGTCACCCGAGTCCCAACGAGTGGGGCGCAGGAAGTGACAACCCGAGAGCAACAAAGGCTCCAAGGTGACAAATGCACTTGAGTACTAGCCCTAGCACTCGAGTGACTTCCCAATGCTCGCGAGTGCCCATGTGCACTCTTGACAATTTGCTTGCGAGTATTAATCTGAGACGCACGCCCATAGTGCTATATACATATGCACTCGAGTGATACCCTATACATTCAAGTGATAACATACGACACTCGCGCTCACTGCCTGAAGACTTAACCAAAACATTGAAAATATCATACTATACTCAAGTGAGACCCTACCTCACTCGAGTGAGGCTTATCAAAAGCCAGATCGCAGCAACTGTCACGCCCTTATCTCAATTTCAACCTTTTTCAGAGTATTTACGGAAAATGATATGTGGTTCGGTAGGCAACACAGGAATAGCATAACTATACTGATAATATATGCATGATTACATAAATTCCCCATAGCGGTTTGTACATGATACTTACGATTAAGGTAGCCGTACAAGGCTACTAGGGTGTCTAAACTCATCCCAGTGGAACAGAGACTTATTCTACTAGTGTAATCCCCTCGTACGCTACTCTACATTGTTGTTTGCATAACTTCTGTCGTCTCCTGTCTAAATTGTTGGTAGGGGAGGGTGAGATTCGAGAGAATCTCAGTAGAAAACAGATACCATAATGCATTCATGATAGATGCTAGGAGTATGACATGTTAGCTTTAACTAGATGTATGTCCTATAATAACATTTCTGCATGCTCAATGTTCATGTAACAAAACTATAGCCACAGCAAAACAGAAACAGAGCTTCATTTATTCAAATATACTCTACACAATCAAGTAAAGCAATCACATACATCACTACACAAGCAAAGATATCAAATACATGCAAGTAAGATAAGTCCCCTACCTTAACTCTTTTCTGCCTCGAAACGTGTGCCTCGATCTACGTGCAAACAGCTCGGGGCTCCATATTCGATCCTACAATGTCAAATATAATATTTAGACACTTCCATAGTGTTTCTGGGGGTTATATAAGTCTATCTTAAGAAATTACTAAAATACCCTCGGGGACCCGGCCCTATAATACTAGGTAAGAATATCTGATGAGATAAAGATAGCAAATGGTTTTCAAGCGACGATTTTGGAATAAGCATTTATACAAAGCTAGTGGATCAAATGAACAGTGATAGAAAAGGGGTAATTATTTGACTCACAACAAAGCAAAATTATTTAACTCAACACTTGCTTTGGTGCAAGCCGAGTTGCGTCTCAGAATTTTGGAGGAAGTCGATTTTATAGAAATCAATATGTGGACTTATAGTATGAACAAGGCAAGAGAGATTTATCAAAGAAAAAAGAAAAAAAAAAAGAGGGCAAGAGACTAATGGTGTTAGATTTAGATTATTGAAAATCATTTTATAAAATTAAGGGATCAAATTTAAATTTTATATAAAGTAGATGAGCAAAATGCTTACTTTTATCTGAATTTTATAAAGCTTAGACAATTGATTATAATTTGTTCTATACTTAAAATGTGATAACTAATAATTAACATGTTAAAAGAAATTTTAATTTACTAGATTGATGAAAATAAATCACTTCGAATGCAAAAACTAATAAATTGTTAATACATTTTTTCTGCTGTCTTTTTCCCCCTTAAAAAGGGGAGTAAAAAGCATCTTAACATGAGCAACTGTAACTAATTCCAAGAGCTGATGTGGAGGAAGTTTTGCTTCTCTGCACCTTAACTTAGATCTCTATGCATTGCTTCAACATGCAAAGGAAAGATACTTGAGGAAATGATGTCCAGAACTTAATTTTTTCTCGGAAAGTTGCCCATAAATAGAAGTTTGAAAATTTTATAGCTCACAGGTACCTGAAGTCAAGTAACAGTACATATCCAGTACTTATGAGCAATAAAATTTTCAAATAGGTACTTCATGGGCAATTTTGCCTAGTTTCTTTCTCAAAGAACCTAGTTATAAATCGAGGTCCAGCACAAAACAGCCAGCAAAACGAAGAAGTTAACTGTTTTCTACCAACCCACTGAAGAAAGAAGGGGCGTGATAGTATAAAACTTCACAAGTTATAATCATATTAAAACTCCTGATTGTCCACAAATAATATCATTATATCAATTCACTAACATAGTATAACAGAAAGACGAATAAGGAATCAATGCAAGACTATGCCCCTCCAATTCTCTAAAGAAGCAACATCCTTTCTCTGGGATCAAGTGAATATACGGGCTATACTTCAACAACTTGATTTAAAATTCACAGTATACTTATCATTAATAAATCCAAATAAGATGCAAGGTCTACACAGGGGGAAAGACCCTTGTCAGAAGTGAAAAAAATTACAAAACTAGAAAGAATGAGATTGATGAAGAGAAAGAAGGAAGTAAAGGGAAAATGTGGGGGTAATTAGACCACAATAGATAGACGTTTCTTAGTATAAACAAAAACAGTGAATCCGATTTCCCAAACTTCACCAGACAGAGTATT
The DNA here is from genome assembly GCA_963242795.1 of Inga leiocalycina. Taxonomy (NCBI): domain Eukaryota; kingdom Viridiplantae; phylum Streptophyta; class Magnoliopsida; order Fabales; family Fabaceae; genus Inga; species Inga leiocalycina. Next base: position 9,829,757 of record OY725325.1, read on the forward strand.
CCATAGATTCTCAGAAAGTTGCACTAAAGAACAAACAAATGTCATGATATATAAAAAAAAAAAAAGACCTTGCATCAGTAAATATACCACTGCAAAAAAAGATAATATTGATAGCCCAAAGAACTGAGTCCATGGCATATTTCAATTACTTCAAAGCTGGATTTGCAGGAAATTACATGGCTAACATCACAGCAAATAATAATAAGATTAAAAGAAAAAGTAGCAAACATTTTCCCTTATTTCCTAAAATCTATAAGAGGAAAAAATGAGTGACTTGGAGATGAAACTTCTGGAGTTATACAGATAGACGAAACAACTGAAACCCAAATCAACCAATGCTAGTTCTTCACTTCTTCTACATTAGTTATTCACCGCAAAACTGAAGAATTTACACGCACCAGAGAGTAAAATTCACAACATAAAGAGAGGAAGGGATAGAATAAAGAATGAACGATCAAACAAGTACAACGAATTTAAGACATGCGTCATGATCTAAATTCAAGCAGCAAATTATGAACAAACATGGGAGAGACTCAAAATGGGAATCCTGCACGTACACACTTCCTTGACGATTCTGCTAGTCTCTTCACTTCTTTTGCCTTCATATAGAAATCCAATAACTCATCGGCCACCTCCTTATTGTGGCACTCAATAAATGCCTTTAGGAACCTCTTTTCTTTCATCCTCATAGCACTAACCATTGAAAGTTGTGGACATTCTGACTTAAAATCCATGTCTTCAATCTTCCTCAACAGGAGAAACCGTGGTTTCATTTTGGTATCTAGGTTTAAATACAAGAGATCTGGATTATCAAGTACTATTTTCGCTTCTAAATTAATTGTGCTCAATACAAACGTCATATTCCTCTGCACCTTGTCAATTGATAGTGTCAAGACAAAAGGAGAGCGCCCAATAAACTTAAATATCTCTTCCTCAGAGAAACCATATTTGGCAAAATTTGCTATCTTCTCACGAATTGTTTCCAGACGAGAGACACCAATTATTGACACAACAAATTTATACCTCTTGGAATCCGGGGATAGCCCAGTCTTGCGTATAAATTCCAGCTTCTCCTCATCGAAAGAAGTCCTGGAAATAAGTGTGGGCCGGGAACAAGTCATGAAAAGGAAGTCATCTTTGCTTACACCCAACTCTTCATATTGTGCAAGAACAGGTTTAATGGTTTTGTTAAAATCATAGATTAGGAGTGAAGGGTTCGCCATAAGGGCTCTCTTAAGCAATGCCTTGGACTCAAACAAGGAACTAAGAAATGCAAGCCTCTCTTCAAAATAATGATTAATCCGAGAGCTAAGAAACCTAGGCCTACAATTGAATAATTGTCAATCTAGAAAGTTGAAACTCATTCTTGAAAGCCATGTATAGATGGTCGAACAAGTGGAAAAATGATTTTTTAGACGGGTTAAAATTGACCTTTTAAATCAGTTTTGGATTAGGTGTAGGTACAAGCAGTCTAAAAAGTCTGATGCTTTTAAGACCGGTTGTCATGAGCATCAATCTTAAAAGACCTCTTATGGAGGCAATACTGAAACATTTTTAAGTTCGGTTTTTCATATAACCGGTCTTAAAAGTTAATTTTTAAGACCGGTTGTACATAAAACTGGTCTCAAAACTTAAATTTTAAGAACAGCTTTCCATATAACTGTTCTTAAAATAACTTTTAAGATCGGTTATATATATAACCGGTCTTAAAAGTATTGTAATTTTTTTTAATTATCTTTGATTATGTTAGTAACCAGAACACATTCTATAATTACTGATTCCAATGCCATACTTATTAAGTGCCATAAGGTGTTCAGTTTGCTTCCAGTTATCATTTCCTTTTTCTTTAACCTTCTCATTAGAAACTTGTAATATAACATGCGCTTTCATCCTCATATAATGTGTTGTTTAATATCATATATATATATATATATATATATATATATGCATAATTCTTTAAAACACATGCAGGCCAGTGACATGTCTCAAACAGATTCACATGTATAAATGTATGGTGTCACATAATCACAAAAACAACAAACATTTCAATTCATGGAACCAACAAGTTTCGCAGAAAAGTTGAAGGAAGAAAAATTCCTCAATATATACAAAAAATTCCTCTGTTTTACAAAAAATCACTGTTGTAAAAGTTTATAAATGAATTCAGCACAACAATTGCGAATGTGATCAATATCTTCTTCTGGAAAAGGGTCAACAAGATCAAACATATGAAACACTAAAGCTAAGCAAAACGTTAACTTGCTAACTTAAAGAAGAATAAAAGTAATACAAAATTTTTGAAATATATATACATTTATCTCTTGAGTAAATTCTTTCGTGCCTAGGGTAATAATATTATAAATGTGCCTCAGAACATACAACCCACACAAGTTAGACCTCGGCGGTTGCCTACGGGTTTGAAAAATAATATGATATCATTAAAACAAGTATAAAATTAAAATATGGCTTATTATTGAATACATTCTTAAAACAAACCAATATGTAACTAACCTTTGGCAAGATCCATGTAGGGTCTTTTAGGTCACGAATATGCCTACCACAAGCAGCGTGTAGAAATGTCCACATAGCCTTATATCATCAAAATCACAAAGATTACTTATTTTATACAAATTCCATAAATTTTGCACACGAAAGGTAGTTAATAATGCAAGAAAACTTACGAGTTCATGGTCTTCTTTAATTCACTTCCTGGCTTGCTGTGGTGGAGGGAGCATAAGAGGATGACAGTATAACTCTTCTTGCACAAAATAACCGATTGCCAATGATTACTGAAAAAAGGAAAGACTTTTAAGCAAATATAAAATATTATGTATATTATGAAATATAAATTTTGTTTCTTACCCATGCATATATGGAGCAAAGAAACACTCAATTGGGGTTTCACTAAGCCTTTGCGATAAATATATATCTCCGATAGCAACAGTGATCCCTTTGTCGTAGAGTTGAATTGGACATAGGAATCTAAATTTATTAATTTTGTCATAGGAAACCAACCTACGATTCATATACCTACAATAATGCAAGCACACAAATCAAAGTTTAACAGCGTAATTTGTAAAATATTTACTTCCAATTGGAGAAGATACTTACATTAAAAATATTTAGACAATTGAAATCGTAAGCTGTTGTCAAGGAGCTAGCAGGGACATTAAATCACTCATCTCAAGATAGCATTGCACCCCTCACTTGCCAACAGCTGACTCAATGGGTCAATCTCTTGTTCGAAAGGACGTATCATATGCCATCAAAATCACTTGTTGCATGACATTCAACGGAGGCTGTAAAACATCTTGAGTTGAGGGAGGTGCAGGTAGCGGGGCTGTGATCGGGGATTCCTCAGCTTGATCAGAGACAAGGTTCTTTGGCCACAAGATGAAAGAGTTGAGGACATCGCTCACAATCTTGAAGTCATTAGTGGGGATAGGGAGAGGTGCATCTTCAACGATCACCTCTTCAACTGCCGCTCTGACTTGATCATCCTTTATTTCTTAGTGGTGGACAATTGATCCCAAGTTGTACACGCTTCCTTGTGCAACTAATTGTCACAGAGGATCCTCCACAAACAGGTCACAAGGCTTATCAATTTCTTTTCCCGGATCCTCTGATGACTAACTAATACAACTCCCTTTAGTGCTTTATTTAGGGTTTAGGGAATGTGCCTGGTGAGTACTGGTATCTTGTCTTGTATTCACCATGATAATCTATTCCTCCTTCATCTTGCTGAACCTTTCTTCAAATCATGCATCAAATGATACTTCTGCCTCGGCCCTAGTTTCCTTCCTCACAATAGCCAATATATGCTCCATCTCCTCCCTAGTCACCATATTACTTGAGGAACGGTGTGGGGGTGCTCCAAAGTAATCTCTGATGCCTATCCTGCCTCCAACTCCCTTAACACGGCTGGGATGCTCGTGTTTTCCTGTAACAACGGTCAGGATGTCATTTCTCCCATCCACCTAAATGATCCCCCGGCTTGTTTTTTTGAAGCTCCTCTTGTAAAATACGTAACACAAACATAAGTAATGAATTTTTTTTTACTCACTAATTAATAACAACAATAATACTTACAATTTTTTCATCAACTATACGAGATTGTTCACTCGTATAAGACCCACTCCTCTTTTGGTGAGCGAACTTTCACATTTCTTCACGACGTATTAGAAATGATGGAGAAAGAAGAACATAAGGATCATATTGAGCTGCTTCTTCCAATCTCGTCTGATTGGCCACCAACAAGTCTTTTTCAGCCTTCTTATAACCCTCATGAGACATTGTATGGGGGCAATCATTCTTTCTTCCACTCTCTTGTGCCTTTTGCCTTTTTTCGTGGGAATTAGAAATAAAAGAAAGTTACAATCAATAAATTAAAGACAATTCACAAGTAAATAAAATGCAAAATATGCCAACTCACCAAAGCTTCTAGAGTAGTCCGAAGCCATCTGTTCGTTAATAAAAGAATACTTCGCACATGGATTAGGATGATGCTAACCTTCTTCCACTCGATATGCACGTAATTGTTGACTAGAGTTGTCTTAAACTTCCTCCAGCGTTCATCATAATACGTCATTGTTTTATTATATAAGATTTCACTCTCATGAATGTCGTAAGTGAACTGGATAGTTTTCTTAATGTGTCGCTTCACACTTTTATCCACATTTCTTCACTCCTCTATCAAGATGTTAGGCTTGTTGGTTGCTAGGAGGCCAACAAAACTCTTATACCGGCTTGCATTAGGCCCGATTGGTTTTCAATATTTATCAAACTCAATCAGAATATTTTTCCTGGTATTCCAATTAAGGGGAATGTCTCTCAATTGGGTGCCTCTTCTACCCTTTCGTATGGGTTGGTTACAGGTCTCACTTGATTTTGGCTCGGAGCATTACTAGGAGTACCCTCACTTTGATTAACACTGGTTGGCTCCGGAGTACCCTCAGTAGGACGGCTCATTATGCTCACTTGAAATTGAATGAGCTAATTTATATTCTTGTGTGGTCATGACACTTTAAATTTCAAATAGAAAATGCAACAAGAGGAATACAATTCATATATAGCTAATCTAATACTTACTAACATTTTAGACTATGATATATCCTTGTTAGCACTTAAGTATCGTAAAGGGCATCAAAATGCAGAACACAATACATTCTAGACTATGCTATATTCTAAACTCATTGGAGCTATAAAAAGGAATAAAATATAACTCTATCTAACACATTACTGGGATCCACAGAGTTCCAGAATAAAATCTAACACATTATAATTGAACAATACAGAGTTATAGAATCAAGGCTGAGAGACATTATTCATTTTACAATCCAACAATACAGGGTTACAAAATAGAAAAGCTCACATTACAATTCAACCATACAGAGTTAATCATAGCCGAGAGACATAGAAGTAGCTCTAAGAAAGGGAAGATAGGCTTTGCATCTACATATAATATTCACAGGTTAAGATTTATCAAAAGGCAGAACAATGCCTCAGAGTAAGCAACAAAAAAAGTAAAATTTATCACATAAAAACATGGAGTTCGAGCTTAAGGAACAAACCCAGGGGAGGCAATCAACGAAAATAAGGGAATGCAATCCACCGTAGCCCTGCGTCCACCGGCGGTGTTGGTAGGAGAGACGTGGGAAAGACAAGCTTAAAGACAAAACCCAGGGGAGGCAAGAAACCGCACTTGAAGAAGAAACCAATCGGAGGAAACAAATGACGAGCCTTACGGTAATGTTTCAACCGAACCTCTGCGTCGACGGAGGCGAAGGTTAAGGACGGAGGAGCAACGTATGGAGGAGGAGTTGCCGCAAAAGGAGGGAGGGGTTTGTAAGAAACTTGAAGCACCATATTTCAGAGTTGAAATTAGGCGCGATTCATTTTTAAGACCATTTATACATAACAACCAGTCTTAAAAGTTATATTTTAGACCGGTTATTTAGTATAACTGGTCTTAAAAATATTTTAGACTGGTTCCTATCAACAACCGGTTTTAAAAGTTCAACATTTAAGATCGGTTATTTTTTTTATAACCGGTATTAAAAATAATAAATTTTTAATTTTCTTTATTCCATCAAATATATTAGACCTGTTATATTTAGAACCGGTCTAGAAAATACATAAATATATTAATATTTTTTAATGATTAATTTTTTAAGACCGGTTGTCGATAAAACCGGTCTAAATAATATATTTAAGACTGGTTTTTAGTATAACCAGTCTTATAAGTTGATTATAATTATCAAAATGTCACCGGTCATTTTTTTAAGACCTTATCCGCTATAACCGATCTAAATATGCTGGTCTTAAATATCATTGTACTAATGACAAATCGGTGTGCAGGTGGCTGGAGTAACTTGAACTGCGCTGCAGAGGATATGAGCTCCTTTTAACCGACTCGTTCTCCCTTCCTTTTTCTTCATTCTTAGCAAAATCTTTTGTCCCTTTCCAAACAGGCACTTCGTTAAAAATAAACAGATATTATAAAACTCACGAAATCATAAACAACTTGATAAAAACAAGAACAAATTTAGATATGGGAAAATTCCTATAAAATATCGCCGAAATTAATAAATTCCGTTTCAGTGCTGTGAATTTCAAAAACCCGATTCAATCCTTTGTCAATACAGATAAACAGTGCAGGGGTGCCAAAAGACGATTTTGCTTTTCAGCCCTTATTCTCATCACTTTCAGAATAACAACACGAGCCTCTTAATTAACAATTCCAGATTTTTAATTAACAACTCCAGTTTTATCTTTTTATTTTCACAATAACAACACCAATCTTGTTATTAATAACACCATATTCAACATTAATAACTCTCATTTCTTATTTCACAACTTCGTAATTTAAGTTTCAGGGCCAATAACAACACCTTTTTCTTTATTAACAACATGGTATTTTACATCAACAACATTATATTTTTGAGATGCGAATATGTGAAAGAAAAAAGTGGAGTTGTTAATTAAGAATCTGAAGTTGTTAATTAAGAGGCTCGTGTTGTTATTTTGAAAGCGGCGAGAATGAGAGCTGAAGGGCAAAATTGTCTTTTGGCACCCCCTGCACTGTTCATCTGTACTGATACAAGACTGAATCGGGTTTATGGAATTCGCAACACTGAAACGGAATTTTCCTATTTCAGTGGTATTTTATGGGGATTTTCCCTTTAGATATTTAGGACAAATAAGAAAGAGGTATTATCATTCATTTTAAATTTTATACAATACCTTTGACCCAGACATGCCTCTATGATTATGGACACTCGATTTTAAATATTAAGTCAATAAATGTTGGTGTATTTGATACACACAAATGTTCATATACAGATATACTTAATTGAATTTCCTCACGGAGGGAATACGATACAATATTTTATGAAAGTCATAACAATTTTCTTTTGGTCAACAAGTAATACTTAAATTTGAACAAGACATAAAATATAATATTTTTTTTAATATAAGACATATTTACCTAATTTAATTTAATTAAAAAAATTTAATTCAGTTAGTTAATATGACATTTATTTTCTAAAATACTATAGACATCTTCCTTGATTCCCTCAATTCCTTACCTCATTGATTATGGTTGAAGGAGCATCAACAAGAATAAATTATGAAAACACTAATAAATATGAAAACTATGTCCTATATGGGTTGAGTTTCTCCCATTATCCTCTTTTTTATTATCTTCTCATAATCTTATATCGATCGTTAGATTAAAACAATAAACGGTTTAGATTCAATCTTTTATAAAATTATTTCTATATACATAAATAAGTAAATTTGATCTCTTAAAATCTATACCATTAATAACTACAATTCAAAAATATAAATAAATTTTAATTTATAAAACATTATACTAATAATTTTATAAAATATTAAATCTAAACCATCCATTTTATGATCTAAGGGTAGAGATGAGATTATGAGAAGATAATAAGAAAGAGGACAGTGAGAGGATCCTCTTCCGTCCTATATTTAAGATTAAAATCAACTCTCTAAATATATCTTATATTAAAAATCAGAAAAATAATATATAATATGTTGTTAATTTGCTATTGATAATATTGCCTTCAAGGTGTCGTGAACCCCATGAATGAGCAGTAAAAACCTATTAGACATGACAAATATATATGAAGCAAACAACGAGACAATGATTGCGGTAAAGTGGATGGTAGTATGAGTGCTCGTTTGGGATAATTTATTTTTAGGTAATAAGTATTTATAAATCGTTATTTACGGAATACGAGGTAAGTATGTGAGAGGAGTTTTATCTTGACTTACGTAATAAGGACTTATTACCTAAAAATAAGTGATACCAAACACACACTGAATTGAATATGTTTGAAGTGGTTACACTTGAAGTCTGTCGTTATATATATACTAGATGGTTAAGGACTAAGGTTAACTAAATAAAATAGACCAAATATAATTAACCCAAATAAAATAGGGTTAAAGAATAACGTCTGATACAATTACATTTTAAAAGACGTAAAAATAGTCATGCTCTTTTAAAATGGATGTAATTTTAGTAATTTTGTTAAATTATTCTAAATAAAAAGCTAGAAGGAGAACAACTAGGTCCCATGTTAAAAAAAACTAATGGACGTTTGAGCCAATATGATAGAATGGCTAAATTTGTCCCATTTTAAAAAGATTGTATTTATTTTTGTACATTTCAAAACTTAATTGTATTAGATACTCATGATAAAAAAAGCCCATTGCTAAATGTACAACTTAACCCAAAAAAATATTAATGTGGTGAGGAGTGTGATGGTTGATTTGCCTGTAGTTGAAGCATGTTGTTGACATAGGTATGTTTGTTTTAATGATTATATTGTTTATAAGCTGTTTTTCACGTAAATCAAGATATAACTCCTCTCACATACTTACATCGTATACTGTAAATCACGATTGAAAAGCTATTTTTAAATATTCTAATCGTTGAACCAAACGAGCACATTGATTCCAATGGAACCAAACTGAAAATGTTTTTCTCTTATTTAAATAAAGTTTCCTTGTTAGTGTTAACATAATGAAGTTTTTATGTTGTAATGTATGGTATGTTTTTAGACCCTGGACCCCAATTTGATCCGACACAGGATCAAATGGAGGTTTTATGTGTTTAGTTTTATCATTTTATTGAATAAATTAACTTTTTCCTCATAAACCTCGTTGTATGAGGTTTAAAAAATAACTTATTATAAATTATTACAAACTTTGTCCTAAATATAGGATAAAGTTTGTAGTGTAAATTACACTATAAACTTTATCGTATATTTAGGACCGGAGGTAGTAACAATTTACACTTCAGTTTAATGAGACTGTTCAGTTAGTGACGTGATATTAAAGTAAAAAACTTTTAGAAAAATATTAATATTTTAGAAAAAGATCATATATTAATAATCAGGAAAAGATATTTTGTACGAAAAGACTTTTATATTTAACCTTTTATGCTTAATATGTTTTTTGTCTAATTAAATTACAAGCAACTTTTTAAATACCAATAATATTACTAATATATTACTCCCTACGGTCCTAATTATAAGATAAAGTTGACCTTTTTAGAGAAATTAAGAAAGCTAATTAAATTACTATAAATTATTTTTATTTTTTTCTCTAAACTAATTAGTTTGACTAATAAACTAATATATAATCTAAGGATACATAACATATGATATAATTAAGTAATTTATTTAGCTTCCTTAATCTCTCTAAAAAAATCAATTTTATCTTATATTTAGGATCAGAAGTAGTAATAAATACCAACGAGTGCATACATTTTCTACATCCTTCTAAATGCGAGAGATAGATGTTAATTTCTGATTACCGGGGCGCCTGCTGATTCATGAGGGAGACCTCAAAGTAAAACGTTATTCTACTTCTACCTTAATCTTTTAATGATGTTGTCATTGGAGTCAATAGTCAATGAGTGATGACAACGTTTTATGTTTCCCTTCTTTGTTTTTTTTTTTGCCGGCATCTATCTTTCCCTTCAAAATTAAAATTAGTGCTTTCCCGTCTTTTATTTTTTATAGGTGTATATATTCTCATGGAAAGCAATCATATTTAGATATTGTCGAGTATTAAATATGATCATTTCTTACCATTGAGATTCAAAATTCAGTTTATTACGTTGTGATCTACTAATCCCTTCTATTAAATCTAATTTCCTTAGGGTTTATCAATTTCAGGGCATGCATTTGGGCTCGAAGGGTGTTTTAAGTGATACTTATAGATTACTCATCAATAAAATCTTCACATTGACATATGTTTTCGAACTCATGATTTTGTGAGTTATGAGTCTAATCCAATCAATAAAAGTTTAAGACTAATGATTTAATCTTCCTATGCTCATTTAACGTGGTGTGATTTTTCGGCCAAAATCAAAACAAGTGGATGTTCTCTCCAGTCTCTTCTCCCGACTTGTAGGAGCTTTGATTAGTTGACCTAGTATTAAATTGATTGAATCGAACCAAACGACAATTGGATTCAAAGTTATACTCAGAAAACCAGGCCAAAAATAAAAAAGGGGGGGGGGGGGGGTCACTCAGAAAACAAATCGTAGACAGATGTATCGGGTGTGGGCGGGATTTTGTTCCGATCTAATTCTATTCAATCCATTTCTTTATTTATACTGATAGATCAATTCTGAAGGATGAGATTTAATATCTTATAAAAATATAATTATAATATTAAATAATAAAAAATATAAATAAATAAATTTAAATAATTCAAATTAAATCTAAATACTTAATATCTTTATAATTTTATTAAAGTATTTTATATATTCTTTTTTATTTTTTTATAAGATATTAAGTCTTAACTATTACAGTTCATATAACAATATGAATAAGGAAGATGGGCGAAGTAAATGGAAAGAAAAATGGAGAGACCCTTTCTAGCACACAGGGCAACTTGAGATGTGCTGCAGAGGTAGAGGATATGAACTCCTTTTATTGCAATTAGCTGACTCTATCTTCCCTCATTCTTAATAAAATCCTTTGTCCCTGTTCAAAAAGTCATTTCGTTAAAATTAAACACGTGATAAAACTAACAAAAGCATAAAATATACTTGATAAGAACCATAGGAGAAATAGGAAAGAAGCATTATCATTCATTTTAAATTCGTATGCGTACAGGACCTTTGACCCAGTTAAGCCTCTATAATTTTGAACATTGATCAATTTTAAATATCAAGTCAATAAATGTTGATGTATTTGATACACAGAAATGTTCATACGCTACTCAATAACTTAATTTTTTGACCAGGTGCTGAATAACTCAATTGATTTCATTAACGGAGGGAATAAGATAGTACAATATTTTATGAAAGTCATAACTAAATTATTTGAACAATACCATAAAATATAGTAATAATCTGTTGTTCATTTACTACTAATGTTGCGTTCAAGGTATCGTGACCCTCATGAATGAGCAATAAAACAACTTATTAGACATTACTGATAATAATATATATGAAGCAAACATTTAACGAGACAATGATTCCGGTAAAATGGCTGTTTTGCATTGAATAAATGTTTGAAGTGTTCAGACTTGAAGTCTGTCGTTATAATAAATGGTTAGCTAATAAACTAGACCAAATATAATTAAACAAAAAAAAAGGTATATTACTCTGGTGAGGAGTATGATGGTTGATTTGTCTGTAGTTGAAACGTATTGTTGAGAAAAACTTATTAACAATTCTACACTTCAGTTGAACGAGATTTTTTAGTCAGTAAAGTGATATTAAAGTAAAAATTTTAGAAAAATAATAACCTTATATGCTTAATATTTTTTGCCTAATTAAGCTATAAGCAAATTTTTGAATACTAATAATATTACTAATATATAAATTAGTACCCAGGAGCGTATACAAATTCTACGTCCTTCAAAATGCGAAAGATAGATGTTAATTTCTCATTACCGGGGCGCCTGCTGATTCATGAGGGAAATCTCAAAATAAACTGTTATTCTACTTCCACGTTTATCCTTTAATGATATTTTCATTGGAGTCATGATGACAACGTTTGACCTTTTATCTTTCCGTTCAAAAATTAGTGTTTTATCATTTATTTATTTTTAATAGGCTCATGTATTTCCTAAATAATAATATTCAAAACATTATTGAGTACTAAATATGATCATTGTTTATTATGTTATGGAAGACCAATCCTTTCATTAGGCTAAATTTTTGTGGGGTTTATTGAAGTTAGGGTATATTTTTAAATTCAAAAAGCGCTTAAAATGATATTTATAGATAACCATCAATAAGATCCACACATCCGCAGCATCAACAATTATATTTGAACTTATGATTTTGTGTTATGACCTATGAGTCTAATCCTTACCTCCTTTTGTAAAATGGAGTACACTTTACTTTTGTGCCAGGGCCAAGTAATTTTGTAAAATGATTAGCAACATTAGATTTTAATAATTATCCATTATCATTCTGAGTCCCAAATCATTGAGGAGGGTAAATTACACGTAAGCCTCATCTGATTTGACCTCCAAATCTTCAACCGAACCACCTTCCAAGGACGGCACAGTCATTAAGGAAATTAGAATGGAAGCAACTTCAAAATCCACATTAACGGAAAGTCAAAAAAAAATGCTGAAATTCTAGCCTGAGTCCATCTAATCCAGCTTTTAGGTTTTTTCCCCAAAATATTCAAATCAGGACAGCCATCATAACTTAAAAAAATGAATTTAGGATAACACGTTAGCAAAATTTCATTCTTATCTTCGTTTTACTAATCCGGTGGGCTATGAAACGGTCCATTTCGTTGATTGCTCACAGTTTCACACCCACCTTCGTGTCTATCACTCAAGACTTATCGTTGCTCTCCGGCACCTACAAAACCACCTTCCTCTCTCACACTTTCTCCTCCATATCACATTCTTCTCTACTCATCACTTTCTCCAACAATCTACGCCCAATTTTCTTTCCTCTTCTTCTTGTCCGAGAATTTTACAGAGAGCTGTTTGTCAGAAATTTCGTCGAACACCTTGCAGGCGTGAAGATGAGCGGCAAGGGACAGAGCCAGGGTGCGTTCTTGAGGTTCATTACTTCACCGATCAGAGCTTTGGGAAGAGCGAGAGATTTTTACGTGCGAAGCATAACGAACTGTGGTCATAGTATGAACTACGGTAACCCTATGGATCCAGTTGAGAGATTCGCGGCCTTGCCCAGAAGTCACAGTGTCGCCTCTTCGAGGTCTGATGAAAGAGAGGATTTTGCAGAGCTCGTGAGAGCAGCGTCGGTGAGGACTTTGGCCAATAGAATCAACGTGGATTTGGTGCTGAAGCAGCACAACACAACGGCACAGCAACAACAATCTGTTGGATCAAAAGGATTGCCCAAATCAACCAGTGTAGGGATGGCGAAAATTGACGAAGATAAGCCTTATGATTTTGCAGATGGTGGTGTTAATAATGGTATTCCAGATTTGTACCCTAGAAGTAAAAGCTATGCTGTGAGAAAGAGAACCGTTGCTTTCTGAATTATCTGATTCTTCGCCTGAACTCTGTTTCAGGCCAAATGAACGTTAAAAAGAAAAAAGAAAAGATTCTGAGATCAAAACAAAATGAGATTGGGGAATGGGGATATTTGTGAGACTGTAAAAATTTTTATCTTTCTTTTTTTCTTTCCCCATGTTGGTGCTGGTGGTGTTAGATTCTTTTAACTGTATTGTTTGAATTCGATCTGATTCTCTCTTTTGCTTTTGTGAAAGTCACAATTTTGTATTCTTCTTCTTGCCTGCTTATTCTGTGCTTAAGATTCTTATATGGTGACCTGACGCATTCAAAGGAGAAGCCCAACGATTTTGGGGAAAAAGACGAAGTGTGTTCCATGGCTTCATAAGCGTTTTTTTTTACGTATACACATAAAACTCAACTCATATTTATCTTATAAATCATGAAAACATTTTTACAGAGCTAAAACAAACAGGCACGCAGCAACTCCCACGAGTTTGCACGCCACTTCAGATGAATTACTTCAAAATAATTTATCAAATTTTGCCATTGCTATGAAAACTCATGCACTTTAAGTGCTTGTTTGGAATGACTTATTTTTATCCAAAACGTGCTTATAATTCGTGATTCACGGTATACGAGGTAAGTATGTGAGAGGAGTTTTTTCTCGGCTTGCGTAATACGGGCTTATTTTTTAAGCAAACGCTTAAACAAACAAGCCCTAAATATGGATATTTTATAGTTTGGCATAAATTAAATCAGCTACTGCAAGTTTACAACTATAATCATCCATATCAGTATTAAAAAAAGATATCAAACAAGAAGCAGCTGTCCCAAGGTTTCTATATTATATTTTTTTAATTAATAACGTGTCTAGCTCATATTTCATATTTGGGTTTTATTTAGAAAAAAAATTTATTATAAAATTTTCAATAGTTAATTGGTGGGGCAGATGCTGATAATAAACATGAGAAACACAGAATAATTACCTCTCTTGTAATGGTTGTAAAGCAATGAGATAAAATCTTACTCTTTCCCGGACATATTTATCTAATTTTATTAAATTAAAAAAATTAATTAAATTAATTAATATAATATGTATTTTCTAAAATATTATATTCATTTTCTTTAATAAGAATAATTAAAAAAAGATTGATACATATAAAAATTATGTCTTATATTTACGATTAAGATCAACTCTAAATATATATTATAATAAGGACTGAAAGGGATACCTGGGAGTGTTTATTTCAAAAAATAAGAAAATATTATTTGCAAGTGCGCGTTTATGCCATGCGTTAACAATGCGTATTTAATTGTAATATCCTATGATGATGATGATAATTCAGAACACACCAAGAAGGTGGTTGAGAATTGAATACTTGGGAAATCGTAAGTTTCACGTGAGGTCCGTACATTATATACTTTTTAATGATTCGTACATCATATGCTACTTTATCTGTCCAATATATATATATATTAGTTGATTTTAATTTTAAATATAAGATATAATTTTTATATTTATTAATATTTTTTTAATTTATCCTATTGATGCCCTTCAATAATAATGAATGAAGAGAGGGAATAAGAGAATTAAGGATAATAATTGAAATAATTTTTAAAATACATGTCATATGAGCTAATTACTAAAATTCTTAATATAATGAAATTAGGTAAATAAGTCATATATTAAAGATATAAAGGAGTATGAACAAAGAAAATCTTAAAAAATCTAGAAGCAAAGGATAAAATATCAGATACGAGTGCAACACATTACTACTCACTAAGAGAATAGAACTTTCTTACCAATTATTTGAGCGATAATAGTGTTTGTCCCAAAATTCTGAACTTCAAAATATTCAATTTAAGAAGTCGACCTTACTAAGAGGATAGAGTTTTCTTCCCAGTTGAACAACGTTTGGTGCCTTATTGAGTTAATTCCCGGCACCCACATTAGCTCGTCATCAAAAAAAAAAAAAAAAAAAGCACATTCCACACAAATGATAAAGTGGCTCAATTTTAACTTTTAAGGATTTATTTAATGTAATACTCCTCTAGTTCATACTTCATAGCATCTAATACAATAACAGTCTAATTAAGGTAACATTGACTTTTTCGGGTCAAAATATAATAGTATTGAATAGTAGAATAATTAATGTAACATTGACATTTTGGGGGTCAAAATATAATACTATTGAATAATAATAAATTTATGTGACATTGACTTTTTCGGGTCAAAATATAACACTATTGACTTTTGACCAGAGTATTTTTTTTTGGGGTCAAAACACCAGAGTATATTTGAAAAGTTTACAAATGTTTCACATATTTAATGATAAACATGCACAAACCAAGTTAATAAACACTTCTTATTCATTCTTTCATGTGGAATTACTATGAGATCTCAAATAAGTGACTTAATTACTAAAAAGTTCAAATAACAAGTGAGGTATTGTTATTGATTCATATTTTACTTTGAAACTTGTCATAATAAGCTCTTCAGTTATTACCGGGACTTCTTGGTAATTAAGTCTCTTTTTTAAAACGTGAATAATTCTCCCTTCTTTTATTCATGGGTGTTGGCCCTTCTGATATGAAGATTAAGGGTGTGTTTGGTTTGAGGGGAGGGGAGGGAATGGGAGAGTGGGTAAATTATCTTTATGGGTTGAAAAAATTTAAATTTTGGGCGGGAATCCAAAATTTAAAAAGAATGATAAAGTAAATTTTGGGCGGGAACCCAAAATTTAAAAAAATGAGAGGATAAATTTTGTGTTTCTTTTGTCCAGAATTGTAATTTCTCCACCCTCCCCTCCCCTCAAACCAAACACACCCTTAAGGCTTGTTTGGTACTAGGGGAGGGGAGATAATTGAGTTGGATTTTAAAATTTAGAGAAGTTGGGTTAAAAGTTTTTAATTAATTTTTCTTGCTCTTTTATCTTCTTTATTAAAATTTTGTTGCTCCACTTCTCTAATTTTTTTAAATCTAATTCATAAAAATTTTCCATCTCCTCCAAATCCCCTGTACCACAGATTATAAAACAAAAAATATAATGGCGGGTCAAAGTTTCAGCTTTTAACTGAATGCTGCACTTTTCCCAAACTTTTTCTATACATTGGGCAAGCTTCTCGCTCTATAATTTTTTTCCCAAATATATAGCATTTGATCAATATGAATAGTTACATTTTCAATACCATATTGATTTATAATTGAATTTGTAGTTTTTATTCATCCATTATCAAGAGGGTGAGTCTAGGCACAACAGTAAGATTGTCTCCATGTAACCTAATCACATGTTCAAATCCGGAAAACAACTTTTCTGATTATGGGAGTAACGCTATGTATATATATCGCTCCTCATATCCTACTTAGTGAGCCTAGTGAGAGCCTCGTCCGCTTCATCTGTTGTCTCTTTACTTCCTCTTCTTTTCGTTTCATTTTCTGTTCGTCGCTGAACCATTTCACATTTCATTTTAAGCCCTATACAAAGAAGTCAAATATATCTGCCGTGCTTATTAATACAAGACCACTACTTCATTCATCAAGATCACGGAGGGAGCGTTTAATGGATGCACATAGTTGTCCAAAGCCCAGGTTGGAAGAGTCCCATTATCCAACTCAGGCTTCTTTGTTGTGTCCCCGTCTTTTTTTTTTTTGGGTCAAAGGTGTCCCAGTCTATTTCGCTTTCAGTTTTCCCTACGTTTTTAATTCTCATGTTACTCGTGCACATTGTCTTTTTTCTTCCAATGATATTTGATTGTTTTATCAAAAAATAATGATATAAATGTATAATAGGACGAAAGATGCCGTGTCTGTGCCTGCTTCCTGTTGCGTTGTCTGCTTTTTTTCAGCATTTGAGTGCAATTTGTGGCCTAGGTTTCATCAGATATCCAAGGCGAGGAATATCAATTTTTCATTTGGGAGTCCAAGAGGAGAATAACCTGTTGAACAGCAGAATTGACGAGTACTAAATACCTACTGTAGCACTAGCAGCCATTTACTATGGAGCACTTAACTACAAAAATGAAACACGTTCAATGAATCTACTGAAGAACTCTCTCTGGGGCACCAATGATAGCTTCGGTAAAATATCAAAGAGGTTTAATCTTCTGGGAGGAGTCTAAACTACACTCAGTGTGTACCATCAAAAGGTACATCCAATGTAATTTAACAGCTGATGCAAAGAACAAGTGGACAAAAGTTAACAAAAAACTAGGGTTTCGTCCAGAATTCTTCCAAGCATCCACCCCCACCCCCTTAACACCCATTTCAGTGAGAAATGATTCATAAGATAACGTCTTTTGAGATATACAAATGACATAATGTACCTTTCCAGCTTACAGTCCTCAAAACAAGGAGCCATGTGTACCTTTGAGGTACGTTCTTAAGCAAAACCGGTTAATGGCACCAAAAGAAAAGATAAATAAAGGCATAACAACCTCCAGTCACTATTTTTGCCCTATGCACCGCATGGCATTTTCAGGACAAGAGTTATAGATAACACAACAAAACCGAAGTTATACTGTCTCTAAGCTGGTACCTTTTGGAGCTCCTGGACTGCCATGCAGACAAGCAGAGGTGGATGATCTAAATCCACTTCAAGGATGGATAGCCTAGTGAACGAGCAAATGCAGTGTTTACACGTGCAATACTCCGAGTTTTACTTATCACGCAATTCTCTTTTTGGAAGTAAATCAGGCCTCCAGAACCATAGTCTGAACCTCGGGCCTAAAACCATTTAAAAATATTATTTATCGTGTTCAAGACACCATACAGAAATAATAAGATCATAAGTTGAACTGAAATTTGATGAGATGGAATAAAGATTTACCAATGGGACGCCTGGAGAATAACTTTAACACCTCATCGATGAATATAACCTGGACAACAAAAATGACATTTATTAGTATGTTCAATGGTTAAAAAAAGGATAGAGTTAAAATGTCAGCTTTCCTCCCCAAACTCGTATTGAAATTATGAAACCCCCCCCCCCCCCCAAAAAAAATAGGGGGTAGTGAGCGAGATATTTTCCCCTCATATTACACCGGAACATCATATTAAATGTAGCAAAAAAGCCAAGAGAGTGAATCTGACATATTAAGGAGGTGGTTTAGGGATGTGAAATTGAATAGAAACCTAAATTTCAGAGTAATATGCACAATGTGGAGACAAAATTAAATAAAACACATCTAGAGGCCAAATATTTAATAGTACAATCCAGTTGCACAAAAATGAGCGTCCAGAAATTCAATGCTAAACTTGGAGCAAATTCCCCAGAGGAAAATGATAATTCAAAATAAAATCTAATTGATCTAAGGAAACTATTCAAATTATGATGTCGCATATAAACCTTATCTTTGGGGAATTTAGCATGACAAATTAGCTCTGCAATGCTCAAACCATTAATTCCATATAAAAAAAATTGTTTAACTATTAAGTCAGTCAACATATAGCTATTTACACAGTCATGTGTTAAGTGGATCAATTACAAAAATGTGTTTCTAAGATGTAATTGCATTTTCAAAATTTCCATAGAGAAGAGCAACCTGACCATTGTTGATGCCCTCAGATTGAGAAATTTTTTTCCAGGAATGTTGAAATATATTATATTATTATACCATGAATTCCAAATTTAAGGAAATTAACCCAAATATCAGAAAGGGAGGGGGAAGAAGCTGCGGGGAAAGATAAAGAGAAGCTACATACAGGTAATGAAAGATACAGGACAATCAACCAATCATCCCAGGATAATGGTGTTACCTGCAGCCAAATAATGATCACAATTCAGAATTCCTTATGATTGTCACAGAAAAGCAAAGTTATTGCTTCAGGAAGAACAGAACTGTTCACAGCTACAAGAAAGTACTTACAGAGAAAAGAACTGAGAGAGGATGCACATACAAAATAAGCATGTGAAGAAGCAAAGTAAGAATTATTGAACCAACAAGCCATAAGTTACTCCACGGAGGGATAACCCTGAAAAAGACAAGATCGTTAAAGCACAAGTTTTGGTATTTCAACCCCCACCAAATAATCCTTACTTTAACTGAGATATGACATGCTGCTGATTTCAGAGACATTCTATAGCCCTCACATTAAAATATGCACAAGGGAATAAAAGAACTGAAAATGAAGCCAGATCACATAAAATTACTCACAGAAGAGATTGGTTCTCGCTAAGATTGTTCAAAGCATTGAACATCTCAACAACGACAAGCACAGTCATTGCTACAGTAGATGGGTGTCGATCATCAAATATACTGCATGGGTAGGTTGTCTGCCTTGTTGGGCAAGTGTCAAAATTCATCTGGAAGCAATAAAAAAAATTATTGAGATGAAATCATTAAGTGAGAACAGAAAATAACATGTGGAATACGTATAACTAAATTTATTGACAGAATCACAAAGGTTTGAGAAAAAGTTCAAAGTTTAATAATCCCATGAACATATTTTATTGGACCGTCTAAATGTATAGAAATTAGAAAGTAAAAGGAGAGTAGATTCCTACTTCAATTAGTAACATGATACTAATTTCTATCCTATTCAAAACTTTATCCCAACAAAACATAACACTTAAGCTGATTAATTTCTATCCTATCCTAAATGCATAGAAAAAGTACATAAAAATAACAACACAAATAAGCCTTAATTTAAAAAATAAAATAAAATAAACATCTTAATTGAAACAAGGTGAGCCTCTTCTAGAAGGGATAAACACCAGCTTTAACACCAATTGATGGGTATTCAAGTGGACAGTTACATTCCACTTGCTATTCATTCTAGAACACTTTATTTAGTGACACTTCACTCAAGTTTTCTCATTGGTTAGATCATATGTAGCCCTTTTTAAAAGGGCTAACCACCAACTTTGATATCAATTGAAGGGTACTCAAGTAGAATGAGGAACATACCCCAAAAGCTAGTTATTTAGGCAGGAGAACCAATCCACTTAAATACCCCACAGAGCATCCTTACTCAATGTGGGATTAGGCGTCTCATAATACCTTATCCTCCATCAGAAACTCAACTTATGCCATAGAGGAGCTGTTTCTGCTCAAGTTAATTCCATGTAGCAAGTATTTCTTAATTCACATGTACTCATATGCAAAGTATAAGAGAATCACTAAGCTCATACTAGCATTTTTTGTGTTCTGAGCGTTTCAATTGTCAAGAAAGCACACATAACTAAAATTGAAGAAATAGTAAAATTTTACCAATTCCGTATATGGCAGTTTTGGGCCACCGTCAGAGTAAACAAACCACCAAATAAAACCAGCAATAGTAGCAAGACCGACATAAGCTGCATCAAGCACCAAAAATAATTATGACCCACACAGAAATCCATTGAAGGTTTCTTACAAAACCATTTAAGCACAATAAATACCACATATCTAACAATCTTTTCTTGAGGAAATGAAAAATGAGCTTAATAATTTTTGTCTTCCACATCAGTATTATTATAATAAAAGAACTTTCTTAATAAATTGATCCAATCTCTAGCTTAATTACTTGTGCCTTGCAAGTTAATACCTGATTAATTTTGGAATCTAAATGTGTTTATAACATATATGATGCTCTGGTATTAATGTAATCCATAAAGAAGGATGCATTATTTCCATGAAAGAAGCATATTGAGATTCTCAGGTTAATAGCGATGGCTCACTGGATCATGGCTGACAAATTTGAATCCCTAAGCAAACCATAATGAAGATTTTACAGATTGACGACAACTAAAATAATTTGAATCTGAACACCTTCATAACTGTGTAAAACCAGTATATGCAACTTCTCCTTCCCATTTGAACATGTTGTGAGAAACATGAGGTTGCTGAGGAAAACTACTGTGATGGATGTATAAGCCATATTTAATTATGTATCAACACTATGATACAGGAATAAGGCAAATGTTGGAAAAACAGATGTGGTTTTGATAGCTTCTTATTAATATATTACTAGGACATTATTAGACAATATGGAAAAAAATAAATATCATAGATCTGATGCTATTGTGTGTGTATTCATTATCTAAAATTTGATACCCAAATGTTTTGATGAGTTCTAGTCTTCCAAAGCCTTTATCTGAGAGTTTTGAGCATTTGAAATATATTTCTAACATTTTAATGCTTTCAAGTTTCAATTCTTCCTCCAAGCAATCTATTCTATTCCAATCAGTTTTGGCAAGACCTTCAATATTTCGACCCAGCAAATTGAGGGGGGTAGGCAGAAAAAGAGGGACATGGGGCCAGACATAGTGGGCTAGGATCTGATATGGATACAGATAAAGATATGGGTGCAGAAAGCAAGTATTGATGCTTTTTAGGTGACAGAGAGAACAAGTGTAAGTGATTTTGGAAAGAAGAAGTTCACACCACAGAGAATTAGGATAAGAAAATATATAACTAGCCAAGATATAAATGACAGGCTAAGATGTATACGACAGCAGTGCTCACCTCCAATTACTAGATAACGGAAGAACAACCACCCTGTAACTACTGCTTCATTCACCTGTACATTCATAATGAGTTAAAGTGTTACAATAAGAGAAGTACAATTATACATCATAGTGTTAGAGCATTCAGAAAGTAAAACTTGTGACATGGTTACACTAACAAAAAATCAATATGGCTGGCATAAAAGCAACAACAACCCAGCTAAAAATCAAAATTATACATGTATAATCAACTATTTATCTTGAATGGTGAAATCAGATAGAAGCCTCATATTCAAGGGCTACCTCAGTACCTTGCGAGGTTTGGCCTTCATTACATCAGAATCTGGCTTATTAAAGCCAATAGCAGTGGCAGGCAATCCGTCAGTAACCAAATTGACCCAAAGCAGCTGGACCTGGTATAAATTACAGGATAGAAAAGAATTCAAAAGCTTTGTTCCTCAGCAATACAAAAATGTATCCATATTATGTGAGTAATTTGCATTTGATGATGAATGTTGCTGTCCTACTTCATTTTGTATGATAATGCACTAACTTTCAGCTATCAGCTATAATTAAAGAGTCAGTGACAAATATCAGATAAGATGCCAACTGGGTGCAAGTCAGATACTCACAGGGGCAAGGGTATCCGGAATTCCAAGCACAGCTGCCACAAATATACAGACTACTTCACCAATATTAGAAGAGATCATGTATCTAATGAACTGCTTTGTATTGCTGTAAATGGCCCTTCCCTCTGCCACGGCCTACAAAGAACCTAGGTGATTATTTTCCCCTCACTTAAGAGAAAGGTGACTTTAGAAAAAATGAAACTTGACAAGAACAAAGATATGCTAGCATACCGCAACAATTGTAGCAAAGTTATCATCACCCAGTACCATGTCTGAAGCACTCTGATAATAGAGTGAAACATAAGAATGAAATATACATTTGACAGAGAGTTGTTCAGGAATAACAAGTCACCAAAAAATAACATGGAGATGACTGTTAAGTAGATATGACAAAAACAAGGTAATTATGAGGCTCCCCTAGGAAGTGAACTACTTCAAGAATAACCAGGAAAGAATATCCTGAAAATGTTCATTGAACTGCATGTCTAATTTAACTTGGATTCATCTTCTGGCTCATGTCTTTCCCAGAACTAGAAAATCACAAGACTGGTGCATTTTAGAGAAATTGCGGTACCTTGTTTGGACAGATCAACAAGATGAAACTAGAGTAAATAGATGTGAATGAACACTTCATACTTGAAAGCTTAAGTTGTTGAGTAAAGACCAATGTTTATTTTACAAAGAGCACTCTGTCTATATTCTAATAACATCTCTAACACACTCCAAGAAAATCCCTTGGGCCGAAAGTGTGGACATAACACAATCCTACCAAAACATATGCAGAAATTCAATTTTAATTAGGAGATGGGGGATGGGGATGGCAAGGGTTAAACTATTGACTACTTGGATCAATAACTGATACTATATGAAAGACCAAAAAAGGAAGCTATAAGTGAGTGCTCACAGGTGATTTTATTGACACATCTAACAATAATAGGGAGAACAAAACAATAACAAATATTAAACAACTATGAAGTGCTCATTCACAGGTCACTATGGGTTGAATAGGCTTTTGACATAAGAATGCTACAAGTCAGGAAGTGAAAATGAAAAAAAATAAAATTGGCAGTCGATGATACCTTGGCAACAGCTGTGCCTGACCCCATAGCAATCCCTATGTCTGCCTTCTTTAGTGCAGGTGCATCATTGACACCGTCACCAGTCATAGCAACCTAAATTATTGATCCCACAATAATTCAAAAATTCAACGAAAAGTAATACAACTAATGTCATTAAATTCTGATTGCAGCCAAGAAAATAGTTATCACTAACGTCATTTCTACTTTTTCAACAATATAACTAGATCAACAAATACATACTGTTATCATACAAACAGAACTTTTTGTTTTGACCATACCACTTCATTCTGGCGCTGCAATGCTTCAACCAGCATCCTTTTATGAGATGGCTCAACCCTAAAGGAAAATGAAGAAATGCAACTTTTACAACGAATTCTCAGGCAAAAGGTTGAGCGAAGAGAACAATACTATAATATGCTTTTTTTGATCTAATACAAATACAAGAATTTCATACATCAACAACAGATGATGATAGACAAAATCCAATTTACCTGGCAAAAAGAGCCATACGTTGCAAAGCAAGAGTTTGCTGCATAGCTGGAAGTTCTTCAAACTCAGAAGCAGTATAGGAATGTTCATTAAATTCCAAGAAGTGGTCAAAAGCCCCTATCTTGCGGCAAAGTGACTCGGCAGTGGACTAATTTAAACAATAGTTAATTTTACCCATTAATAGAGATTGAAGGATGAATGCTAAAAATTAACAAAAAGGTTCCCAAGAGTTTGATCACCTTGTTATCCCCTGTAACAACTATAACACGTATGCCAGCGGTCATGCATGAAAGCATTGCATTTCTTACTTCATCTCTTGGTGGATCATGCATTCCAACCTACAGGATAGAGAAAAGCCTAAGAAGGTGACTCTGAAATGATAAAATAGAAGTAGCATGTGTCAGTGAACCAATGAAATTGAATGTTTTCATACAGAAAACTAGCATCAGCACAAATTGAGTTCCATACGTGAAAAGAAACTTCAAGAAAACCACCATAAGACGAGTGCATTAAGTAGTGACTTGAGTTCAAAGCTAAAACACCTAATCTTTTCCATAGAGGAATAAAACAAAATCCCCCCCCCCCCTCCATCTCTATCTATGACTTACTATGCATTCAGGTCCAATTTCAAGTGTAAACATGGCATGCTTAATTGATACCAACGTCTGCATCTATGGCATTAAGTAACGTAAAGTTCCTAAGCTTGAGTTTATCCTGCGCACAATTGTTCCTCAGCTTCAGTCTACACTTTTGTCCATAGCCAAAACATGTATAACTTACAAGGGCAGCGACCATAATGTCAGAGTTTGTGTCTTGCATGATTTACTGCTTACAGCATAAATAGCTATTGCCTATAGAATATATTGCCATAAATAAGAACAGACTGGCAGGACGAGTAGATAGCTTCATTGGAAGCTGTTGAGAACCATTTCAAGTTGAAATCTAAAGCTTTTATTTAAAGACCTATGGTTGGTTTTAAATTCTCTATCATGGCTTCTCTTATGAAAGCTTTTGTAGGCTTGATGCGTTAATAAAGCAAAGGCCCATCATATCTTGGGCCGAGACTTAATTTAAATTAAGAGTCTTGACCCCTTGTTATAAAGGCTATGATACCATGTCAAGCATCATTTCAAGTCTGAAGTTGAAACTTAGTGAAGGTCTATGCTTGATTTTGTTATAATCTCTAACAAAGATTCTAGTATAATTGTTCAAAACAAAAATAAACTAACCAAAAAAGCATTAATCATAAAGGACATGCTAACTTAAACAATATTTGAACTTTGCATTCTCCTTTGAAACGAAAGCATACCAACCCAATAAACGTAAGATCTTTCTCATCATCATAGGAAAGACGTTGTTGACTCAAGGGCATCCATTTCAGGGCTAACGCTAGGCATCTCAATGTTTCTTTTCCTGCAAAACTGATCAACAAACTTGTTAACAACTTCAGAAAAAGGAAAACCCAACAACCAAAAAAAGGACAGAATAAAGAACAGCATGAGTCCAGAAAATGTATCAAGAACTTCAAGGGCAAAAATGACATGTCCGAAGCTGCACACGAACAGTAATTTTATGACATGATTAATGCAAGTGTGCGAAGGAAAGGACCTTAATTTGGTTGAATTTGGGTACTCAAATTTATTTTCATTGAGTTGAGTGTGGGCGACAAATGAGCCAAACTTTCATTTCCATTAAACTTAAAAAATATTTTGCAGTACCCATTAAAGTTCAAAAATCATAAGCAAAAATCTATTGACTATTGATCTTTGCGCACATGTCTAATAATGTTGTTCCTAATGGGGCTTAAATTAACTGCTAATAATGTATCCCTAAGATGCTGCAACCATATTGACTTATGTGACTTTTTACTTGCAATATTACGATTTGAAGTTTGGGCGAATGTTGATATCTCATAAAATGGACCAGAAACTTCGAGCGAATTTCAGTTTTGTTGATTTGTCAAGGTGAGAGATTGGCTATATTATGGATCACAAGAGAATAAACGGGAGGATTTGAGGAGGGAACCAGCATGTCTACAAGTTATGATGACCAAACCCACTGCAGTTAGGAGAAAGCCATAATTTTTCAATTGTTTCTTATGATAGAGTACCTGGCAAACATTACAACACGGTGGGTGCTCAAGCCTCATTTAAGAAGCAGGCAATGTGTCTACAACAAAATTTGAAGCATCAGATCTATCTTTCAAATTCCTGGCAAAGTCCATTGTTAGATGTATGGTGATGGTTTGGGTCTTTTAGCCACCTCTTCAAAGATATTTAAGATGAAGGTTTAGTAAATGTAACAGGGAAAAAGACGGGATAGGGTCAGCCTTGAAACCTATAGTTGACAATGATTGAACTTTATGTTGAATATGAGAGGAGGTATATCATTAAGATTAGTTTCTGCTGAAGCCAAGGTGGCAAAAAATTTCAATATGTCAATATTCTGGTGCTATAAAGATAGGATTGTTAGGACCCTCTCCCAAACACAGCTAAAGACAATAACTAGAAATAAAGCTTGAAACTGATAATAATATTGCTGCCAAAACTAAACCAGATTACAAGGGATAAGTTGACTTAATACAACACAACAATGAGATACATGAACAACAATTAAAGTGACGATTACAAACTAAAGAAAACTGAACACATGAACCAAAGCTACAAAAGCATACATAAAGATACAACTCTCACTGCAGGGCATACTCTAGCACAAACACAACAAGTTGCCAATCTTTCGAGAGGAATGACACTCTCCACCCAAAGGGCCAAGACCAATTTCAAATTCAGCTCCCCTCTCATGCTGAACTAGGGGGAGATTTATAGACCCAAAAAGTGACTTTCTCCACCCCCAACTCATAGGCTTTGACTATAGCAGTCTTATGGCTACCCTACTCTTAAGTTCTTTCTTCAAAATAGCAAGTCAAAGTTCTGCCATAAAAAAGTATCTTTTCCCTTTTCATATATTTTCCTAAGCTGTCAAATGTGGTC
This sequence comes from Inga leiocalycina, assembly GCA_963242795.1. Lineage (NCBI taxonomy): Eukaryota > Viridiplantae > Streptophyta > Magnoliopsida > Fabales > Fabaceae > Inga > Inga leiocalycina. The sequence goes on from OY725325.1 coordinate 9,856,864, forward strand.
CTAACATCCACCAAGCCTAAAAGATGACATAAAGGTTGTGTTCAATAGCTGTCTTCTTACCCACGTAAATAGCTGGATCCTTTTCTCATTGAAAACTTTTTGGTCCAGAAAAACAGTTAAAATGAGGGAAGAGGGTCAACTATAGTAAAGATTACAGTTGAGTTATAGAATTCATACAAGTATCTAACTTTCTTTTCATTCATTGCTTATTCAGTTGATAGAAGTGCCTCGAGAAGCTCATGAGTATCGTTATCATCTATTTAGAATTCACCATAAGAATAAAGATAAAGAAACTAAGATTAAAAAGTAGAGCATGGATAAAGATAAATATAAAAGCAACCTGTGGAATCTTGAGTCTAGCTCAGCTCGAATATCAGTAGTAAGTGGCACAATGGAACTGTCATCATTACACATGATGGTTGTACATCTAGACATGATACTCTCAGGAGCACCCTTGGAGAACAACACATGAAGCTGATTTCGGTTGCAAAGGACACTCATCATTTTCCGATCTCGAGAAAAATCCAACAGATCTATCTGCAAATCATCAAAAAGCAAATAGTAGATATGAGGTGAGCTTTTGAAAGAGCCCTATTTGGTCAGACCTATAACAGAAAAAAGTAAGAAGACACAAGCAACAGGGAAAGATGCGTTTTAAGGTTTCAGAGTTGACCTTGCAACTTCCCACTATTTTGGAGTAACATAGCTGTTCCGTAGGATGTCTTTTAGGTGTTTTAGCCTTGTAACATGTAACTGATATTTTGGAAACTGTGAGGGGAGCATTTTGACTATATTAGCCGTTGGGTTTGTAGAAAAAGGCAGGAAATATTTTGTATGAGAAGTTTAGGAGAGGGAACTGGTTTTCTTTAGCATCTGAAACCAGATACTTCTTTGGGCTGTGAGGGTTTTCTTTCTCTCCACAGATTGTAATCTCTTATTCTTTCATTAAGGCAGAGGATTCTTTTGCTCATTAAATCAGATTTCTACATTTTAGCCTTATATTTGCACTGGTTCCTAACAGCTTTATGTCCATAATTTCCTAAAAGGTGAAAGAGTACACTGAGAATACTAATGGAAAAGATAAGTTGACCAACGTGCTGAAGCATACCTTTCTAAATTGTTCCTCCCAATAATGATTACAGTAAGATGCCCGCTCATGCTTGCTCAACATGTTCAAGGCTGATGGCATAGAATCAAAACCAGGGAGACCAACCTGAAAAACCAAAGGCCAAAGAAGAAACAAATCAGACCTCTAAAGTAGCTACAAGCATACTGTTAACATAAACAAGAGTCACAATAAAAATGTTAAAAATACAAACTTTTTCTGACAGGACACGGAGTGCTACTTCAGTTGACTCTCCTATTTTTTCATACTTTCCTTTATCATGGTTATACTGCAGGGTGGACTCATTGCAAAGGGCAGAACACATTGCTGAGTGAAGAAGACACGGCAATCGAGCTGGAATGTCAAGCTGTAAAGCAATTAAATATTACAAAGATGCACCACTAATGCAAAATGACCTAATGCCTATGCCAATATTGATTATATTATAATACAGAAAAAAAGTTGTAATACTATATCCACATTACTTGTCTGAAATAATGAAACAGAGGCCATCCACGCCTTTTTCTCATCATTTTAAATAGAAGGCCATCGGTATTTAAATTTTCAGGATCAAATCCATATTTTCCAAATTATTACATACTTGTATGTTTCAGAAAATGTTGTTTTCCTTCTGGCAAAAAAAAAAAAAAAGGAAAGGAAAATGTTGTTTTCCGATGTAGTAATCAGTAATGCAAAACTTATAAAGTCCAGCAGCATCAAATGTCTATCGTAAGGGGAACAAAAATAAAAATTCCGAACTCAAAGAATCCTCAGATGCTTGGACTTTATTTTAGGCATGACCTCAGGGTCCCTTGATCCCTTTTCTTCAAGTTAGCTAGTGAGATGTCTTTGAGAATTTAAGCGGGTGTCTTGCTTGTTAATGAATGCTATAATCTGAGAATCATAAAGAATATCACCTGTACTCCCGAACTGTCAAAGATTATGCCTTCAGGTGCATATGTTGTTCCGCTAACATTGTATTCAGTGATAACAGGACTATGTTTTGCAGAGTGAACCACACATATCTGTGCCAACAGAGAATCATAAGTTTAAGGAATTCTCTGTGAAAGTTGCCAGAAATATTCAACTATAAGCAACGTGGAGAGCAAAAATAGACTTTGCCAGGTGTTTTTTGGGGGGGGGGGGGCGCTCAGGAAATGGTTATCTTACAAAGACAGAGCTTGCTGTTTAGAACTAAAACATTTCAAAACAGCTTTTATTGTATTTAAGCAGTATCAATGAAAGGGATAGAATATTAGAAGTATATACTTCTTTCCTTTCTTTCTTCCCCTCATGCCCCCTCTATCTCTCTCCTTTCTCTTACCTCTCTTTCTCCTCTCTCTTTATTATCCCATTCCCCCCTCCCTTCTTCGAGTCCTACATCAGCGCTTTGTATTCTTAGTTGTCAGTTAAATATTTTAAATGAGTGCTGTATCACTGAATCAAGAAAAGATCACCTTTAAAGACAGCAAAATCACACCGACAGAACAGCAATTGTGACTTTATATAAAATCCACATGAAGTGCATGAGAAATGAAATTTACGGTTTTAATCCCAAGAAAAGATCACCTTTGTCACAGACATCATATTGGTCGTCAAAGTTCCAGTTTTGTCACTGCAAATTACAGTAGTGCAGCCCAGTGTCTCCACAGAAGGTAAAGACCGAACAATAGCATTCAACCTAGCCATCCGCTTTGTTCCAAGAGCCAAACACCTGTTATAACATGATAAGTAATCAAATCAAGAAAAGAGGGAGAGAACTTAGTTTTTTTATCCCAGTATATCTATGTTAAATGACATGTTATAAGTCTGAGGACCAGTTAATCCAGAATTTCTGTCCAAGTAACAATGCAAAAATAAGTGAAAACTGATACTAGAGCTCAGATGGATATAGAATGTAGAACAGCCTTCACTATAATCGAGAGGCAACAAGATGATCTATTTTATTGATGAAAGCTTAACATTTGGCTTCGATATTTTACATCAATTATATTTTTAAGAATATCTAATCGTAATAGGCTATAGCTTAAGATTGTGTTTTATGGGAATTCTTACACACTGAGAGAAATTAATGTCTCGAAGGCATGACCTGATGGAAGAATCTTAAGAAATTTGCTTCAACTTCTAGAGGATAAATTCCTTATTCAAAATGAATACCCATGCCAAAGTAACTTCATATATATGGAAATTACAGCCACCTCATAAAACATTTCTGTGCGTAGAAAGAGAATGAAGAATAATTTTTGACTCACGTTGTAACTACAGCAGGGAGCCCTTCCGGAATTGCTGCAACTGCCAGAGCAACGGCAATCTGGCAAGATTTTGAATCGAATAAATTAATGAAACATTTCATGTTAAAAAGTGCAAAAATTATTATCAGAAAGGTGTAGCCAGAGACAAAGAACAGAATACCAGAGCGAGTAGAAATCATTGCAAAAAGATTACTGAACAATGAAACTGCAAAATTTTTCTAAGAAAGGGGGAAAAAGGCTCATGTAGGGTAACAAACCTTAAAATAATGAATAGCACCCTGCAAGAAACCCCCATGAGAAGGATCACGAAAATGTCCGATATTTACAATCCACACCAATACGCAAATCCCTGCAATAACCTAATATACAGAAATTTAGGAAGCACCATATCAATCTTCAAAAATGGGAGAAAGTGAACTTGAAAGGTAAGCAATCCAAAGTTTTGACACACAAATGCTTCTCAAATTCTCCAATGTATTTTATCATTTGAAGCACCATATTACAGCTAGAATCAGGATCAATTATAATCACTTTCTAGCACACTTTTAAGTCCGTTGTGGGTCAGGAAACCAAAATGGCTTCATTCCAAACAATAAAATGCCGACCAACTATTCAAAAGGAATCATAACAGCATCTGAATTTGCCAGGCAGCTAATATGAAATACAATAATGTTAGTGAAATTTATCTGATCAAGTACTATAAATTATAAAATAAATAAAATGTGAAGCATAACACTTGAAATGTTTAAACCTGCAAATTTGGACGCTCAAAAGTAATACATATAACTAGCAATCACCTTGGCCAAAAAGGTACCAAACTCGTCCAGCTTCTTCTTCAATGGCGTCACCTCCTGCAACCAAAAATAGAATGTAGATGCATTAGCACCATGATGCAATTTTGAAAGTCCAGGTTAGCTTTTCAAATCCACATATCCTGGAAGGATAGATATGTGCAAGAATTAGATCTTAGAGCATTTTGACCAACTAAATATCATCCTTTCTCAGCTGTATGAATAGCTCAACCACATTATGACTGCAGGCTTTTCGCAAAAAATCATCTTTCACAATTATTAAATCTCAAACCATCAGTCAAGTCTTCTGCACCCTAAAGAACCCTATCACAAGTGTGCCCAACTTTGCTTTGATTCCATTCGTACTACTGATTTATTATCCATAATTACTAATTGGAAACAAAACCAAGTTTCCTACAGCCTAAATTATTAAATCCATCTTTCACAATTATTAAATCTCAAACCATCAGTCAGGTCTTCTGCACCCTAGAGAACTCTACCACAAGTATGCCCAGCTTTGCTTTGATTCCATGTGTACTACTGATTTATTATCCATAATTACTAATTGGAAACAAAACCAAGTTTCCTAGAGCCTAAACCATACACCCACTGAAGATCACCTGATGCTCTATCTGTAGCATGAGACAACCCCTATTTCACAAGAAGGCAAGCACCAATACCAATAAGATAATGTATATTACCAAGAGGCAGCAAAACTAAACTTGACAATGTTAGACAATTAAGGCTTGTTTGATTCTATTATCTGTTTTTTGTTTTCAGAAATAGTTTTATAAAATAGTTTTTGGAAACAAGTTTTAAAAAAAAAACCTGTTTGGATAGTTGTTTTGAAAAATCTGTTTTTGAAGTGACATGGCGATGCAGTCGCTGGTAGTGAAGTGGCGGTGGTCATCATTGGTAGTGTAGTGTTGATAGAAGATAAGTGGCGGCCTCAAAAAATAAAAAATAAGAAAACAAAAACTAAAAAACAACTAAAACTGTTTTTGTTTTTTAGTTTTTAAAAGCAATTTTTTGTTTTTTTGTTTTTAAAAATAAAAATACAGTTTTTAAAAACAAAATCAAACAGCCCCTTATATATGATTGATTGTTTGTCCCATGCAGGATCTGCATTTTCCTGTCTTTTATTGGTAGAAGAGAAAAAAAATCCAGCATAGATACACACGTCACTGCATTATTTTGTTCTGGATATCATAAGCAAAGTCAAAAGGCTGCTAGTTCACGGATCACAAAATGAAAAATATCCAGAAGCAGCTGAGGAAAAGGCATAAAGATATAGCATCACCAGCAAAGCAATTAGTGAGCAAAACACAAGTCTTACATCTTCTGTTTGCAACAATGAATCTCGTATGCTGCCCATGGCAGTGTTATGACCAACTCCCACCACAATTGCTCTTGCCCTACCAGCAACCACAACTGTTCCCTGACAGGGAAAAAATAAACCTTTCTAATTGGCAAGTAAAGGAAGTGTCCAAGACCCAAATAATAAAAACAATGGCCTCTAACTTGGTTAATTCAAATGTCTATGATAGAAATTTATAGAAACATAAGATGCACCAGTAAAAAAGGGTATTGTGGATATCAGAGACTACATCAGGTTAATTAGCTTAGCAAGGGATTCATTATTCTCACCGAGAACAATATGTTTGTTTTGTCTTGATATACAGCCTTTGTTGCTGTGGTAATTTCAAGTTCTTTTGCCACGGAGTTGCTCTCACCTACCATCATATTTTAAAAAGTCATTAAACCAGTAAGTATGTCTCGGTCAGGATAGAATTGAATGGCAATGAGATAGCATCCAAGACCCTTCCTTCCCATTCAAAAAACCTAATTTTCAGGGTCAAGGATAGAATGACCAGCATTATATATAGACAGTTGTGTATGAAAAGAAGAGGAGAAAAGAGAGAAAGGTAAAGAGTAGCATGGGCATTATCTTTGTTAATAATCATTTCAAACCAAAAGCTTGAATCGTTGTAGCAAAAGCTAATTCATTGTTTTATCAGTACCTCTAACACAACAACCCCCCGGGGTGCGAAAGGCATTCGACATAAAAGCATGGAAAAATGTGCAAGGCCACCATCTTTTGTGCCTTAATTTCAATAATTATTAAGTATATGGGTGGTAATGATCAAATTTTCGACAGCTCAAGGGTGAAGATTCTGATGAAATGAAAGGACCACCTCAATCCATACACCTAACTAAAGCTGTTCAAAGAGTAAACCAGAACGAAATCAGTCGGTGGATTTTTTCATTTAAAATATAAATTTTGAAAACAAACAAACACCAAGTATATAATGATGAATCTATCAATAAATCTATATCTATAATCTAAAATAAAACTGGAGGGAACTGCACTGTTCCAAAGCCATGAATAACACATATCCCTTAGGATGCATGTAGAGAAAGTTCTTTATGTTTTTTTCCCTTTTTTTGTATGGTTCCCATGCAGCTGCACAATTCCCACATCTAGTTTGAAACAAGCAAACATGAAATTGTAGAAAGATTTATTGTTCATTGAGAAAGCCACAAAGTAAATCATCCAATAATGATAAAATAGAATACCCACCATCATTCTGCAAGTAAATTTTACCATTTTTTTGGTGAAAAAACTTAACATAGGGAACATTTAAAAATTCTCCAGTGTATGATGTATACACAAGTATACCTGTAAGAATAGCCTGATCAACACGTACTTCATTACTCAGCATCTCAATCATCCTCATATCAGCAGGAATTTTGCACCCAACTTTTCAATACACAGACAAAATAGAGATAGTGACTTTCATTCCTACAGGATAATATTTAAATAATTCAGTTCGTCTGTAGGCATTACAAAATCTGCTTACCAGAAATTTCCACAATATCGCCAGGAACAATTTCAGTTGCTGGGAGTATGGAAAAACAACCTGCAAAAGACAGATCCTGCCTACTATAAAATCCTAATAATCTCAAACATCAATTTATGTGTTTTAAGCAATTCATTTATGATTTTCATAATATCACCATGGCAGATGAAAGAACTCATATCAATAAAATTCAGCACGCTAAGCACATGGATGGAGCAAAAATTGATACCTGACCTAACTACTGTTTTTCCTTTAAACAGAGAACAGTCTAAAAAGATGTGCTGTCAACAAAAAGTGACTTCAAATATTTTGTTTGAGGACTTGTCAGAACATAGCTAAGGAGTAGACACAGGTCAAGGAGGAAAAAACATAAGATTTCTGACATTAGTGAGTTAGGCTCCAGGAGTAATATGTAATTAATCAGACCAATCGTACAAAGTGATCTCATCTCCCATTTCTTCTTAATTGTAACCCTGTGAACTCTTTGAAAAAAGGGACAAAAAATAGAAAGTAGAAACTATTCCATTACGCGACAAAGACAAAGCAGAAAACCACAAAACACACTATAACCAATGTGCATGACAAAAAATCTGATGGAAGGAACTTCAAGATCGTAACACTGTTGATACAGCAAAGGAAATAACCACGCTCATTAAATCAGACGTCTTAAAACCCAACAAGCTAAACAAATCAATAGTCAATAGAGCATAGCATGTATTACTATAAATGGTTCCTGTTACCATTTCGAAGCACAGTTGCAACATCAGCTTGATAGGCCCGTAGCTCCTGAATTATAGAAAAGAAAATAAATATATCAATGTGAGGTAAACTTCAATAGACCAATATAAAGAATCCCAAAATAGAGAGTCTCAGAATTTATACTTTCCAGAAATGCACTTTAATCAGGCAAATCTTGTTGAAAGCAGAAACAAGTAGTGAAGTCATTAAAAACTAAGATTAAAACTTGAAAAATATAAATAGTTGGGAATCCAAATGAGTTAAATTAGGAGGGGGAAGAGATCCAAAAACAGTAAAAAAAATATTATCTAAAACATTGTCCAGAAGCATGACGCATGCTCAAAATTGTTATTTGAAATTTACCTCAAGAGCTTTTTCAGCATTTGTTTCTGTAATCACCCCAACTGCTGCATTTGCAGCCAATATCATTAGAATAACCTGTACATATTTTGAAATTAAGACTAAGATTACATTTTTGATAGACCTAACTGAATAGGCAAAACTAACATATTCATACAGAAACTTCCAGCATATTTACTAACTAAATAACCATTAAAAAGGGCGGCCAGTGCAAAAGCCTACCACCAGGTTGGGTTTAGGGAAGGATAGATGTACGCAGCATATTTACTAACAAAATAACCATTAATTTGCATTATTTCAACTGGAACGCTACAAACAGTAACAGCTCAACTTGAGTAAGGCCATTCAACACGGAATGCATTCTGCTTGATAAAAATTATTGAAAAAGAAAAAAAAAAAAAGGTTACAAAATAACACACAATATAGTAAGCCTCGACACAAAATATTCGACAAGAATTAGGAAATAACCAAACAATAAGCCAGGATAGGAAACCCTATCCAAACTGGATACAATCCCTAGTTCACAATTGAAATTCACAAATTAAATCTCTAATATCCAAATTTTCATCTTAATCAACAATTGTCTTCACTCTGCAGCCTGAACTAGAGATCCATGAAAAAAATTCGTTCTTCAAACAACAAAACTAAGAAGGGTGTATATATATATATATCATACAGAAGGCTCCAGAAATGCCATTAAGCCTGTTTCTCCATTGATTAAAGCCAGAATGAAAGAGATAAGTGCAGCTGCTATTAATATCTTCACAAGTAAATCATCAAATTGTTTCAAGACCAATTTCCAAAGAGGAACCCCTGCATAGACATTTCAAAAGAATCAGCTCATTACACCAAATCTAGAGGCTTTCAATGGAACAGATACTAGCGCAGTAAAGGCTCACATAAAAATAAAAAAATTGAGCCAACACTTTAAAACCTCAATTAGCAATGATATAACATATGAACTTTTTTGTTTTTGGCCAAAATAACGGATGAATTTAAAAGTCCACAACAGATGCACAAATGGACTTTCTGCACAATCTTCAAATTGATTACCATCCATTCCATTCTAATACATGAAGCAATCTATTTGTCTAAAACGACTGAGACGATTAAAATAAAGCTTGCCAATGTCAAAGAATTTCCCCAAAATGATCACAATAAGGACTAAAAATAAACTTTAGAAATTGATAGAAACAAATAAAATATACCTTGAAAAGAGAGGAACTTTTCGTTTTGAGTGCAGATGAATCATATAAACTAATATAAACGAAAAGAAAAGAATTTTGAAAATGGAAGTCCAAGTTCCATATACTTACTTCTCTCTTCTGGCAGCACTAAGGAGCAAATGGAGGACATGCAACACAAAAAAAGAGGGGGAAGTCAGGAAGCAAATAAAATAGCACCAAATGAAAAACTTGATTGGTAAAAGCCTGAAAATAAGAAGCCAGGAGGTGAATTCCCTCGAAATTACTTTAAGAAGGATTACTATCATGTGTAACATCAGCATCGGTAAATTCCCTTGAAATCATGTGTACCACACGATTGCTATCATGTGGTACAAAAATGTAAATTTGTTTCAGGACAAACTGCATTCCTTCATTCACTTTTCCATAAGTAACAGTAAACACAAAAATTAGATAAAAGTACATGCCCCTGCAGGAAAAGACATACCGTTTGCACCATAAAGTCTAGCATGTTGTGCCACCTGTGAAATGAAAGGAAATATTTTTTAGAACTCCCAGCAAATTGGGCTCGAAAGCAAGTAGGCCATCACAGTTTTCATAGTCAAAGGAGAACTTAAAATAGCGCTTATATGGATAGGCCTCTTATTTCTACATGAAAATAAGAAAGCATCGAAAAAGAACATCCAAGTACCTGGCTATCAGAAAGACCTTTTGTTGGGTCCACTCCAAAGAAATCGAGTACCTAAATAGGATTTAAGAACAAGAAAGAAAAAGAAAAGAGTATAATGTTTCATTACACAGTCTAAGGAAAAGAATTGTGCAGGTGATGGGAGGTGTTCCAACGACTTTAGTTCTAATGAATACTGTAATAGTTGAATCATGGATGCAGACTGAGAACACTTCGGGCAGTTATGCCGAGGTTTGTCTAGTGTATTTTTTGAAGCGTGAAAAACAGAAAGTCCATAGCCAACTTTCTGAGAATAAATTTATACAAGATCAACGTTGGTTCTCACTTATTTTAATTGTGGGTGACTTGATAAGAATCCCACCATCTGTATGCCCGTAAACATGTAAATATTGATTCCATCTCATAAGTACCAGAGGAGCACATCTGAGTTTATAGCCATATGTACAAGTGATTCGAAAAGAAATGGAAAGCGAGATAGAAAACGAGAACTCTTGCATCCGGATTTTGAAAAGGAAGCTAAGAACTCAACTTAAATGAAAGAAATGAATGAAGAAATAGCGCGGAGTAAAGATGGTAAAACAATATCAGACTAAAATTTTCTCTTTTTAATCTCCCGCGGCATCCAAACAGACAAGGCGCGAACGAGGCTTACCCCAGGAATAGATCTGGCATACGCATCGTCCATTGTCGAATGCAAATGTGGATCGGAAATATGCGCCTTCTGCTTTGAGTGTTATGAGTGTGACTTCAATCATCCAGAGCTAGCGCACATGAATTCCATTTACCTTGGCTTCAAGTTCAGTTTTTTTGTGATCAAGTGACTTGCGAGCGTTTTTACACTCGATACTTGGTCTTGTGCTTCGCGCGATCCAACTCCATCCCAAGCTAACCAACCAATCGCGGACCCGACATCATCATGTTGGACCTTCTGGCCTTTTGTAGTTCGGCCCATTATGAATTGTGGATTGGGCCTTTACGGGAAACGTTGGACTTAACGGATTCGGAAAACATGATGGCTGTATGGCCACAAGATGGAAAATAATCTTTTAGGGCGAAATTATTTGATTTGATTTTTAAAATTAGAATTATAAATAAAAAAATCCAATACAATGTGATAATTAATTCATAAAATATACTTAATAATGGACTAATTAAAACTGGTTAAAAATTTAATTTGATTTAAAGCGCTGACAAAGTGACAACAGTTTGCTAAAAAGAGAAAAGCGATCAAAATATCAACATAATCATAACAAGAGCCATAAATTTAAATTATTTTCACACATGAATTGCCCCCTCCCCTCAATCCAAAATAATAATAATAATAATGAACAAGGAGGACGAGGGAACCTCCGACCCAAATGCCCGATTTAAAACCCGAATCAAAGCCTCCACTCAATGCATAGCCGCGCTTAAACCCTGCCAAGTGCCAAACCTAGCTTCTTCATCACTGAATCGCCTTCATTCGCTTCTGATGCCCTCCCAAGTTCTTCCGTATTCTAGTCGCTCGAAACTCCCGAACGAATATACAAACCCACCTCACGACTAGGGAAGTGTTGCAGCTCTTTTGACAGTGATTCGACTTCTGTCATAGAATGATTGAGCTTCATAGAATCAGTTCAAATTTAGTAGATTGGAAGCCTTCTCCGGTAGTGTCTTTAGCCACCAGCGTCGATGGTTTGCAGGTCGCCGCTGCCCGTGAAGATGGTTCCTTGGAGATTTGGCTTGTCTCCCCCGGTTCCGTCGGCTGGCACCGTCAGTTGGTAAAGTAGCTTCTTCCTAGTCTTGGATTTTTTTTAACTAGTTCAGGACTTATTTGATTTAATTACTATTATTCGTTCACTTCATACAAGCTACTGATACATTAAGCTTGGCACGCGCAGACTATTCATGGAGACCCTAATAAAAGAGTATCCTCACTTATTTGGTGCCACGGGGTTTCAAGGGGAATGCCATTCGGTCGATTATTCTCATCTAACATCGATGGTTCAATTTGTAAGTGGGATCTTTCCCATTTGAAACAGAAGGTGTGACATATGCTTTTCTTTAACGTTCTACCCGCCATGTTTTGTTTGCCTTCTATAATTTTGCATTTGGAACTCATGGCCTGATGGCCCCCCCCAAAAAAACCTCCACGGTCTACAATTGTGAGTAAGCTTGAAAAACCGCATATATACTTCTTGTCTTGTTGTGGGAGTTTATAAAGTTAAAAGTTCTTGGTATCTTGATACAATTTCTTGTTCCCCAAATTTGAAGTATTTACGGGACTTAAGTAAAATCTTAGGAGAGTCAAATATCTGTCCTGAGGTGTCAGATCTTTTTACATTGTCGCTGCATGCTTTATTTTGTAACTTAAAGAATTAAAGAATGTTCGCCGAAAGACAATTTGATGCCACGCTTATATTAATATATGACTTTATGACTTGCCTAATCTGATGATGCTTTTTGCAGCCTGTGCTAGGTTCAATTGGTGTCTCAATCTGGCAAATGGCACTGGCACCATCTAAAACTGACTTAGTTAATACTGAAGCAGAGCTTGACCATATGGGAAATGGATATTTGACTTACAATGAAGACAATGATCATGATAAACATGAAACTAGTGACAGTGAAGAAGAGTCTGACTCATCTAATTCTCTTAAAACACTTGAATATCCACGTGTAGCAATTGGCTGTGATGATGGATGTGTGCGAATATATGCCATCTCAGACACAGATGAGTTCATGTGTACAAAATCGTTGCCTCGGGTCAGTGGTGAGATTTCTTCTCCTTGAATTATGAGGCTTGCTACTGATTTTTTGTTAATTCTTCCAAGAATTTATTAAGTTCCATTTTGTTTCAGGACGCGTTTTAAGTGTGACTTGGAGTACAGACACAAATTTCATATATTCAGGAAGTAGTGATGGGTACGTGTTGATGACTAACGATCTCGTGAAAATTCTATGACATTATCCCCTTCTCGATTTCTGCCAATATGAATATGGGTTAATCATTCTGCTCCCTGAAGTAGACAAAGTAGCATGATCACATTTTCTTTGATTTTTAGCACTAGTGGTTTAATTATGTTTACAATTCTTTGCTGTGCTTTTTGCCTCGCAGCTTGATACGATGCTGGAATGCTACACTGGGTCGTGAAATCTATAGGATTACAGCTGGGCTTGGAGGTCTGGGCAGTGGACCTGAACTTTGTATTTGGTCATTACTGTCCTTGAGGTAATGTTGAAGACATCTTTTGGATTGAGTTTCGAATATTAATACTTAGGATTCTAACCATGGTGACTTTGTTAATTATAGTGCTGGAATACTATCTGACTACTCACTTATGTGCAAATTATTTTTCTGATTGCTTGTTTGTTAGATCTGGGACACTGGTTAGTGCTGACAGCAGTGGTAGCGTCCAGTTTTGGGACAGCCAGCAAGGAACTCTCTTACAAGCTCATTCATTGCACAAGGGAGATGTAAATGCACTGGCTGCAGCTCCAACTCATAACAGGGTGTTCTCTGCTGGTTCTGATGGCAAGGTATGGAATTGCATATTTGGTTCTTTCTTATGAAACTGAACCAAGTAATATTTATTACCATTGTTCGTAAAGAACTGTTTATTGATGCTTATATCCTGTATCAAGTCAATGTTATGGAAATTATTTGCTGTTGGTTATTTACCCTTTTTAATTAAAATCAAGGGCAGTGAAGATGAAGATATTGACTAAATATGTAAGGCATTAGCACTTTGGTAGATTCAGTTATCGAAGGCATTAGCACAGGTATCTAATGAAGGATAAGATAACAAACATAGGGAATTAACTGAACAAAATTAAGTATTAATTGGATCAAACAATGAATGTGCTTGTAATAAAAATCTTTCTGCAGCTCAAATATGAATACTGGAAAGCAAATAAAACTCTTAATATTAAATATTATGGGATCCTAGATCCAAATAACTTTTTTTGCAATTTCCAATTATTCATACCAACCCCAGATCACCTGATTATCCTGTTGCAAACTCCAAATCCCAGACAATAGTCACTGTTAGTGATATTATATTTATCAGTAAAACTAAATTAAATAACATGGTATTAGAGCCTTTGTGACTGATTGGTAAATAATTTGGTTGCTTTCACCTCCGTTCTTTTGAACTAAGTTAAATATGAAGGGTATATTCTTTATCATGCTTTTCCACCCTTACTTGCATTACAAAATTTTCAACCTGATTCATGTGTCTTTGTTTCGTATTTGACATTCTCTTCCTATATTCCGTGAATGAACCATGTTTTAGGAATTTCTTATCTCAGGCACCTTTAAGATGTTTTGTCCTTTTATATTTATGACAATAACAACTAGGTAATATTTGTGGATAGGAGATGGATATTTATGGTGTGAAGCATTTTGATGTTGTCCTTATCCAGTTATGTATGAAACAATATATTCTCATATTTTTAATTTTCTTTTTATTTGTAATCTTCTTTCCCTCTATTCCGTATGGTGTCCTATTATCCAATGTTGATTTTTTAGACCATGTGACATTATAATAATACATGTTTAACTTATTCTATTTTGAAGATTATCCTGTATAAGCTCTCCAGTGAGTCAGTGTCATCCAATAGTGTTGAGTCACTAGCAGTAATGAAGAGATGGATTTATGTTGATTATGTGAGGGCTCATACACACGATGTCAGGGCCTTGACTGTGGCAATACCAATTTGTCGAGAAGGTTTGTCCATGGATTCAAATCTTACACTCTCTTTTGAGATGGTTTGTATTAATGCATTGTTATGCATGTAAAAAAAAGGCTTTTTCTGGTTTCAATTTAATTTGCTGATTCTTTCCTTATTTCTTTGCTTCTTTTTGACAGACCCCTTGCCAGATGAGACTAAAAGACCCCGTCGTCTGGAAAAGCCCATTGATTTTAGTTACCGTAAATGGGCCCACTTGGGTGTTCCCATGCTGATATCAGCAGGTGATGACACAAAACTCTTTGCATATGCGGTAAAGGAGTTCACTAAATTCTCTCCACATGATATCTGCCCTGCACCACAAAGAGCCCCCATTCAACTAGTGCTAAAAACGGCCTACAATCAATCAGCAATTCTTTTAGTCCAGTCTTCTCACTATTTAGATTTTCTTTCTGTACAACCCAAAAAAGGTGTCTTCCCTGACGTTACACGTCCCACTTCTGGTGGCTTTGCAAAAAGTGAACTGCTTGTTCGATTTAAGAGCAAGTCATCTCGGAAAATAATTTGCAGCACTATTGCTGATTCAGCTGTGCTGTTTGCATACTCTGATCATGTGAAGCCTAGTCTGTTTGAATTGAAGAGCCCTAAAGTTGGGGAAAGTTCATGGAGTGTTATGAAAAGGCAACTTCCTGGTAGACTACCATTTGCTCATTCTATGATTTTTACTCATGATTCCTCTCGGTTGATAGTAGCTGGCCATGACCAAAGGATATATGTAAGCTGGCACAAAACCTTCCCTCTTAAAATGTTATCCTTTTGAAACTCCAATCATAACTTTCTGTAAAATATGGTAACTCTTGCATTTCTTCAAGAGTTGGTTTCTTATTGATGTTTGTCCCATTGTCTATCATGAGTGACTGATAGTGTTTACATGATCAGATCACACTTGTTAGCTGAACACCAAATACCATAATGGGATACTTTAAGCAACTGTAGATTTTTGTGTTCTGTGCTGGACATGAGTTGATGTATTAGAAGTAAAATTTATATTTATTTATTTTTATCCAATTTAAAATTTATTGATTGCTATTGTGAACCCTTCCTCACTGGGAACTGGGAATATACATGGATTCATATATATGAAGCCAAATTAGCGGGCTCGTTGAATAAACTTCTAATATTTTTGAGTGAACATTTTTGCCAGTGGTTCCCATTTAGATTATTATGTTTCTACATGAGCTTGTGATTTATTGAAACAGTTTTCCCTGTTGAATGTTATAGATTGTGGACGTGAGCAGTTCAGGATTAGTGCATGTCTTTACCCCATCCCGTGAGATGCAAGATGAGGGGTTGCCTCCAACTGAACCTCCCATAACAAGGATGTTTGCCAGTTCTGATGGGCAGTGGCTGGCAGCTGTGAATTGCTTTGGAGATGTATATGTATTCAATCTCGAGATACTAAGGTTGATTACTTTGTCCACTAAATTGATTTTGCCTTTTAAACCTTTGATCAATAAGTTTGTTCCTGTAGTCACACCATTGTGATTGGCTAGGTCATCTTGCTTAAGAAAGAGAATGAAAGGCATGTTTAGGATTCACATGCATGGTAGTCCAATGTCATTTTTCTTAAATTTTTTTTTTGGCAATTGGGATATGGAAATACTTGCATTTGATTTTCCTGACGTATAATGATTAGGTAACTTTAATTTTTTTTACAGGCAGCACTGGTTCATATCTAGATTAGATGGCGCCTCTGTTACTGCTGGTGGATTTCCTCCCCAGAACAACAATGTACTTATAGTTACAACGTCCTCAAATCAAGTGTATGCATTGGATGTAGAGGCCAAGCAGTTGGGAGAATGGTCAATGCGGCATGCATTTGTTCTTCCAAAGAGATTCCAGGAATTTCCTGGTGAAGTTATTGGGCTTTCATTCCTTCCCTCCTCAACTTCATCTTCTGTTGTTGTTTACAGTGCCAGGTATACACCTCTGTTTGATAAAGGTTGATGAAATCACCAAACTAAATGAGAGAAGTAAATGTGTCATACGTCTATTTGGAGTATTGGAAAACTAATGCTTCTATAATAATAACGAATCAATTTCTCATGGTAGATAGTCATGGCATTTTTTTTTTATCTTTTTTTACAGAAAACTGATGTATTAATTGTTCATTTATGTTCTTTTGTAAATTATTGGTATGGGCACATAATGCAGATATGTTTTATGTGAAATGATATTTTAGTGTAAGAAAATGCTAAATATAAATTCTAAATAGCTTTTCTCTAGGTTCACCAAAGTATTTTTTAAGATGTCTCAAGATCACAAGCTTTCATTGTTTTTTCCTGCAAATTGGATATTTTAGAATGTCTTAATTTGGTAACGAAATTAGACTTGCATACAGCCATTACTTTTTCTGTAATTGCTTACAGTGAGAGCCCAGTACATAGTTATGGGAAATGAAGCAGAGATTATGAACCTTGGGAGCGTTTGCTTTCAAATTTGTGTTAGTTAGCCTGACTCACTTGAAATTAGAACATAATGGGAAAATTAATTATATGTTTATAGATTTTTGTCTTCCATGATGTATCTGATGTTTGAAACTTGATTCTACCTTCAGGGCAATGTGTTTGATCGATTTTGGGTTGCCAGTGGAGCAAGATGATGGTGATCTATCATATGCTCAAGATTCAATGGTTAGGAATTTACAAAATCATCGCAAGAGGAAACACAGACCTAGGAGGAATTTTGAAATCTTGGAATTCAGGGATCCTGTTTTACATATAGCCCATCTTTCGAAAAGTTCCGTCTTATTAATAGACAAGCCGTGGTTAGAAGTGGTTAAGAGTTTAGAAGCCCAACCAGTCCACAGACATATTTTTGGGACATAACATCCTCAGTCATAGGGTGTGGTCTCAGCTGGAGGGAGAGATACAACGTGGGATAAAAATCCCTTTGTCTTGTTTCCGTTTTTTTGGTTTTTTTTCTCCATTGCTGGGTTCCCATAGTATGTATTTGTATCGTTATAATTTAATTTTGCCCCATCAGTAATAGCTGTAGTTCATAATTCTTTTAAATCTACGACTTCTACGTTTTAACGTGCATGTGAATTTTTGGCTTACCCATTTATTAAAATTCTTGAGCCTCCTATTTTCACCTCAAAAAGATGCTAAGGTGTGAGAAGATCCTGAATATTGGAAGAACAAGAAACTTCTCCAGTGGCCTTGTTATGACAATTGCTACAATGGGAAAAAAAATCCTACAAGAAGAAATGAAAGGAGTGGAATGAAGTGTTGAATTGACAGTGACATTACGTCATGTGTGCAACGTTAGATATCTGTACATTATAATGTGATCGTCATTTTCAAATGTTGTAATATTTTAACGGTTGGTTATTTTTAATTCAACTAATAGACTCCTCAGGTGAATAGAAGTTGAAAGTTGTACAAGTTTAACAACTGAGGATTAAATGAAAAAAGGCAAAAAAGTATTTATAAATGAATAATAAAAAATACAAAATGGAGTGAATAAACGCATAAACTAACACTAAATTGTACAAATTTTTGTTGAACTATAAATAACTGGCAAATAATTTTTTAACCCCTAGAATTTAGTAATTAACCTCTCCAAATTTTCAAATTCGTACATTTATCCCATATTGGTAGTTCCTTATTTTACTAATAAAATTCGATATTTCAAGAAATTACTTGTATATGATTTAAAATTTTAAAAATATTACCGACCTACATGTTGGCAGTTATTTACATACAAATAGTTCAAAGAATCTATTGCATGTCATACTCAGATTTGTGAAATGATAGAATAACTAATAAGAGGAACACTATCCACACAAATTTAAAAATAAAAAATCTTCGCTGTTAAATTTTAAAAACAGAGAATCATCAACTCATGACTTCGTATTCAAAACCAAATAAAGAAAATATATGTTTCTTGATTTTCCTCATATATAGCCCAAGAAAAAAAGTAAGAGACAGTGCATCTCATTTTCTATGCTCTGTCGTGTACTATTTCTGTGTTTTTCTTTTAACTTCTACACTACCAAACAATACTTCGGTCTGAAATACAAATTCAAGGGAGCCCACATGAACTTAATTAACTGTATCGCATACGAAATACTACAAATTTATTTCACCACTGAATGCAAGCTCGTAAAAAAAACACACAAAAAGGTAAACATATGATCCTTAATCATATCTCAATCTACAGATTCAGAGTAAAAGGAACAATAAAGTAGGATTCACTATCCGTTTATTATCCAAGCTCGTTCTTTGCTTTTATATATATGTAGATCCATGGGAAGACCAATAAGAAAACACTTGCAATAAAGATTCTTGTTGGATATGCAGTTGCAACCAAAAACAAAACAAATAATTGAAGCAGTGTCACGAATGGATCAAATTGTGTGTGGGTAGCTATCAGATGGTGGTGGGGTGGGCACTTTTTGGCCGAAAATGAAGCTTTTGGGTTGGTTTCCCCTTACTATACTTACCATTCCAAAGCACTTATGTTGTGAGCTAGGCTGGCACTTCAGTGTCACTTCATAAAAGTGGACCCCACTCGCTCCTCACAAGTCATATAAGCCCTTTGGCTTTTGGGGTTTCTCTCATGACCTTCCTGTCTCACAAAAATAATGCATTTGGAAAAAAAAAAAAGCTTCAGTGTTCGGTTCGAATTCGAATCTTCCATGTTTTGTCGATTCATTTGTGATTTTAGAGAATTATGGCGAAAGTAACGAACTAGACACTAATGACAACAGAGAACTTGAAGATAAAAATCCTCATTTTGGGTTTTATATTCTCACTTTTCTTCTTCTTCTTCTTCTTCTTCTACTTCTACTGCATTGGCTCATTAAAAGGACTATTACTAACTAACTACACCAAACTGATTTTTTTATTATTTTTTTGGGTAGGAAAAAAAAGGAACAGAGTAATAAAGGAGTCTCTTTTGACGTTGAATGGCTTCTCCTTTGACGTCCTCTTAGAATGTCTTTTGACAGCAACACAGCAGCGGCAGGGAAAATTTCCAATTGGGAAAAAAAATTCATTTCCTTTTTTCTTCACCGAATCCACCTGAAAAGGAAGACACATGCATAAACCCCAACAAAACAGTCACTTGCTAAGTTACTTGCCAAGTTTGTTTTCTTGAGGCCTTTGCTTGTAACTAAGAGGGACGAAAATAATACTACTGATATATATATCAATATATGTCAGTGAATTACCTGGTTCCCCTGAAGCTTGTTTTCCAGCAAGAGAGCGTTCAAAGAAACTAAAGTGCTTCTGGTTTTTAGGCTTTACCTGCAGAGAGAGACCGACAAATTTAGCTCAAACTCCGAAAGTGGGTCAGAGGTTATATACAGACATAATCAAATGAAGAAATCAATAATGGAGCTGCAGAAAAACCTTCATTCTTGTTGCAGAAAAACCTTGAGAGAATTCCATTGCATCTTCCACCACTTCATTTCCTGGGAAATTGGCTTTCTTCTGTTTCATAATAATAGGAAAAAGAGAGAGGCCACATTAAGTACGATTTTTTAATTTTCTCCAAATGAAACTTTTTTAAAGAAAATCAATTCATTGA
Organism: Inga leiocalycina; assembly: GCA_963242795.1. Taxonomy (NCBI): domain Eukaryota; kingdom Viridiplantae; phylum Streptophyta; class Magnoliopsida; order Fabales; family Fabaceae; genus Inga; species Inga leiocalycina. The sequence goes on from OY725325.1 coordinate 9,877,109, forward strand.
CTTGCCTTGGAACAGTTGAAAACCGAGGAACTTGCAGTGTCATCATCAAGGTGTGAACCCTGTTGACGAATGTCAGATGCTTTCACCTTCTTCTTCGTCATCTTCTTCTCTTTGGTGTGTTGGGAAGAGGAATGATTGGTATACCAATTTTTATAGCAGCATTCATCATCATCATCATGGTAGATTGGGGGCCCAGAAGAAGCATCAGAGACCATGGACAAATCTTCTTCTTCTTCATCCTCTGCAACTCCACCACTCATCTGGAAATAATTTCCAGAAACAGAGGATTGGTCCAAGTAATGGGTCCAACCAGATTCACTCGCACTATTGTAATGTGGAGCTGATATATCCATTCAACTAGATGAGTATATTTCTTTTCAGATTCTCACCAATCACCATGAGAGATCATGCACAAGAACTCAGACCCAGAGCTGCTCTGTTTTCCTCTCTTCTCTCCCCCCCTACGTGTTTTGAAATGATATTGCTCTCACTATATGTAGAGGAGAAAAACTCCAGAAGAAAGTAAAATAAATAGATAAAAAATAAAACTCATCGACCTAAAAAAGGGGCAGAGAGAGAGAACAAACGATTTGCACTATAATTTTAAACTCCGTGTGTCCTTTTTCGCCTTCTTATTTTATCTTTATGCGAATGAATCAATATTGACAGTTGGCCTTGTGTGCGTGTGTGTACTATTGGGTCTATTTTGCGTAGAGAGAGAGAGAGAGAGAGGCGAAAGAGGTCGTCACTCATCACTCCCTCAACAATTATGACATTACCATGCTTCCATAAAAACGATAGTGCTGTCCTCTCAAGGAAACCCAAAAGAAATAATAATAATAATAATAATAATAATAATAATAATAATAATAATAATAATAATAATAATAAAAATAAAAGTTAATCCTGATTTGCTGAAGTCACAACTAATGATTCTTTCATGATTACCCTTTTGCTTTACATTAAAAGTCAGGCCTACTTCACAAACTGACTCCACAAACAGATACTAATTGGTGCTCCCTCTCCTACTACATCTTTGGTTATATTCTGTGTATGCAACAACCAACATACTCTTCTTCTTCTCCTTCTTTACCTCTAAATCTTTACCACTCTGTAATAAGGTCTCTGTTCAACTCTGTGTATAACACTTTACTAAAGGTCTGATTTTGTGAAGAGAAAATGAACCACTCAAGCTGAGTGAGAGGACATAGTACAGAAAATACATGGTGAACATGCATGAGGGGGTACAATCAGAAGCAAATACCCACTATCTGCAATTTTCTGTTTAAGTGACAAAAAAACTCACTTCACCCAAAAGGTAGAAAATCCATAATAGTACCTCCAACGCATATAGGCCCCAGTAAAATAGCTCTACTCTCATTCTATGTCTGTGCCCTTTGTACTGGAAAACAATGTGACCTTATGAAGCTGGCCTAGGAATCTGATACTGTAGACAATTGCTGGGAGGGAGGGACATTATGAACAGTAAAAACCAATTCCACGTCGGCTGTGATGGGAAACGTGGTAAAATTATTAACTAGTTTTGATCTTCCTCTGTTTTCAATTATTTTTAAGAAATGACCCTACCACATGCCTAGAAGCCAGTGAATCTCCATTCCATTTATTTCTCCCCTTTGTTATGAGCGAAGTGACAATGAAATATGACTTTATGTTAAGATAACGGGGCCACTATATGATTTTCATCTCGTGCAAAACTCTTATTGGTCCCCACCTTTTAATAGATTATGTCCCTTTGCTTGTTGGTTCGCCATATTTGCTCTGTTAAGTACTGAGGTTAATTATCAATCTCAATTATTTCTGAGAAATCAATATGCAGAATCTTTTACTTAAAAAATCTCATCCTTCCCTGTTTTGACACCACAACATAAGAACAAAACAACTCACAAACCAATTAACTTGCAGCCCCATGGGACATGAATTATGTGACATTTATATCATATTTCTGATGCGAGAGAAAAAAAAAACAGAGGAAATGAGAGTAAAATAATGGAATGAGGAAGAAAGTAAGGGTACGTAGAGCCTTCAAGGGATGATGCAACCAACTAGAGTAGAGGTATGGGCCTTTTTCTTTTTCCCTGTAGCACCAGCTTTGATGCTATATGGTCCCCTTTGTGAATTAGCCAAGGTCAAAGATTGCCAATTAAAACAGTACCAAAACCACCGACTGTGGAAATTCAAAGTCTTTGGGCAAAGAAGATACCCCCTCCCCTGTTTTCTCTTCAACTTTTCTCTCTCTTTCACAAGCAGGACAAAGCAATCTCGTCCTATAACACACACACAGATTAACGTCAGATCTTCAAGCTTCAATTTTCTCTCCCTCCCTCTCTCTCTCTCTCTCTCTCTCGAGGAATGTGACAACTTACCAAGAGACGTAAAAGGTGGTGTTGATGATGGAGGGAGGGATGATTCTATGATTATGACTTTTTTAGATATATAGCTATATGGTCCCAATTATTAAAGCGAAATTAGGTTGGAAAACTGGGACTAACATGAATTGACAGACCCTGCTATTCTTAGTAAAAGTTGTCCGGCCTTCAATACTCCACTCAGAGAGAGACCAGAATTCAAGTCTCATCTGAAACAACAATGAGGATGGTAAAACATACTGCCGACCGAACCATGGTAAAACTAGTGTTACAGATTCCAAGGTAAATATGGTATTAGTACTGGTACCCACCCACCCTGAACAAAAACACATGATTCAAAGGATACAATAATATAATGCAAATGGTACTGATATTAATTATTATGGACTATATAGCTATCCCCTCGTTTTCTTTTTCTTAATCTTGTTCTCTGCCTTGTGAGTATTTTCCTGCTTTTTTATATAATTATGATCCACGCAGTGAAGAAACCCAAGAGAAAGGGAACAAAGAATTGTGACTAGAATAAGAAAGTGGCGAAAGAAGAGGTACAAGCAAGCATATTTTGGGGATGATGATAATTATAAAGCTAGAGGCCGAACAATCCCCTCAGAGAGAGAGTCACAGGTCAGCGAGACAAAATAGGTATAAGGAGCCATGTGCTTACCCTATCCCGCCGTTTTGATCTGCTGACGAACCCTTCTTCTTCATCGTCATCATCATCTCCTTCCTTTTTAAAAAAAAAAAAACATTTTTTTGGGTATTTGTTGCACATTTGCATGTCTCATACTTATTGTCTATCGTCATTTCCCATGTTCAAGCACGTAGATTGCTTAACCCTTCAAGAGTTGTCAGAGGCGCCAACCATTTAGCATTGGCCCTCAAAGTCAGAGCTAAGTTAATTAACTATAGTAAATTAGTTCAAGCACGTAGATTGGTCCAATAATGGACAAAAGTCATAAAGAGCGACTTAATCTTGGACAGTTTGACATATGGATGGTTGGTAATAGGAACAAAAACTAGTTTACAAAACAGAGTCAAGTGGATACCAAGAAATACTCCTGATAATCTGTCAAAAAAAACAAAGAAAACAATTTGAGGAGCTAGTTATCAATGTATATGGGCTGGACTTCAGGCCCAGTCTAGGCCCAATAGATTGTAACCAAGCAGTTACTTTATAACTACTGTAATACACGTGAGCTCAATAAGAAACAATGAAATAAACACCAGATTACTCTTTCTCTCGAATTCTCTCGCTCTTTCTCTATTGCTTTTCAATCTGATATGCAAACATGGTATTAGAGATCAGCAGGTGACTCCGATCCATTGTTTTGTTTTCTATAGATCTAATTCTTGTTGTGGATTTTATGTTCAATCCAAGAAAATGTCGGTTTCAGCTGGTTCTAGCTTCGTTCGTGACGATACACAAGCTCTCGCTGCTGCACCGTGATTCTTTGCTAACAAAAAGATAACGGTGAAACTTGATGACCACTATTTTCTTATGTGGAAACAACAGGTGCAACTCATGGCAAAGCAACATCGCTTGCTTGGTTTTCTTGATGGTACAACTCGAATTCCTCCGACCACAGTTTGCAGTGATGATGGACAACTAGTTCCTAATCCAGCATTTGAAGATTTTAAGGTGCAAGATTCATCACTTGCATCTTAGCTTCTAGCTTCGGTCAACTTGTCCGTCTTGCCTGAACTGGTTGGATACAACACATCAGTTCAGATCTGGTCCAGACTTGAGCAGTTGTTCTCTTCTCGCTCCGATTCAAAAATTCTGTCATATCGCAATCAGCTGACAAATCAGAAAAAGGGAGAATTACCTATGCGTGATTATTTGGCCACAATCAAGTTGATCTGTGATGATCTTGCAATGCTAGGCCATAGAGTACCTGATTCTGATCATATCTCTTACATTCTTAATGGTTTAACAGCTGAGTTGAATCTGTAATTGCAGTTATCAATAGTGCTTATGGCCGTTTCTCTCTCTCTGAAATTCATATGATGCTGATTGATGCTGAAACTAGGTAAAAGCATTTTATTCAGACTGTTTCTGCTCAAGCCAATGTTCTTCATTCCTCTGCGATTGAATCTGATGAGCATGATGAACAGGTTTTTCATGCTGCATATAGCACCAGTTCTGGTGGTAATAGAGGAGGTCATCTGCCCTATAATCAACGAGCTCCTCCTTTTAGTAGTGGACGAGGACGGCCTCCATCTCCTAACTCTTCTTCTAGGCCAACTGTCAGATCTGTCACAAGATAGGCCACACTGGTGATCGCTGCTATTTTTGGTATGCCTATAATTCTACTTTCTCTCATCCTCGTCCTGCTTCTCCTAATAGTCCTGCTAATGCATATCATGTGTACAACTCCAGTCCTATTGGTGGTATAGTTTATGGATCTTGCTATGTAACCCCCTGCCTTAAATAGCGTAATTATAATTCGATATTACGTAATTAAATTGGTTTAGAGACCGTCGAATAATTCAAAACTCATTTAGAACTCCCTGTGAAGTAGGGACTTTATAAAATTTTCAAAACTTCTTTCCTATTCCGGTCTCAAGTTCAATTATCGAATATAATCACCTGTGCAGTTAATTCACATTCATTCATATCAGAACATCTAATAGCCATCCCGGCAACCCCCGGGTTCCATTCATACACAAAAAGGGGTTTACAACCTCCATATAGGGGACTACACAACTATGTTCAACTATTCTTTACAACCAACATAATATACAGACACCCTGTCCAACAGGTTTAACCAACATAACCAAAATAGATGTCCCTACAGGATTCTAACCGCTCCGGGTCGTACGTTTCTCCTTAGAGCCACTCGCCCTGTCTGAAAGGTTAGTTAAAGGAAAGAATGAGATTCAAGAGAATCCCAGTAGTAACAAAACATTTATACCACACATAAGCACACAGCATGTAAGCAAATCATCATACAGCAGCAGCATCACAAATCACACTCCACCCTCATCCCCTTTCTCCGCCGGGAAGGCACACCGCCTAACCCGAACCGTTGTTAGCTACTCAGGGACTATTGGCGTGGCAGTGCATACATATAGCCTTATAGCCCGTACAGCTATTCGGCTTTCACAAATGGCCCGTCGGCCTCCACAAATAGCCTTTCGGCTCACATAATCACATATATCACACCTCATCCTCATCCCCTTTCTCCGCCGGGAAGGCACACCGCCCTAACCCGAACCGTTGTTAGCTACTCAGGGACTATTGGAATGACAGTGCTAACACAAATCCACAGATGTCGCAGCATACGAATTCATTACAAATCAACGATATAACACACATACAATGCATCATATATGGTACAAAAGAAAAGTCACTACCTCGTTCCTTTCTGACGTTCGCTGGCGTAGTTGGCTCACGAGGGCGGCAAATATCGAATCCTACAATTCCAAATGCACTATTTAGACACTTCCATAGTGTTACTTGGGGTTATATGAGTTTATAATGAAAATTTACAAAAATACCCCCGGGGACCCGGCCCGGGCCCGCCGTACCCGGTCCGGTTGCACTTTTCCCGAAATTCTAATATGGGCTTTCCTAACATATTTCAGCCCAAGGAATCCATTTCCGGACTCGGAATTATCAAATTCAATGTAAAATTACGAAATTGCCCTTGGCAGCCCTACTTTTAGGGTTTTAGGGGCGTTTTCGTAATTATGCTTTTTCGGCCTTTTCCGAAAAAGTGACCAACTGTAACCCCACCTAATTTTCGCCCCTGAACTCAATGGAACCATCAAATCATTGAAAATCCAACTCTAAGACCCATTTCTAGGGCTGGCCGAAATTTATGAGTTCTCCGGGGAAAATCGGGGTTTTACGATTTCGGCTCCGTAAACGCGTTCCTTTCTACTCTTAACCACTTTATTAACCATTACATTAGGTTACAACTAACATTAAGACCCAATTTGGGCAGCATAACCCCTAGGCCACATCATTTCCAAACTTTAAAACCAATGGCAATCCGGCGAAATTTCACCGATTAAATTGCCCACAGCAGCCAGAATAAGCAATATACGAAAGTTTGGAAGTTACCTCAAGCTCCTTCTAGTTTTTCCCCAATTTGGCTGAACCCTAGCCTCTTTGAAACACCAAATTCTTTGCTTCAAAACCTTAATTCACATAGAGGAATAGCTTAGGAGAAGGATTGTACGCGTTAGGAGCTAGATCGTCGGAGAAATCGGCTTACCTTGCGAGATTTCTTCCTCTTTTTCTCTCTTTTCTCCAAGCTCTCTTCACGTCTTTTTTTTCTGTGAAATGGCTCGGGAATGGCTGATCAAGATGATGGAATTGGTTTTAATTCCATGTTGATGTCATCATACAATATGATGATGTCATAATTTCTAATTTCACATTTTCGGATTTTCTGGCAGATTTTCTGCCCAACTTTGAAAAATCATAACTAATTCTAGAAAAATCGAAATGAGGTGATTCCAAAGCCAAATGAAAGGTATTTAAGTCCTCTTCATAGGAAAAATATTGGCCATTACTGTAAATCACCACAAAATTCCCAGAATTTCAATCTTTTCATACTGTTCCAGAAAATAATTAATTTCGCTGGGCAAACTTCAAAAATCCAAAACTCTTAGGTCACAAATCAAAATGATACAAATTATATGTTCATTTTGAAGCTTGACATGTGAACTTTAATACTGGAAAATTTCAGAATTTTTAGACACCATTTGCCTATTTAAAACGTCCATACAAATTGGCTGCCCTGTACAGAGTTTCAATGGACAGAGTTTTCAACTTTAGCACGATTGTTCCCAATGGTTCCAATTTCACAATAAACACTCTCCCCACATGAATTTTCACAAGGAAGCCATTGGAATCATTAAAATATCCAAATTCCCATCACACATTCTTCAAAAGTGTTTATTCAACAATAATTACATCCACTTTTGAAGTCATTAGCCCTTAATCACTTTTTGGGATATTACATTTCTCCCCCCGTAAAATAAATTTCGTCCTCGAAATTTGTCACACAACTTGAGCCATAAACTCTGGATAACGCCTTCGCATATCCGCCTCCGCTTCCCAAGTTGCTTCCCTCTGAGTCATTCCCTTCCAGATCACCTTCACAAAGGGAATGCTTCGGTGTCTGAGCCGTCGTTCTTCTCTATCAATGATCTGTTCTGGCTCTATCGCATATGTGAAGTTGTCTTGTAACTCAACTTCTTCATATTCAACAATATGAGATGGATCCGGTTGATACTTCTTCAGTTGGGAAACATGAAACACATCGTGGAGTCTGCTCAAGTTTGGGGGTAGGGCTACTCGATAAGCAACAAGCCCAATCCTTTCAAGGATTTCAAAAGGACCTATGTACCTTGGGCTCAGCTTCTTTCGCTTGATAGCTCTCCCAATGCCAGTGACTGGTGATACTCTCAGAAATATGTGATCACCAACCTCAAATTCTAGAGGCCTTCTCCTCTTGTCAGCGTAACTTTTCTGTCGACTCTGCGCTGCAAGGAGCCTCTTACGAATGATCTGAATCTGTGCTGAGGTTTGATCAACCAAATCTGGCCCATAAAGCTTCCTTTCGGATAATTCATTCCAGCATAAAGGTGATTGACACCGTCTTCCATACAACGCTTCATACGGAGCCATTTGGATGCTCGCATGATAGCTATTGTTGTAAGCGAACTCAGCCAGTGGAAGGAAACGATCCCAACTTCCTTTAAAGTCGAGAACACAAGCTCGCAACATATCTTCCAGCGTCTGAATTGTTCTCTCAGATTGTCCATCCGTTTGAGGATGATAAGCCGTACTGAATCTCAGTTGAGTACCTAAGGCTTCATGCAATGCTTTCCAGAATCTCGAAGTGAATCGGGGATCTCGATCGGAAATGATATTCTTCGGTACACCATGGAGTTTCACAATTTCTCGGATATAAATCTCTGCTAGCTTATCCGGAGAGTAACCAGCATCGATTGGTATAAAGTGGGCTGACTTTGTTAATCGGTCCACAATTACCCAGATCGCATCATAATTCCTGATCTTGGGCAATCCCGTCACAAGGTCCATGGTTACGCTTTCCCATTTCCATTCCGGAATCTCAGGACTCTGGAGTAAACCAGGTGGTCTTTGGTGCTCAATCTTCACTTTCTGACAAGTGAGGCATCTCGCCACATATTTAGTCACATCACTCTTCAAACCCGGCCACCAGTACACAGATTTCAAGTTATGGTACATCTTGGTCATACCAGGATGAAGAGTATATCGGCTCTTATGCGCCTCATCTAGAATCTTTTGTCGCAACTCCGCCTTAAGTGGAACGCAGACTCTCTTCTGATAACGAACTAATCCACGAGGCGATAAATCATAGCCTGGAATTTCTTCTCGTTCAATCCGAGTCAGATTACGCTGTATCCAGTCATCTTGCCTCTGAGCTTCCTCAATCTCCGCTCTTAGATCATTTTCCTCCTGGGAAACAGTGTAGTTGGCACAAATGATCTGGTTCGTCAAATTCAAATCACGAAAATCTTCTATCAATTTCTTCTCTCGTATCATCATAGCTGCAACGTGCACGGTCTTCCGACTAAGAGCATCAGCGACTACATTGGCTTTTCCCGGGTGATATTTTATCTCCAGGTCGTAGTCCTTAAGCAATTCCATCCAGCGACGCTGTCTCATATTCAGCTCTTTTTGATCATATAGATATTTAAGACTCTTGTGGTCGCAGTACAGTTCCACAGTCACACCATACAGGTAATGACGCCAAATCTTCAAAGCAAACACAATGGCCGCAAGCTCCAGATCATGAGTGGGATAGTTCAATTCATGAGGTCTGAGCTGTCGAGAGGCGTAGGCCACCACACGTCCCTGCTGCATAAGGACACACCCTAAACCCTGCCCACTGGCATCAGAATACACAACATATGTCAAACTGGGATCGGGCAAAATCAACACAGGTGCCGTAGTCAACCTCTCCTTCAGCTCCACAAAACAGTTTTCACATTTCTCATCCCACACAAACGGCTGATCCTTTCTCGTGAGCTTGGTCATCGGCAACGCAATACGGGAGAAATTTTGGATAAATCTCCGATAATAACCAGCAAGACCCAGAAAACTGCGTATTTCCGCCACAGATTCTGGCCTCTTCCAGTTCAGTACTGCTTCCACTTTGCTGGGATCCACAGAGACCCCATCTTGCGAGATAACATGGCCTAAGAATTTCACTTCTGATAGCCAAAACTCGCACTTGCTCAATTTAGCATATAATTGCTTCTCGCACAAGATATTCAATACGATTCTCAAATGATGCTCATGCTCATCCTTATTCTTGGAATATATCAGAATGTCATCGATAAACACAACAACAAACTGATCCAGATATTGCCGAAAGATACGGTTCATGTAATCCATGAAAACCGCAGGCGCATTGGTTAGCCCAAATGGCATCACCAAGAACTCATAATGACCATATCGGGTCCTGAAAGCAGTCTTTGGAATATCTTCTGCTTTCACTCGCAGCTGATGATACCCTGACCTTAGATCAATCTTTGAAAACACACACGAACCAGAGAGTTGATCTAAAAGGTCGTCAATTCGGGGAAGAGGGTACTTGTTCTTAATAGTAACCTTATTCAATTCTCTATAATCAATACACAATCGAAGACTCCCATCTTTCTTCTTTACGAACAACACTGGAGCTCCCCAAGGTGACACACTGGGTCTAATAAACCCTTTCTCAAGCAAGTCTTCTATTTGTTTCTTTAACTCCGCCATTTCGTTTGGGGCCATGCGGTATGGGGCCTTAGATATAGAACCAGCTCCAGGAATAATGTCAATTGGAAATTGAACTTCCCTCTCAGGAGGCAATCCATTTAGATCATCTGGAAATACCTCAGGGAATTCATTTACCACGGGTATATCACTCAAAGTTTCACCAGTTTCCCTTTGCACTGAGAAAAACACTACATACCCCTGGCAACCCTTTTTAATATACTTTTCAGCTTTAGCCGTAGAAAGAAAATTCGTACCGGCATTCACAGCTTCAACCCTCTGAGAAACAGGATATACTATCCTCTTGTTTCCACAATCAAGCAAAACATTATTTGCCGTTAACCAATCAAAACCCAAAATGACTTCCAATTGGTAAAGCGGCAAACATATCAAATCTACAACAGATTGGTGCCCTTCCACAGTTACGACACAATTCAAGTAAGCTTCTGTGGTTAAAGCCTTAACACCCATCGGGGTTGACACTACCAAATCAAATGGTAATTTATGTACATGCAATCCCAGGCGCTTCACGCAATCATAAGCAATGAAGGAGTGACTTGCACCTGAGTCGAACAATGCTTGCAACAGATGGCCATTAATAGAGATTTTACCTTGTATCAACTCAGGAGATTTACGAGCCTCCTCATGAGTCATTGTAAACACTCGACCCTGTGTCTTCGGCCTTTGCTCCGCTCGTGGTTGTTGACAGTCTCTAGAAAGATGTCCTGGCCGCTTGCAGTTAAAACAAATCATTTCTCCCTGACAATTTTGGCCATAATGTGATTTGTTGCAACGACGACATTTCCACTCAGTCACAGCCCTCTGAGGCTCACGGTCTCTGGGCTGATAGGGCTTCTTATCACCGCCCTTGTATGAAGAGGATCCTTGGCCTTTCCGCTTCTGGGAAGCATTACCCTTACTGGGTTCACTGCGATGGCCAATAGCTCTGGTAGGATTCAACTCCCTCAGATTATTCTCCGTAATTCGACATTGCTCCACAGCCTTGTTGAACTTAGTGAATTGGTTCGTAACCAATCGCTTTCTCAATTCTCGCCTCAGACCGCGGATGAGCATATCAGAACTCCATTCTTCATCATCTTTAAACCGGAGGTAAGAGGAGTACCGAGCCAACCGGACAAAACGGGACAAATAGTCGTCAAAGCTCTCTGTATCCCCTTGTTTGATGTTGAGAAATTCTGTCTCCTTCTCGAGCCGCACTGATTTGGGAAAGTATTTCTCGTTGAACTCTTGTTGAAACAGTTCCCAAGTCAATGGTGTTGCATTGCTCTTTAATGTCAGGGCGATATTCCGCCACCAACGATCCGCGTCCCCCTCGAGTTTATACACTGCCAACTGTGGCTTCACCTCCTCTGGGCAACACAGAACCTCAAATATCTTCTCCAGTCTGTACAACCAATCTTCGGCTGCCTGAGGGTCGAACCTTCCTCTGAACGCCGGAGGCATATGCTTGCAGAATCTAGTAACCCAGAACTGAAGATCTCTATCCTCTCTGACTGGTCCCCCATGAGACTCTCGATTCGGAATAGCACGAGATGGGGATTCTGATGGCCGTGCTGATCCCTCAGCAGTATCCTCATATCGGGTCTCCTTCTGAGTTTCCTCAGGTGTAGACTGAACCGGAACTTCCTTGTTCTTTGCCTTCTCCGCTCTGAGCTCTTCTCTCAACTCAGTTATCATATCCCGCTGATCCTTTATCAGACCCATAAGCTCTTGCATTGCATCCGGTGGGTTTTCATTAACAACCTCCACCTCAGGGTCTACACGCGGAATATTGGGGCGTCCTCTAGTTTTCTTCATTCTACAAACAACTTGCCCCATTAATTCAGCAGAAATAGTATGCACAATAGTCATAAAACCCATATATGTCCACATCAATAAACATACATGTGCATACACAACAATCGTTCACAGATAATCTTCTATCCCTAAAACCAACTAAGGGAGCTATCCTAGCAACCTCTACCCTTGCCAGGAACTACAGCTCTGATACCAAAATGTAACCCCCTGCCTTAAATAGCGTAATTATAATTCGATATTACGTAATTAAATTGGTTTAGAGACCGTCGAATAATTCAAAACTCATTTAGAACTCCCTGTGAAGTAGGGACTTTATAAAATTTTCAAAACTTCTTTCCTATTCCGGTCTCAAGTTCAATTATCGAATATAATCACCTGTGCAGTTAATTCACATTCATTCATATCAGAACATCTAATAGCCATCCCGGCAACCCCCGGGTTCCATTCATACACAAAAAGGGGTTTACAACCTCCATATAGGGGACTACACAACTATGTTCAACTATTCTTTACAACCAACATAATATACAGACACCCTGTCCAACAGGTTTAACCAACATAACCAAAATAGATGTCCCTACAGGATTCTAACCGCTCCGGGTCGTACGTTTCTCCTTAGAGCCACTCGCCCTGTCTGAAAGGTTAGTTAAAGGAAAGAATGAGATTCAAGAGAATCCCAGTAGTAACAAAACATTTATACCACACATAAGCACACAGCATGTAAGCAAATCATCATACAGCAGCAGCATCACAAATCACACTCCACCCTCATCCCCTTTCTCCGCCGGGAAGGCACACCGCCTAACCCGAACCGTTGTTAGCTACTCAGGGACTATTGGCGTGGCAGTGCATACATATAGCCTTATAGCCCGTACAGCTATTCGGCTTTCACAAATGGCCCGTCGGCCTCCACAAATAGCCTTTCGGCTCACATAATCACATATATCACACCTCATCCTCATCCCCTTTCTCCGCCGGGAAGGCACACCGCCCTAACCCGAACCGTTGTTAGCTACTCAGGGACTATTGGAATGACAGTGCTAACACAAATCCACAGATGTCGCAGCATACGAATTCATTACAAATCAACGATATAACACACATACAATGCATCATATATGGTACAAAAGAAAAGTCACTACCTCGTTCCTTTCTGACGTTCGCTGGCGTAGTTGGCTCACGAGGGCGGCAAATATCGAATCCTACAATTCCAAATGCACTATTTAGACACTTCCATAGTGTTACTTGGGGTTATATGAGTTTATAATGAAAATTTACAAAAATACCCCCGGGGACCCGGCCCGGGCCCGCCGTACCCGGTCCGGTTGCACTTTTCCCGAAATTCTAATATGGGCTTTCCTAACATATTTCAGCCCAAGGAATCCATTTCCGGACTCGGAATTATCAAATTCAATGTAAAATTACGAAATTGCCCTTGGCAGCCCTACTTTTAGGGTTTTAGGGGCGTTTTCGTAATTATGCTTTTTCGGCCTTTTCCGAAAAAGTGACCAACTGTAACCCCACCTAATTTTCGCCCCTGAACTCAATGGAACCATCAAATCATTGAAAATCCAACTCTAAGACCCATTTCTAGGGCTGGCCGAAATTTATGAGTTCTCCGGGGAAAATCGGGGTTTTACGATTTCGGCTCCGTAAACGCGTTCCTTTCTACTCTTAACCACTTTATTAACCATTACATTAGGTTACAACTAACATTAAGACCCAATTTGGGCAGCATAACCCCTAGGCCACATCATTTCCAAACTTTAAAACCAATGGCAATCCGGCGAAATTTCACCGATTAAATTGCCCACAGCAGCCAGAATAAGCAATATACGAAAGTTTGGAAGTTACCTCAAGCTCCTTCTAGTTTTTCCCCAATTTGGCTGAACCCTAGCCTCTTTGAAACACCAAATTCTTTGCTTCAAAACCTTAATTCACATAGAGGAATAGCTTAGGAGAAGGATTGTACGCGTTAGGAGCTAGATCGTCGGAGAAATCGGCTTACCTTGCGAGATTTCTTCCTCTTTTTCTCTCTTTTCTCCAAGCTCTCTTCACGTCTTTTTTTTCTGTGAAATGGCTCGGGAATGGCTGATCAAGATGATGGAATTGGTTTTAATTCCATGTTGATGTCATCATACAATATGATGATGTCATAATTTCTAATTTCACATTTTCGGATTTTCTGGCAGATTTTCTGCCCAACTTTGAAAAATCATAACTAATTCTAGAAAAATCGAAATGAGGTGATTCCAAAGCCAAATGAAAGGTATTTAAGTCCTCTTCATAGGAAAAATATTGGCCATTACTGTAAATCACCACAAAATTCCCAGAATTTCAATCTTTTCATACTGTTCCAGAAAATAATTAATTTCGCTGGGCAAACTTCAAAAATCCAAAACTCTTAGGTCACAAATCAAAATGATACAAATTATATGTTCATTTTGAAGCTTGACATGTGAACTTTAATACTGGAAAATTTCAGAATTTTTAGACACCATTTGCCTATTTAAAACGTCCATACAAATTGGCTGCCCTGTACAGAGTTTCAATGGACAGAGTTTTCAACTTTAGCACGATTGTTCCCAATGGTTCCAATTTCACAATAAACACTCTCCCCACATGAATTTTCACAAGGAAGCCATTGGAATCATTAAAATATCCAAATTCCCATCACACATTCTTCAAAAGTGTTTATTCAACAATAATTACATCCACTTTTGAAGTCATTAGCCCTTAATCACTTTTTGGGATATTACATCTTGCTTAGGACAGCCTCTGGTTGCAGCCTCAGTGTCTACATCTTCTCCTTCACAACTTGCTTCTGTTGCTTTGGTTGCCTCTGACGCTAGTACTGTCTCTACTTCAGTTCCACCAGTTCAATCTGATCCAATTCCACATGCTCAGGTATACCTCGCCTCTCCCTCTATGGTGCCTAATGACACAGCGTGGTATTTTGATTCTGGTGCAACTCAACATGTGGCACGTACGCCTGCTGTTCTTTAGCAAACTGTGCCTTATAGTGGCAATGGCATCGTTGAAGTAGGTAATGGTCATTCCTTGCCGATTTTTACAGTTGGTTCTTCTGTTTTAGATGCCCATAAACCTTTATGTCTGCATAATGTGTTATGTGTTCCTGCCATGACCAAGAATCTTATGTCCATTGCCAAGTTTACTAAGGACAATCATGTATCAGTTGTGTTTTTTCCTGATGTCTGTGTTGTGAAGGATCTGCAGACCCAAATGACTTTGGCACATGGTACTGAAGTCTCTAGCATGTACAAGTATAATGGGCGCTCATCCACAAGTCAGATATCACACTGTGGCACTTGCTGTTCAGCCACAACCAATGAGCCTTTAGTTCTGTGGCATCGTAGATTAGGCCATTCCTCTCTTGAGGTGACAAAGAAAGTTTTATCTTTGAATAATGTAGTGGTACCTAAGGATAGTGTTTGGTCCCTATGTCAAGCTTGCCAACTAGGCAAAAGCCATAGTTACCTTTTATACCTTCCACTACAATCTATAATAAACTGTTTCAATTAGTTTTGGCTGATCTGTAGGGTCCTACACCTCTTGTCTCATCTGGTTTTGCTTACTATATTGCTTTTATTGATACATATAGTCATTTTGTGTGGATTTATCTCCTGAAGCATAAGTTTGATACTCTGCAAACTTTTAAGAATTTTAAATCCAAAATTGAAGTTTGGTTTCACTGCAAAATTGAATAGTTTCAATCAGAAAATGGTGGTGAATTTCAAGCTTTTTCACCTTTCTTAGCTGCTAGTGGCATTGAACAACGTTTTTCTTGCCCTTATACGTCTGAACAAAATGGTTTAGTGGAAAGACGACATAGGCAAATTGTTGAAACTGGTTTAACTTTACTTGTACAAGCATCCTTGCCTCTTTATTATCGGCCTCATACCTTCACCTCTGCTATTTTCCTTATTCATAGGCTACCATCTCAGCCTCTGCAAGGCCTTACACCATTTGAAAAGCTGTATGGTCAGAAACCTGATTATTCTCTGTTGAAGGTTTTTGGTTGCAGGTGTTATCCATGGATACGACCTGTTCAGACTCATAAGTTAACCTATCGGTCTACACCATGTATTTTTCTTGGTTACATCACTCAACATAAGGGTTACAAGTGTTTAGACCCTCAGACAGGACGTTTGTATATTTCCCTGCATGTTCGTTTTGATGAATGTACATTTTCCACTCAAACCCAACACAATGTTCGTGCCTTATCATCTTATTCTCCTGATCCTGTTTCTTCTTTACTTCCAGTGTCTTCTCGCCCTTCCCACCCTCCTGTTCCTCCACCTACTGCAGATCTGTCTTCCACAGCTATTTCCCTCATTCCTACCTTGCATCCTACCGTACATCCTTCTCTTTCGTCTCCCAGTATTTCTACTCTCCCACCTGTCCTTGATATTGAATCCATCCCTCCTCAACCACCTTCCATTCCCACCCTTCCCAACAATGATCATCCCATGGTTACTAGGTCCAAAGCTGGGATTTTCAAACCCAAAGTCTACATGGCCGCCTCTACCCAGCCTTATTGTCCTATCACTATTCATGATGCCTTCACCAAACCTAAGTGGAAGGCTGCAGCAGAAGAAGAGTTCAATGCTCTTACTAGTTTTCAAACCTGGGAACTTGTCCCACGACCACACGATAGGAAAGTTGTGGGGTGCAAGTGGATTTTCAAAAGCAAAACGAATGCTGATGGTATTCCTGTGAAGCAAAAGGCAAGACTTGTGGTTAAGGGGTTTGCTCAAGAAGCTGGTTCGGACTATAGTGATACCTTTAGTCTAGTTGTTAAATCCTCGATTGTCAAGATCTTGATTACCTTGGCTATTACTAGAAATTGGAAAATTCGTCAAATTGACTTTAATAATACATTCCTTAATGGGGATTTAGTAGAGGAAGTGTTCATGGAACAGCCACCCGGTTTTGCCAAGGATTCCTCTCTGGTCTGCAGGTTGAAGAAGGCCTTGTATGGGCTCAAACAAGCTCCCAGAGCTTAGTTCTATAAGCTAAAAGACACTTTGTGCTGTTTAGGTTTTGTTCAAACCAAATCAAATGCTTGTTTGTTTCTTCGGTTAACTGGCACCAAAGTTTTGTACTTGCTCGTTTATGTTGATGATCTGATACTAACAGGCAGTGATACACAAGACATCACACAGTTAATTGCAGCAATGAGTTCTCATTTTGCTTTAAAAGATCTTAGTGAGGTTTCTTTCTTCTTGGGAATTGAGTTTCATCGCTCTCCTATGGGTATGCATTTATCTCAAAAGAAATATATCACTGAACTACTGCATAAGACTTATATGCTTCGGTCGAATGCAAAAGCAACTCCTATGTCTACTAAAAATCAGTTTCATGATGTCACTGGTCCTCTTTATTCTGATCCCTCTGCATACAGGAGCATTGTTGGAGCTCTTCAGTATATCTGTCTTACTAGGCCAGACATAGCGTTTACTGTGAATAAATTGGCTCAGTATATGCGCAGCCTCGTGTGGTGCATTGGCAGGGTGTTAAATAGGTTCTATGCTACTTATCTGGAACTCCCACTTTTGGCTTGTTGATTCAACCAGCATGTAACTTAACTGTGCAAGCCTATGCTGATCCAGATTGGGGTTCCTCTAAAGAAGATAAGCGCTCCACAAGTGGATATTGTACCTATCTTGGTCCAAATCCTATTATGTGGGCATCAAGAAAACAACCAGTGGTTTCTCGTGGCACTACAGAGGCAGAATATCGAAGTATAACAGATTCTGTGTCTGTTGTTATTTGGCTTCTCGCTGTTCTAAAAGAGATGTATATTGAGACTATTAGTGTTCCTTCCATCTGGTGTGACAACTCTGGTGTAGTAGCTTTGTCAGCCAATCCAGTGCTTCACAATAAGTCTAAACATTTTGACATTGATCTCTACTTTGTTAGAGAAAAAGTCACTGATGGCACCCTTAGAGTTGAATATTTCCCAGCTGTAGAACAAGTAGCAGATATTCTAACCAAGGCTCTGCCTTCTCTCTTGTTTTCTGATTTTCGTACTAAATTGCATGTCGGTCCTGTTGAAATCATGTATTCCTAAACATCAGCTACTTACAGTGTCTTTTTCATTCAGTAGGGGGAATATAAATGTATATGGGCTGTTAGTGTGTATGGGCTGGACTCTAGGCCCAGTCTAGGCCCAATAGATCGTAACTAAGCAGTTACTTTATAACTACTGTAATACACGTGAGCTCAGTAAGAAACAATAAAATAAACACCAGATTACTCTTTCTCTCGAATTCTCTCGCTCTTTCTCTATTGCTTTTCAATATGATATGCAAACACTGGTAGCTGATGTATTCCTGGTATGGCCGGAATATGTCTAAGCTTCGAATCATGCTAGAGCTGAAAGCATGAGAAAAACTCATGATGGCTTTGATTTCGTTATGCGGGTCTTTGGTGAGGAGGGTTAAGAGATTTTGTTTGGATTAGCTTTTGAGAATAGCTTTTACAATTTATAAGGTAAGGATGTAAGAGGAGTTTTGTCTCAACTTACGGAAAATAGCTTCTGAAACCACGATTTGAGTGTTTCCCAAACACTCACTAAAGGAGAAATCTTGTGAAGGTGTGTACAGTGTGTAGCTTATGGTTGATCAATAACTTGCTTAATCAAAGTTTTCTAAATAATATAGTTTCTTTCTTGCGAGACGTTGGATTAGGGCTAGTCCACCCTAGGTAGATTAGTTTAAGTCCACTAAGTCATGGGGCTAAAATGCAAATAATATTTATTGTAGGTCACTAGCTTTGATATTTTCTTTATATTTAATTTGTGTGAAGGAAACAATTGTGTGCATTGAGTTACACTGAGCGGTCATCGGTTTTGTTCTCTTAATGAAGCCATAACTCAAGCTATAGTTTTTGTTTTCTTAATGAAGCCATAACTCAAGTTATGTGAAAGTGTATATGTGTGTGTGTTGTTTTTCCTGCTCTTTGATATACGAGAACAATTTCAAGTCTCTCTCCTCCTCCTATAAGCGGTGCATTTGCTGTGTGTTCTTAACCGTATCAGATTGTAATCCAGTTGAGTGTGGGTATTTGAGATAGTAACTCGCACTCCAGGTATGTCCATCATCTCACGAGAGGTTTTATAAAATTAAAGGTTTCCCATATTTATGGTTATTCCTATGAAAATTGTTGAGTAACCAAGTTATTCATGTAGCTGATGTTTTACAGAAAGGTCGTCAAAAAAATAATTGTGCATCAAGTTCTGAATGTGATGAGAGTCTAGATCACTTGTTTTTATTGAGTCATTTTGCTAGTTTATTTGGGGTTGGGTCAAATTTAACTCTTCATCCTGAATTTGTTCAGCTGAAATCTATCACTCTTTGGTTAGATTGTTGGTTGGTTTAAGGATTGCATTAAGAAATGACAACTATGATTATGGCCATTTATTAGGAGAAATCGTTTGCCCATGGACGAACCCGAGTCATTGAGGAAGGGAAACAAGTAAACTACAGTCAACATTGTGACTGTTATTCATTTGTTATCGGGAAGCTAAGGTTTGTCCTGCTAGATCAAAGACAAGAAATGCAAATTTGTTGTCACTTTTCATTCAGAGAGGTAATTTGAAGAGAGTGCCTATTATAGTGGGCGCCAAGAACAGTAGACAATAGACACAATTCACTGATTCTTGGCGTAATTCATGAGTTATACAGCTCAGGATATTGATATACTCAAAATTGAGGACTTTCTTCATTTGGACGCAGCCCTTGGCAATTAAATGCTTTGATTTAGGACATTCATATGATCCTTCATTCTCTACAGAATTTTGATGCTACAAGGCTGCCACAGGATTGTTTAGCTCTAATTAATATCAATATCAATTAATTGATTGGTTGATATTGACATATAAATCAATATATCCATAAATTCGTATGAAATTCATGTAGGCCCACTTAATCATGAAACAAATGATACCCAGGACTGTATTATTGGCAATACGTTGCTTTGCTCTCGAAATTTTCTGCTTCTTCCATTAAAAGAAGTAGGGACATTGATAATTTTGAGCAACGTGGACAGTTTCTGTCCGGAAGCGGCTTGTCTCTTGTGACTTTACGGTTCTCTCCAGTTCTTTTCCATTAAACTGTGCTGTTTTGGCGCAAAACACTGCAGCAATTTTTTATTTAAAAAAAACAGCATTCAATGTTCTGAAACATTTTTTCGTTTCTTAAAATATATTCTTAAAATCCTAAAATAATTTTTTAATATTATCCAGTATGCTAAAGTATTTTGAAAAATACTATTCAATATCCTGAAGCATTTTTTCAGTACCAGTAAGTTATTTGATCAAAATTCTAAAATAATTTTTCAATATTACCCAATATCTTGAAGTATTTTTTTTATTGTCAGTCAGTATTCTGAAATATTTTTGGAATACTGGATAATACTAAAAAATTATTTTAGAGGACTGATTAGTACTGAAAAATATTTCAAGATTTTGAATCATGTTTTTCAAAATAAATCAGGATACTAGATAATACTGAAAAATTATTTTAGGATCTTGAAAAAATATTTTAGTAACTGATACTGCAAAAATACTTCAGTACGTAGATAGTGTTTTTCCAAAAAAAAAAAAACACACCTGCTGCAATGTTTTGCGTCAAAACAGCACAATTTAATGGAAAAGCACGGGAGCAGACGGTAAAGGCATAGGAGAGAAGCCGCTTCCGTTTCTGTTCCCTGTTATAATTTAAAACATTGATAAAACGATAACATGATTCTTGAAGCTTAAGGATTAAAAGTGACCCGTTCATTTAGTGGGTGCCCATGCCTGACTTAATCCAACTTAAAAAGGGAAAGTTCAATGTTCCTTAAGTTCTCTTACCTTGAAGGAAAATTGCACCGAAGATAAGAGCTCACGTTATAAGAAATAAGAAATTACAGAGTTTCTTCTGATAATTAAAAATGCAGGTGGTTAGAGGGCAAGTAAAGAGCTTATCAAGCCTGTATAGGAAAGCATAAATTTCCTTCTTTTGCCCCATTTGGCCTGAGGTAAGCATAGAGTTTATTACCCTTAACCTCAGCACCACATAAGCTGAATTTCCCAGCAATGTCTTTAGTGATACGTGAATCGAAGACAACCATGCAGCTTCATTGAACAAGGCAATACTTTCAATGATTCAGCCAAACATTCAGATCCCATGGATTGTGCAAATGAAATATACACAAAAATGAAATAAAATGGCTGCTAAAGCTTCGAAGTTTTAACTTCTCAATAGGAATTTACTGTATCTGTACACTAAGATGGTCTAGGTGAGGCAAAGGTCGTGCAAAAACCATGACTTATCATACAGACCCAAAGAGCTGCTGCGCTAAAGTCAAGTGATGTACGAGTTACTGTGTTTCCAGAACATGACAATCTTCAGCTTATTTCAACCAAGATAGTGATGGCTGCTAACTCTCACACCAAGAGCAAGACTCACGTTTCTTGGACTCGAGATAAGAGAAATATTTTAAATGTTCATTAATTAAAAAGATAACTCTGTGCATCATGACAGTTCAAAATGTGCAAGCAATGGGCACAAAGATAGCAAAATAAGCCCATATCAGGATGCGATCAACTTGAGTGTTAGAAAAAAATAAAGACTCGCTCTGAAGACTCACCAAGTATCACTACTAAAACAACAATTCATTTGCTGGATATCTCATTGTGATCAACATTACCATTAGAATCCTCACTCTTTCTAACCCAAATTTTCTGATCAGCCCTCCTCCACTGAACTTCATGGGCACGAGTTCTGCCACCATAAGGTCCAGTCCTGTAATTTCGGCCTCCGATGTTCCTCTGAGAGCCACGGGAACCATCGCATGTCTGAAATCTGCTGTTCTCCCTCTCATTCTCAGAGTTCATTGATATAGCCCCCAATTTCTGTTCAACCTCACTCATCAAATTATTACTCTTACTTCCATTCAATTCAATTTTGGTTTCCCTCTTGTCATCGACCCTCTGAAAATCGGAATTCGCTACCTCTTTGTTACCAACCATTGTAGATTGGGTTGCATCTTCAGCTAATTTTTTCTTCTCCTTATCTGCCCTACCATGAGGTCCAATCCTGTAATTTCGGCCTGCGATGTTCCTCTGAGAGCCACGGGAACCATCGCATGTCTGAAATCTGCTATTCTCCCTCTCATTCTCAGAGTTCATAGATATAGCCCCCAATTTCTGTTCAACCTCACTCATCAAATTGTTACTCTTACTTCCATTCAATTCAATTTTGGTTTCCCTCTTGTCATCGACCCTCTGAAAATCGGAATTCGCTACCTCTTTGTTCCCAACCATTGTAGATTGGGTTGTACCTTCAACTAATTTTTTCTTCTCCTTATCTGCCCTACCATGAGGTCCAATCCTGTAATTTCGGCCTCCGATGTTCCTCTGAGAGCCACGGGAACCATCGCATGTCTGAAATCTGCTATTCTCCCTCTCATTCTCAGAGTTCATAGATATAGCCCCCAATTTCTGTTCAACCTCACTCATCAAATTGTTACTCTTACTTCCATTCAATTCAATTTTGGTTTCCCTCTTGTCATCGACCCTCTGAAAATCGGAATTCGCTACCTCTTTGTTCCCAACCATTGTAGATTGGGTTGTACCTTCAACTAATTTTTTCTTCTCCTTATCTGCCCTACCATGAGGTCCAATCCTGTAATTTCGGCCTCCGATGTTCCTCTGAGAGCCACGGGAACCATCGCATGTCTTAAATCTGCTATTCTCCCTCTCCTTCTCCGAGTTCATAGATATAGCCCCCAATTTCTGTTCAACCTCACTCATCAAATTGTTACTCTTACTTCCATTCAATTCAATTTTGGTTTCCCTCTTGTCATCGACCCTCCGAAAATCGGAATTCGCTACCTCTTTGTTCCCAACCATTGTAGATTGGGTTGTACCTTCAACTAATTTTTTCTTCTCCATATCTGCCCTGCCATGAGGTCCGATCCTGTAATGGCGGCCTCCGTTACTCCTCTGAGAGCCACGGGAACTATCATTTGTCTTAACTCTACTATTTTGCTTCTCATTCTCAGAGTTCATTGATATAGTCCCCAATTTTTGTTCAACATCCATCATCAAACCGTTACTCTTGCTATCATTCAGTTCAATTTTTGTTTCCGTCTTTCCATCGGAATTCGCTACCTCTTTGCTCCCCATCATTGTAGATTCCGTCGCATCTTCAGCCAACTGATTCTTCTCCGTATCTGCCCTAGGTTTCCGTTTCCCACTCTTCCACTTCTTCTTCGATTGTTTTTTCTTACCATCCTGGCCATCATTTCCATCTCCAATGTCAGCCTTGGCCTCCACACTCTCATTCGTTTCACAACTGACCTCGACAGCGACGCGATTGCTTTCCGGAACATTCGGATTCTTAGGCCACGATTTAGCCGGTGGACGTTCCACAACAGCATGCCCTAATCCGGTTGGATGAGCTGGAATCGCTCGCCATGCTTGTTGCTGAGCCTTGGGTCGTCGTCCTCGGTGATATTCACGAGGATTATGTTGGGGAAGCTTGGGGATTTGTTGCTGCTGTTTTTGTTGTTGATCCTCTTGCTGCTTCTCTTGGAGTTGCTTTTCGTTCTCCTTTTGCTTGAGCCAGCGCTCTTGAAGCTGAGAGAGAGTGACATAGTTGGAAGGAAGAGAAGGGAGGTTGTTCTTGTCTTCCATGGGAAATGCTATTTTGACGAAGATGCACCCATGAATGAATGCGAAGATGGTGTGCAGAAGGAAAAGGAAAGTGAGGAGACCAACGTGTATAATTGGAAAGGAGAGGTTTTACTCCGCTATTATTTATAAGTAATTTTTTTTCTTATGTAAAATAAATTGATAATTAAAAATAATAAATATATAAAAAATATTATATTTTTTTTATATATGTCTCTGTTTATAGAAAAAAAAATATAAGAGATAATAGATAAAAAATGTAAAAGATAATAAGTATTTAATACAGATAAAATAGAAAAAAAATTACACTTTCAAATAAAAGATAAAAACTGCTTATAAAAAAAATCAATCCCATAAAAAATAATCACTTATAAATAAAGTGAGAGGGAGTAAAGTTACTTTAGCCTAGTTATTTCATCAAACGTCAAATCAATGCTTCACACTAATCTAAAATAGCCACTAAACAAAGTCTGAAAGCGCGGACCTGGCTTTTTGCCGTGTTTTCCAATTTCCAGTCACTTGTGTCCCTTTTGCAACTTGGTTTAAATGCTTAAATTTAATTAAAATGATTTAAAACATTTTTAATAAATGCTTAATTGGCGGATGATGACCGATGAATGGCAATTATGGGGGTGATTGTGCCTTGTTGACCACGTCGACTTTTTTGTTAGGTTACTTGCAGCTCAAGTGCTTTTTCTCTCATTACGTGTTTTGCTAGGTGAGTTATATTATGCGAGTAAATTTAATATGACTTTCCATGTCATTACTGTTTGTGTTTTTTTTTTTTTGGCTACTAATTACTGTTTGTGTTTTATTTTGGGGCATTATGCCTCATTGTTAGATTAACCAATAACCAAGAAATATATCGGGCCGAATTTGTTTAACTTGGTGCTTGGTCCAAGCCCAAGCTCACCCATAAATCACCATGATACCGAACGTGTTAGTCTTCACCAAACAAATTAAAACATATCAAAAATAGAAGAATGCCCTTTTTTTTTTCTTTTTTTGTTTTGCCTGAAAAAGAATGCCCTTTACCAACAGCTTGTTGGTCAAGGACTCAACGTGGTAAATTACCTTACCCCATAAGATGAGGAATCAAGTTTAAACTTTGAGAAATGTAATTTTAAGAGAAATAAAAATCTTTTATGTTCATAATTTCAAAAGAAAAAAAAACGAAGAACACCCTTGAAAGATATTATGAAAGATTTAAAAAATATCAACTCCCAATTAAAGGGACTATTCCCTCACAATCTGATAAATGAGAGGTGCTCATATTTAATATTTAATAGTGATTTGAACAAAATTATTTTTATTAAGAGGATAATTGTACCGATCCAAAAAAAAAATTACAAGAAAAAAAGAATGCCCTTAAAAGCGTCCACATCAATCTCACAAGTCACGACAATAAAAAGAAACAGAATTTACACTGATATATTCATATTCAATGGTGGATCTACTTCGAGTTAAGGGGCAACTAACAGCTCCTTCAATTTTTTTAAAAAAAATTTGCACCAACAAAAGGTGAAAAAAGCATAACAAAATTTGAATAAATATCAGTCGTAGTATAATAGAGAATTGAAGTGTGTGTATGATATTGTTAATCAAATAAGTGAGACTGCAGTATCATCAGAAGAAATAAGTAAGATTGTATGGTTTTTAAAAAACACTTAAAAATGTAAATCGTATGAAACGTGATCCTTTTCGAGTCTTCGTTAGTTCGTTTAGGAAGAGAGGAGTCATTGAACGAACCAATCAACCTCTGGAATAAAAATGGAATCGAGGAATATTTTCAAAAACTCTTTTTCGCTTCCGACTCAAACTCTGGTCGCTCGCACGGACAAGTGATCAAATGGTGGCACGAAACTAAAAAACGTCACGTTTCCCTCTGCCGTTTTGGCCGCACGACTTCCGCTGTGAGTTTCCTGCGGCACACAAAATCACGGCTGTTTCACCTACACTCTGAAGATGGAGAGAATCTGGGAATAATTCCTTTTCAATCTTCCACATTAATCTATGAAATACCTATTTTGATCCAGTAGAAGACCCTCAACGAAAGCCATACTCCCTCCTCATTATTTTCCGCAGCTTGCATCTCTCGTTTGCAGCCTATAGAAAGAAACTGGGTGATCAGCAGAGAATTATCGTCCCCGGGACTGGAATGGCGAATCTCAGAGACTCAAATTTTACGGAAAACGAAAGAGGTTCGATTTCCTTCACCGATTTCCCTGAAGATGTCCAGCTTTGTGTTCTCTCCTTCCTCACACCATCTGAAATTGCCACCTTTGCCTGCACATCGAAGCGATCCGTCTCCCTCTGTAGCAACGATAGCAAACTCTGGTTTAGCCTGTGCGATAGAAAGTGGGGTTCGAAGACACAGATCGCAAAATGGGGCAATGGGAAAATTAGCTACCGCCTACTGTACAAAACCCTCGACGAATGGGAGAATCTAATTGGCTTTTGGCGTCGAAGCGGACCGGGAAGCATCGCTATTGGGTCACCGTCGTTGGTTATCTTCGAGTGGGGTCAGTCGTTCCTCGCCGGTTCCAGACTTTCCCCGTCGAAAACTGGGACCTACGATATATTAAAGTCGCCATTTTTGCGGATGGGTTTATCGTCGGAAGGACAGGTTGTGAATTTTCTCGATTCCGATGGGAAAACTGAAATGTCCGGTAATTTTGAGATTTCTGAGCAATTCGACATGCCTGAGAATGAACTGGTTCCGGTCGATGTTAGTTTTATGGGGAAAACACACTTTGTTGTGGAGGAAAATCAAAACTTTATCCATTTCAATGGTCAAGACCAAGGTAAACATGGATTTAGGAGAAGTTCGAGTGGCACGAATCTGAGTTCAGACGATTGCAATGTTGGAGAAGCTGTGATTGGTGCCGAAAGTGGATTACCGGGAAGCTTACCAGACAGATTGATGCCAGACATTTATCAGCATTTTGCTAACAGGACAAGCCCAGGTAGTGATAAATCGAGGAAACAAAGGAGAAGAGAGAAGGAAAGGCTGGCCAGAAGGAAGTGGGAGCCTGAGCATTTCGTGAAGATTGTTTATTGTGCTCCCACTCCATCACGTCCATTGCAAGGTCTATGGAAGGTGTTGAACTTGTCATTCAACTTGCTATGCTCATTAAGTTTTCTTATTGATCTTATATATTGCTCTGATATCTGTCATTTGATATCATTGTGTGGTCGAGCCGTTTATGGAGAATATATATTTATTTGAGTCCCATATACCAGCTCACTTCTGACACTTCAACCCTGGATTAAGTTTAGAGTGGTGGGAAAATGGAATAAGGACAGATGATTCGGTGTAGGTGGTTTTTTTTTTTTTAGATTTTCATTGCCTGCATAGAGTCTTGCCAATGTAGAATTTCTTTGAGGATATGCAACCATACTATCGAGTTCATGTGAAATGTAAACACAATCAGCAAATCATATTATTCTACTGAGGAAGGTTTTTAAGTAAAAAGTATACTGTACAATCCCTCTTTTCATTCCATCTGTGAACTGGTTGACTTAAAAACTGATGATGCCTTTGGCATGATGACTGAAATTGGTCTGTTGGATACCAAAATATGCAGGGTATTGGTGATGACATGAGTTTAGCCTTTTACCTTGTGGTGTATGATGACATCGGGGGTGTTGTCTGCCGGCAAGTTGGGAATCCTCCGGAAGGATTTCCTGGTCATGCCACGGTCTTCTGGGCAACAAATGCTACATTTCTAGAATCACCTTTCTCCCCTGAGGAGGAGTATTTATATGACACTCGCATTCATCTCAGACCACTTGAAGCAGCCAATGAGATTCACCAGCACTTCCCTTTGACAGAAAATGAAGTGGTAAATGGAATTCTCCACATAAACTCGAGCTATGAGTTGATTATTCCAGGCTTTGCTGGAACTATAAATCCTAGGACTGCAGAAGGAAGGATTTGGCAGTACCAGAATGGTACTTTTGGATTTGGCTTCCTTCGGGACAATTTTATAGTAGACCTGAAGCATATTGCCTATGATGACTGTATTTAGATCTCTCTACCGATTAATTTCCTTGTTCTGCATGGGTCTTTAGGCATAAATTATTCATTCATCCGCATGCCACCATACCTCGTGGTGGCATAGTGTTTTATTCCCTGTGAATTTTATGATAATGATGACAACCATGGCAATTTCCTTAGCTGAGATTGCTTGTCTAGTGCAACATTATTTCTTTTCCCTGTCTTTATTAGGACAGAATGTTTCAGATAACTGCTTTATCTGAATTGTACATTTCCTCACTAAGGATCCAACAGGGGTGGTCACATTATAATTTACTTCATTAATCATTAACTCATTGATTACTTGCAGTCCTCCCTCAGTTGCCAATATGATATATCCTACAAGTTGATCATTGCAATTGTTATATCGTTATTTAACATTCAAGAACACTGATATTGAGCATTGCCTCATCTTCTGCGGAAAGGAAAATGGGATTCTGACAGGGGAGGTCACATTATAATTTACTTCATTAATCATTAACTCATTGATTACTTGCAGTCCTCCCTCAGTTGCCAATATGATATATCCTACAAGTTGATCATTGCAATTGTTATATCGTTATTTAACATTCAAGAACACTGATATTGAGCATTGCCTCATCTTCTGCGGAAAGGAAAATGGGATTCTGAATTGCACTTTATAAGTCACTCTCATAAGTGCAACTGTCACATGGATTGAAATGGACAATTCTGTGTATGTTCGATTGACGGAAAAGAAATTTGATCGGGTCACTTAGTAAGTAAACTGGGGAGACAAATGATACGTGAGACAGAAATCAATGAGTGAACTTTCAATTACTGAAGTACATAGTCTGAATCACGTTAATCGAATCAAATGCTCTTAGACAACTCATTGTGGTATTATAAACAATCTCACAACAGAATCCAAAAGCAAATTATGTAGATCAATCCACACACATGAACTGGAAACAGAGGAATACGATATTAGTTGCAGGCAAAAAAGCTTGATGGACTCAAAAATAAATGGCAAAAACCAGAAACACAGGCAAAAGGATAGAGAAAATATAGGAAATTCGAATGAAGGCAACTAGGCAGCGACTTCTTCCCCATTGATCTTTTCATTTGTTTCACTCTTGTCATGGTCACCTTCAAGCTGGCTTAAATTTCCCTTCTCCTTGATCAGTTGGATATGGTGGTGTTTGCAGTAGAGTTTACCCTCGTGCGCAATGTAGTTCGACGGACTTATAACACACCCTCCATGGCAGCATTTGAAACAACTCTTGTGGTAAGGTGTTCCATTTACAGTAACCTATAGTTAAAATACAAATAGTTTAAACCTCTGCATCAATTATTCAGATTACAGAAAACCAATGAATTGTGTGACATTGGATGCTCTGTACATAATAAGTCAACTACCTTCTCAGTTGGGTAGACTGTTTTCTGACAACCAGTGCATTTATCTCTAGTACCACCAAACATGCTGGACGCTTTGGCTACTGCAGGTTTCTGGTTTAACAGCTCAACAATTAGATGAATGCCATAAAGTTGAAATTATTCTTTGCTGCACTAGCAAGAACCTTAGATTTAATTTAGAGTTTTTTTTTTTTACCTCTGTGTCAATTTGTTTTTCTGGTTTTGCAATTTTTGGTGTCCCTAATCAAGCAAAAGGAAGTAAGGTTGATTGAGTTATTGAGAAGGAAAAAGAACATGAGGTGAAATTAATGATGGGAGCATTTGATCCTTTGTTACCTTCGAAACTTTTATCAAGACTACCCGTTCTTTTGAAAAGTTGGTCGAAATGTGGCTTGCAATAAAGAACTCCCTCAAAAGAATTGTAGTTGCTAAGCTGCAAAATACATTGATCAGTTGGTAAACTTCCAAACAGTCATCTAGAAGCTGCTCAGAGCATCTTAGAAAACAACAGATCCAACATCATTTGCTCATCATACAGTGATACAACTGAAAAAGGTAAAAAATTAGGTCAGTTGAGTTTCTGTTGTGTAAAATGAAAAACAGAACATCCGTGGGGTGCAAAGAATCAGATCTACCTTAATTTTCCAGAGTTTGGATAAATGATAAAATTCATCCCGTTCGAAAAAAATAAATACTTCCATTCAAGCCACAAGAACAGCTGGATTTCAATTTGCTTTGGGTGATAAATAGATAATGACAGTGTAAAACACTAATACTCAAATTTTCCCATATTTGGAAGGAAAAAAATTCCGGGTATGAAACTAGAAGAATTGTTTTTCACATTAAATTCATGGGTTAATCGAGAATTCTTTAGCAAAAAATCCTGATGTGCTTTGGGGACGAAAATCAGAACTGACCGGAAAAACATAGAAGATACGATGATACAAGGAACCAATGGAAGTTCTGGCGTTTTATATGTCCTAGGATGAATATGCCTTATTCTAGAACACCAAAGAATGTTGAATTAAAGTGCACAAAATGATATAACTTGCTGTGGTGATTCTAGTCAATCTATCTGCTTATTCAGAGGATCAACTTTAGACACCAGATCCAATCCTAGAAACTGGAACAAGGGACTGTAAATAAGAAGAAGGACATGATCAAGTCTCCGATGAAAATCAGAGAGAAAGATAGAGACCTTGAGGGTTCCTTTGCAGTGATGGCATCGAAAGCAAGCTTTATGGTACACTCGGTTATCTGCTGTTAGTTTGTCAACCAGATAAACTGTTTTGTCACAAGCCATACACTTCTGGGTTGTTCCTGCAAATGCCATACTTGCTTATCCTTTCTTCTCTCTGAGTCTCACCCTCACCCAGCACAAGCAAGAAGATGATTCTCTGAATGTTTGAGTTCCTGTTTCAACAAGAGCAATGAAGATGTCTGAGAAAAAAAAGAGAATGACAAATGTGTCCTGCAGATAATTGCGGAGACCAAAAGTAGACCTCTTAACAAATATTATGTCACTGACAATCATTTTGTCGAAATCTTATGCACCTAACTACAGTTTCCTCCCATATAATTTATTTTTCTTTCACCATCTCTTGACTGTGGGAATGAATGAGTAAATTGCAAGGAATATATAGTAGCTTGTAGTAGGCAAAACAAAAAAGTAAAACTTTCCTCTCGTGAAATATTGCAACTTTTACGATTGTTCATGCCTAACCAGCATTGCTTTTTGATGGCATGACCCTAACATTTTGGCTTTGTAACTGACTAATTGTTATTTATTTCTTCTTTGAATTGTAAATTACAAGTACCAAAGCGAGGGTTAAAAATAAGAGCGAATAGATATTTTAGTCCAATCAATACGTATTGCTTTAGAAAGCCACTTTGTGATTGGGAGGTCCCATATCTCCAAATGGCCAACCGTCAGCTATTAATCACTTAACACCCAGCTGGCCTGCTCTCATTCTCAAATCTCACTTTCCAGATAAAAGCACCTAACCCATTTAGTTTCTTTTGTTACAAGGATTGAAGAAGTTCCATTTGAGCATGTGAGGCCATGACAGAATAAAAATAACATCTTTTTTTTTTTCCCTCGTGGAGCATCCAATATCCAGGACATGCATCGGCAAAGCTCTACCACAATGTATTTAATACTCCTGCACTAACTCAACCTTGAAATTTCTGGTTAAGCTAGTGCAACTTATTACTAGTTGAATCAAGTGCTGTTAGTAAAATAACAATTTTTTTTTTACAGCCTCTAACAGACAACAATGCTGTGTTAGAGCTGGAAGAGGTTGTAAACTTGACAGCTCTTTTTAGGTTAATAACTTATGGGAGAAAGATATTAAAGAAAGAGCTTTTGAGATAAACGAAGTTAAATCATGGAGATCTGTATTGGCCAAAAAAAAATCATGGAGATCTATATGCCCTTAGTTTTATGAACAGTGTCGGCACACGAACCTGTAATGATGGCTGTGCTTGTGAATTGGGATTCTTCCATCAGACTTCAATTATGATGACAGCGCGCATTTTAGTCCATGACTGTCCCACTTTGCAGGACGCACCCCTTTATATTTTCCAGGGAAACTTTTTTAGAAAAATTGCCCATAAAAGCCTTATTAACAAATTAATTGTTAAATAGGATCTTGTATTCAAACAATCTTCTCCGTATATAGAAAATTTTTCCTTGTATTCAAACAATTTTCTATGTGTTCAATATATCTTTCCTATATATAAAATATCTTTTCTTATATTCAAACAATCTTTTCTGTATATAAAAGTTCTTCCTTTAAATACTTTCCGGTTTCATTTAACAATTAATTTGTTAATGAAGTTTAATTTTCCGATTCCGTTTTCTTTTTTTCCCCAACATTTTCGGATTTTCCAGGTTAATTTGGCGGTATGATTATTGATGAAGTCTTGGTTAATTATTAATATTTGCAAACGGGTAACACAAACTGGGCGTTTGGTCTAGTGGTATGATTCTCGCTTTGGGTGCGAGAGGTCCCGAGTTCGATTCTCGGAACGCCCCGCTATGTCCTTTTTCCACATCTTTTTGGCCAACTTGGAGAAGAAGGTATCGTTCGATCTAAATTTTGTTGCTTGCTGGCTTTTCTATTCTGTGTGAAAGCCAGAGACCATAAATTATGAAGTTGACTTTAGGATTATTTGAGTTTTTTAATATGGACAAATCTCTCAGATCCTCATTATATATAAATATGCACATGTCATATGTAGTCAAAGGCTCCTTGGCGAACAAGGATTAATATTCTGATTCAACCACGTATGAAACTTCATCTTTAGCCTAATGACTTGCTCAAAAAGAAGGGACAATAAACAATTTTTCAATTGGCCCACTAGCTCTTTTCAAAAGCAACCACCCTAATCTATTATATGCCTTCTATGTATTTCTTTCGGTCCTAAATATAAGATAAAATTAATTTTTTTGGAGAGAATGAGGAAGTTAAATAAGTTACTTAATCATATTATATATTATATATTCTTAGATTATATATTAGTTTATTAGTCAAACTAATTAGTTTGGAGAAAAAAAATATAAATATAAATAATCTAAAGTAATTTAATTAGCTTCTTCGATCTCTCTAAAAAAGTCAACTTTATCTTATATTTAAAATCGGAAGAAGTATACTTTTTCGGATAGAACTGCGCTATAATATTAACACTTAGAAACCAAGCGTTGTCATTAGAATTTTATTCAGTTATTCAGACTATTTCAAGTAGTCTTCTATAATTCCTGAAAAGGAGAAAAGAATATCGAGGGAGCACGTTAACACTCGGGTTTTTTTATTTTTATGCAAAGCTGTACAGCTTAAAGATAATCTAAGTTTTACCAATTCCTAAAAGATTTGGATTTTTGCAAATTATTGCATAAAGCGACGACCATTTCAGAACGTTGTTTCCTATATAAAAGTATAAGAAAGACAGTTTAATTTTCTGGTCAAAGCTTCTATATGGTATGGAAGGATACGTTTAACACAGCGCGTTTCATTTTTTGTGTTATTCTGTAGAATTCAGTGCATGGATGTGTTTGAAAGTTCCCAAGTTGACTCGAGAAATTTTACTTTTCAGATATATTTACAAAAAAATTAAAAAATAGAGTAAATGTACTTTGTTAGTATTGTATTTAGTCCTTTTAATGAAATCATGATAAATAAGTTATTTCTTCATCTGAGAAATCCAAAGATTCAGGCACAGCTACACATCTAAACATGCGGCTGACTCATAAACAAGTAAGGAAACATTGATGTTATTGAGTCCCTTGAGCTTTGACATCAATTTAAATGCTATATAATAACTAATAACACTCGATAGCAATATTTTTGGTGTCAAAATAGAGCGACAAATATTAAACTAATACAAATGTCGAAATGCTTTTTTTTTTTTTTTGAGTCAGTGAATCTTATTTAAGCTCTTAAGAAACATATCATGTGCTGAAAATAACTTTTAACCTGATTGATAAATTTTTTTCTTGAAGGTGTGACAATTTTTTGTTGGTATTTAAGGTGACTTGTCCTCTTTCTTTATTGCATGTAATTCGTTGGTGTTTAAAATCATATGAAATGGACAATGAGTACGTAAAACACAAACACTTAAATTTATAATTATATAGGGTTAATATAATGTTTGATTTGATAATAATTTACTCTCATTTTAGTTTTAGTCTCTATAGCTTGAACTATAGGTTTTTGTCTTTCAAAGAACAAAATGGTTCAAGTTCTTATTAACCTATAAGGACTAATGTTTTAAACGAAAATAAAAAGAGGCTAAAAACCTATAATTTAAAATTTTAGGAAACAAAATTAAAATCATTAAACTTGAGATTGGGTGTGGTTTAGTTTTATTTCTCGTCAATCTCTTTCCTTCCTCCTTTGGTTTTGTGTTTAGTTTGGGCGTAGCAAGCTGTTGGTTCTGATCTGGGATATGTTTCAGATATGCAAAAGTGGTTTAGATTGCAGAGTAAGAAAAATCTGTTCCAAAACCTATACATCACATACCTCATAAGGCCTCCAATGGCGGATACAAGAGAAGAAGGAGAACAGGATATGTTTTAGGGTTTTGGATAAAAAAAATCTTTTTAGATGGGGCTAAATTTTTTCTCTATAAATGCTGAGTAAGATTTCAAGTTGTTAGCATAATCTAACTCTTTGCCTCATCAGCACACTGTTATTTAACAGAACTCCTAACATTGTTAATCTTGATTTAACGGTTTTAATAATGAAGGATTAATACATATAACGGTAGAAATTAAAAGGATCCAGTAAAAAGAAAAAAGGTGTAAAGACTTAATTCAAAATTAGATGAAACTATAAGGACCTTGGACTAATTTTTCCTTAAAATTGTAGGGAAAAAATAAAATGAGGCAAATTAAAATAGCAAACACTAACCCATTATATAATTACCACCATGATGACCTCGTGGGAATCGCTAGGGGTGGAAATAAGCTAGGCTAGGATAGGCTCTGCCTAAATAGGTCTGGGCCTGTAATAAAGATTCAAAGCCTGGGCCTGGGCCTGAGCCTGTATATAGGCTTTTTTTTAGGCCTGGGCCTGGGCCTTCAGAAGGCCTGATAAGGCCTGAAGCCTGTTTAAAAGCCTACTTAAAATATAGGACTTTAAATAGCCTTTAAAGCCTATACTGCCAAATTCATATATAACCCTTCATACTTATATACAATCATACATTATGTCTTAAAAGCTTAACATCTATTCTTGTAGTAATATTAAGGCTTAGTAAGAAAAAGAAAATAATGTCTAGTAACAACACTTGTTCGAGCAAATAGGAATAAAAAAAACTAATCGACTGTTGACTAATAAGATATATGTTTTAAACAGGGTTGTGGGACCCGGACCGGACCGGCCGGTCCGGCCCGGAACCCGCCGGACCGGTCACTAGACCGGTCCGGTTCCCGGTCCGGTCCGGGTCCCAAATTAAAAAAAAAAAAAAATTTTTTTACTTTTTCCTTTAGAAAATCATACTATAAGTCTAAAATTTTCAATTACTCACCGGTTTGGCTCCGGTTTAGCCCCGGTTTGACCCACTGACCCTTAACCCAGTACCCCGACCGGTTCAATACCCGGTCCGGTCTTTAATACCTTGGTTTTAAAATCAACCAAGCATAACAAATAACATGTAAAACTAAATTTTTACCTATTTTATTCTTTCCACGTAAATTGGGACAAACTCCTCTTGTTAAGATTAAAATATTTCATTTGACATTAAAATAAACTCATAACATTTTTTATGCTTTAGTGGAGGGCACAAATTAGGGGAGAGAGTGAGTTAGTATTGCCATCTCGATCGATCGAAGAGAAGAGATGTAGAGGTGAATGATTTATGCGAAAACAATGGATGAGTATAATGACGATGAAATATGAAACTTAGAATTTAGAATTAAGATTAAGTTGGTAAATTTATAAAATTATTTAG
This sequence comes from Inga leiocalycina, assembly GCA_963242795.1. Taxonomy (NCBI): domain Eukaryota; kingdom Viridiplantae; phylum Streptophyta; class Magnoliopsida; order Fabales; family Fabaceae; genus Inga; species Inga leiocalycina. The sequence goes on from OY725325.1 coordinate 9,912,646, forward strand.
ATGATATTATATATACTTATATAATAATATATTTTTTAAAATAAAAAATTAAATAGGCCAGGCCTGTAGGCTAGACCTTATAAAAATAGGCCTGGCCTGTTTATCTAAATAGGCCTAGCGATATGCCTGAGCTTGAGCCTGACCTATTTACTAAATAGGTTAGGACAGACTTTATGTAGGCTAGGCCGTAGGCCCCTGTTAGGGGTCTGACCTATTTCCATCCCTATAAATCGCAATCAAGCTCAGCGTTACGTTGGCTGCAAGTATATGTTTTAAATAATTAAAAACCGAAAAAAGATAAGAACAGTGTATATATATAGTAACTAGCTCTAGCGTACATGTCTATTTTTTTTCTTAATTTGTTTGTATTTAATTTATGCTCCGAAAGTCTGATTGGAGTTTGAGGAAAATTTCACACATTAATTGTAAACTGCCAAATAGTTTCTATAGATAAGCAGATTTTAATTATGGTTGTTACGAGATACTTTAAAAATGCAGATCATTCACATCATTGATATGTTGGAAAACTATTTCGAGTAGCTAGCTGGTTGCGTCACAAAATAGTAATAATGTACTATATAGGACTAAACAACATGGTTTTCGAAAAATTCAGCTCTTTTCAGATTCGATTGAAGCTCTGCATTTACTGATATATGATTGTGGCAGAGATCATCTCCTTTTCACAAGATATATTCTGTATTTGGTATCACTTATTTTTGGACAATAAGTTCTTATTATGTAAGCCGAGATAAAACTCTTCTTACATACTTATCTTGTATACCGTAAATCATGATTTATAAGCACTTATTAGCCAAAAATAAACTATTCCAAATAAGCACTAATTGATACTAAATCCCTTATATTTTCCGACTGGGATTTACAAATGTTTCATGCTCATAGAAATGTGATTAGGAGTGCAAACTACCTGACCAGATCAACACATATGGCAAACAATGAGCTTTCATGTGCTTCAGAACCTCCAATTCTTTGTTCAAGGTTAATGTTAACCAATTTAGGTTAAGTGTGTGTTTGGTTGGGCTTATATTTGAACAATAAGTTCTTATTATACAAGCCGAGATAAAACTCCTCTCACATACTTACTTCGTATACCGTGAATCACGATTTATAAGCACTTATTGCCTAAAAATAAACTATTCCAAACAAGCACTAAGATTACCAATTCTCTTTTGTGTTTTTTGTGTAATATATATACCATAGTGGTAACTACCCAAGCGTAAACACTTGTCCCTTCTATTCAAAAAAAAAAAAAAAGGCTTGTGTCAAAATGAAATGGATGAGAATACAGACTTTGAAACATAATTAAATTGATGGTTACATCAGTGAATGGATAGATGTTGGGTCATTATTATTACTTAAAACAAAAAACAAGTCTCACAATTTTTTTCCCGTTGCCCAACTACTGTTTGTGGCGTTTACTTTTAGCCGGGGTCCTTCTCGAACACTTTCATCTACTCGCTAATAATTTTGACTAACTACGGCAAAAAAATTGTTTATGTCCCTTCCCTTTGGTTAATTTATCTGCATCGTGTTTGTTTAAAAAATTATACTATAATATTAAAATAATTAACTAACAAATTTTCAAAAAAATTATTATTTTATACAATACAAAATTAATGTATTTTTAATATCAAGTAAAAACGGTTAACTTGCTATTACTTTCTAAGAAAAAAAATACGATTTTATTTTTCATGTAATAATAAAAACAGTTAAAAATGTTTGACTAGACAGTTTAAAATTTTATCTTTAAAAGGACATATATTATGTGAAAAAGTAATATTTAACTGAAAAAATTGAGAATGTTGCATTTTAAAAATTAAAATTAAATATAAATTATTTTCTTGTAATTCAATTTTTTTCCTGTATTTCAAAATTGAAATCCAGGTGAAATTAAGAAATTAAATTGAAATCTAAAAAAAATAAATAAAACTTAATATTAGTTCCTACTACTTAATAATTAAGCTGAATTTAGACAAAATAAATATGAAATAGGTAAAATTAAAAGATTGCAAATATATATATAACTAATGTAGGTTGACCTTGACAATAGGTACATTGACCCTTTAGGGTGTGTTTGTTTTGAGGGTAGGGAAGGGGAGGAAAGGGGGTTAAATTATTTTTTTGGGTTGAAAGTATTTAAATTTTGGATAGGAATCCAAAATTTAAAAGGAATGAGACCCAAAATTTAAAAGGAATGAGAAGGTAAATTTTAGATAGGAACCCAAAATTTAAAAGAATGAGAAGGTAAATTTTAGATTTTTTTTTCCAATATTATAATTTTGCCCCCCGCCCCCTCTCTCCCTTCAAACCAAACACACCCTTAACGTATCGAACTTGATTTGTAGGTAAGGAGAAAACCGTCAAAGTGCCACTGAGACCCTATTGCTAGTGCTACCGATGAGGCTGTATTAAACTAGTAGTTGATTGATTGCACACAGTCACATACTTGATAATAAAATTAATAAAACAAAAGGTTGATATAACTTCTAATTTCTGAAATTTGACCCGATGTAATGTAGGTTTTAGTCCATTAAATTTGAAATTAATGATTTTGGTCTCTTAAATTTATTCCGTTTATCACCGTTAGTTCCTCAAGTTTGAAAATGACTTGGTGGTATCATTGACAGCATTATTTCGTCCCATGTGGCACTAACATCATTAAAGTAGCTCAGGGTCAATACAACTTTTGGTTCCTAAGGTTTGACTCAATTTTGATTTTGGTCTCTCAAGTTTGAAAATCGGTGGTTTTAATCCCTCAATTTTACTCCATTTATAATTATTGGTCCCTCAAGCTTAAAAAAACTTGGTGGCTAGGCTATGAAACCCGAATCAGATCGGCTCAAAAACGGGCGAACTGATGGGTAAACCGATCTGGGAATCAACCACATTCAGCTTTTTTTTAATCGATTTTTTAATTTTATATTAATAACCTTGAAATCTTCACTTTCTTACTGGTTTAGTCCCGGTTTAGCTCCGGTCTAACCCATTGACCTTTGACCGAGTACCTCGGCTGATTCAATGATCGGTCTAGATTTAATTACCTTGCGTAGTGGTGCCTTTGATGGCGTTAATTTGTTCGATGAGCGCTAATATTGTTAAAATAGCTTATGTGTCATGCCTTTTAAGACAACTGATATGACAAATATACTATAATATATTATATTAAGCTAAAAAAAAAGGGAAAAAGGGCATCAAAACGAAATGCACAAGCTTAAAAGGTATGGCACATAAGCTATTTCTGACTTGTGCATTTCGTTTTAATGCCATTTTTTTCTTTTTTTCCAACACAATATAATATATTATAATATATTTGCCATATCAACTATCCTAAAAGGCATGACACATAAGTTATTTCTATCTTGTGCGTTTTGTTTTGATGCCATTTTTTTCTTTTTTGCACAATATAATATATTTGTTATATCAGCTATCCTAAAAGGTATGACGCATACGATATTTTAACAAATGTTAGCACCACATCGGACGAATTAACGCCGTCAAAGGCGCCACCAAATCATTTTCAAACTCAAAAGATCAACAGTTATAAACGAAGTAAACTTGAGGGACTAAAACCGTCGATTTCAAATTTGAGAGACCAAAATAAAACCAGGTCAAACCTTAAGAACCAAAAGCTATATTAACTCTAAATTATTTTAACGGCTTTAGTGCAACATGGGACGAAATAACGCCGTCAAAGGCTCCATCAAGTCATTTTCAAACTTAAAAGATTAATAGTGATAATCGGAGTAATTTGAGAGACTAAAACTAAAATTGGATCAATCATCACATACCAAAAGTTATACTCCCTCCGGTCCTAAATATAGGATAAAGTTTGTAGTGCAATTTACATTACAAATTTTGTCCTATATTTAGGACGGGAGGTAGTATTAAAAAAAAAAAAAGGGTCCCACACGACCCCACATGGGGATCCAAATATAAAAAAGATTGCAAATCGCTACACCCGACACCGTAGTGTTATGGTAGAAGGATATGAAAGGACTTGGCATTAAAAAAAAACAGACATCAAGGATCAACCTCTTCCTCCTCAAGCAACAAACAGTAACACTAACACGTTGTTCATTTTGTAATCCCCAACCCAATTTCTTCCGAATAATAAACCAAACACGCCATAGTTTCCTCCTCCCGAAGGAGTCAAACATCAACAAAATTTCATCACCACGTCACAGTCTTCCTCCCTCGTTTTTAATTTTATAAGCCCTTTGAATTGTCATACAGCCCCGCTTCTGGTTTGATTCAGTCTTCTCTCTTCCACATCTTCAACACACATATATATACACTCCTTCCTCTTTCATCCTCTGTTTCAATTCAATCTACCACTTATCTTTCCAGAAGCATCAAAACCCCAAAATTTCCCTCATGCTCAAAACATTCGCGTGCGGTTCTTTTCATGAAGAAGAAGACGATGAAGCATATCACAAGAGCTCTGATTTCTCTGCCTCGCCGAGATCTAAAAGAAGCAAAAGCCATGGCAAGTCAAGCAAGAACAATAACCCTTACTCGTCGCGTGGGCGGGATAAGTTTTCTGCACTCCTAGCTGATCTGGACGAGAGGAGGCAGAAGATTTATTCGCAGACGACGAATCCTCATGGTATATCTCTGGTTCGCTTCGTCTACACCGAAACAGATGATTTCGCCCCTGTGGTGGTCAAAGCGAAGAACAGAGACCCAAGGAAGCACAAGAGCGAAGAGCTCATGAAATTAAGACCTGCTGCGCCAGAAATTTCAGAGCGGGTCGTCGATCATAACAAGGCTGCGATTGAATCTTGTGGTGGTGTGGAAAAATTTTCTAGAAGGCGTTCCACTGCGGAATCTGATCGCAGAAAGGCGGAGAAGACGAGGTTCACTTGGAATATGTGGAGACGACCGTCGGTGTATCTGCCGGTGGTGATGGTATTGATTTTAGTGTTCTTGATTGTGTTTGGGCGAACTGCGGCGATTCTGTGTACATGTATTGTGTGGTATATTGTGCCAATCCTGCCAACATTGAATCCGGAGAGCTCGGAGTCAAGAAAGTCAGCGAAGAAGAAAGAGTATGTGAGAGGGGTGAGTGAGAAGAAGATGGAAGGATCTCCGACGCCGGGCGCCAAGTCTCCGGGAAGGCATGGCCATCGGAAAAGCTGGTGAAGGTGATCCGATATGCATTTCTCTCTCTCTGTTTTTTTTTTTTTTGGGAAAAGGAAACGTGTACGATCCCCTGGTCTCTTGCTTCCGTGAATACATGCTGTGGCATGTTGTGTGTAAATGTTTTATAGGATTAAGGCTGATCTGATGGTAATCATCATAGAAGAAAAAATAATTGTATATGGTTGTTCTGTGAGACTAAGAGGCCATGCTATATGGTCAACCAACTGTGGCCTTCAATGAAAATCATAAAATCCAGGCTTAAAACCTAATTAAAATTTACAAAGAGATATATATGATAACGAAATTTTGCACATAGCTTGGCTAGTTTGAGCCAAAACGCCTCTCATGGTTCATTCCTTTTAAAGTCGCGGGATTTGATTCAAACCCATGAGCCGTTGAAGCATCTCAAGAGTGGAATATAAAACACTATGTAAAATCCGCATTTATAATGGGGCAAACTTTGGGCAATGCCAACAAAAAAGAGGGAAAATCACTTCTAGGTTTCAAGAAAGGAAAATAGTATTAGAAAGGTCCTTGAGGTTGTAAAATACACTCAACAAGTTATGAATACACATTTTAAGATTGTAACTAGGGATCTTTCTGATAATATCTTCTTTCTTTGGGACTTAGGAGTGATTCTTCCAAAAAAAAATCTAATTATTTTAAATTTCACCTTCTCATCTTTCCTTTTTTTAAGTAGTTATTATATATTTTCATCTTGTCCTTAAAAATTTTCTTCACGAAAAAAAAGGATATTTTCGAGAATCACAGGGAGTATAAAAATGTCCTGGCAACATGACTGTACGTACTAAAAGGGGGCCTTGACACAAAAATACTCGTACTTATTTATACGTTGTTTAAAGTGATTTGCATTTACAGACTCGAAGCATATGCTTATAACTGTACACACAGAAAAAAGGGGGTCTCTACACTATTTTGAAACATCAGAACAAACTGTTTCATCTTGGTGATCAGATCACAATGCGATTTTGTCTTCTGCTTTGCAGCTGATAAGATGTAGAGTAATAAGGAAGAAAGCTTCTTTGTCAGTGAATAAAAAGATGATGTGTGTGTCAAAAATTATTTAAATATCATTCATATACTACAGAGCAATTTGAAAATGTGTTCTTAAAACATTTCAAAATGTTTACTTCCATCTCATCCTGAAAAAAGTTATTGAGCTCTAAGAAAAGGAATATAATTATTAAGAAGTCTCGTAATGATGGAGCAGTGTGTAAGGATATTATAATAATATTTTTATAAGATATTAAATTTAGATCATTGAGATATTAATTTAACATCCAGATTGAGAAATGGACCGTAAGTGGATGGAAAGGAAGAGGACCGTAGCCGGATCCATATAAAAATAACAATAGATCTATGCTATTTTGTTATTACACTTATTTTTTAGGGCTTTATAGCAATTCTCCCAAAAAAAAAGTTTCACTGTGACTTATAGATATATACATCAATATACTCCCTTTTCTAATTTTTATAAAGTCTTGCTAACCTTTTTCATGATGCTAAATAAATTAAAGTCAGATAAAGTTATAATTGCGTTTGACTTGCCCTGTGATTGGTATCAACCAAAGATAAGTCATAAGCGATATCGATTCATGAGTGATGCTTATGTGTCATTTTTTTTTATTCTTTTAATGTTTTATTATTTATTTTATTGGATATGTAACTTTCTTTTCATATTTAAACATTTTAATGCGATTTAAATAATTTATAAAGTGCGTATATTCTCTTAAAAATTAAAAATTTTAATCTTTTAATTCCGATAAAGATACATCCACTTTTACAGCAAAGAAGTATATAAGTACATGATAAAATACAAAATGTCTCTTCAGAATAAAACAAATATTGGGACAACGTCATATAGAGTCAGTTTGATTCGATTCCATTACACCCTACAATTAGAGTTGGAAAACAGGGCCGGCCTTTCATGAGTCAGAGCCTAAAAGGGCCAGCCTTTTTAGGCTCAGGATAAGAAAATAGTTGTTTTTTCAAGGACCGGCCCTACAAGGCCGAAAACCCTTTTTACAAGCGTCAACTATTTTTTCTATGTTTTTTTCAAAGAAATATTATAGTAAATTACAAAAATTAAAGTTCGAACTTAACATATAAATGTTATCAACATTAAAATATAAACAATATGCATCATGCAAAAACAAACACAATCACTAATTCATAATCAAAGGTAAACTATTATCCATAAATAACTCACACAAGTCGGAGAGGATGAGACTCGAGAGGGTTTGAGAAGAAGGGAAGTGAGACTCCGAATTTGTCAAGTCGGAGATGCGAGCAATGATCGGTGAGCCCGTGAGGTGAGGGTTTAAGGAACAGAGGAAATGAGATTGTGAGAGTGAGAGGGGCTGAAGCATAAAATCAAGCAATTTTAGGGCTAGGGTGGGGCAAGTCAGAAAAGTTAAAAAAAAACAATTAATGGGCTCCAAGGGTCGGCCCTTTTAAGCCCTCGACCTTACTGGGCTAACCCTTTAAGACCCAACTCTCTTTAGAGTTTTTAATTTATAGGCCTGACTCTTGATTTAAAAGGGCTTAAACGGGCCGAGCCCGTTGATTTCCTAACTTTACCTCTGGTGCAATGCAACGCGATACAATGGTAACACTATTTAATATTAATTAGAGTGCTAGTATTTGGTATGATTTTTAAGCCATGTGCAATAAGTTATTTTTTTTAATAATTATTTAAAATTAATATATCATACAAAATCTATTTTACCCTTAATATAATCTTTGTAGGAGAATAGTTAAGACCCATTGCATTGCTTTATAATAACCGTCATGCTATCTCGCTGAGGATCGTCTGATGTCGATGGTTGTGATGGTGAACGTGATAATAACAATGATGTGGCGGCGGCGGCAGGTGGTGACAGCTACAGCGGTGGAGAATGAGGTAGTGGTGGCAACAACGGTGAAGGTGACGACAACGGGGGGAGGGCGGCAACAGCGGTGGAAGAGGATAAGGTAATGGTGGCAACGACAACAACAGTGGAGGTGGCGACGGCGGGTGCTGACAATGGATATGGAGGAGGAGGTAGTACTGATGGCGGAGGCAATAGTAGAGGTAGAGGTGGCGGCAGCGGGGGGGTGGTAACAACGGCAGTGGAGGAGGAGGAGGTAGTGGCGGCGACGGCAATGGTGGGGTGGCGACAATGGAGGAGGAGGAGGAGATAGTGGTGGCGGTGACGGCGATATAGAGATGGCAGCGACGACCGTGGTGGGGTGACAGCAATAGCAGAGGAGTAGGAGGTAGTCACGGTAGCCACAATAGTGGAGGTGATAGGACTGACGACGATGGCAACGGTGACGATGGCAGTGGAAGAGGAAGAAGTGGCGGCGACAATGGAGGAGAAGGAGGTAGTGGCGACGGCCACAATGGTAAAGATGGCGGCGGCGGCAATTATGGCATGGTGTAACATGTTAAATGAAACAAATGAAACTAACAGGTAAATTAGATTTTTTTCAACCATATAATGAGATGATAATGAGTATTCATAGGGAAAGAGGTATGAATGAGAACTATCAATTTTTTGGTAATCATTATTACCATGATAAACTCTAGTACTATGCTAAAGAGCAACCAAAAACTCTTATCTTAATGATACAATCATAATTCTCATTACAGACATACAATAATGTTGAACCAAACGGGCTCATAATATCTCTTGACTGTTACTTGTTATGATTGATGTATGGGACCAACTATTCTGCAACCATATCAATTATCGGTCACCCACCAATACTCCACAGCCAGAACTCATAACTCGTATCTTACAACCCTTAAACTGCAAACAAATAACTAACCAACTGATTGAAGTTTTGTTGTGCAACGGGCAGGGAAGCTAGGATTTCTTATTTGTATTCAGTTTTTGATTGATTATTGAATAAGAATTCATTTTTCCTCCTCTCTTCTATCTCCTCCTCAAAGTTCATGCCCTTGAAACTACTGGCAGCCTCCATTCACCACTTTCGGTTCACTGAGCCGTTACCATTATTAATTGCCATGCAAAGTTGCAAACTCTATTTATAGAGTTTGAGGAATAATAAAATACTCCAATAATATTTTAAATTCAAATTCAAATTATAATCTTAAATAACGAAGATAAGCGTAAGCCCTAAATGTCCTATAATCCACCTAGCTCTAGTTTTTTCATTAGCTTAGCCCCTCCATTTTTATTTTAATGCTTTCTGTATTTTGCCTGTGGACTCTTGCTAAATTAAAAATGAAATCATTGCAAACAAGCAAAGCTAAATTCAATCTTTTTTTTTTTGGGTGAGAATGAGAAGTATATTAACTAAAATATGTACAAAGTTAAAAAAAAAAAGCAGGCAATCAAGCCTCATCAGTTTCAATGGATAGAATCAGGCCGTGGCCTAACCTTTTTTTTTTTTTTTACAGCGCCTGCGCTAAATTCATCCTATGATAAGTAGTATACTCCACAATTTGTTTCCTCTCTCTAAAAAAAAAAAAGTATCCCCCAGTTTACATACATTGAAGCTCATTTTTTAACCCCATATATTGCGTCTTGATGGCAAAAAAATAAAATCAAGTAACTTACTCACTCCATGCTTATATATGCAAGAACATTTTAACTGAATCATGAGATTCTAAAAAACAATTTAAAATAATAAAATGTAATAATTATATAAAAAATTTAATTTTTTTCAAAACACCCCTATCTATGAATGAGTAAGAAAGTAATAATGAAAAAAAGAAAAAAAGAGAATAAATGTAATATAATAATTAATTAAGGACAAAATGAAAAAAAATACTCCCTCCGGTCCTAAATATAGGATAAAGTTTGTAGTGCAAATTGCACTACAAACTTTGTCCTATATTTAGGACCGGAGGTAGTATTTATTTTTGAGACAAACTTAAAAAAGATATTACATTTAGGGATGAGTCAATTAAGAAAAACTCCATATAAAAGGATAAAAGTGCGAATTATTTTTTATGTGGCATAAAATGTGTAGCTTATTTCTGAACGGAAAAAAAAGGGAAAATATCAGCTAGGTCCCAAGGTACAGAAATAATCTCAAAAAACTCCCTTTGCAAATTCCAAGGTAAGAAAAGTCCCTAGGGACTTTTCTGACAGCAATTCCCTTTGAGCAATTACTAAAATAACCCCTACTCAAATAAGAAAAGAAAATGCACAGAGGAGAGAGGAGTGAAGCACGCATTTTTGATCAAGGCATCAAGGAAAAAGAGAAAAACGCACACGGATGAAAGGCGTAGGTGGTGCAACATTGAATGGATACAAAGTGGTGTTAATGTGGCTGGGAACATCGTCTTCATCATCGTCGAGGTACGTACAACAACGTAAAGAAACGAATTGGAAAATTTTGTTTTTTGTGTGTGTGAAAGTTGGTTAGATTGAGAGTAAGGGTTTGGTGAAAGGTTGGATCTTGAGCTAAAAAATGGTAAGTGGTAGGTGGTAGACAAGAAAAGCTAAGAATTTGGTAGACAAATGAGCTTTATCATTGAAGTTGGGATTTCACCTTGGGTGGGTTGGGTTTATGTTAGAATGCTCTGTTTTTGTGGCATGGTAACAGAGGAGCTGCGTGTTTAAAGTGAGAATGATGAATGTAATTGGTATTCTTTGCTGGAAAAACGCTGAAATGAACAAAAAAAAATTGCTGTAAATTTGTGCATATGAAATTGTAAATATTGATGTGGAAGTTGTTAATACGTACCGTAGGTGTGCTATGTTTTTGGTGAAGCAAACAGAGGTTTGACCCTGTTTTTAGTGTGTTTGTTATTGTTAGAAAAAGCACATGTGTAGGAAAAAAAATATAACTAACGTGTTGCTAATATGTGCATATGAAGTTGTAAATATTGCTGTGAAAGTTGTTAATATGTACCGTAGCTGTGCTCTATTTTTTAGGAAGAAAACAGAGGTGTGAGTGTGGTTTGTGTTATTAGAAAATGCTAATATGATGAAAAAAAAAGTGTTGTTAACGTGTTGTAAAATTGTGCATATGTAGTTGTAAATATTGCTGTGGAAGTTGTTAATACGAAGTTTGTCCCTGTGCTCTATTTTTGAGGAAGAAAACAGAGGTGTGAGTGTGGTTTGTGTTATTAGAAGATGCTGATATGATGAAAAAAATGTTATTAACGTGTTGTAAATTTGTGCAGATGAAGTTATAAATATTGCTGTGGAAGTTGTTAATACGAAGTTTGTCCCTGTGCTCTGTTTTTGGAGAAGCAAACAGAGGTGTGAGTGTGGTTTGTGTTATTAGAAAATGCTGATTTGATGAAAAAAAAGTATTGTTAACGTGTTGTAAATTTGTGCAGATATAGTTGTAAATATTGCTATGAAAGTTGTTAATACGTACAAAACCTGTGCTCTATTTTTGGGGAAGCAAACAGAGAGAATGCTCTATTTTTGGGGGAGCAAATAGAGATGTGCTGTCCATTCTCACTGGCAACCAACAAATGAAGAGGAAGAAAGACATGTAACATTTGAGATGTTATTTTGTAGTATAGGCTAGTTGTTGTGTATATTGGCAACACATTATGTATATGTTCACAACATATTTTTTTGTGGTTTAATTAGGTTATTTGACAGGTGAAAGGGCCAACGTATTTGACAACAAGGTCCCCAAATTGGTTTTTTTTTTTGTTTTTATGGTTTACCCGTGGATATGCATGCTTTCACAACAGTTGATGTCATTTTAACAACTGTTTGATATTTTTATGTTTTCACAAAGGTCATTGGATGCGTGCTTATCCCACCAACTCTCAAAATCTCAAATAGCATTTACAATATATTCAGTTACTTTTACAAAATGTACACAACGTGGTATGCTGTATTTACAACATCATAAGTCATATTAACAACGTATTCAGTTACATTTACAGTATGTAAAAGGAATGCATGCTTGTGCAATGTTTACAACACATGCTGCTACGTTTACAACACGTTAAGTTATTTTTACAAGTCTTTAAGCTAATTTTACAACTATTTTCACCAGTGACACCAGAGCAGTAGCTTGTGCAAGAAGCTACAACATACACACCACTTTTTTGACACTTCTCTCATCGTTTACAATATGTTATGCTATATGTACAACATCATAAGTCATATTAACAACGAATTAAGTTACGTTTACAACATGTAAAAAAAAAAAGTGTGCATGTGCAATGTTTACAACATATTATGCTACGTTTATAACACTTAAAGTCATTTTAACAAGCCTTTAAACTATGTTTACAACTATTTCCAGCTATTGCACCATGGCAGTAACTTGTGCAAGAAGTTACAACATACACACCACTTTTTTGGCACTTCTCTCATTGTTTACAACATACACAACACTTTGCTGGCACTTCTGTGATTGTTGACAATATGTTATGCTATATTTATGTATACGTTGTACCTTCCTTTACGCATCTTGTTCTTACTAAACCACCAACATGTTGCATTTTTTCTTCTCCACCATTTAAAAACTCCCCCCACATGAAAGAAACAAAATAGATTCTTCCCTGAACAACTTCCCATCTTTCATGTCAATCTGCAACACAAACTTCATATTAACAACTTCCAAAGCAATATTTACAACTTCATATGCACATATTAACAACACGTTAACTACACTTTTTATTCCTACATATGTGCTTTTCTAATAACACCAAAAACAAGGCAAAACCTCTGTTTGCTTTCCTAAAAACAGAGCACAGCTATGGTACGTATTAACAACTTCCAAAGCAATATTTACAACTTCATATGCACATATTAACAACACGTTAACTACACTTTTTATTCCTACACATGTGCTTTTTTTAATAACACCAAACACACTAAAAACAAGGTCAAACCTCTGTTTTCTTCCCCAAAAATAGAGCACAGCTACGGTACGTATTAACAACTTCCACAGCAATATTTACAACTTCATATACACATATTAACAACACGTTAACTACACGTTTTATTCCTACACATATGCTTTTTATAATAACACCAAACACACTAAAACTAAGGCAAAACCTCTGTTTTCTTCTCAAAAAACAGAGCACAGCTACGGTATGTATTAACAACTTCCACAGCAATATTTACAACTTCATATGCACATATTAACAACACGTTAGCTACACTTTTTTTCCTACACATGTGCTTTTTCTAACAACACCAAACACACTAAAAACAGGGTCAAACCTATGTTTGCTTCACCAAAAACAGAGCACACCTACAGTACGTATTAATAACTTCCACGGCAATATTTACAACTTCATATGCACAAATTTACAACAATTTTTTTTTGTTCATTTCAGTGTTTTTCCAGCAAAGAATACCAATTACATTCATCATTCTCACTTTAAACACAGCAGCTCCTCTGTTACCATGCCACAAAAATAGAGCACTCTAACATAAATCCAACCCACCCAAGGTGAAATCCCAACTTCAATGATCAAGCTCATTTGTCTACCAAATTCTTAGCTTTTCTTGTCTACCACCTACCACTTGCTCCATTTTTTAGCTCAAAATCCAACCTTTCACCAAACCCTCACTCTCAATCTAACCAACTTTCATACACAAAAAAACAAAATTTTCCAATTCGTTTCTCTACTTTGCTGCATGTACCTGGATGATGATGAAGACGATGTTCCCAGCCACATTAACACCACTTTGTATCCATTCAATGTTGCACCACCTACGCCTTTCATCCGTGTGCGTTTTTCTCTTTTTCCTTGATGCCTTGATCAAAAATGCGTGCTTCACTCCTCTCTCCTCTGTGCGTTTTCTTTTCTTATTTGAATAGGGGTTATTTTAGTAACTGCTCAAAGGGAATTGCTGTCAGAAAAGTCCCTACCTTGAAATTTATAAAGGGAGTTTTTTGAGATTATTTCTGTACTTTGGGACCTAGCTGATATTTTCCCAAAAAAAAACACCACGTGACCACATTATTAGTTGTAAGAAATACGCGTATTCAGATTTTTTTAAAATCTTAAAACGAAAAATCAAATCAAAGCAACGAACCTTCCAACAAATACTCGGAATGACTGGCAAAATGGATAACTCACAAGTAGGAAAGCACGCGTTTTATACACGAAATGACAAGAGCCTGATTATAATATCAGAAAAAAGATTATGAGAAGAATATCCACAATACGAGGGAGGTCCAATCGGAGGAGGTGAAGAAAGCAAGGATCGACAACAGAGGAATCGAGAAAGTAGATTGAACAGAAACTGAGGCAGGCAGGGTCTGATAGTCGGAGAGATGGGTTGCTTTGATTGTTTCGGCGGAGGCGACAAGCGAATGACTAAGGAAGAGGAGAGATTGGCCTCTGAAGAAGCTCGCTCTAACGCCGCCGCCGCCGCCCAGAGAAGGCAATTTCTGCCCCTTTCTCTCCCCTTTCTTTCTTGAATTTATCTTCTTACAATTTAATTGTCATGGTTGATGAATTCGTGCAAATATTTTTCCAACTTGGGTTTTGATGGAATATCCGCATGGAATATCGGAATCTTTGATCATCGTACATATGAAAATTAATCGATCGGAGTCGTAACTTTGCATGGGGTTTGTGAACCTTGACGGACTTAGTTTGACGTTGGTGTGTTGTGTCTAAAACCTTTCTGTCGATCCGATCAATGGTTGAGCTGTTGTTTATATTCTGTTTCACAGTTCCAAGTTTTTTTTGCCCTTGGAGAGTTATTGCCGTTTGTTATCGTTGAACATCATATATAATTAGTGGTCTTTTCTGGATTCTATCTACTAGAAGCTTCGAGCGGCATTAGTAATTCAGTATCACTAGGGAAAATTCATTTTCGAAGTCAATGTCGGTAGTTAAGTTATCCTAACCTAAATGGATAGGATGACAGGAAAGGGCATTTATGGGACACCATTCACATTTTAACATGCTTGTGAATGAGCATTCAATAAAAGGCCACTGTAGTTAGTAGATGAAGCATAATAACAGAAACTTGCTATATGAAGAGGTGAGGCCTCAAAAGAAAACACAAAACTTGCATGGACCTCCGCGTGCAGCAGCAGTGACAGTGTAGGACTACATGCAAATGTTGGCCCAACTTATATGCTCTGATTGTAACTGCAGGCAAGAAGAATTTGATAAATCAGCGGCGGGACGAGCTGCACGTGCACAGCAACAGGCGATGGCAAAGCAATCTGCAAACACCAACAAGGGCGAACCAGTTCTAAAGGTATATTGACTGAAGATTTTTTTTTTTTTTTGGTTTTTTGGCAAGTATGAATTTTTGCTATTTGTTAAATCCGCTAGCGTCCTTGTATATATCAAGATGGACTCAATCCATATTAATTATGAATATTTTTGCATGACTCTGTTTTTTAAAATATTGATCTTTATTATGTTACTTTGTTCTTTGTGCATTTTGAGTTTTAGAACTTATACTATGGTCTGACTCCGTCAATTGTGGATGCAGTGGCAGATGGGTTGAGATTCAGCAATTGTCCGTCACAATGTCAAATTCCTTGTAAGGTTAGGTGAATAATCTATCTGATCAAAATTATGTGGCCTGTTGTCTGATTTTACATGTCTGTACAGTTCAGTCCAGGTATAAAAAAAGGAACTCAAGTTTTTCCTATGGCAGAATTCATTGAGACATTAGGCATTAATATTTTAATGACTCCATTCTTAGTTGATGATTCAAGCCTACATTCATCGTTATTAAATTTTCCCATGTTACTGTTTTTACATGTATGCTTGGACTATATATTTTCAATCGAACTTGTAAACTTGCACTTCATATTTTTGTACCAAATCAATTTGACAAGGTCAAGGAAATCTATGAAACTAATCTGTTGAATGCTAAGGTAGGTTTGGTGGTTATTCCACCGTAAATAATCCTCCCTAGACTCTATGAATATATGATTTAAAGACAGGGTCGGAGTAGCTTTGGTCCAGATTTGGCTAATTGTGTGCGCATGTTAGTTGTCTTAATAATTTTTTTCTTCATTTTATTCCTGGATCAAACCTGCCATGTTTTTTTCCTCCTTTTAGACTCAAAAGCTATCTTGTTGAAAAGAAAACTACTTTGATTAAAGCCAAGCTGTCTGACCTACTGAATCAGAGAGAACCTAGTTGGATTAGACTCTTACTGCTTTTTGCTGGTTATTTAGACTAGAGTCACTCCTAAGGGCATAATGTTTGCAACATACTGAGCCTTAGTTCTCTGATTAGTGTCATTCCCTCGTTGTGATCAGTTTCTTTTTTGTTCTGCAGTACTACTTATAGGTGCCATACTCTTCGTGCAGCCGGATTCCGTTCTTCCAAAGCTGAACAAATGGTCTTTAACTTAATTGCATCATCCATCAAATATTTGTTGCCTGAGTGCAAGAAATACTGTGATTGTGATGAATTCATGTTGTAAAGGAAACGAGGGTTAATTTTTAGAATATTGTCAGATATTCTCTCTCTTTGTTGATATTTCGTCAGAAGAAAAAAGTTAAACTTGAACAGGACCATCCTGTGTACCGACTGTAAATTCAGTTGCTTGTATTTGACTCGTCTGCTTTAATGTGAGCATTCTATTACCCCAGACCCCACTCACAGCTTTCTCTTTACCAGATAAGAAATAATTCGACGATTATCAATTGCTTTATAGCTTAGTTACATAAATGCTTTCTTGTAAGTAGGAGGTCGCTAGTTCGGTTACGCTTGTAATATCAGACTTTTAGTGTTTGCCCCTTTAACTCTTTTTTTTTTTTTTTTTTGAAGATTAAATGCATTATACAAAATTACAAATTCATCTTCTGAGCTTTTCAGAGAAGCAAGAGTTAGATAATGCGATTTATGGCAGAAGCACAAGATTGAGTAATAGGCTTAAAATCCAATTCAATCCATATTGCAAGGAATTCCACAATGAGGTTAGAATAAGGGTGATGTTGCCTTGGAGGACCATGTGGAACTTCATTGAAACTAGGCTATCTGAGCTGGATTTACTCGATGCCACGAATGAGCATTACGAAACGGTACAGGAAGTTTGAGTAAAAGTTCCCTTCGCGGTGTAGAAAAGCAAAGCGACAATAAGAAATGGTAGTAGTAACTATCAAGCTGTTGTTATAAAAAGTTAAACTAAATTCATTGTTTTACAAGATGCTGGTGGAAGCAAAATTTACTCATTGTATAGATGTATTAAGTAATGTCTACATGTACCAGTTCAACTTTGAAATGTGAGACATTTGATTGAGGGCTTGGAGCAGCATGAAGTAGATCTACAGATGAGTAGCTAGAATTGCTATACATTTTGAACAAATATCTATTATGCTATTGATGAAGCTCACTTTCTCTCGACCTGCGAAGTTACAGGGGTTCTCTCATATCGAAGTCTCAATTACTCCCACAAATCTTTCAACTGGAGCTGAAAGCTTTAGCTCATATGCAGCTTGGAAGAAATCTGCTGCTTGCTGCAATGAACCTTCCATTTTTGAAATCAATCCAAGGTTGAACCACGCATCATGGTTTGTGGGTTCCAACCGCAGAGCGTTCATTAAAAAGCTTCTTGCGATTGGTAGTGTTTGTGTACCAGCTTTCAACAACAATTCTGCAGTTGAAATGATGCTGGGGACATAATCTGGTTCCATCGACAACGCAACTGTGAAAGAAACAATGGCCTCCTTGTATAACGATTTTGCTTCAAACAATTTCCCTGCAATTGTGCCGCATCCATGGAATTTTAGTGACTAGTTAATGGATGAACTTATCAAGTTATCATGTTCATAAACACATCAATTATTAAATAAATACTTGAACAGATAGATTTCATACCTGTAATATGCCAACTTCTGGGAGAAAAGAATTCTATCAGCTGGGCTTTGTCTACACAAGTTTTTGCATCAAGCAAGGCACCAAGATCGGCATAAATGGTTGCCAAATCCTGCCAGGCTTCCATTTCCAATTTTTTTTCTGTTAATTCCTGCACAGAGAAGGGTTAAAATAAGCAAGAACATTCTTTTTGCAGAGTTCAGAAAGCTAAAGGTGACGGAGAGCTCCTTATCTTTTAGTACCTTCCCACAGACAAGTGTTAATTCTTAACAATCACCTTACATATCAGTTTAAAGCACACACCTCTTGTCTCAACGTGTTTGCCGGATCGATGTTCTCATATTCAAGCCAAAATTCCTTTCGTGCTTGAATCAGCGCTAGCAAGATTCTGTAGGTCTCTATTGCTTGCTTAGGTTGCTGCTGAGCAATTTGAAGCACAGCTTTCAATCTTAAAAGTTGTAACTGACCCGTCCTTCCAGATTCGTCTAAAGCAAAATCAACTACAGTCTCAGCATCCTTGAACCGGTGCTGTGCAGATACTATGAGTGCCAACAGTTGCCAACCTTTTCTTGAGCTACCAACAATCATATCTGAGTACATCACTGCGTTCTCATAAGCTGCCACCAGATTTCTTTGAACTGCATTTTCCAATCCAAGGCTGAATATCACTTCAGGGTCCCAATTTCCAATTACAGCAGCTTGGTTTAAAGAATTCAAAGACTCCCTTTGACACATAACTCTTTCAGAATCCAGTACAGAAATTCTAGCCGCAGCCCCATAGCAAACACCAAGAAATCTGTGACCTTGACCCTGAAAGTGCTCACATTGATGCTTGGCAAGATCAATCACTTTCCGTGACAATTTAATGCCCTCATGGGCATGGTTGGGATCTTGGGAACACAGTTTTGCTCCCAACAGAAAGGAAGGGAAATGGGGTATATGCTTTGCTTCAGAACTACCACACACTTTCATCAGAAGGTTCAGTGCTGTCTCATTCCGTCCTGCAGCACTATAACACAGGGCAAGAAAGTACCACCTCTCAGCACGACTATAAACACCTGGAAAGATCTGCTCAAAATGATCTGCCAATGACTCAAACATCCCAGTAATCGAAAGTGCAAATGAAAGATGATCTAATAGTTCTGAATCCCATTCGATTTCCTGAAGTACTATCTTTCTCATGAGTATTAGTAACAACAGAACAGCTTCTTCAATGTTAGTCTTCGGCGTTGTTACACCCCACACATGCAGATGAGATGGAAGGGTTATTTCAACACCGCCATAAAGGAGTGTGACAGCTAAATCTTTCTGAATGGCAGCCAGCCGTTGTGGCTCCAAATTCCACGGCTTGATCAGAGCCCGCCGATATGCAGTGACAGCTTCATCTAGTAAGCCTGCATTGGTCCAAAGTTCTGGAAGCAACTCCAATGCTCGATGGAACATCTCTTGCAGTTTACAATCTTCGCCATAACCTGGAGGCATTCCAGCTGGTAGTGCAGAATCAACCGTGTCCAGAATTATTTTGCATTCCTTTGCAGCCTCTGGTAAAGAAAATGTCAGAGTCATTACAATTGGCACCCGTGAGTGTACAAATACACGGAAGTTGCAGTTGTTAACATTATTGATGCTAATGCTAATTCGTCTGAAGACAAAACGTTCAACTTCCCAGCTCCCACAAACGACATTTTGGATCATTTTGACAACTCATTATAATCATGAAACTCACAAGAAGGTCCCAAAATGTATAAAAGAGGCAATAATATAGTAATATACCAGTGTAGCGTCCGAGTGCCTCCAATGATTTAGCTTTGAGCAGAATAGCCTCAAGAAGCAGGCTTACTGAATGCATTGACATTATGGAGGGAAGCACGTGATCGGTCTTAGAACGTGGTTTTCTTTGCTTGCTTCTCTCAGAAATGGACCTAATCATCCTTGGAGTCAAACCCTTAGTGTCAATCCCTTGAAATACTTGAAGGGCAGCATCGAAATTCCCTCTTTGGAATTCAAGCCTCCCCAACAAAGCCCTAGCTTCCTGCAATTCAATCCAACAAGAGGAATACAAAATTAGTATACTATATGCAGAATGATTCCTTGCATCATTTTCTTTGTGGCCAATTAAATTTACAAAGAAAGAAATACCATTGTACCTCGTAGTTTAAGGAGAGAGCTTCTTTAAGAGTAGATTCAGCTTCATCTACTTGCGTATCATCAAATTTAGATTCCCAATCCCCAGTCCTCGAAGAGAGTCCACTGGCCGAGAAATCTCTAGTTGCGAGGGACTCCGGCGAGTGTGGCGGCTCTTCGAATTTGAATTGCTCCCCGGAACAAGCACACAACATCTTGGAAAACAATCGGCGAAGTTTGGATCCTTCTCTCACAAACGATGCAACAAAACCAGTTCTCAACGTACGCCTTCACGAGGAGTGGTCACCTTCAATGAACAGCGACAGTAAAATGATCATCACATTGAACTGACTAGACAATGATAACTTTCTATGTTATTCAAAAGAAATGCCAAAATGCCACAAAGTTCCCTTTTACCCTCAGTTCGAATCCTCAATATTCAATAGAACACCAGAAAGCGGGGATCCGAAAGTAGCTTAGTTCATTCCATACAAAATCCCTATTTAACCGAAAGCCACACTTCAGAAAATGTTCATACATTTGGGGGGAAATTAAGCAAATAAAAAGCGCGTCAAACTTGATAAGGAGAGGAAAGAAGAAAGAAAGCGAGAGTTTTATCAATTCGAAGAGAGACAACGAGGGAGCGTCAGAAGAAGAGAAGAAGACAAAAGGTCGTCCAGAGAAGAACACGGGTGGGAGGGAGCTAAGAACCAAGAAGGGGCCGGGACAATCAATGCGAGCCAGGCTTTGAAATTACCAAGCACTCGTCGACGCCATGAAAGCTACGCTTCTGAGGGAACAGCTATATTTATCCATAAAGGGGTTCCAGTATTCCACAAAGTGCTGAGCACAACGCCCAAGGGAAGAAGAAAGAAAGAAAATGACGCAACTGCTTCAACGGTGAAAGAGGGAACAAATGTTGTGAACTGGATTCATAGATCTGAATTTAAAAATGCGCCCTCTTAACATTTTTAAAAATTTTACTCATTAATGTTAATCTGTTACATTCAGAGTTCAGAGAGCTTGGGCACGAGACGGGGGCCAATAGGAGAAAAGATGACGGCAGAGTAGCAGGTATTTGACAGATTCTGCGTTTGGACTTCCAAGTTTCAACGAAGTCATGGTGCGTGTTCAGACTTGAGAGAGTTCTTAAAGAAGAAAGCCAGTAGGCAATGAATGAACGAAAAAGACTGGGAGTGAAGAGAGTGTGAAACAAGCAGGCGGAGGAAGAAGACAAATATTTAAAAGAGGGAAAATGAAAGGTAGGCTAAACCAGGGAAATTGAAGCTATGGGCTTGCGCTGCTTCCAAGAGGCTCTTTGATCATCAATTTACCTGTCATGCTCTATCATTGGTGTCGCCTTTAATGGTTCCTAACAATCACACATTTCACACTCCTTTTGGTTCAAATGAGCATTACTCTGTCTTCGCTAAATAAAGGCCTTCACCAGGTTTCTTTTTATTGCTATGTATTTCGTCAGTCCTTATTTATAAATATTTTTTTTTATTACTTAAAATAAATTGATATTTAAAAACAATAAATATATAAAAAATGTTATATTTTTATCATATATACCTTTATTTATGATAAGAGTATGAGAGAGAGTAGATAAAAATATGAGAAATAATGAGGATAAGATATGAAAAGAATGAGTATTTAGTAAGGATAAAATAGGAAAAAAAAGCTTACATTTTCAAACAAAAAGTGAAAGTTGCTTATAAAAGGGACCAGCTCCATGAGAGAAAAAGTTGCTTATAAATAGGACAAGAGGGAGTATACATGAGTGTTTGGGAAATACCCAAATCGTGATTTCAGAAGCTATTTTTTATAAGTCGAGATAAAACTTCTCTCACATACTTACCTCGTAATTCTTAAAAGCTATTCTCAAAAACTAATCCAAATACACACGTGAGTGTTTGGGAAACATCCAAACCGTTGTTTCAAAAGCTATTTTCTGCAAGTCGAAACAAAACTCATCTCACATACTTATCTCGTAAATCGTGAAAGTTATTCTCAAAAACTAATCCAAACACACTTTTTGATATTTCTCCTTCTATGTTTTCTGTGTGTAAAAACACATGAAAACTCATGAATAGTAAAATTTGTAAATAATTACCTATATACAAAATTACCTTTTATAAACAATAAAATTTCTAAATACCACTCGGATTTTTTTTATAATTCTAATTTAGAAAGAGAGGAAGATGTGAGAGAAGTTGAGAATATCATTTATAAATAAGGGTAAAATTAAAAGAATGCATCGATTTAGAATATATTTAATGAGTAAACTATTTGTTGTGTGTAAAAATTAGGTAATTTAAACTTATAAAAATAATCAAAGTGGTTGGTATCTATGAGCAATTTTCTATGAAAAAGAAGTTGGAGCCCACCAGACCTTTTCATGGTTTCAATTTTTTGGTATTGGTTATTAGTTGAATGCGTTTAATGTTATTAATGAGATTAAGGGGATTTTAAATTTTTCATCCACTTCTGTGTTGTTAGGGCTCTTAAATAGTAGGTGAAAAAATTAATGAAAAAAAAACTACAGTTTATTTGATCAACACAGTCATCACTTACTCGAACCATCCAATTCCATCCAAGTTTATTAGCAAAAAAAAAAAAAAAAACAGATTTATCCAATCAAACAAGTCATTACTAAAATCAAAGTTTGAATCTACATGCATAAATTTAACATGGTAATTCGTAGTGTATGTGTGAAGAGTAGATGCAATTTATCAATATAAAGTATGGTATAAGAACGAAGTTCCCTGCTTGGATACTTTTATGTACTTTAATAGTACGATTTAGTAGTATGGAGGCATCAGTTTACGCAACATAGCTGGAGAGGGAAGGTATGTTTGGTTTGGAGATTGGATAAGTGATTTATTTTTACTTAGACTTATAGAATCTTAAAATTAAAAAAAAGTTAGATTGGGTAAAATGATAAGTGTTTGGATTGGTGATTGGATAAGTAATTTATGTAAAAGTGAATGATGTTTGGTTTGTTTTTTTATAAGTGGCTTTTGTATTATTTAAGAGAAAAAATTATAAAAATTATGAAAAAAGAAAAAATGAAGGGATAATTGTGAAAAAAAATCTCATTGGCAACTTAATTGCCAAATGGGACTTGAAAAGATATCTACACACGGAGGGATTTTTTTACCATTTTCTCAAAAATTAACTTTGAAAATTTGGCAATGGTACAATTTTAAAGAAAATTATATCAAACTCTAATTTAAATTGGTACACTCTAAAAGTCTTTTCTATTGTGCACTTTAAATTTAAATTTTATAAATTATATCAAACTCTAATTTAAATATTAAATCCTAACTCATATTTTCACATAGCTCAAAATCTGACAAAATAAATCGATTAAAACCTTAATAATACCTCCAATAACCCAAATAAATTATTTAAACTAAATTTAATTGGGAAAAACACCATATAGAAACTAATTTATGACATGTTTATAAAAAAAATTGATTATAAAATCATAAAACAACTACATAATAAATCTAAATTGATTAAAATTAATTATTAATTATTCTCTACATTTCTACAATCATATATTGATAAAACTCAAAACTTGTCTAAACTCTTATCCTAAAGTATTTTCCAATTAGCAGAAGATTACTATTCAAATAAAGAGAAAATTATTTAGAACATTTTTCATAAAAGAAATTTTGTGATTAAAAGTGATTTTGAGTATCTCATTGATCCCTAAAGATCCTCAAAACAGAAATTATCGCTTGAGGCTTATTTTAAAAAGCTACACTTTGAGGCTTATTTAAAAATAACTTAAAAGCTGTTGAAAGTTATTGGTACAACGCCTAACCAGATATAAGAACTTTTTTTTTTAAGTCAGCAACTAACTTAAGGAGGCCATAAGTAACTTAAATTGCCTCCCACTATCGAAACAAACACATGCAGAATTTTCTGCATTCAATCAATCAACTTCCTCTCTTATCTGAAATTTAGTCAATGCATAATACTCCCTAAACTCATTAATATTAGAGGTGGATAACTAATATAGTAGTATTAAAAAATTAATTAAATTAGTTATTTATAATAAATACATCTCGACTCCTCTATAATACCCCCTTATAATTATATGCATTGTTTTTTATAGAAACCCTCTTACTATGCGCATTTAATAAAAATGATTTTTAAAAAAATTATAAATTTAAGATATATTAATTGTAGGGTTGAGATTTTAAATTTAATATCAAACTAAAGTCTTTGTCTAATTCCTGCTCCAGGATGAGGTACCTGATCTCCACAAGGATTGGTCTCTCATTATAGTACATTCAGAGGGAGAACCACATCACGGCAGACCTCCCAGCAAAAAAGGCGTTGAATGACACGTTGCTTAGCTATATGCAAATGGCTGCATTTAGAAATAGGTTTTTCTTCCATGGTTTTTGAAAGAACTCTTTGTCCAATTCATATTTTTGGGACCAGGGTTACTATTATGGATTGACATTATACATTTATGTTGTTGTTGGTAAGATACAAGTCATACCATATTAAGGGTCTGCCACTCTGATCTTATTTATAAGTTCATTTTGACTAAAAATTTTGGTCCTTATTATAAGTCATTTTTCAGAGTAATAAATGTGTTTAGTACTTTTCTACCCCTATTAATTACAATAAACAAAAAGAATTTATTCATGTTGACTTTTGAAGTCAATCATAGATAAGAGTAAAATTAAAAATTTATCCTATAGTTAATGAGTTAATTAACTCTCATTAGTATATGAGAATTATTTAATTTGGACTTATAAATAGGACCAGAGTGGTATATTTAAAAAAGCGGTGAAAAAACATGTTCATACAAATCAAGACAAAACTCATCTCATAAATTTATTTCGTATACTGTAAATTACGTTAGAAAAACAACTTCTATAGTTAATCCAAACATATACTAAATTGGAGTGCACATAACATAGAAAAGGGGAGTTTTAAGAAGGATAATGATGAGAGTTTTGTTTTGTTGGCAGGTTATGATTGAAGTTTCACATGGTAAAAAACACAAATGGCAGGTACAATATTGTTGAGGGATAATAAGTTGTAATTACCAGAGGAAACACTCACAGTGTAACATCATTATGTGTGTTTATGCACTTATGGACCACACCAGATGATGCTGGGGCCAAGATAGTGCTGTCCTGGTGGACAGCTGCAAATATTGCACTCTACTCCCCAACCACTTCCCCATTTCAAATTAAACTCCCCCCTCTTCTCTTTTATTTTTTTTGTTAAAAGATATTTTTGTAATAAAAGTTTACACTAAGGGGCAATTTTGCCATGGAAGTATAAAAAATGAAACAATTTTGCCTTTGCCATTATTTCGGTTAATTTTTATATTTACTTGACCAAATATACTGAATTGATAGTCCATATGTCATACACATTTTTTTTTTTGTTAAAGTGTGAATTTGCCACAGAAATTTTAAACCTAACTTTGAAAAAAGATGAAGTACATGACACATTAACTTCCGGTGCAAATTTATACCCTAACAAAAATGATGTGTATGATATGTGGACCACTAGCTTAGTATATTTGGTCAACTAGTGGTCAAAATTAATTAAGATAATGGTTATGGCAAAATTACTCCTTCTTTTACCCTTTCGGGACAAAATTACCCCCCAAAAAATTTTCAGGACAAAATTGGCCCTCAGTGAAAACTTCCAAAGTAAAATTGCCCCTTAATCATTTTTTCCAATTTCTCTCCTCCGTTTTCTCATACATTTTAAAATAAATATACTTATTATCCTACAAAAATGGATAAGTTGATGAGAATTTGATTCTAACCCACAGAATTTTGAATCCAAATCTAATTGTCCATATGAAAAATTTGGCCATGGGTCATTTGTAAGCACCTTTATAAAGATTATATTATTATAAAAGCGTTTTTTTGACCTCAACAACTCTTTAAAACCCAGTTCATGAACTTTTATTTATCACACGCATTTGTACAAAGTACATACATTATATACTTCTTTTATTCCACACCATAAGTCACTTTTAAATCGTCTTAATTTATAATATAAGTCATTTAAAGAGTAATTGATATTTATTTGTTA
Source organism: Inga leiocalycina (assembly GCA_963242795.1). Taxonomy (NCBI): domain Eukaryota; kingdom Viridiplantae; phylum Streptophyta; class Magnoliopsida; order Fabales; family Fabaceae; genus Inga; species Inga leiocalycina. Next base: position 9,938,789 of record OY725325.1, read on the forward strand.
GTTCTACCTATATAGATAGTGCTTAAATGTGACTTTTTATATGCTCTCTTTCATTTAAAACCTAATTTAATATGGGTGGAGTTGAACAAAAATTTCAATTTAAAACATATTCAATGAGTTAACTATTATTTTTTAATTCTCATGAATTAGTTAAAATATCTTATATTATAGATAAGAAGGAGTACATCTGATACTTTCCCTTTGCATAACTAAATTTAGAGTCTGTTTGGTTTGAGGGGAGGAACTTTACTCTCCTCTTCTCATTTTGCAACATAAAAATTCAAAGAGGGGAGGGAGAATTGGTTTGAGGGGAGGGATTTTACTCCACTCTCCTTATTTTGCAACATAAAAATTTAGGGAGGGGAGGGAGAATTTTTTGAAATTCCTCCCCCTCCCAGAATGGGGGATTTTGAGGGGAGGGCTAATATCTTGACATGGTGTGACTATTATACTTATGAAAGTTATAATTATTCAATTTAATAATTATAAAATTATAATTATTAAACAATCTACAAAATTCAAAAAATGACATAAATAAAATAAGGATGAAGTTGTCCGTATGAAAATATTTTACATCCCATTCCCCCATCAACCAAATAAGGTAACATTAAAACCCCTCCCCTCCCCTCTTATCAATCCAAATGAGATAATATTAAAATCTCTCCCCTCCCTTTCCTTTTCCTCCCCTCCGTTAAACCAAACAAACCCTTAACTAAAAGGAGTGAGCTAGTCATTTTATTTAGCACTGCTCATTTGGTGCTATGTATAATACATACAACTCACTCCCAACATCATTTTTTACCATAAACAATAAAATCCCAACTCTTGTTAATTTTATCTTAAAATTTAATAATTTTGTAATTTTTTACCCCTAGTTAATACTAATACATACTATAGCCCATGTGAATAAGGTCTTACACAATAATAAATTATAAGAGTAAAATTATGCATCTATATAAAAAATTTAAAGATATGACTTATAAAAATGATTTAAAAAAATCCTTCTCTAAAAGTATATTTAAACAAACTCTCTGTTGCCAAGGGATATTTTAACAAACTTATTAATATGTACATCCACGACTTTTACTCAATTGATGGGCACTTCTATAAATAATTTATTGATTGGGGTTAAGTTATATCAATAACGATTGTTTACGCCTCAATTATTTATATTTATTTGTTAAGAGTTCTTCCGTCAAACTCGATCAACAGAATTTGTTGGATGCTTCTTCCCATTAGTTCAAGCCTTCACCATCAGTTCACGCATGCTCAACTAACTGCTCTTGCATAGTTCGGGTACTGAACAGAATTGATCCCTTTTAATAACAAACTAACCAAATTCATTTTTGCTTCAGGAAATATCATGCACAACCAATTAACCATTAACATTTTGTTTTTCTGTTGGCAAAAAAAAAAAAAAATCAATACTTTGTTTTTCTTTTTCTTTGTTTTGAGTGACTTTTAGATAAAAACAAGTATTACTACAGTTTTGATTACTTTATTATTGAATGCGGCGCTTGAGGCCAGCTCGATCTTTTGTCAAAAAGTGAAAAAGCTTGATTTCACACTTCACAGTGGATGATACGATTATTTCAAAAAGTTTAATTTTTTCCCCAATTCATGGGATTATTACACAGTTTGGCTGTTGTTTTGTTTGAAATTGAATTAACCCAGACTCTTAATTCGAACCCATGCGCGAGATTATCGGATAAATCATCGGTCTTGAGCTTTAACATCACATCCCATCTTTTCTGGGTCATAGCGCGGCGTTACCTTTATGTGTGTTGTTGAAATTCAAATGGTCGCATATCTCAAGGGACAAAAGAAAGGGAAAGCATTAATTGAACTCAACAGTTGATCAATTAACAGTACAGAATTGTATTAATCAGGCTTGAAAATCTCAGATCTCTTGAGCGAGGAGTGTAAAAAAAAAAAGGGGAAAACAAGTAAAGGAAAGAGCCGCTCTCATTCTTATTATTCTTTTTTTTCCTCGCTTGAGTTGCAATTTGGAGTTGGAAGAGCAAATAAGTCTACAATTGGAAGGTGATGTGATGTGACGTGAGGGAGGAACCTTTTAAAATGGGATACCGTTGAATGGACAAGGAATTCCTGTTCGCACGTGGCTGTCAGGTTCCATTATAGATTGATAGAGGGAAAAAGGCCTTTTTATTGGCGGCCATCATTTCCTCGACTATGGACGGGGCAAGAAAAACATCATGTTCCTCAGCTGAAACCTCAACCCTAAAAAGCTGGTATAATATGTGATTTTCTGCAATGCCCGCTCCTCACCAAAACTGTAACAGCTAGCGAAACCTTTTATAAGTATGTTTGGATTAGCTTATTTTTTAAGAATAAATACTTATTACGTAAGTCTAAGATAAATTTTTTTTTATATACTTACCTCATATACTGTAAATTATGATTGATAAGCACTTATTGTTAAAAAATAAGCTATCACAAACGAACACTATAAAACTTATGAATTACTTAAAAGTGTGGATGTATTATTATTCAGTAAATAAATACTTGTAATAACTAATGAAAATGTGAGAAGTGAACTTAAAAGTATAACATTGTTAGTTGTTAAGCGAAAATTGATAATAACTAAAAGATGTGAGGAATACCCATATAAAATCTGGAAAAGAGTTGGAGCCAAAGATGAGAAGTAAACTTTTATATTTATATATATATATATATATTGCATTATGTATATTGAAATGCATGGACAGCCATTGAGCCACTAAGATTTTTGGCATGCAAGTGGAGGAGTCAAATCTCACCATCTAGACTGTTCAAATATTGATCGTATAGATAGAAAAGGATAAGAGAAGAGAATGAAAAGTTCTTTATATGTTTTCTCTGCTTTTGTTTAGGAGAGTTCAAGAGGCCCAAGGCTCATTCAACTTTTGTAAAACTAAATATCATGGGCCTTGATCTATCGGTACAGTCGGTCTCCAGAAGTTGAATGGGCCCAACATTTGGCCGAAGTTATTGGGCCGTTATATGCCGTGGGCAGTAAGAAATACAGTTGGCCCAATTACGATAGAGTCCATTTGTCGTTCTACCAAAAATATAAATCAGGGGCGACCTCTCGCGTACCACGTACGAAAGGGGGAAATTGGAACTGGAAGCTGGAGTGGCAAGGCTTTGTAAGGGTCTGAATTGAGTTTGTCTCTGCAATTCAACCAGAAGCGTGCATGTATTGGAGCGAGATAGAATCTGTGAAGGAGAGGCGGTGCGGCTCTATTCGAAGATGCTTCGAATATGTGGAAGCAGATCAGAGACAGAGAAGAGGGGAAAATCCGCCCAGAATCGTTCGCTCATCGCTTTAAGTCCAATCGCATTGCGCAGCTCCAACTTTCCAATTACAAAGATATTGTTTCTCCTCATAAAGGCGCCGTAAACTCGCTTCAGGTGCTCCATGCTTGTTTTTATTCATTCTTTTCAAATCATCAACTTCTTCCTGCTCCATTTCAACCTCGCGATTAGTGCGTTTTTACATCTCTAATTTATTTTCAGATAATCATTAGTTTGTTGGACTTGTCTTCCTTGAATTGTATTTTGGGTTATAGCAAGGTGGTGCTGAAACAGAAGTCCGTTTGCTCATTAAAAATGTGATATTTATCATCATACTTAGACTTTCACTGTGCCTGTCTTGTATCTTTAAAAGAGGAAGAACAAATTGTAAACCACTTTATTTTACATATGCCTATTGAACGTGATGTTCTAGCATGTGGAAATCCAAAATCCAATCTTTCTGACCTTGAAATCAGATTGATTTGACAGAGGGAAGATATTTGTTATCTGCTGCATCGGATGCTTCTCTAGCCATATATGATGTTCAACGGGCTACGGATTATGAAGCAGGTGGTTTGATTTCTAAACACAAGTGCATATTTGCTGTTGACAAGCAACACGATCTTGGGCACAAACATGTCATATCCTCGGCTATATGGTATCCAGTTGACACAGGCCTCTTCATTACGGGTTCATATGATCATCATATTAATGTCTGGGACACAAATACCACCCAGGTGACTGTCCTACATGAATCTTGATCTTCCTTTATTATCTATTTCCTTATGTCTTAATCTTACCGTTAATAATATGCGTTTATTTTCCTTTTCTATGGTTTATTTACAAAATTCTGTAGGTGGTAATGAATTTCAAAATGCCTGGAAAGGTCTATAGGACTGCAATGTCTTCACTGGCAACATCTCACATGCTTATTGCTGCTGGAACTGAGGATGTCCAAGTTCGCCTTTGTGATATTGCCTCAGGGGCATCTACTCACACACTGTCCGGTCATCGTGGTATGTATGCTGTATTTAAAAAATACATATAAATCCATAAGCCTCTGTCACAGTGCGTTTATATGAGATGCGGGAGAATAAAATGCCTATTTGTGTGAGTGTTCATAATTTCATGAGATGTTCTGTGATGGCAGACGGAGTAATGACTGCAGAATGGTCTACTTCAAATGAGTGGGTCTTAGTCACTGGGGGATGTGATGGTGCTATACGTTTCTGGGACATCAGAAGAGCTGGCTGTTTCTTAGTGTTGAATCAGTCTTCAACTCAACTCGGAAGGCGCCCACCAGTGCTTAAGCGTTCCATGATAACTAAGGTTTTTTTTTTTGAGTACAATTAAGGTTTTATTATAGTTCAGTAAATCCTTTTTCTTCAAATATTGATGCGTTGATGGTTGTGTTTTCTATTTTTAAAGCTGAAAATTATACACAACATTGTAATATATGGCTGAAGTTGCAGCAGATATTTAGCATGTTAGTTTCATGCGAAATATGATCCCACAGAAACGTGTCTTATATTGAAGACTGCCAAATTAATAATTTCAATATCATCACTCATGGGATTCAACATGTAATTCCTTGGTTGGACAGAATCTGAGTATAAAACCACATGCTGGACAAAGGAAACTTTCTAATGGGAGTGGTAGCAGAGAGTTGCCAATTGGTAAAGTATCTGCCAAGGGACCAATGAAGCAGAGATCACATCCAGGGATGCTGTCTACTCAAGATCGTGCAACTGCTCATTATGGTGCCGTGACTGGGCTAAAAGTTACTGAGGATGGCATGTATCTCTTAAGTGCAGGTTGCTTTTTATTTGCTATTGCAGAATTATAAGAATTATTCATGCAAAAGATAATTCTTAAATATGACTCCGCATAAAAGTTTTAGACTACCTTTGTATATTTCATGAAATCATCAAAGATCTGTGCAAATTGAAGTTGAAGTTCTTACTCTCTCCCCCTCTCTCTGCTTTTGGAACCAGGATCTGATTCAAGATTGAGGTTATGGGATGTTGAATCGGGATGCAACACATTGGTGAACTTTGAAACAGTGCGCCTACAAACACACAAGCCAATTCAATTGGCCACCACTCAAGATTCAACACTTGTTTTTGTTCCATGCATGAGATCTGTGAAAGTAATCCCTTCATATTCTTTATCACAACTTCCAAATTCAAATTAACCCATAAAATTACGTTAATGAATCCTGATAGAACATTTTTATATTTCAGTCATTCAATATGTGGTCCGGGAACACATACGCAACATTTCGTGGCCACTATGAATTTGTGAATTCCTGCTGGTTTAATGAGCAAGATCAGGTACGTTCATGGCTTGCTGTTCATTTTCTTGTAGAAAAGGGAAATACGAGGAGCCGAAGACTTTGTAATTGAATCTTCATGAAATGACATTGGTCTCAATTTTTATTATAGGAACGAAGTTTAGATTATGGGGCCTTATGATATGGCTCCATAATATGAGAAAAAATAACAATATACTTTTTTTAAAATTTAGGACTAATATATCTCTAACTTAGCAGAAGCTGCAAAGAAGAATCTCATCAACATAGCCATAGGCGTCTATTTAGATATAAAATATATGATTTTTTTAAATCTCCATGCTACCCATGACTACAATATAAAGCATTTTTGTGAAGTACTACTAAATTTCTGAGTTTCTACTTTATTTTTCATTTTTACATTCTACAGGAACTATACACTGGTGGAAATGATAGACAAATTCTGGTCTGGTCACCGCCTAGATTAATTGATGATGAGACGGTGCATCCTTGAAACTCAATCTTTTTTGGTTTACTAAGTTTGTTTGCTAATTAATTACCCTTTCCAAGACGTTATTGTCTGACCTTCTTGACATGAACTGCAGAATGGACAATCTGTCGAGGACCGGGATAACTGGAGCGACTAGATGTTTTTAGCGTCATTCTCCCTAGTCTCTGTGATTAATTCCGGTCATTTCTTAGGTTTCCTCCCACATTTTCCTCTATAGATCCAAAATGTTTGTGAATGTACCAAACTAAACCTAGTTTTGGTCGGGTACATTTGTCTTTAATACCAGCTCAAAACTGTATAGGTGTAGCTCTTTGCATAACATACGTAGATAAATTTGTTTGTATCGGATTTTCCGTCTATGTAGTTCATGATTTTATTCATATTTTCCTGTAAGTCATAGTATAGAATCTATAGATATAGACGTTTTCTTGGTATCATTACTTTGTGGTAAATAAAGTCGTATGTAAACAAGCAGTCTTTTACCCTAGCTTCATCGGACTCCTCCAAGTTTTTTTTACTGTTGCCGATTGTGGAGTTTCCGTAGACAAACTAGAAAAACGCTTGCGCAAATGTACATGCATCGATAATTTGAAAATTGAGTAAAATGTCATTCTATTAAAATTTATATTGAAATAACTTGACATTATTTATCTACTCTTACAACCTAAGATATCTAATTTATATTCTAATAAAACCCAATCACTTCTCTCTTCCCACATCCTCATGGCCGAACAATTTCAAACCTGATGCTCTTTACTAGCCACATACTTTCAACACAGTTTACACGTTCTAATTGCTATTTGTTCAAATTTAATGACTGGTCAAAAAACAGTAAAGAATTAAGAACAAATAAAAGTAAAATTAAAGCAATACATATTTAAATTAAAATTAACAGTACAAATGAATGAACATTGAAGTTCTTTAGAAAAAATATTAGCGAGACACTATAATATAAACAGATCCGTTTAGCAGGTTGCACAACCCTAATAGCAAGTTCCCCGAAACATCTCCTACCGTCCCAACATAAACTGCAACATGTCACACTCAGATTGGGACAAAAATATTTCTCTAAATCTAGCTATGGAACAAATATTCAAAGTAATCGTTTTTCTCCTTTACATAAGAAAATACAATTACAAACATGGCTGTAGAAAAGGATTCAAGTACACTCCTAGAAGGGCAGTCACATTTTGAGAATGAATACATCACATCCCATAGTTACATCACATTATTTCCATGCGATACTGTCTCTACTTGACCACAGACATGCACACCATTCTCATAGAAAGAATATGAAAATGAGGCTCTCACGATTTACCTAGATGTGAATTGCATTTTTTGTAACTTATAAATAATATAATTTTTTTCTTCTGGTTTTGTATTCTATGTAGATAGATTATTTGTTTGGGTATCTGTACAATGGGGCTTTATACCAACGTGATGTCATGGGGACAACCAGAGCGATAATGAATGATTGAATTCCCGGCGGTCATCATAATTCCGGTCTCCAGTCAATAGCTCATGACTTCTTCACCCATATTCACTGCGTAATGGCCCAAGTTTCTGCCCTGTTAGCAGAAAATTCAAAAATAATAATAAATAAGGATCGCTATAATGGTGAACCTGCAACACAAGTGGGTATTCTTTACAAGGGGAGAAAATGCAAACCTCAGATAACATCCGTTGCTTTTTAAGTGATAGTGCCCTTTCCTTGCTTAGAATTGAGTTCGAAGACTTGAACATTCTCTGCAAGAGAATATAATGAAGATCAGAGTGATAAAAATTAAAACAAAAATACAAGCTACCTGATAAGCAGCCAATTAGATAAGAGGAAAATCTCCAATAAAATGCAACACATGATGGCTAAGTACAACCGAAGTAAGAAATCACCTTTTCACAATCAGTCATTTGATGTACTCTGTCACTCAAGTTCCTTCTCTTGGGTGTGAAGTTGAAGACATCATGAAGAAGATCATTTTCCTGGTTTTCCAAAGGAAGTTGGGGGATAAAACAAGAGGGGCAGGAGGAATCACCTAATCAGAAAACACAATCTTTCCAGAATATATGATAGAAGACTGCCAAGAGAAACCCACCTGCAAGTGCTTAACAAACCCTCCACCCAAGAAACGCTTGAGAAAGTTGAACTGCAAGAAGAAAAGTGTAAATTAAAAAACCCAACACATAAAAGGAGAGCTCCGTAGGAGATAATAGAAGGAACAAGAAATACCTGAATCACTTGGGTCCATGATGATGTCTGCAGCAAATCACCATTAAGCTTCATTGAAATTTCAGGAGAGTGACCATGCTGTTATCACAAGCAATATCAGTTCACGAGCCTAAGTTAACCACAAACTATTTAGAGCTTGAAATAATAAGCAATGAAGACATAAATTACCTCAAAAAATTCCAAGATATCTCGAAACAGGATCTTCTGACTGTTCAGATCTTTTTTGGAAGAACCTTTTCCGCCAGCTTCCACTGAAAGGTTTCTAACTTGATTTATGACCTTCCCTTTTAAACCGTGGATATGCGCATAACTTTCCCGTGGTTCACTCTCTTCTCCAAGCATGTCACTGGCACTCCTAGGTTCAGCAGACAAATTCTCGATAACTCCAATCTCAAAAATTAGAGCCAGTGCTTCACCAGCAGCTTTACGCATAGATCGGTCTTCCTTGTCTAGAAGACTAGACAAATAAGATATGTAACTGCATGAAAAATTCGAATTTAGAGTCAGATTCATTGGTCATCTTTGGCCTTGGGTAATCTATGACAGCAACAAGCAAGATAATTTGACTAATGACAATCCATAGCCACTGGCAAAATGCAAGAATTGCACATAATCGAAGGGCAGGAATGGAATGGAGCAGGTTGAGCAGCGAGAAGATTGCTTACTTTTGCCAATTTTTAGAGTTTAGCTTCACTTCATCAATGGTGGAGAGGAGAAAGGACCAAGCAGACACGATATTGGTTATCAACAGAGCAGAGGGTTTGACCGTAACTACCTAGAAAACGAAATAACTCAAGCAGTAAATTTAAGAAAAATGAGGAACATCAATGTAGAAAGAAATCATTCTTATTAATCATTAGATTGTAAGCACTGATCGCAGCTCCAAATTATTATCAGAAACGCGTCACACTTACAAAACTATCCTACTAGCAAGAGTGTTAATCAGCAAAATTAATTTTAATTAATGAGAGTAAAAACTGCAGAACAACATAAACATTTTTGAAACAGAACCTACATTGGAACCAAGTTTAGGATTGATTATCTGCCACATCATGTCCATTGATCTCTGAGTCTCCTCTTGATCATTCCCTCCAACAAAAGTGATAATAGCCAAGCTCTCCACCAACTATAAAATACATGGAATTGAGCATAGAAAAACAAAACACCATCACGGCCGCTCAAGAATCATTCGAGAGAAATTGAGCACGAAACCGAGAATAATTTCGGAAAAAAACTTACTGATATCTTTGAAACATCTGATCCCAATGAAAGAGATTCGTCAAGAGAACGGATGGATTCTTCAAATATCTCACGTGCTTTATCACCATATCCAGTAGTCAATATCAACAAGCCTAGAAAAGAGTTAAAATAAATATTCAGGTAAACGAAGGCAATGTGGAACCCAAGCACGTTGATCAAATTCTTACCAATGACATGAGATGCCAGAGCAATCTCCTTTGCAGAGGCCTTTTTGGATCCTTTTCTTATTGAACCAACACACTGATGCAATAGGGTGGCAAATCTAGAAAGGACAGGTAGTAACAGGTACACAACCTTAAAAGAGTGAATTACCCATGATTTAACAGAAACTTTTTATAGTCTGACTTGAATTAAAACCCTGAAAATCAAAGAGAAGGATGCCCAACGAAAGGGTTTTTCATTTTCAATTACTGAAGATGCGGTTCCATTCGACAAACCCAGCAATAGCAATCTGTGTTAGTGTTGCTATTGCAGCAATAAAGCAAACAGCATAACGAAACAAAATAGTAAAATAATATAATTTCCAATTTATATGAGAAATGCTTACTTCTCCTCCACAAACTCATGCTGCATATTGTTACTGAATGCTTCAACAATAAATGACAAAGCATTCTCCCTTGTGGATCCCCTTCATCCAAGAAAACAACAAATGTCCTTCAGACCCAAGAAGGAGCAGAAATAAGAAATGGGCATGAAAAATATACACCATATCAATTTGCAAAATATGACAAATATGATTCCATTAATCACATCATTGCAAGGCTAAAGCTCTTCTATGCGTAGCCATCGTAGAAGTCAGTAAGTACTAACGACCTCTTTTCATCTAAAGCGTCTAGAGCTCGGTCGAGCAAGCTATCTTGATCTAAGTGCACTTCTTCAGCCCCTGACACCTCCAAGAGAGCAGAACGGCCAGGTGAGAACAAGCTCACACAACCGTCATCATCGCTATCCAACATCGCAGCATTTCTACGCTGGGAACCTGCAGTTAATAAGGTATATGTACTTCAACATTCGCCTCGATCATGGTTATAATTTTTTTTTTATGGGGAAAAAAAACGAAACAGCCCAGAAACCCAAAACATTTTAACAAAAGCATGAGGACGTTGGGGCAATACTAAAGCAAACAATTCCGTTGAATTCAATCATACTACATACTTTTGATATTGACGCATACTGATTGCCTGTACCGAACAAAATTGTACCGAGGTAAAGGGATTTACACAATTAACAGAGAAATTGAATTGAACCATTATCAATCAGACGACCTACCAACAACAACAAAAATCAATTCCTTAGCAAAAAAGAGGTGGGATATAGGGCTTACGCTTTCCCATGGTGAAGGAACCTTTGCCTGCTTCTTCGTGTTAGAAATTGTGATAAGATTAAATGGCAATGTGGAAGAGAGCCTACGACGTGTGATATCGGTGGGACTGATTTGAATAGAAATGGGACAGAAGAGGGAAACTAAACCGGTTAAGTTGGATGAGGAATGAGCCATTAAAATTGAAAAGATGTGCGTCCGAAAGAAAAAAGTTAGATAATAGAGGTTTTTACGAAACGGAGATTCAGCGGCACACACAGATGCGAGAGGCTACGAAGGATTCTGATACTCTTACGTGGCAAATTAATACTCCTTCCGATCCTAATTATAAGATAAAATTGATTTTTTTAGAGAAATTAAGAAAGTCAATTAAATCACTTTAAAGCACTTATATTTTTAATATCCTTAGATTATATATCTAGCTTCTTTAATTTCTTTAAAAAAAAATCAACTTTATCTTATAATTAAGAGGAGAAGAAAATACCCTTGATTAGGCCAGGTCAATTTTTTGGCGCCTAAAAATTGATTGCGGTTTGAAGGATCGACTTGCATGCATGGTTAGCTTCTTTTAAACGATAAGTCAGCTAATTTTCTATATCTCTCTTCTCCTATCATCATTCTTATCTTAAAATATCTGTGAGATTGTTTCCCTTCAAAAAAGTGTCCGCGATTTTTCTTTTTATGATATTGAAATCCCACCTTTTCTCTGTGTACTATTTTAAATCCAAAGCTCCCTTGGAATATTCAACCCGGAGCGGAAGAAAATATGGCTTATTACTGCATGGTGCTATGGGAAAATCTTTTATTTTAGTTAAACCAAAAAAATTTTGAAATTTCCCTGCATCATTCATTTAGGTTAAAATGAAATTATGTTTTGTGGGTAAAAAGATAATAATACACTTGTTTAACCTTTTTCATAAAAATATTTATAAAACAAATAAAAGTATTTATGAAACAAATAAAGAGATTTAAAAGAAATCAAGAAGTTAACAATAATATTTTGGTCATTCAAAAGATAAATAAGGGAATTTAAAAGATAAATAAAATCATTCACATTCACAAAACAAATAATAAAGGTGTCTATAAGATAAATAAAAGAATTCCAAAGAACCCAATGAGTTAAAACTATTTTGACCATTTACAAAAAAAATAAGAGAGTTCGCAAGATAAATAAAAAGATTTAAAAAAATTAGGTAAGGGTATTATTATTTTTTTACCCACAGAATTTAATTTCATTTGAACCTAAAAGAGTACAGTGGAGTCTAAAAAATTTTTTGGGTTGACGGAATAAAGTCCCTTCAATATAGGAAACAACTGGAAATTTTCCTTTCTTATATGTTATATATAAATGTTGATGGTATTGAATATTGATATATATAACTGACTTGCTGTTTCCAAAAGGAATAACGAATTGATTGATAAGGAGTGAGGTTAGGAGCCCCAAGAAATCAATGGTAGGAAGAGAGGGAGGCGATTTGATATAGCTCCAAAGAAGGGAGGGATGTAAAATGCTTTGGACACAGCTAATTAATAAACTGAAATGTTCGTCTACTATCCGATCATCGCCGGAAACATTATATGAATGAATGATACCCCATATACAGAACACCGATCATCGCCGGAAGCATTATATGAATGAATGATACCCCATATACAGAACACCGACACGGCGATATATTGTGTGACTCTTTATTTGATGATTATTATTATGCCGTTGAAGGCGCATACTAGCTACTTGCAAAATTTGTAATTCCAGTTTATTATTGCGTTAATATATTGCTGGCGGCATTAATATTGTTAAAGTAAAGAACAGTATTGAACCAATCACCAAGTGGACAAAGCTAACTGCATTCTGGACTCTGAGTGCCTTTGACTGTTCAATTGTGATGGGATAAGTATGGTCTAATTGATAAATGGGTTGGCTTATGACCCTATTGTGAGTTTAAATTTCATCGATGTGAAGATTTTATTGGTAGGCGATCTGTAAGTACTTCTGTACATAAGCGTTATTTGAGTCTGAAGACTTACCCTGACCTTGATAAGTCTCGGGATCTAACTCATCTAAATTTTTTTATTTACAAAAAAAAAGAGCAGCGTCGTCGTTTTTGTACATATTTCGTAGACTCTGGTAGTGGGCTTGACAGCTACTCGGAGTCACACAAAATGGGCTTCACACGCCTCATGCATAGCTTATATGATTTGGACAACTTAAACAAGCTAAGGCAATCTACATATTTGGACTGTCATTGGGCTTCTAGAAGAATCCACACAACCTTTTGGAGCGAAATTGAATATGCTTGTGTTTTTTGCCCTAGCAGTTAGCAGGTTGTTGAAAATCTCATTTACTCCTTGAGTTCTTATTCAGGAACGTAACTCTTGTACTACTATATATGTTTTGTTTTAAGTGTTACCTTTTTTTCATCTAACATCCCTAATTAATTAATCATAAAACTTCTAAACTAATTAACTTCTATTGAAAAATAATTTTGAGATTTTACAAGAAATAATTAATTTTCTCAACTTATGCATATAGTAGTTCATTGGAGCTTATAATAAGAACCAGAAAGAGTAATTTCTATCCTCATAACTACTTGTGGTGGACCAATGATGCTGGAAGCGGCAAGAACAAATGAAGAGAGACAGTAGGGCAAAAAATAGGCAGACTCTTCACAAGGAAGGTGAACACAGCAGCTAGCAGCAGGTGATATGGTTTGGTGCATTATTAATTAGTTATACAACACAAAATGATGTGGGCATTGGCATGGAACAAGAGGAGCTAGTTTCTCTATTATGTGTATTCATGAAGCCCCAAGTGTTTGGAAATGATCGATGCCATTATCGCAGAGTGGTTGTTTCAGAACATGGAAACACGTCCAAGAATCCAAAGGGCCACGTGTTGGGATTGAAGGTAAAAAAGGCAAACCCTCTTTATTATATATTATATATGAAAAAAAGAGGGCCTTGAAGACGCAACACGCAAGGCATGGAGAATGATGGTGGAGACTCACTGGATCTAATACAGGCATGTGAGCACACTGCCCACTGGCTTTCTGGGGAGCGCCAGTTAAGTTTGAAGAGAGAGAAAGGGACAGTCAAAGCTTTGGAAATTTCAAAACTCCAACACATACACTCACTGAGCCTTGTGAAATGCAGTGCTAGATCTCTGTCTCTGCACGCACTTTTGTTGAATGAGAGATGCCATGAGAGTTAGTGTTTGTGGGGTACATAACACCTTCCCTCCCTTCTTTCTGTGTCATATTATTTATACAACGCACCTACTCCTACAATTATCCTCCTGCTATATAGCTATATATATATATATTCACTTTCTTTTGCATCACTTTTATGTTTTAACTAAGTTCACCAACCTAGCTCCTGTTGCTTTAAAGTCGCTTTCTTAGCTTGTTTGTTGGTTCTAGTATCGTCACTCATATTTATTCACTTTCTTCTGCATCGCTTTTAACTAAGATCGACGTGTCTGGCTTTCACAGGAATATACATATTTATATAAATAATTGAGAGAATATCATTAAGATACCAACTATAAAAAATAATATCAGAAAAATTCTCATTAACAAATGAAAGAACGATTATTAATAAATTATGAAATTTATTAATATATTATTTTTTTGATCAAACCATACCCCATGCTTTTCCATGATTCATCTGCTTTCATAATTGAATTGGTCAATGATAAGAGAATGGGAGAGATCAGTCACAGTACACAGTGCAGCTTTTACTCATGACTACTACTGTCATTCCAAAAGTCTTTTAGTTCGTTTCAACCTTCAAATTACCTCTTTTTTTAAGTACTATAACTGAGCATGCATAGCTTTAATTTTGTCAAACTAACCGGACCCAAACCATTCAATAGAGGATAGATTCTATGTGTTGATGAGTGTGTGTGTATTTTATTTTCTCCGAGCGTCATTAATTAATGTGCCCACTAATATTCAGCCGCATTAATTGAGCACACTATTAGACTGCATGACGGGACACATTAACAATTTGCAACTACTGTTATATATATATATATATCTTTAAACTACTGTTGCACTTACCCTTGCATATACTCTATATTGATTATAGAATTCTCCTCGGTGGGGGAAAAATTAAAGTGAATGGGTAATTTATACTGACAAGATGCACGGAGGAGGGGAAAATTAAAGTTCATTAGATGAAGTGTCCAGATAATATATATATATATATATATATATATATATGCAGCCCCATGCATACCTAACTTGCGACTTTTTTCATAAGGACGACTTATTGCCAATTTGACACATCCATCCTAAGTCCCACTTCTACTTATTGTCTGTGTGTGTCTTTATTTTTAACGCAGAGTAGTTTTAATCTCTCTTTTATTTTGAACTTCAAAAATTATAATAAAAATTGCTACCTGGTCGAAACTCCATAGCCTATTCACCAGTCATTCTTTTCCATTATTAATATGATGTTTCAATATGGTCTAAACAGAGCTAATATTTGTGGAGAATTAAAAACAATCAGCGTAGAAGTATATATAATGTAAAATATGATATAATATAATTGCTGTCTTATTCTCTACTAATTGAATTTTTTTTTTTTTTGCTATCAGTTTTCTCGTTTCCTACTGATTGCTTAACTCAGCTAATTATATCAATAAGACATATCACTGGACTATGCTTTTTGAATATGAAGAAAATCCTTGTTTGCTTATCAATACATGTGAATGTGGGGTTAATTAATTCGGAGAGAGATTTGTGAACAACTTGAGGTATTATATATATATATATATATATATATATATATATATATATAGATTACTCATTGCAATTGAAAAGAAGAAACATATTTTAAAAAAATTACTAGATTTTGATTTATTTACATAATGAATAATTAATTAAGTTGCTTTATGGTTGGATGGATTTGGAGGATAGCGATTTTGTTCTCCTTTCCTTATTTGGCTAAATAAAATAGTAGGCAGAAAGTGAGATAAATTTCCCTACTAAAAGTGAGGGTATTATTATGGAAGTATCATTCTAATTTCCCTTCTAAAAGTGAGAGTGATCAGATTGAAGGGAAATTCCAGTTAAATGATATTAATTGATTACCTTCGAGGTAGGCATATTTCCTTTATTGAATGTTCTGATTTAGAAATCGAGAAGTAATTTAAGCCTGTGTTTGGAAACACATTTTGGGAGCAGATAAGTCCTTATTATGTAAGCCGAGATAAAACTCATCTCACATATTTACTTCGTATATCGTGAATCACGATTTATAAGCACTCATTATCTAAAAATAAGCTATTCCAAACGAGTACTAAATACCAGTCTTGCAACCTCCCTTTCCATTTTCCCTCCTATCTAATTATATATTGACGCATGATTATATATTACACGGGAAAACCCATTAAGCACTTTAATAGAAAAATCAAAAGATCCGTTTTAAGATTATTTGAAGCAAAAAAGATAAAAGGGGACACTTCATCTCGCGAGTTTAACAACAATTAATGCATATATGTTTCTCTGAGTTACATCTCTCAAAAACTCATTACAATCATAATACATTTCATGACTTGAAAAATGTTTGTAAAAATATTTACAAATTATCCTCTAAATAAATGCCCACACCATAAACACAAATTGAACTCTCATCCTTCATGTGGATTGTTGTCAAAGTCTTTCTATTGTTAATTAGTTGAACATACACAATATTTGCTTGAATTTTCAAGTGATCTTTTTTACAAAAATCAATTACATTAAGCATGTTTGGATTAGCTTATTTTTCAAGAATAACAACTTATTACGTAAGTTAAGATAAAACTTCTTTCACATACTTACTTCGTATACCGTAAATCATAATCTATAAGCACTTATTGCCCAAAAATAAACCATCCCAAACAAACACTATTTGTCTTACTCAAAACGTAACCTGAGGTTACACTATTTGGAAAGTTGTGACCTTTTAATCTCATCCGTTTATGCATGTGATCCAATAATAGTATAACTTGAAGAGGATTATATGGTGTCCTTTTTTTCTTAAAAAAGGGACGGACAACGTTAAAAATTGACCTTATCAAGTTCTTTATATACGAAACAAATAACTGATTTGTAAATATTATGAAAATTAGTTTATTTATTTATTTATAATAAATATACGTTGATTTTTCTAAAATACCATTTTTAATTATAAAAACCTTTAAATAGAAACTCCTTTAACATATGTAAAATAATTAAGCAAGGTTATCAAACTCACAGGACATAAAATGGTATCGTAGCCTCGAATCATAAACTTGAAAGAGTTTATTTTTATCATTAAATATGTATTAATAGTGTACAATTAAATAATTAAAATATAAAATATGACAACAATTTGATTTAAATATATTTTCAATCCAAATAATTGAAATTTAAACCATCAATATTAATAATTTATCATACCCAACAAATAAATTTTTATAATATATATATATATATATATATATATATATATATAAAAAGCCTCTAAACATGATCAAATTGAAAAAGTTAATACGGGTTTAAAAGTAAATTAGCACAATTTTAAGTTAAAAACGTAAAAATGATAAATCCAGTATATACATTTGCAAGTTTGGCCGGATTTACAACTAACATGAGTTTTAGGGTAACTCAATACGATTTTATAAGGTAAAAAGGTAAAAACAATAAACTTGAAAAGTCAGCACACAAGTTTGACAATAATATAATATAGTTACTTTAAGGAAAAATATCTGAATTTGAAAGATAAATAGATTAAAACCTTATATTTATGATAAACCCAACATTTAAATATTAGCTCATATATTAAGCTCGGTGGATAGTATAACAAAGAGAGACTAATTAGCTGTCATAGGAAGGAAAAGGAAGGTAGCAGGTAGCTAGTAGCTAGGTTCATGACTTTATATATATACACTCACACACACAGATAAATATACAGCTGGCCCCGTAGGAAAATAAAATGGAAAAGAAAAGGGAGAGAAAGGCTTTAATATGAAATTTGACGTATTCATTTGCAATGCTTGCGGGGGTGGGAACAAAATGCATGTGGAAATATGCTTCCAATATATGTAACTGCGAGATTGGGACGACGATAGATAGCAACATCACATGCAGAACGTCGTCGTACGGAGGCGCCAGGAGGGTCGTCTGTGCCACCTAATTGAGTTTTTGTTGACATCTCAAGCAGCCTCCATCGACGAGGACAAAACTTCTCTATTATCACCTACACTTGTTGTAAATATTGCATACAGATGTGTCAAAGGAAGAGTTTTTCCAATATTATTGGAATACTTTAAAATGAAGAGATGTGTCTTAAAAAGTTATGTCCTAATAAATTAAGAGATTTTTGTTGGTTCATGAATCAACATGATTCATGAATTTAATATATAGTTATGATTTCTACTTGAAAATATGTAGTCTTAAGAGGCACCTTTTTAAGGCATTGATTCATGTTTATAAATATCCCAACCGTGATACCATTTGGAAGGAGAGAAATACAAGAAGCCTCGGTAATCTCCACTAAGTTACTTTATCTTCCGCCAGTTCTGTTGCCCTGTATCCTAACAGGAAGGGCTCGTTTAATCCTGGGGAGATGCCGCTTCCTATTTACTGAAGGGGCTGCGGAATATCTCTTAAGGACAGTGTTCTCAGATGCGACTCGAATAAAATATTTTCTTGTTTCTTTGCAGATTTTGCCGACAATCTTAAGAGATATTTTTCGTGCTTATATTGGAAATGCATCATGATGAGCGTTGAAATCAAATATTTTCTTGTTTTTTTGCAGATTTTGCCTACAACACTCACTCATCATCTCATTTCCCTCCATGCTCTGTGTTTTTATATATTATACACACAAAGACTAATGGATATGGGGATTTCTCTTTTTCCCCATCATCCATAATACATGCCCTAACCCTGCCATCTGAAAAAAAGCAACACAGTATATATATGGAGCGACGAGAACACTTTCACAAGCTGGTGAAGGCCCGAGGACACGATGAAATTATTGTCACACGCACACCAAAAATTGCAATTAATAATTAAGTTCAATCTATATCTTATTTTATTATTTTGGTTTGGTGGAGGGAGGGATTGGCGATGGATCTCTGTGTTTTTTCCCCCGACAGCGATGGATCTCGTAGTGTTGTGTTAAATTTAATTTATTAAGGGTATTTATAAATCTGGGTGTTCAGATATGTGTATGTGAAGAATGGATATGGCTTCTCTCATTTTCTTTTTCCTTCTGTTTTCATCTTTTAATCCCTTCATGATCGTTAAATCAAGATCTAATTATTCATATTTAATGTTTTATAAAAACATCGTTGCAGTAAAAGAAGGATGAGAAGGAAATATTAAATATATGAACAATTCAATATTGATCTAACGGTTATGGGATAAAGGATGGGAGCGGAGTAGAGAAGAACTCCCTCCGGTCCTAATTATAAGACAAATTTGATATTTTTGGAGAAATCAAGAAAGCCAATTAAATTACTTTAGAATATTTTTATTTTTATTTTTTCTCCAAACTAATTAATTTGACTAATAAACTAATATATAATCTAAGGATACTAAAAATATAAACATAACACTTTAAAATAATTTAATTGGCTTCCTTAATTTCTTCAAAAAGGTCAATTTTATCTTATAATTAAGACCGAAGGTAACACTAATTAATCAGGGAGATGGATGTGAGGAGGTGAGAGAGCGATGAGGAAATGTGGTGGAGGGTGTGATACTGTGATGCAAAATGCGGATCCAGGGCTGAGATCTAATTAAGATTATGTTTCAGAGTTAGAATATCGAGTCGTACGTACTTCTTAATCTGTTTCTTCCCCATGCATCATGTCCATCTTATTTGGGAAGAAGTGTCTCTATTGATTTTTCTCTCTATTTACTTTTCATTGAATGTATCTATTATTATATCAACTTATAATAGTTGAGATTTATCAAAGTAGATTTTTGTTATAATAATATTATTTAATCTCAACTATTGAAAGTTGATCTACTGGTAGATACATTCAATAAAGAATAAATGAAAAAAAAAATCAATGATGATACCCCTCTCCTGTTCGTTTTAGCTTCTTACGGCGAGCGTACTGTTCAGAATACAAGTTTTGTGCCCATGGACAACTTAATTTATTATACAAATTACTTCACAATTATTCCCAACTCACCATACTTGTAGAAGGACCAACTCACAATTTCATACCTAAGAAAGACTTAAGTGTGTGCTTGGAAAGCATCCAAACCATGGTTTGCGCAACCCGAGACAAAACTTCTCTCACACACTTACATCGTAAGTCGTAAAAACTATTAAAAAAACCTAATCCAAACACACACTTAAGAAAGATACTTAGTATTATTGAATCAACAGAGGTCCTAGGCACATATCAAAACATTGTTATATGTTCTATCCGGTTTTTAATGTATGACCTAATTGAGGAGCGACACTCATTTTAGTGCTCATCATAATGATGAACACTAAGAGCTTTTCAACATTGAGAATCGTTTAGATCTAATTTAGATGACTAAGATAATTTTTTCTTACTGCTTTTTCAAAAAAAAAATATTTTAGTGTGTGCAGGATATATAAAATAAAGATCATATTTTAATTAACAATTTTTCAAAAAATGATTTTGTATTTGAAAATCAATAATTAAAAATCTTTAATCTATACTGTTAAGATTTTATTTGGATTGTAGAGATCTCACTAATGAAAAACTCTCAATGGTTATCATTGCGATAATCACTAAAACTGGTTCTATTGGGGAGTTGATTTTGTTCTTAAATGCAAAACCTATTTTTCAAATTTGTTAATCTTCTATTAATTTACTACTATTTATACTCCCTCAACAATAATTAAATAAAAGAGGAATGGAAGAAGTTAAGGAAAATGATTAAGGTGTTTTAGAAAAAAATATATGTCATATTAACTAACTCAACTAATTTTTTAATCAAATCAAATTTGATAAATATATCTTATATTAAATATTAGAGAGAGTATATAATAACCTCAAGTTCTTTATATGAGATGTAGTTTATAATACATTTGCACTAATAACTATATCTTATGTTAAAGAGGGGGGTGTAGTATATACATTTAAACGTGCATACATACATACATACATGCATACATGTATATATATAGCCTCAACCGATTTTGTTGGACTTTCGCTCAATCTAATGAGGTATCGTGGGTGATATTTTTTTGTGTTTTTAATATAAAATATATTTAGAGAGTTGATCTCTGTCCTAAATATAAGACAAAATTTTCATATTTATCAATTATTTTTTAATTTACCTCTATTGATATTCCCTTAATAACAATTAAGGAGTGAAGGGAATGATGGAATTAAGGAAGATAACTATGATGTTTTAGAAAATACATATCATATTAACTAACTTAACTAGATTCCTTAATCTAATAAAATTAGATAAATATATCTTATATTAAGAATTTATGGAGTAATATAATAGCTTGTCCTTTATGTATATTCCCTTCAGTCTCAATGATAAATAAAAAGGCTGTCTCACATTGTTTAAAATGAAATACTTATTCGTTATACTCCCTCCGGTCCTAATTATAGGACATATTTACCTAACTTTAGAGAAATTAAGAATAATTGTTAAGTTAGTTAATCTTATTTATTTTCCTAAAATACCCTTGTTATAATGAACTCATGTAGTTGAAGTTGAACCCATAACAACGATAGAAGAAAAAGACAAAACCTTTCATTGTAACGTGGTTCTTTTTTTAGCTTTTCCTATTTTTTTTCAAGAGATTTTTTTTAAGATTATGAAAAACGACGTGAGGGGCATCTATACTAAATAGAATATTGATATATGAATAATTTATTTTTTATTTTACTATTACATAACAACAGATTAAATAACCAGGGGAAGCACCAAACTTTTGGGTAATTATGACAAATCCATAATCTTATGATTTTGTAGCTGAAAACTGTTATTGGAGGGATATGGAAAAAAAATTAGGATTTTGTGGTGGTCGTTTGTTAGTTCATTTACCTGCAGCCCTGCGACGTTGATAATGTTAAATTGATTTTCATACCCTTTATTCTTATTAAATAAAAGAAACAGTAGAATTAAGGTGTATGTAACATTAATAAATTACAAATATTACTCACTTTATAGAACACATATGTGTATTATAAAATTATTATTGTGTTTCATTATTATTGAGAAAGTATCAATGGGGGTATTTTGGGAAGAAATTGACAAAAATTAAAATTTTGTCCTATAATTATGACAAAGATCAACTTTCAAATGTTGTCCTATAATTAGGACCGGAAGGAGTACATATCTTTTTTTTTTTGGGTATAATGATGGTCATTTATTACAACAAATTCGAACTATTCATCTTTTCTAATTTTAAATAATCCAGGAGCACAGTTGAAAACATGCGTTAATTCTACTTGAAATTAAGTAATTTTTGTTTATAATAGAGCATATGGAGGTAGTTTATGCTTATAGCCTTGCGCTGCGTACATTCCATGCATCTTGAACTCACGAACATTGAATAATACATTGAAGACAACATCTCAGTGCCAACACAAAAATAAAGTATAAATGAGTCTCAATCAGATATTACAGCTATTATATTTAAATTAATACTATTATATTAATTTATTTTCTCATATAATGGCGGGAGCACCAATAAAAGACTAGTGGAGGTACCGAAGGTGCCAATCACCATTGTCCTTTTCAGTTTTTTAGATTAATCCACCGGTATCCGATATTATTAATAATTGATTAGTTTGATTCATGAAAATGTATGTCCATAATGGAGGAGGGTTACTTTCAAATAATTATCATTATTGTATACTTAAAACTCGAATATGAGATCACCGCTGATTAAATTAAAATAACTTACAGTCAGTTGATTTAACGTTTTGGTGGTTGTCCTTTTCGGTTTATTATAAAGGGTGAGGATCGGATTTACTTAGTCCCAAGTTGACACCTCTCAGATTTCCCCTTTTTCTTTGTTGACTTGGGAGACTTATAGTCTTCGTTACTAGTATTATTTAGAAAATAAAAATACCCTCTTTCAGGTTTTTTAATTATTAGACATTGACCTGAAACTGCAAATTATTTTCGATGCGACAAAAACAGCTGGCTTTAACTTCGGGCAAGGTAATTAATAGATTAAAATTTGTCAGTTCATCCAGTACATTTTTGAGTGGGGAATTGAATATTTGGCTTTTGAAGTTTTAACACTTAAAAGTTGACAAAATTTAATCAGATGCAAAATACTATAAATATACAATATATTTTAGTATTCTGAAATAAATTAATTTGAATTTTTAGCATATATATGGATATTAAATACTAAAAAAAAAGGTGTAAAAATGAATTCACTCATGATGCGTATAAATCCAGATCAGATGATTCTTCATGTTGACCATAAGAGTGTTTCATGGAAATCATTAAATTTTTGTTATTATCTTTCCGATGCTATATAGAGAAGTGTAATACATACATACATACATATACATATACATATATATATATATATATATGTTGTGCCCAGAGATTAAGATATATATGAGTACGTTAGAAATAACACCGACAACAAAAAAAAAATATTGACGAGATGACCAATGCGATCCCTTTGCATCCATTCATTTACAGTTTCAGGTCAATGGGTAATAATTATAAAAAATAATCTCCAGTTGCATAACCCTAGTATACAAAACAATAGTACTTTAATTTAATAAACGGCATAATAAAAAATTTATAATGGTTTGCTCAAAAGTAAAAAATCATGAAACGAAATGCACTTCAAACATAAAATATAGTTTGTGTTTGTTTCTGTTTAACAGGAATGACGATAATAACGCACGTCCTTCTGCATGGTGAATCCTACTGTTAACTCAATGCCGGGGTCTGAAATTCGACTAGCCACCTTCTCTCTTATGATACACATTGAATTAATAACTTGAGATAAATAAGATAACACATGATCGAAAACAAAATTTAAATACTAGTTATTTAATTATAAAACAAAATTAAAAAAGAGGGAGGGAGGTAGGAGCTACCTAGGCCCACTCATGTGAGATTGAGGCGAATCTTATTTTGTTCTCTTCATTTGCGCCATCAACTAAATCAAATTACGGAGAATCTTAATTCTATTTAAGAAAGACTATATTGTGGTACTTATCCAATAATTATAGTAATCCATAATAATAATAATGTTAATGACATGAATGAATATTTGATTTGACGGATTGGTGAGGGAATCAGGACTCTTTATGGGTCCTCCATCACGCCAGTCTAGAACCCGACCCACACACATACGAGCAGGCGAGTGACGAGTGAGTTAGGTTTAGTTGTGGGGCCGGGCCCACGAACGGTTTTTCTGCCCAGGTTGAGAAAAAAAGCCGCGACCCGAACCGGGGTCATTAGGGAGGGGGTGGCCTCCACGCTCCGTAAGGGGTCGCGTGTGGGGGCGACCACTCCTTACCCGGCGTGTTACCTTTGTTCCCAAAAACGAAGGCTTTTTTTTTATGGTCAAAACCTTGATCATCCTCGATATCCTTGCCACAAAACCCAGAAAAACTTAAATTCAATTTCATGATATTATCGCACTCGCACCCCACACCACCACTCGCCCCCACATAAACCAAACCACTGAAATATCGCCTCATTCCCAGCCAATGATCCTTATTACCCATTACTCTCTGATTATCTCTCTGTCTAGCTTCCTCCCTTGACTGCCATAAACAACAACCTCTCACAGATTTCTTCTGTGTGTCGCAGCTTCTCTTAAATAGCTACCTGATATCGATATCAGTCACCCAGAAATATACGCTCCACACATGTTATTTTCTTCATTTCTAAGATAGTAGTAATAAAAATGGATCATTCACTGTCCAGCCTTCTCTGCCAAGAAAACCATGAAGGAGAGGTGGTGGTGGTGGATGAAGAGTTATCCGTTCAGTTTGAGGATTCGGGTGCCTCAGAGGATGAGTATTTGCAAGTTTTGATTGAGAAAGAGATCGGCGTTGGGTTTGGAAGGGAAGAATTTTCTTTGTTGTTGATGAGTGATTGGATCAAAACTGCTCGCTTGTATGCCATCAATTGGATTCTCAAAGTTAGTTAGTTTCCACCAACATTAAACCATTATTCTCTTCTTTTGTTTCTGATTGAGATGTTCATTCATTCCTTAATAATCAGGCTTCAATCTGTCAAATTTTGAATCTTTTCTGATTTCCTTTCTCTTTGGGGGTGAATTTTGAGTCCAGACAAGAGCAACATTCGGCTTTCGCTTTCAAACGGCTTACTTGTCTGTCACATACTTCGACCGATTCCTTTCTAGACGGTCCATTGATGTGAGTTCATCTTTATCCCATTCCCTGTATTATCAAACCATTCTTGATTAATATAATTAAATCACAAACTATATATGTATGTTGTTGGTATTAATATATATGCAGAGTGAGAAGTGTTGGGCATTTCGGTTACTATCAGTTGCATGCCTTTCTCTGGCTGCTAAGATGGAGGAATGTGATGTTCCATCGCTATCAGAGTTTCCTTCACAAGATTATAACTTTGAAAGCAAAGTGATTCAGAGAATGGAGCTTTTGGTGCTCTCCACATTGGAATGGAACATGAACTTTACTACTCCTTTTGCCTTCTTACCTTATTTCATCTCAAAGTTCTCCAACCAATCCCCGCCACCTCATATCTGGTCCAACATTATGCAACTCATCTTCGCATTAATGACAGGCAAGTTAATTACCCCACAATTCTTCATCACATTAGACGAACTTCTCAATCAAGGTATTGATGTAATATATGATGCTATATGCAGGGATCAATTTGATGGATCATAGGCCATCTGTGATAGCAGCAGCAGCTACTTTGGTGGCAATTGATCCGCATTTGACAAGAAATACATTAGAATTGAAGATTATGAGTTCGGTTTCTCAATATTGGAGTCTCGAAATTGTGAGTTCTATGTTTCTTTTCCGATGACACATACTGAATTTTTTTTCTTTAAAATTAGTTGAGGACAGAAGAATGTAACAGTTCAGTCTGCTATGAACAGGAGAACATATTTGCGTGCTATGATCTAATCCAGAGATTATACATGGAGAAAACTGAAAGAGACAAGGTTAAACATTCCTCGAGTCCTCCGCCGCCTACGGGATCGGTGGCGCCAATCGACATGCTTGAGACTTCTGTAGTTAGTTCGTCCAAGAGAAGAAGACTCACATTCACTGATCATGAAGAAGGTCAAGGCAAACAAGAGGGAAGTTAAGGGATTATTCCACTGGGGGGAAAATCAGATTTTGAATTTGCTTAACAAGTTTCAGAGATTGAGTTCATTTTTTTTATCTCATTTTTTTCATATATATATTTAGGCATAAAGATAATATATATATATTCTCCTCCAAAGGTATTTTATTGAAAGTGTCCCTGAGGAAGAAGCAAAGAGAGGAAGATGAGGAGAAAGGTGAATAATAAAAATGCTGGCTCTGGGCAAATATTGGAGTGCTCAATGGACCAGAAAGGACAATTGCCAGATATGGCATAGAAAGCTACGTGATGAAGATTGAAGAGGGGGGGAGGGCCAAATAGGCGATAGTGATATATGTATGAAATACTTATTTGTTTTGTTTTTTTTTTAACCGTACCTTTTTTGCCATTTTTATCCAAATCAATTTTCTCTTTTATTTCTTTCTGCTTGGGGTCTTTTTTAAACCTCGGGAGGGTTTCCTTTTCCCCACATGAAAGTGGGTGTTTTGTAATGTGACTTCAGCAACCCTACGGTGCTTGGGATGCTCTGTTTCTACGGTTAGTGTCTCGAAAAAGGGGATATGAGAAATGTGTTGGTGTGATTGGATGCATGGTTTTGTGTTGCATATTGGGGCATCACAAACACAAAGTTGTGTTAAAAAAGCTGAATGTAATTATAATTTGCTTCAATGTCTGGCCACTGGGGTTGCCTTTAATGCCGACGCTACCCTTTTTGCCTCCATACTTCACTTGCTTCGCTGTCTTCAGCCCATTGAATTTGAATCACAAGAATTTGGACATTATTTTTTGCTTTTATACGATTCATTTTTTGCTTAATCACAAGATATTGTATATGAGGTTTCTGTTCATTTTCTGCCTTTGTTCATTAATTTTACACATATAAAGAATCCCAATTACAATGTCATAAAAATCGGATGTCTATTACCAGCAAATTATTGATTGATGTGGTAAGAAATCTCACCATCATAAGGAAGAAAATACAAGTTCAAAATCTCAGGAAACACACTTATTTGGTGAAACAAAAACCCTCTAATCTTGAAGTTTGGAAATAAATTACCTTGAGGATGCCCTTGATAAAATCAAACAAGAATATTTTTCTCCACGAACCTTTTCCCCGTCGCGTTGGTCTATTTTGGAATGACATCCTAACCTTTCAACCCATTTCCTGTTTTCTTTTCATGCAAGTTAAGAATCTCCAGCCACACTTTGTCCAAACAGATAATCAATCACCAACCTGAGAGTCTACAGTCACAAATTTTATAACCAAGCCGTCAAAAAACAAAGCTTATGGGGGAAAAGTAGCCATGGCAGAGACGAGACCAGATATGTGAGGAGTGGCTAAATATTCGGAACGTGTTTCTTCGGTGCTTGGGACATGTTTTCAAACACGTACTAGGACAATCTTACGGAGTATTATAATTAGCTGATCATGAACTTTAGTCAACAGCCCAATTGTGCATGTTCTTCAAAAAATACAGCACACAATTCCAGTACAATGGGTTTTAAATCCAATAAAGGACAATGATGAGGCTGTCCTACAGCACCCACAATCATCTCCGAATTACCTTTTCCCTGAGGCCAAGCTTGCTGCTAAAGACACCGACATCGTGCTCTCCGCCCATAATTGTTATCTGTGGCCATTTCTTCTCATAACTTAGTCGACAAAATTAATTTCGATCCATCACCTGTGGGGGCGCCAGCCAACCTGCCAGACGTAATTTTTAATCACACGAGACATAAGAACGATTTAACCTCAAAGAATTTTACTGGTCACATGTCGCTCCTAAGCCACTGGATCCATGTTTCCCTGTTTTATACACATACCCACCCACACACACATTACTAAAAGCAGGGCTTGCTTGACGATAAGGCATGCCATGCCAAGTTGAGAACGGACATTCTTCTCATGTTTATTTGCATTGTAAGTTCGAAACTGAATACCTAAAAATGCTGGACCTCCAGAACTAGCCCATTTATACATGACTCGTCAATAATTCTAGTACTCAACCTTATTTGATACAAGAAGATGATAACTAGATAGCAGCCCAACAGTATTCTCATGGTCCGGCCAATTGTGAATGAGGGCTATGGCAGGACCAATTTGAACACAAGCATGAACCCCACACTATCCAATATGAGGCATGCAGACACAACATGACAGTGTAAATAATTCTTACCCACTGCATAATAATGAGCAAAAGAATGTAGAAGGGCAACATGAATAATAAAAAAACATATCTGAAATTAACAAAAATACAGCCCATCCATATCAAAACCCACCCCCACAATATGGAAGTTTTTCAGTTGATACAGTTCCAATCAGACTGAAATTGGATAGCAGTCATGCAAAATGTGTATATGTTGAGTGCCAACACCAGAAACAGACAAAATTTGGCCTTTAATTTGCTGGCCTACTGAACTTCACCCTGAGACATTCTAGGATGGTGGCGAGGTAAGAGGCAAAAGAAGAATCTTGATTTACGTGCAAGAGCATCACAACAAAAAGGAAAGTACCTATTTTATCTAGCTTGACTTCAGACAGATCACACAGGGATCATCTTTAAAGCTGCCGCAATTGGCATTCCCAGAAATCCAAAGAAAACACTACCAAGCCACTGCTTCCAACTAAGGGGAGATGTGTTTGCAAACGTGCCCAAGAACTCAACAATTATAATTTGAAAGAGGACAGTACAAGTGAGGACAGCCACAAATACATAATTCTTCAGTATACCCTCAAAGACATTTATCTTCTCCATCTCTCTCGAACTGATCTCATTGAAAACCTACATAAAGAATTTGCATGACAAATAAATACCAGAATCAGAGAGCAAGTAAATAGTCATGTAGACAATTCCCCCCGGGGGGGGTAAAAAGTCAGAATGTCTTGTCATGATATAGGCAACTACAAAGAAAATGACCAAGACCAAAACGAGCTCACCTCGTTACATGTTCAACAAAGTAAAATGGAAAGAATAAAAAGATAAACACCAGATATGGGCATTTTCAAAGAAAATGTTTTCCAAAAGCAGATGTGGACATGGATGCAAGTTCTATCCAAGCAATTTCTGTATTTTGAGTTACAAAACCATATTGGCGCAACAAAAATAGACACTATTGATGCCAATATCATGAAGGTTGAATTTTACCTGACAAAATACAAATGAGTTGAAAATGAGTGTGTTCAATGTCAAATCAGTATCCGGGCCTTCAAGATGAAAAGCTATTTGTCCTCTGGTCTGGAGGAACCAGATGATAGCAAACTGATATAAAGCCTGTCCCAAGATATTCCTCCACATCACATTACTGATAAAGTTTCCTTTCCTACCAACAGGTGACCTTTTCATCAAGTCATCACTAGGAGGTTCAGTTGCCAGCGCAAGTGCTCCTAAAGTGTCCATGATCATGTTGACCCATAGAAGTTGTACAGCAGTGAGGGGAGCATTTCCTAGGAGTTCATGTATAGCAAGAGAAAAGAATGAAGAAGATTTAATAGACCATTGCAGAATAACTGGACTTAGTGTAGGGAAAAGATAAGAGAAGGAATTCATGCTTGCTTACCAGTCAAACAGGCAGAAGAGAAGTTGACAATCAAAGCAACAACATTTACAGTTAGCTGGAACTGCACAAATTTCTGTATGTTTATGTAGACCGACCGACCCCATTTGGCCACAGTCACGATGGTGGAAAAGTTATCATCTAGTATTATTACATCTGCACTTTCTTTCGCTACCTGGAATTCAAAATGGAATGTTATAAGAAATATAAGTAGGAATTCAGAATAATATTCATTTCAAAGATCAAGAACTCACCAGTTTCCACTGTTAGGCAGTAAAAAGGAAGTTTAGGAATTTAGAAGCAACTACTAAATTTAAGGTTAACATCCACTCAAGTTGACTTATAAAAAATCTCTACTAAAGTTGAGCCAAATATTTCTCTACTTGTTATATAGACCTTATTACAAGGTCCCGTTGTCCATCTTGTATATCCCAAGTACTTTCATCTTCAGTGATGCATATTAGGTGTTCTGAGGGGACTGATTCTCAAAATATATTTGAGCAGTGGCATTTCTAAGATAAAAATGCTGAAACATAACATATAAATCCAATTTACATAATTCTGATGACATTTAGGACTGACGATTATGCGCGCGCACAAGAAAAAAAATTATTGTCACATAATTCAGAAGAGTTATTAATGCACCTCAGTTCCAGCAATGCCCATTGCAAGTCCAATATCTGCTTCATGAAGTGCAGGAGCATCATTTGTACCATCACCAGTAACAGCAACTACTTCCTCAAATGTGGTCCTTAAGTGTTTTACCAGGGTATGCTTATCCATGGGTGAAGATCGAGCCATTACCTGCGGATGCAGAGATAGACATGTGACAGAGTTAGTAGACAAATTTCTTCTCAGTAAAGGATTATAAATTGGGCCAACAATCTCATAATCCTTCCCCTGGCTATTTCTTATAAGATGTTGACAGGTTCATAATAATTGAGTGGACCTCTCAAGTTTAGGATAGCATGCATGCAACTGTAAGAGTTTCTTTCTTTTCCCTTTAATCCC
Organism: Inga leiocalycina; assembly: GCA_963242795.1. NCBI lineage: Eukaryota > Viridiplantae > Streptophyta > Magnoliopsida > Fabales > Fabaceae > Inga > Inga leiocalycina. Next base: position 9,969,542 of record OY725325.1, read on the forward strand.
CCCCACGGGCCAAAAATACTGAAAATATTGATTAAAAACGGCATGATCATCAGTGTGCACCTGAATTTTGGGAATTAAATCATGCAATTCCTGGTCATTCTTCTCCCGGAACTCAGGACCTTCAATTGCTATGCCATCAGTTAGAATTCCACACTCTCTAGCAATTGCCTTGGCAGTATGTATGTTATCTCCAGTAACCATTCTAACAGTAATTCCAGCAGCCTTGCAAATGCCAACAGACTCTCGAACACCAGGGCGAACTGGATCTTTGATACCCACAATTCCTATACATGTGTATCCATTACTAGGAATAGCGCTTTCAACAGAGTATTCTCTTCCAATCTCCATGTAAGCAAGGCAAATAGTTCGCAAAGCTTCACTGGCAAACTTTTCGATTGTATTCTTCAACTCATTGATGGATTCTTCATCAAGTGGAACAACCTTGCCACTAGAGTCTATAACCTTGTCACAATTAGTAAGAGTTATCTCAGCAGCACCTTTGCAGTGTGCTCTGAAGCTACCATCAGGAAGCTCTAGAACCACTCCCATGCACTTCTTCATAGAGTTAAAGGGTTCCACTTTCACAAGTTTTGACATTTTTCGTTCCTGAAGGAAATCACCACCAAGGGATATCCCAAATTCTAATAGTGCACTCTCAGTTGGTGTTCCCAGAATCTCAATCTTGTCATTTTTGTCTTTGACAACTTCTCCTCCAGTGTTAGTAAATATTGATTGAAGGAGAATTCTCAGACCAGAATCAGGAACATCAGTCAAGATATCAGACGAAATTTTAGAGCTACCTACATCCTTTATCTTCCTACATATGCAAGCTTTAACAACAGTCATATGGTTAGTGGTGAGAGTGCCAGTCTTGTCACTACAAATAGTAGTAGCAGATCCCATCGTTTCGCAAGCAGCCAGATGACGGACAAGAGCCTTATCACTCATCATCTTTTTCATAGCAAAGGCAAGGCTCAATGTCACAGCTAAGGGTAAGCCTTCAGGAACTGCAACAACAACAATAGTAACAGCAATCGCAAAGAATTCCAAAATTTCCCTAGCATCTCCACTAGACCACTTCCAGTGGGACCCTTCTTGTAGTTTGCAGCTAAATAGTCCTTGGACCAAAACACTAAACGTTACAACAGCAAAGAAAAGGCCTATTTTCCCAATAATGGTTGCTACACCATTGAGTTTGACCTGCAAGGGAGTTTCATCATCTCCCCCTTCACTTAAAGTGGCCACTAGTTTTCCCCACTGTGTTCTCATTCCTACAGTGGTTACAAGCATCCTGCAGAATCCATCCTGAACTTTAGTTCCAGAAAGAAGAAAAGGGTTACGATCATTGACATTCACTGGTTCACTCTCTCCTGTCAAACTTGATTCGTTTATCAACACAGAGAAACCTGACACAAAGAGTCCATCAGCAGGGACCTGATCTCCAATATTTAGGTGAACAATATCACCAGGAAGCAAATCATATATTGAAATCTTCTGTCTGCATCCATTTCGTGTGACCTGAACAGTAATCTTTTTCTTCTCCTTATCTAGATCTTTAAATTGGAATGATTGTCTATAATCACTTGTGGCAGTGACAAACACAACAAGTAATATGCTAGCAACAATACCAATTCCATCATGTGCGCCCTTAGGCCATCCTTCCATTATTATGCCAACCAACAAAGAGACTAAAGCACAAACAGCAAGTATCAAGAGGGTTGTATCTTGAAGGGCTTCCCAAACAAAAATCCAAAACCCCCGGGCAGGGCTTTCGGTGAATCTATTAATTCCATAAATCTCTGTCCTCTTATTTAGTGATTGCCCAGATGTTGATAACCCCTCATCTAAAGAGGTAGCAAGCTTGTTCGAGATACCCTCAATCCCTCCATGAATTTTTAGCTTCTTGACATCACGACCTTCAACAACTGATCCCAACTCGTCAGCACAAATTTCAAAACCGGCAGCTCTAACTTCTTCTGGTACAGTGTATTCACTTGACAATTTCAGACCTGGAGAGAGTGAACATTTTCTTATTATGTAAATGAGAATGAAAATGATAATTCTTTATATCAATCATCAAATACAAGAAGGCTCACCCTCTTACCATGGATAAACTGAAGTGCAGCTTGTGAAACCAAGACTGCAACTCGGAACTTCTCCTACAGTGTATAGAAGTTGGGGAAAAGGACAAAGAATGAGATGCTGGAACATTTTTACTACATTTATTATGTCTAATTCAACATCATCCTACAAGTTTAAGCCTGTAGGAAAGCTGTTAATATATCACGGTACTGCATTAAGAAAACCAAAACTCCCAATCCAGCCATAATTATTCAATCTAAATTCATAGTCCCTGAGATGGACTTCAAGAAGTGTTCATCTCAAACTCAAGGATTGCAAGAATATGAAAATGATGAAATTGCAATGTTTTGCTCAAATATAGACAAGAGAATTAAAATATATATATAAATAAGCACCAGCCAAACTTGGAAGTCTCTTTAAATGAAGACAATACTCTTTTAGTTCTTTCTGTTTGATCAACGCTCCACAAGTATGACAGTCATCAATACTTTTACCCCTCAATATTACTTAGCATAACCTCAAAGCTGATACAATATGCCAAGAGGGCTGACTCTAAAAAAGGACCAATCAAAGGGCAATTCTTGACATTACATGCATCTTACTAATAGTCTTGCAAGAAGTTCTTCATTCCAAAATCAAGTGACTTAACAACATATCATTAGATAATGAAGCGCAGTTAAGTCAAAACATTTGTTACTTTTGTATTTTTACTTGTGATCATTTTTTTCCTCCGCAATACATTGCACTTGAGCATTTTACAAATATAGGCGCTGCCAGGAATCCAAATCATGTGTCATCACCCAGTGTAATATATCTACATATATTACACACTTAGATGGTTGCGGTATTGCAATTTCTTGAATATAATTTAAGTGCTTTGAGTCTTTACTCCATCAGAAAAGGAGCATCAAACCACAATTAACGTAAACACCAGATTTTTGTGCTCCATTTAAGCAACTTGTGGAGAAGAGTAACGGCACATTCCATATGTATTAGAATATCAGCAGGATCATGCAGTTCATTAATTACTCAAGACCAGCCCAACTTTTCATTCCATTTGAATTGAGTAGTGAATCATATAAGCAGAATAAAAAATCCATTAACAGATAAAGCAACTAAGCAAGAGAGCCATTCAGATTTATAGACATTGTGGACAATTTATTGGGATTGGGAGGAGGAATATGAGCTAAAATAGAAAAAGCTGAACCCTGATACTATTTTACCCTGCTTGTCTTCTTCGTAAGAATAAGACAAGGCATGTGATTCCTGCTAAGCTTCCCCAAAGTTTCAGTCCAGACATAAAAATGAAGGGGCGAAAAGTATAAAAGAAGAAACCTGATTAGAGCGTCTTATAGCTTCCGCTTCGAATCGTTTGGAGAGATTGGCAGTGAAGCGAAATCTCCTCTTACGGTTTTTCACAAGCCAACAAAGTTTTCTCCATCGCTGAAGCGCTTCCTCAGACGAGTTCTTGGGCTTCACATCCCCAAAGTTCTCATTCAGATAAGTCTCCATCTGTGCCTTCTCTACCTCACGGGCAACTCAAGGCAAATCTAGTGTAAATCCTCTCAGCTCATTCAAGCTCAAAAAGAAAAGCTAGATCAAATCAAATCGTGGAACACACCGGAAATCGATTTTAAGGACAGGGATCAGCTTCTCTTAAGTTGATATATATTGAAAATCTACTTTATTCCCAACTTAATGTTGCTTTAGAAAATAAAACAAATGAGTATAATTTACTTAACTGAAACGGGATTACTGTAGCTTCGCAGCTAGAGGAAGCTGTTGAACTTCGAAAAAGGCAAGATCCGCCAGTCAACCCTGTTGGCCTTTGCTGGAAAGATATATTTCCTTAAAATATGAACGGATATATGCAGTATTACATATTTGCATTTTACAGAGTTAGGAGCGAGAATTAAATTGCATTAAAGTACTGTATATTTTAGTTTCTTCCATTTCTTCCATCAAAATCCCTTATATCCTTGAAACCAACCATTACTCTTGATAGTTAATGTGGTTGTTGGATAAAATATCAATTCTAAAATAAACACGGGAAAATTGCTCATAATTCCCTATGTGAAAATTTATTATGAAATGAGACTTGAGATCATTTAAAGATGTGAGGTTTGTAAATGATTATAATAGGAGAAAGATAAAATTGCCCCTAAAAAAAAAATTTCTTTTTGTAATCTCTTCCTTATAATCAAACATTCATCATAAAACAGTTCTCCAACAGCGCTTGATTTATTAAGGAACCCTCAACATGGTTTAGCTTGAAAAACTATGGAAGCAGATATCATTTTCAAACACAACATAATTCAAATAGAAATAATCAATCTCAATAATATTGAACTCACATAACCAATGAAACTAAAAATATATATATGTTTTTGATCTATCAAAAGGCTATGATAATAGAAGCTACCGCCATTGAGCAAGGCCATCGTTTTGCTTCCACCATAAAGATAGTGATGAGGAGTAGAGAGAAGATGAAGATTGAAGAGGATCCAGATCAATGAAGTAGATGGTGGCAGCGGCACCATCGGTGATTGGGGAGGTTGACAGTGACAACAATATCGATGAGTAGGGTGATTGATGGTGTTCTTGCATCTATCGTGGGTCATGAAAGTAGAAAAACCACGAGCTTGAAGAATGTAAGTGGCAAAAATGAACTGAGTCAATAAATTGAAAATTTTAGATTTTTTATAGAAGATGAATTACATAAAGAAAAGATGGATTGCATATTGGGAAAATCGTTTACACAAAATATAATTACATATTAGAGAATTATTTCACACAAATGGAAGATGTATTGTACATAAAAAAAGATAATTTGTACTTGGGAAGATGTATTACACAAAAAAGAAATATAGTTTACAAATAAAGAAAGATTGTTTGCACATAACATAATTTATAGATTGAACTAATTTTGTAACACAAAGGAAGATGGATTGCACATTAAAAAAAATATGAAATTGTACACAAAGGATAATAGATTATACATAAAGAAAAGATATATTGCATCAAGTGAATGTTTTTATTAAGTATAATTTTATCTTTTTTCCATCACAATTATTTATACCGAAAGACCCCACAACTATGGCAAAGAAGAAAAAATAAAGACCCCCCACCTATGCAAGATTCTAGGTCCTAAATCCTAATTAACAAATAAATTTTTAAATAGGAATCTAACGGCAATTTTCCCAATAAACATGTAAACGAGTAATATAATAAACGTAGATTAATGAAAAAGTTGGACCTTGTGTGTTGTAACTGTTAAACAGTGTATTAAAAATCAGATTGGATCGGCCAGTTCAGACTAGAAACCGGTGAACCGAAAGCCGAACTAATCTGATTGGGGTTAAAAAATCGGTGTCTAATTGACTCGATCAACCCGGTCTAAACCGAGGCGAACCAAGGTAACTCGAGGTGACCCGTGATGAATCGGTTTACCCCTCTTTTTTATTTTTAAAATTTTTTTATATCACAAACGACATCATTTTATCTTTTTTTAAAATCATTTTTCTGAAAGTTTTTAATTTGTAAAGAGTTTTAAAAGTATTATGGAATATTTTTGCTTTTTTGCATTTGTTAGAAAAAAATCCTTATATATTCAATGATACTTTTGTGAGTATTAGGTTCATAAGGTTATATTTGACTATTGGTTGGAAAAAAAAAACTTTTATGTAGTTTTTTGAATAGTATATATGAAAATTTAAATTATATATATATTTTTAATTGACTTCGGTTAGATCCTTAAGTTAACCCCAGTCTAAATCACCGATCCTTAACCTAATATCTCTCCAGATTTAATGTCCGATCCAATTTTTAGTACTGGCTGTTAAACGGCGTCTGACTTTGTGCCACAGGGGTGATGTGATTGGATGCGAAAATCTCGTTGTCCTGCACGTTCACAAGAGCCAATGGCGCATTGACAGAGTGTGCCAATTTCGTCTTTTTGTTTTCTCCATCTGTTTTATATTCTTTATTTTTGTTTTTATTTCCCTACTAAGTAACTACAGTAATCATCAATACTCCAGATACCATAATAAGCCAATATATTCTTTTACTAGTAACTAACCAATAAAATCATACTCCTGTGTGAGAATCATGTGATAAGTGCTATCTGAATGTGAAAATGAGTATGCATATTGTCATTGTTATATATGAAATTTGTTTTAGTTGCAAACTTGCTTCTTTTATTACAATCGTCAAATTCTAAAAGATTGTAGAATCAAAATCTTCAAAATAGTTAAATAATTATTATAGATAAATAAGAGTATTTTAAGGGAAAAAACGTGTCTTTTATTGATAAGCAAGAAAAAAAACATTTCATGTTTATTAATTTAACTAACTTTTATGTCAATTGTCAAGCGGTGTTTGTTACTGGAGCTTTGAAGCTTCATTCCAGCCTGATGGTTGTTGTAGAGGTAATTTGGGTCGTTTTAAGGAAGCTTTGGAAGCATCGATGCCTATGTATTATATAACGGCTTTTTTTTTTTTTTTGATACTATTATTATATAACGTTTGAATTGGAGACAGTGACCTCATGCACAAATTGAATTGATGTGTTAAGCCTGCTATTGTTCCAAACCCAACCATGTCCTGATTTGGGCCTAAATCTTAACCATGTCCTTAACTTTTAACGATGCTTACGTGGCTCGCTCATGTTTTACAATGATGCCTTGACATTTTAAATTGAGCAAACCCATTCAATGTTTTGGGCCTCCATGTACTTGCATGGCAGTGCCTGAGGCCCAGATTATTGAGAAACTGAACCTCGGCAACCCTGAAGATTTTAATGCGTTAAGGTAAATTAAAGTGTTTGCGAAACCCGGACTGGATCGGCTGGTTCGGTCTGAAAATTGGGGAACTGATCGGTAAACCGGTCTGGTTCTCAGTCCAGTCAGGATTTCTATTTTAAAAAAACATAATAAAATTTTATTTAAAATTTCATATTAATAAACCTAAAACCTTCAATTTCTCACCGGTTTAGCTCCAGTTTAACCCCGATATAACCCATTGACCCTTAACCCAGAACCCCGACCGGTTCAGTACCCGTTCTAGGTTCATGAATCTTGGTATATTACCAACAAAGGTTGGCTAGTAACCAGGTTCAAATAGATTAAGTATCTCTATTAGAGCTATTTTCAGTTGCGTGCAACATATATTGAGTTATGTGCAAATGAATTTTGTTCTGAGCACTTTTGTTTTGGATTAGAGGTTTAAATCCCCCCGATATGAGTACCTATTAGTGGAGATTTGTAAGTATTTCTATAAGCAATATCATCAGTTGCGTGTAACGTATCTTCAATTATGTGTAGATGAATTTTGTTTTGAATACTTCTGCACATAATTAAAGATAGGTCATGTATAACTGAAAAAATGTTGCACTAGAGGTGGTAGTGTAGGTTAAACCCGACAAAAGCAACGAGTTAGGTTGGTAAAATGGGAGCCCGTTTTGATGTGGGCTGAAACTACCTGAAGGGGAAGATTGCTCTGAGGATCCAAGAGAAAAATGTAACCACTAAAAAACATCGACAAGTGATCAACAGACAATATAAGTTTTGGTGTATAAAATGCAACAAACTCATTTACTAGTTGTGAAATTTTTTAGTGATTCTGTTATTTTCTTAAAATTCTATAGTACTCCCTCCGGTCCTTTATGTAATAAACCTATTTAATTTACCTAATTTAATCATATTAAGAAAGTAGTTAATATTATTAATATAATATAATTCTTTTAAAATATCATACCCATCTTTATTAATACCCTCCATCTGATTTATTTTATAACTATGAAAGTATTAATAGTAATAAATTGTAAATATAAAAATAAATCTTATATTTAAGATTGTGGGTAAACAATTCTTTAATGGGAGGGGGATTTTGATGAGAGGTGAAGGGATGACGAAGAGAAAAGTATGGGGCTAATAAATGGGTAGGGAGGCTCGCGTGCAAGAGCAATCTAATCACACCTCAATTCGTTGTCTGCTTATCCCATGCCTTTTGACTCCGTCTCATTTCATTCATCATTATATTATTTCATCTCCCCAAACACCTCCCAGCTCATCATTTCACTGCCCCCACGCCCAAACACTCCCCCTTTTCTCCTTTTTTCCATTCCCTCGCATGTGCCCATCACCTTGGATGCGTCACCCTTCACAGTGCCTTCCTCTAATTATCATCACCAATCTCTTTCAACTACTGTATGTAGTCAATCAAAACTCTAGTTTGTTGAGACTTTACATGAAACCACAGATCTTTTTTCATTTTAAGCTAAACATGCATGACGGATATTATGAACCCCTAGCTAGCCCACGTACCAGTACTGTTATCTAGCACCACTAAACTAATTCATATTCCCTTGTGTCTTTAATATAAGATATATTTGAGAAATTGATCTTAGTTCTTAATACAATGTATATTGTTCATATTTGTTAATTTTTTCTTGATCTACCCTTACTGATATTCTCTCAACATTAATCAATGAGGAGAACGGGAGAATTAAAAAAGATGATTAAAGTATTTTACAAAATATGTGTTGTATTAACTAACTTACCAAATTTATTTATCTAGTTAAATTAATTAAATATGTCTTATATTAGACCGGAAGAGTATTTATCATATTTCGTTCCATTCAGAAAGATATAACAGACCAAAGCAACCAGGACACACGCACATTGAACACGATCTTATCCTTTGGATTTTCCCTTTTCTTATCTGTGGATCGTTTCATTATTGTCGGTAGTATTGGGTGAATATAAACTTTATATGAATTGGAAGAAAAAAAAAAAAAAAAACAGGCAAGCTAACTGGATCCCATATATATATACACCTCATAGTCTTCTGAATCTGATTCCACTTTTACTCTTGTCAAGTGAGACTGTGCTTTCAATACTAACGCTTGACAATAAGGATTATCAAATAAATTTACTGAAAAAGTTAATGGATACTTTTTCTTCTTTTTAATTTTGCCTTGAATCTCCTGAAATTGTGCTTTAATTTATTTACACTCATATGCAATAATGCTCAAGCCAAACAAATAACATCAAATTCTAAATATTCATATTAGTTTTTTTTGCAGGGATTACAGGCACCCTCTTCACAGTTCCCACCTACCTGCGGGGATTTTTTTGTGATCTAACACACCTAGACTTTAAATATACAAAAAAAAAAAAAAAAGCACTTTGATTTTCTTCTGCGATCAGAAGAAATTAATGATTTATTAGTTAATCTATATATTGTAAAGAAATAAAGTCAGAACACGCAACATAAAAGTCACATCATCACAATCCTATTCCCACAATGAAGTGGGAGCATTGGTGGCTGCATGCGTGCCAAGAAAAAAAGATATATCTCCCAACTAACTTTTTATCTTGAATCGTTCATAGTTGATCCACGTTGTGCTTACTGGCGAAAAAAGAGGTTTAAGACCATATTCCCGGTTTCTATAGGGTGAATCTCTCATTATAAAAAAAGCTCATTTTGGACTTGTGTTTTTCAGTGGAATTTAATCATTATGTCTAAAATCTCTCCCGTTTATTCTCTTCTCTAATTATACTTTCATTTGAATGACATTATCTCCTTCGATATAGCCAGATACTCCGTTCTTCTATGCCATTATCATATAAAAAAGAATAACATACACCGTCTATGAGATGTATCCATCTATGCTGGTTCAACAAAAACTTGAGTGCTTTAATCGAGTGTAATTAATGATTAATTCTTCTCACCATTTAATTCTTTTCAATCAGAATATTCCTTATATAACATCTGATTATCTCAATTGAAATTTCAAAATGTATATATTAATATTGTGTGAAGACAAGCATACGGGCAATTCAGATATTCTAACCCATCTTTAGAGTTATGTAGTTTTTTCTTTCACGGTTTATATTTTTAATTTTAATTACTGTTTTCAAAATTGAACGTTAAACGCATTATTATCTTCATCCTATATATTATTTTTTTTAAAAAAATAACTATTGAAATAAAATGACTTCAAAATCTCCAATCATTTAAACTTACTTTCAATAACATCGTGTTTAATATATATAATATCCATTCATTGCATTACATCATGTCCTTAATATAAGAACTCATGCGTTATGCAATTTACATTGCACACGAGACCTTATATTAGATTAGGTATTAGAAGTAGTGTATTTATTTCTAAACCATGGAGCACGATCAATTACAATGGCTTGAGTCGATACACCTCCTGAGATGCTTTCCTTCCTAAATATATATGTTAGTGGGGCATATTATTATATAAGTTTAAAACTTGTTCATCAAGAATTGAGGTTTCTGACTTTGAAAGTAATTAGTTGTAAATTATTGTTGCCACCAATTAATGCGTCTTTTGGCATCATGATGAGACTTTAATTATAATTAGCTTCTCTTCCTGTATCGCTTATCCTCATCAAACCCCCAGAATCCTTCATATTTCAACGCAGCTTCCACGCTAGGACGAGCCACGAAGGAAAGAATCATGATTACGTACTCATCGAATATCGAAGTGATCGAACAAATCAGAGAAGATAGAATTCGAATCCTATGATAGGCACTAATTAAGGGAAAAAAAAATATTGGTCTAGTTTTAGAAGAATGTGGGTCTGAGTGGGCGAGTTTAAAATAAGAAACAATGTTATTAGCGTTTGATTCTAATTGGTTTACTGAGTGGTTAAAGACGAACTCGGAATATATTCACTCGCAAAGCTTATGTGATAACTTTCTTTGTTTAATTTGGCCATGAAAGCATGTCAACTTTGCAGTTATGAACACTATTATTCAATTCGGCACTGATGTGATGATCATTATGCCCTATTTTAGATGAATGAGTTCAATGAAAAGCTAATTACGTGTTATATCTGGCTTTAATTAGCTACTTATCTCCAAGAGCGAAGCAGAGTAGTTAGAAATAATAGTCGATTACTGTGTTTTTTTTGTACATCTTAAAATTAAACACTGAAGCTGTTGGGCTCTATTATATATTTTTAATGTATCTGTTTTTTTTAATTTTTTAGGAATACAGCAAAATACTACTCAAATTTGATTATATACGTAACAAATTAATGTTGATGGATGATAAATTAAAAGAGAAAAATTATCATTGCTCTTTCCTTGATCTCAGGCAAGAAACCCAAACCACACAGATGTTAGGTTTTTTCTTGGACTTGTCTGTACGGGAAATCCGAAATCCAATCTAGTTGGATAGAGTCTTGGATATGTTGTATGGAAAATATGAAAGCGACACACACACACACACAAACACAAACACAAACACATTCTTCATTACCCTCAAATCACAGATTTAAATTACGGGTCTAGCTTACACGTCGATCCTCCACTAATTATATATTATATAGAAGAAGAATAGCAGAGATTTTTCCACAAATCACTACGCGGCAATAAAGAATTATAACTGAGATTTGCTGGTTTTGACGCAATTAATTAATTAAACGTGGATTAGTTATGCATCTCTCTCGCTCTAGATATATACATCATTCGCTGGAGCCAAGACGATGTGAAGAATACGGGCAGATGCTAAAGTATGCATAAAAAGCACCAAACTTTTTGGGGTATGCATTAGATAAAGGTAGAAGATGATGAGGGAATGAGTCAGCAGAGAACAATTGAAAACGCACAACAAAATTAGCCACCACACACTGATGGACACGATGTATACAACCTTTGAAATTGGAAGACCCTCTACTCTGTGTGTCTCTTATGTTGTCCCTGTCCTAGTTTCAAAATGAATGTGCCAATTGCAGGGTCATGGGGCCCTCCACAAAACTTATCTGCTCATTATTTCTGATTGTACGTTCATTCTGTTCATTCTTAATTATCTGTTATATATATATGGAGTTTCTAATTAATATAGAGAGAAACTCAGAAAAGCATATATGTGTGAATAAGACACGAAGAAGTCTGAAGTAATCTTTGATTTTTCAGAGAAATCAAGGGTGTTTGTTTGTATTAACGTTAATATATTGAAGGCTGAACTGAATCATCAAAATGATCAAGGTTGTTGGCTTCACGAGTGTGATTTCTACAGGGATGGTACGCTTGTTCAACTTTAATGCATGCAACTACATGTTCATGTGTCTGGCTTCTCCATCTTGGTTTCTTTTTTGATGCTCAGAAGTCAGATCACGCGCCTGGGTGTCGCACGGCCATGTCTTTTTGTCTTTTGGATGATAAAGTGTGTCCAGATTTTTCACCTTGACAGCCTTAATGGTGAAAAATATGAATTCCACAAAAGAGGCCGTCGCTATCAGGGTGTCACCCTTCACTCCATATCTTAAACCATTATATACACCTCTGTGGCTGTTCAGTAAAATCTAGCAAGCAGTATATTTTCACTAATCATATGGATTTGATTAGTGGTTATAATATACTATAGTAACTTGATCAGCGTGGCAAATGATGGTTGTTGCATGTTGTGGACATTTAAAAAGACAGCAACGTAACTAAGGAAATTAAAAAGACAAGTGTCGCAATTACAGTGAGTTTAATTAGTTTGAAGCCGCAAATCCTGGAGGCTACTTCTTCTTAGATTATTCGGATCTCAGCCTACACTCGTTGGTGCTCCTGCCGCCTTCACACACAGAAAACCACCATCTCTGTACCCAACATCATAGTCCTATCACCTATGTCCTAATATTTTTATGTCTATTTCCTCGTGAAAATTAGCACATGTTAATCAATAATCAACACCTCTAGCCTCTCCAAAAGAGAAAACTCAACACTAATTTCTCTATCCAATCAGTATAAAGCACGTCTATGTCTTATTTTGTGCGTGGGACATTTGAGCATTTCGTCTATGTTCGAATATATTAAGTCCACATTTGATAGATTATGGTCCAAAGCCAATGCGAATTAAGGGTATTGTAGCAATATGAAAAAGTATGAGTGAAAGTGAGGGTTTTTCCTTACTGGTTCATAAGTTACGTTTATTCCAATATAATCGTACATAAAAGAAATATATCTATTCTTATATGACTGTATAGATACTATATAAAGGATATGAGATTGAGGGAATAAGAAATGTGTAATAACACACAGAATAATGTTCCCCCCTCTAATTCTCTCATATAAATATTCTCTTTTTTTCCTCTTTTTAGTATATTTACAGTGTAACGTTATTAGAATCTGCATTGATACTTTGGTTTCTTATGGATATTTCAGCGAATTAATCAAATTTTAGTCACGATCGAAATTCTTACCATCACTAAATGCTTTTAAGTTATATATCAAATTAAGCTAGACTATTTTAATAGATTTGGGCATTTATAAGCTCCAAGTAGTTGCTCAAATAAACTCATAGTATTCCATATACACCACTAAGAACTACAAGATCAAGACATTACGGTACAAATCAATAAATTGTTGTCGCCCATCATTCAGTTTTCTACTTATGAGGAGGTGGGGTAGGGGGTGGTGGGAAGGCCTCCATATACATGTGTGTCACATACCCACATCTACTCACCCACCCACTCAAAATAAATAAACAAACAAACAAGAAACACATGTACATAGAGTTGGGAAATCAGGTCAAGCCTATAAAATCAGCCCGTTTAAGCCCTTTTAAGTGGAGGATCGGGCTTATAAATTTGAGCCTCTAAAGAAGTCGGGCCTAAAAGAACTAGTTAAGTTAGTTAATTATTATTTTTTTATATCTTCTGACTTGCCTAATTGCCTCTCTCACTAACCTTAAAATTGTCGCATCTAACTAAAACAAAACCCTTTCATTGAAAAAAATAATAATGGTCTTGCCCTCTCCTGTGTCCAAAATTCTTTATTGTCTTTAGGCACACAAACAATCTTGAGTGAGAGTCTTGGAGACGGTCAAGCGGTCAATTGGTGTGGCGTCGTTCACTCCTTACCAGCTCGCCCTCTCAAGTCTTGCCCTTTCTTTTGTCCGAAATTCTTGATTTGTATCAAAGCTCGCCTTGCTGTTGCAGCTCTTGCCCTTTCCTCTGTCATCCGGTCGAATGAGGTTTGATTCTTCATTTGGGCTTGTTGATTCTTCATTTTGGGATTTTTGTGTGTTTTTCCATTTGATTTGGTGTCAATTAGTAGATATGAAACCAACGACTTCTTCTTGGTTTTTTTGTTGTTGCTATAATCGGTAGTCTACTTCTTGTCTTTCTTGTTGAATTTGGAGCTATACTTGAATATGTAGTCTACTTCCTTCTAGTTGTTTGTGTACCGTGGGGTTAATGGTTTAGCTCTCTTATTTGTTTGACAAATAAAAAAAAAAAAAAAAGACAAAATAGTTAAAGTCTGGTAAAAGGACTTCCGAACCTGGAGGGCCAATCCTAACCCGTATGTTCAAGGGTCAAGTTTTGAAAAACATGTGTTTTTTTAAGGGTGAAGGGTTGACCTTGATTATCAACTCTACATGCACACTCAATCTTAGTTTGAAGTGTAGAGATTGGAAGAGTATTTGACAAAATAGATAAATTATTACAAACACGAAACATCCTTGTTAAAAGTTGATTAATTAATTTTTGTAAATTAATTTCATTTGACAATAACATGAAGTGGCCTGGTGGTGTGATATTCCAATTTCCAATTGAACCTTACACTATGGAGTCCGGGTCGTGGCGAACATACAATCTGTTCCCGCGAACATACGATCCGTTCCCTGTCTCAAACCCTCTCAACATAATGCATAATACAATGTCATTATCAAGCTGTTAGTTAATGTGATAAGGGGCCTCGTCCCATAAGGAAGAGAACATAAATTCAATTATTGGGAAGCACACTTATTAGGAGAGGTGATAACTCTTTACCCTCTAAGTCTCAATGAGAAAACCTTTAATCTAATTAAAAAAATGCATAATACAATGCTCCACGGATCACTTTATATTCCATGCCTCTCAGTTAATTTCTCCATTTTACAAATTTGCTAGAGATTTGTTGAGGATAAGTTAGAAAAAATAAATACCTTTGAGCGTATATAAAGGACGTATCTTAAATCATATAAACTTTATTGTAGTACGAGTGCTATGTTTTTATTAAATTAAGTTTGTGGTTCTCATCAAGACATGATGAATGACACTAGACAAATTTTGTGATGTACTAGATAGATATTTCAATCCAGATCGAATTGGAACAATTCCTTGAATTTCCAATTATGAAGAAAACCTTTTCTATTTTTTTAAAGATTATTCTTATATAAAAACAGCTCCTTTGAAGTTTGAATTATGTGCAAATGGTTTTCGAAACTTTGGATCGCATGTAAATAACCCCCATAATACGTACTTTAATTTTAATGAAATAATAATCATTCAATTATTTTAACAAATTTTAAATTTAAAAGTTTTCAATTTTAAAGACTATAAACGATTACACCTTGGTCTAGCGGGGGACTAACTATACTACAGAATGAGTTGAAGAATCTCACATTCTTCAAAAAGACCCTAAGGAGAAGCATCTTGATATCAAAATCTCAATCTGGATTAATCGATTAGTCATATACTTAATAATAGAATTAAAAAAAACGCTTGTTATAAAAAAAACAATTCATATGCAATTTGATGTAAAAGACGTTACATGTGATTTAACCTTTAATTTAAGAAGCATATAACTATTTGTAGCAAATAAGAAATAAAAATATAATTTTGATTCATCAAACAAACCAACAATTAAATACAGAATCTCATGCATTATCTGGAATCGAAGGAATAAAATAGAAAGCTAAATAACGACTTATAAATAATCAGTGTGTCTGGCAAAAAAAAAAACAGTGTGATATTTTATAAATCTTAAATCAAATAATACAACAATAATTCATAGTACTTATTCTTATTATTTATAACTTAAAAAATAGAAATTGTTAATTTATAAATAAACATTGTCTTATTCCGTTTGAATTTTTGAGTGGGATGCGAGGGGAGGAGAGAGGTCCTTATTTTCTTACTCAGTTTGGATTTTTGAGTGACAAGAAAATCAAAATTTTGACTCTAATTCTTTTCTCTCTTTTTATTTCTTACTCTGGTTATAAAAAATCTCCCTCCCATCCTTATAATAAATCAAACAAGATAACACCCGAAAACAGCGCCCAAGCAAAGAGCCGGGGGATTGAAAGAAAAAAAGTAGGAGATAGATCATAAAACAGAAAACCCAAACCCCCACACACGCACCCGCCTTGTTTTCTCCACTCTGCCATAGGCCATAGCTTTCCTAGCTGCCTAGCGCCTAGCTTCCTCTTCTTCACTACCGTTTGAATTTGATTCCCATCAAACAAATTAACTAACACCCCCTCTCTCCCCTCACTCTCTCGGTCTCAACTTTCAATCCCTCTCCCCCAATACTATGGGCACCTCCATCCTCGACGCTCTGAATGTCCGCGTCGAAGGATCCGGCGACAGGATCCTCGTCCTCGCCCATGGCTTCGGCACCGACCAATCCGCCTGGCAGCGAATCCTTCCTTACTTCACTCGCCGCTACACCGTCATTCTCTTTGACCTCGTCTGCGCCGGCAGTGTTAACCCCGACCACTTCGATTTCCGCCGATACACCACCCTCGACGCCTACATCGACGACCTCCTGGACATTCTTGACGCTCTTCGTGTCACTCACTGCGCTTACGTCGGTCACTCCATCTCCGCCATGATCGGAATGCTCGCAGCCATTCGCCGACCCGAACTCTTCACCAAACTCATCCTCATCGGCGCTTCTCCCAGGTGACGATCCAAACCATCATCCCCTGGTTCCCCTGCCTTCAATTACTTTTTCCACCTTTAATTTGCGCCCTCCTTTTCAGATTCCTAAACGACAGTGATTATCACGGAGGTTTCGAGGAAGCAGAAATCCAAGAAGTGTTCTCTGCAATGAAGGATAACTACGAAGCGTGGGCCAGCGGTTTCGCGCCTCTGGCAGTCGGAGCGGACGTACCGGCGGCGGTCCGAGAATTCACGAGGACGTTGTTCAACATGAGGCCCGACATATCTCTGTTTGTGTCTCAGACGGTTTTTACCAGCGATCTGAGAGGGATTTTAGGCTTAGTGAAGGTGCCGTGTTGTATTATGCAGACGGCGAGGGATGTTTCAGTGCCGGCGGAGGTGGCGACGTACATGAAGGAACACTTAGGAGGTCGGACCACGGTGCAGTGGTTAGACACGGAGGGTCATCTGCCTCATCTGAGTGCTCCGGCCTACTTGGCTCGCCAGCTCGAAATAGCCCTCGCACAGTAGCGCGTGCCCCTGGCAGGCGCGTGGCTTTTCAGTAGCGTTCGTGGATAGATAGCTCGTGCAAGTATAGGCTCTAGAGGCTAGAGGTGCACCCAGTAGAACCATCCCTTCCCTAATTACTGTATTGTTTACTTATTCGAAGAAAAGAGGTTCGACTTCAAGTCTTCAATCCAAGCAGAAGTGCCCTAAAGAGAATTGCAGTTTGTATTCAATGCACCGAAGCTGGACACGTGGCTAATGAGGTGTGGTCTACGTTGGGCTGGGATGGTTATGCTTATGACGCGTGAAGGGATAGGAATCTGCACGGGTTCATCCTCTGATGCGGCTGGAGCTATTTGTATTTATAGTAAGTAATTCATGATTTATATTTCAATACCATGTGCTTTCTTTTTCTTTTTGGTTACATTTATGCTTTCCTTTTTTATCTCTATATTCCATTCCGTGATAGGACTTATGAGTGTCTTCAGGCATTAGATATTTACGAGTGGATAATAAATAAGTCAAACACCATTGGCAACCCGTGAAGTTGAACAAAATAGTGGAGAATAAACATCAATCGCATATTAAAAAGGCGGCAATTTTATTTTAAAGAAGGAAAAGTGGGTAATTTTGTTTTGAAAATTGTAGTCAAGAGGTAAGTTTGTTCCGAAAGTATAAAAAACGGAATAATTTTGTCTTAATAGTTATCCCAATTTATTTCACCATTAGTTGATTAAATATACTGAGCTGATAGTCTACATATCGTTTACGATATTTTTGTTAAGTTGCAAATTTGTTCTAAAAATCTTACTTCATTTGTTTAAAAAGTTATATTTAAAGATTTTTGGGCAAATGTATTTCTTAATAAGAATGGTATGCGGAACATCAACTCAGCATATTTGATCAAATAATAGTTAAAATTAATTGGGACATAAGTTATGGTAAAATTGATCTGTTTTTTACACTTTCAGATTAAAATTGCCTCTCAAACAACTTAAAGAGTAAAATTGACCTTTAACCCAACAATAAATTTATGTCATGTTTCACCTTCTTTTATTTCTTAATCTAAGTCCTAGTTTTTATATATAAATTCTTAGATATAATTAATACTTTATTTTTTTGAAAATACTCTTGGTAGAAAATGTAAATTTCCTATCACCCCTTTAATTTTTATAAATGCACCTTTTTTTTTCGGCGACATTGAATAGAGGGAAAATTGGTTTAAAGTAACAGGTGTGCCTAATCTTCAACTGATTGAATGAAAACATTCCACTTTTTAATACAAGTCATTTACATATATCTAAAGATATATCGCACACGACTAAACGACTGAAGAAGCGTTCGCACAAACTTATATTTAGGCGTGTCTTGTTAATGAAATTTTTAAACAACTACTTTTGGTCAATTTTTTCTTAAATAGATTAAAAAAATTATTTTTTTATATAGTTCATAAATTTTGATACCTTCATTTTTAGTACTTCTTACTGTCTTTAATTTAAGATATATTTATCTAATTTAATAAATTAAGAAAATTATATATATATATATATATATTGGATAAAAGGACAAGTTGATATTAAAAGAAATAACAAGCTCTACAAGTTACAAATAGTAACATTTGAAAAAGCAAAGAATAATGTCAAGATTTCCGACTAAATGATAGCAAGTCTTAAGGAGGAATCTTTAGGAAGGTAAATATTTGTTGACATGGTAAATGACTAGCTGATGCTTGCAGTCTCTGACTGTTGCAACCATGAATTTTGAATCCAAAATAGAGCGGCATGAAGACACTTAGAATGGAAAGAAGTTCCTGAAACGGTCTGATTCTGTCACAGAAACTCCTTCATGGGATAATCCTGATGACAAATAATTCCATGACAATAATGCTTCCAAGTTTTTTATATTTATGGAATATAATATCCCAGCTATCATCATTTATTAAGAAAGTTAGTTATGTTATTTAATATGATATGTATTTTTGAAAACATCCTAATTCTCTTCCTTAATTCCCTCATTCCTTTTTCTCCATGATTGTTATTGAGAGAGCATCAATAATAGTATATTAGAAAAATATTGAAAAAAAAATGAAAACTATATTTCATATTTAAAATCAAGATCAATTTCTTAAATATATCTTATATCAAGATTAGGAGGAGTATTATAAAAAGATGAGGCACCCACCCTTTGGATGGGTCTCGGCCGGCAACATGGCTCTCCGTATCTTACTTTCAACTATGAGGCAGTTGGTCCCAAAAACACATTCATGATCAGAAAAAGTGTATGTATAATGGGCAAATTGCACAGTGATATGTTGGCAAAAAAAAAAAAAAATTGCACAGTGATAATTTATAAAAGTAAAAATTCAAAATTTTTGTTGTGAGACCTAAAAACTAATTTAGATTAGATATTACTCCCATGTGTCTTTTTTTTTTTTTTTGACCTGGACTCCCATGTGTCTTAGAGATAAGAGTTTTTCAATGGAATCCTGTGAATTAAGAAAGTGATTAAAGGTAATCAATAACTTTAATTTTTTTAAGATTATGTTTTTTTATCAAATATATCTCTATTCAGTTTAACTGTAGAAAAAGAGACAATTGGTAGACTCTGCTTATTCACTTTTACATTGATTAAATAAGGATATATTTGATAAAGACAAAATTTATGTCTATTTGCTTCATATATAACACCAAATTCTTCACTTGGACCTCGACATTTGTCTGTGTTTCTCGTTTTATCATTTACTTAAAAATAATGGGTTGTAATTAAATTTATGATAACATATAAATAGTTGAGATTTAATCAAAGGATGGGTTGTGGTGACACAAGTTTTGTTCACTAGACAAGGGCTAATAAAATACCATGCACACTACAAAAGATTCTATATCTAAGAGTAAGGAAGGGGTGGAAAATGATTGTATATTTAGAGAGTATTGTATAAGCTTAATTGTAATTAAAAGAAAAAATGAAGGTTGAGGTGTTTAAATAACCCTTAACTTTTCTGAAAAGTGCAACAATAATTATAAATTATTTTGTTGGAGTAAAAGTAATCATAAACATTATAAAATAAGGTAAAAGTAAATATGACGTTAATGTCCATTACTGTGAACTTTTTAATTAAAGATTAAGATGTTCAAATAACCATTAACTTATATCAAAAGTGCAAAGATAATCATAAACTTTTTTTGGATGCAAAGTAACTAAAATGTGACTTCTTTAACATTAATTTATAAGTTTTTTTGTTACTTGTGCAAGTTGGAGTTCAAGTGGATTTTAATTATGAGATGATCAATAATGACATAGATTTTCTCAACCCCACCATATGTAAATGCGATCTTTCATTGCCTCCTAGTTTTCCTCTCAAATATCCTCCCTCATAATCTTCTTATGGTTGGTTATGGGATTGTTTCAACATTTGTGATGACAGCACTTTTAAAGTTAGTGATTCATATTAGGGATTTTAGCTTTTGGAGTTAGGGTGACAAGTTTCTTTCCCTTCGTCATTATCGCCAGAATGAAAAAAATGACTTCTTAAACATTAATTCAAAAAATTTTCTTTGACTTTTGTCATTTTAATCCTCAAATTGATAAAACACTCATAATATCAAAACAAAGAAAAACTTATGAATTAATGTTTAAGAAGTCACTTTTCAATTACTTTTTGCATCCAAAAAAAATTTTATAATTACTTTTGCACTTTTGAAATAAGTTAATGGCTGCTGGCAAAAAAAGAAATAAGCTAATGGTTATTTTAGCATCTTAACCTTTTATTAAAAAGCTCATAATAACAAACATTAACGGATTATTAACATCATGGATATTTTTGCCCTCTTTTATAATATTTATGGTTACTTATGCTCCAAAAAATAGTTTATAAATAATGTTGCACTTTTCAAAAAAGTTAAAGGTTATTTAAGTACTTTAATCCAAAAATGAATAATCTATATTATTCAATTATTTTATTCCCTTTTCAATATATGAATGTATGTTTGTAAAACAATTTGAAATGTTTATAAATAATTCCTGGAAAAATAACATTCTTTGCTAAATTATTCACAATAAGGATATTTTAGTCATTTTGATATTTACTCATTTTCTTTTCTCCCTACTTTCTCCCATCCATCCGAGCATAAAGGGTGATACTCCTCCGATCCTTAATATATGATATATTTGAAGAATTTATCTTAGTTCTAAATATAAGACATAGATTTCATATTTGTTAATGTTTTCTTAATTTACCCCTAATGATGCTCCCTCAACTATAACCAATGAGGAGAGAAAATAAGGGAATTAAGGAAAATGACTAAGGTGTTTTAAAAACTACATATCATATTAACTAACTTAACTAACTTATTTAATCTAATTAAGTTATATAAATATATCATAGATTAAGAGTAACATTTTCTTCTCATTCTTCTCCCCGCTTCTCATTTTCTTCTTACTTTCTTTTCTCCGAACTTTTCCTTCTTGCTTCTTTCTCCCAGCTTTTCCGTATCCAAGCAGGATGTAAAATAGAAAAAGAGGCAGTCAAGTTTTTGAACATTTAAGGGCCTACTGACTTTATATTAAGTGTGTGTTTGGGATAGCGGTAGAAAAAATGATTTATTATGATCATGACTTATTAAAAATGATTTAATAGAAAAGTCATTTTTTATAGTGCTAGTTTTGAATAGCTTATTTTTGGGCAATAAGTGCTTATAAATCGTGATTCACGGTATACGAGGTAAATATGTGAGAGGAGTTTTATTTCGGCTTGCGTAATAAGTGACTTAATAGAAAAGTTATTTCTTCTGCATTTGGGATCACTTAAATTTAGAAAATAAGCCCTTATTATGCAAGCCGAGATAAAACTCATCTCACATACTTACCTCGTATACTGTGAATAACGATTTATAAGCACTTATTGCCCAAAAATAAGCTGTTCCAAACGAGCACGTAACGTTGTGCTCGTTTGGGGTAGCTTATTTTTGGGCAATAAATGCTTATAAATCGTGATTCACAGTAAACGAAGTAAGTATGTGATATGAGTTTTGTTTTGACTTACATAATAAGTGTTTATTTCCCAGAAATAAGTTATTCCAAACACTCACTAGTGAGTAGTTTATTTAATAAGTAACTTATTCTACCCATGATGCAATTAAAATAAGCTGAACCAAACACTGCAAAAACACAACACGTTTTTATTTAGGTTTATTGCTAAAAAATGGACTTATTTCTACCCAATAAAAATCAAACACACCCTAGATGCCCTCGTGGTCCCTGGTTGTTGCAGATTGAATAGGTTACCTAATGCAGCAGTATTTGAAACTGAATTGTCTACTTTTTTGTGGTCCGGTTCCTTGAATGTTCTTCCATCCAATTAAGTGGCACAATCCAAATGCAGACATTGGTTCTTCTTCATCAGTGCGCATTTGACTTTATTCCTCCGTATAAAGTTGTCCAGTTTACTGAGGTTAAGCATACTTGCAATAAGATTACAGTAACATAAACTTACAATAACAACTATTCAAAAATATTTTGCCCGCGTTGATCAATAAATGTTATCAAATAAGGTGTGTTTATATATATACAACAGCAACTATCAAATAAGGAAAAAATTATATCATGAAGTATATGATAATGCATAAAATTGATAATTTTAAACATAATGAACAATGTATATATCCTGCTTAAATTTGTATTTTTGTTGATTGAAACCCCTGTGATAAGAGAGGGGATGACTCCAAGACAAGTTGCACTTGTTTAAAATAAATAACAATAACGAGAATCAAACAATTTAGCTGTAGGTAGCCAGCCACATGTGGAATTGAATTGGAAGCTATTCCAAGTGTTTTTACATTTTACAAGATGAAATTCGTATCACATATCGTCGTGCACAAAATTACTTAAGATAAACTAATATGAGTGTAAGATTATACAGGATTATGGCTAGCTTGGCATAGAGAAATATGATTTGCCCCCCAATATTTCTGCTAATTAAAACTTGAAGGAATGGAAGGGTATTTTCTAAGGGAATTAATGCATTGAATGCATGCTTGAGAAATAATAAAATTATAGTTTTAGAAGCCTTTTTTAATAAACCTAGACAAAACTCCTCTCACATACTTAGTTTATAAATTATAAAAGTTATTTTTCAAAAACTAATCCAAATATACTCATGTATTGTGATACCCTGCATCCCGGCTTAAAGCAAATACATCTCATTGCTTATCACCCTCCAACTTGGCGGCCAGCCGGCCACTATTATCCTCTTCCACGTCCCACATTCCCAGTTACACCCATCTTTCCCACATAAACGTTAATTTAGGCCACTCCATCACACAACTCGTAAATTTCTTTGCATTTTTTTAATTGATTTCCTTTGCTCATAAGCTTGTATGTATCTTGCGTCAGGTTCTTTTAATATTGTCGGCGAAATTTTTGCTGTGCATGTTTATTAGCTACTAGTTGACAACACCCTAAAGGGGAAAAAAAAAACTGCTTGGGTCAGCCGGCGTCTCACGCATTTTCTGAATCACATGATCCGGGATCTGATTATTGGACTAATTTGAATCGAGACTTTGAGATAAAGATACTTCTCCCAGAAGCCTTTTTTAGAACAAGTACCCTTCGATATTATTCTAAGAAAATAAACTATAATTATATCAGCATTAGATGTGGCACTTTCTTGATTGGTGAAAGCAGTAATTAGCTGTTAGAGACTGAGTTAAATCCTTTTTTGAGTTGGGTATCGGATACCCACTTCTAGTCCTTGTCGGAAATCTCAGAATAAATGCCTTCATTTTCTTCATTATTATCCCCTCCTCCAAAAACCATATTCCCTTGTTTTTTTCTAAGAAAAAATCTTTTTGTTCATGGTTTTACTGTAGTACCCAAATTAAGATATATAATTCATCTGCTAATTCCTTCAAACTTTTGCTACGTACCTCTAATGTATTTCAGTCATTAATGTTGTCTTCTACTCTTAAATTAAATGAAATTAGATTTTCGAAAGGAGAAAAAAAAAAAGTGACACAAGGGTATAATTGGGAATGAATCCACATTCCATGCTCATCCCCCAATTTTGGGGGTTTTTTTTATTTTTATTTTTTTTTGAAAATACTACATGTACTAAAATTTAACTAGCTTAAAATACCAGGTGCAAAAAAATATTTCAGCTATTGGGGGCTATTGGAAAAATATTCCAGGTTACTGGTGTTGCAGGAAAAATATTTTTGGATGCAAAATTAGAAATTAGTTAATTTGAGATACCGGATAAAAAAAATATCTCATAGTACAGCATACAATTTAATCTAAATAAATAATATTATGTAAAAAAAATTTTTAAAAAAATAGTCCTCATCCTAAAATTGGGGGATGAGCATGCTGTGCTCATCTTTGGATGAGCACAGTATGAGGACCCAATTGGGAATAGGGATGGAGTTTAGTTCATCCACTATCTAGTTTAGTTTTACTTTTGGGCTCATGATGTCCAGTCCTAGGCCCACATTCCTTCCAACAAATGGTCCATTCAAAAGCCCGCTCTTAATATTGAGCCTCGATCTCGTGGTCCCTCATCATCACCAGTGTTTTTAAATGCTTTTTATTTTTATTTTTATTTTTGGAATGAACAATGCTTTTTATTCTTCTTCTGGCATCTCAACCACGTATATATATACAGTATCAAAAAAAAAAAAACCACGTATATGTACTGATCCTTTCCGTATTCGTGCAAGTAATTATATTTATCCATGCTGTTCGTATACTCTACACAATATCAAGTGCAATATATATAATCTGGATTGAATAAAAAATAAGAAAAATGAGGATGTAATTTATTTATTTATTTATCTATTTTTGGTGGCTATAAGTTTGAAGGGATGAATAAGGATGATGAGTAATCATTTTAAAATATTTTTTGCACGTGCAAGAAATAGGGAGGATATTTGTGAGTGTTTGAACATGGTTAATGTGGAAGAATGTGAAAGCAGTGGGTGAATATGGGCGGTGGATTGTGGGTTGCCCATGATTTAGGAATGTCTTAAATTAAAAATTCTCACCACTGAAGCAATAATCAGTCACTGAGTGTGTGGAAACAAAACAGAGCAATGGTGCATAAGGTTCGCAACTATATCAAAGCACATTATATATAGCCGTAGGATGTACAGGGGCAGCGTTTTCACAAAGCAAAGCCGCGTTTATTTTGTGATTAATTTATGTGTTCTTTTTTTTTTTTTTTGCTTGCTCTCTAGGTTTCATACTGAATCTATATATTCTTGCCGCGCGTTACATGGAATAGTGCTTATTGTTTATGATACATTCAAAATATTAATTTACTAATTTGAGATGAATAAGTAAATTATCTTAATTAAAGAGTTTCACGAATCATTCTTTTCATTTGTTTGTAGATTCTACCTTTTGTTCTTATGGTTTTTTTATATCTGTCACATCTCTTTTCATTGATAGTCACTTATTGGCTTGTGCATGCGTCGAACATCATTGTTTGTTTTCTTGAGGAACAAAAGCTAAATTTATTAACATAATGATTCATGAGTTGAATGGTTTTCAATATCCCCCTTATGTAGAACATTATGCATAACTAAATTATGACATCAACTTATTGTCTATATTTAATGTATATCTTGTACATGTCATGCCATATGTCACTTCATGTTTAAGAACGTAGATGATAGAATGACCCCTTACATATGAAGGCAAAATTTTATGAAGACAACTTTTTTCTTTTTTGAGGGAACCGTAGGTGAGTAAGAGTCAATTGTATGCCACAGAAGGGGTTCGCCTAAAATTTGATAAAAGGAATTGGGGTCATTAAAATAAGAATTTTGAATGCTCCTATCTAATTAGTTCTAGACCGTTTGTTGTGCAATCTGTTATGTGTTTTTAAGGAATTGGGGAATTTAAATATAGAAAATATGTTCTATTATGGCATCCAAACTTCCAAGAGTATGGAGTTACTTTATATTAGTCAATGTTGTCAAGTACTTCAGAATTTTTAAAATGGTAGGCTTCACCCTCCTTGATCTCTTGCATGAAACATTCTCTTACTCTTCTTTGTGTATCAAAACTATCAATCTTGGTTCCCTGCATGTATTTCTTAAGTCATCATAAGTAATGATGGGAAAATGCTACACATGTAATGAAAACTTATGCTTGACATACTTGCTTATCCCCCAATAATCATACCAACCCCTCAAGGAGCATACAGTGGGGACTTATTGAAATAAATAAACTTTCTCAGAGCACATGCAATAATAAAGACCCATGTGTTATTTCGATAGTCAATGTTGCTGAAAGCATCATGAAGAATACTTGTCATGTAGTATTGTAATATTTTTAAGATTTAAAGTAAAATGAGTGAATTATGGCCTGCATGTGAACCAAACATAAATCACATGGATTATACAAGCATTTTCTTACTACAGTATTAATTAAATTCATTATGACCTACATGCTTATTCCCTAGAATCATGCCAATAGAGGCAAAGTTGAATGCTTTCTTAGTTCTTCTTAATTAACATTCAAATGGCCATTTTCCTCCCAAATAATCTTTGCCACAATTTAAAATCAAGTGTCTTTTCATTTTCTAACCAATTCATAATTAATATTCAAGTTTCCTTTTTCTTTTCATAGGTAAGTGAAAAGTGTACAATTAAGGATCAAATGCACTTACTTCACATTGACATGTATTATTTTATAGTTAATATTTAAGTATCTTTTCATGTTTCAAACGATTCATAGTTAACATTCTAGTTGCATTTTTCTCTCCCTAACAATCTTTCCCGCAATTAAAAATCAAGTGGCTTTTCATTTTCCAATAAACTTATAATTAACATTCAAGTGACTATTCATGTTTCAACTGATTTATAATTAACATTCAAGTGTTTTTTTTTTCTTTTTTTTTTAGGAACATGAAAGGTGTAGATTTGAGTATAAAATGCACTTGATTCAAATTGACATTTACCATTTTATAATTAACATTCAAGTGTCTTTACATTTTCAACCGATTCATAATTAACATTCAAATGACCTTTTTTCCAATCAATTTTTTTTAAAAAATCAAGACTTCGATGAATAGTGTTAAAAAAAATCAATTCCTTCATCACAAATTATCAAGATCAACTAACGGTTCTAAAAAAAATTAAATATGTTACTACAAGTTTTTCAAATATATAATATAATAATATACTGGGCAGCATTTTCCAAAAAGTGCTCCAAGTCAATTTTTTTTATATGTTTGTTAGTTTTATGAAGAATATTAGATGTTTTCCTCTATATTTGTTTTTTCTAGAAAGTTGAAATATAAAATGAGTTTGGCTATTATATGTGATTTTTCTGCTAAAGATTTGTTCAAGATTTTTTCACTTGTTGATTGTGTTATGGGTTTTGCATATTGACACTGATTCTAAGTGTTTTAACTGAAAAAAAAGATGACTGGGGATGGAGAGTCATTTTGTCTAAGGTGCATTGTAAGACTTTGTATTTCCAATTAAATGTGAAAAAAAATATTCTCCCACTTGTTAATAACAAACCAAGCATGCTAATGGCAATAAACATTGCATTGCATCCCCATTATGATACCGAAAGGGTCTTCTATTGAACCAAATAGGCCCCAAGTCACTGGCGAACGATGTAAAAAAAACTCAATTCTATCATTACAAATCACGCCATGTCAACAAATGGGATAAAAAATGTAATGGTGTAAAAAAGAGCCCAATTCATTCATTGTAAATTCAATGAGGTTTAGTGTAGCATATGCAGCCATATACGTTCAATTGTTGCCAAACGTTAACAAATTTGTCTTTGTTGCGATGACGTAAGCAAGAAACTCATCCTGTAGAAAAGAAAACACAATAAGCTCATATCATTGAGAAAATTAGAGAAAGATTTTTTGTTTTGTTTCTTATCCCTGATGACATATCACATCAGAAGAAGATTTTCATATATTCAACATGGATCATTGATCCAACTAAATCCAATATACCTATCATCAAAGAATCCATAGGAGAAGAGTTGATAGATAAAAAAACAACATAAAAAAATTAACACCACTTGATTTGCTTTTCTCTCCATGCCTACCATGAAGTTACCTGGTTTGATGTCTTCTTACACAAATCCATTTGATTCTTTCAAGCTATTACAGTCAAGAAAACAAAATGTCTAAATTTTGTATTCTTGAACTTTACAGAAGGCCCCCCACTAATGGTAGTATCAAGGAGTAGAAACAATTACAATGCGAAAAATTTAGTTTAAACCAAAATCAAAAGAAGATGGATGTTATATAGCATTTTAGATTATTCCATAAAGTGATTAAAGTCTTTTCATTTTCCACAAAAGTTTTTTTTTTAAAGATGACTTTTGAACTTCAAGGATATATGTTTTTTTTTAAGATGGCTTTTGGACTTCAAGAATAAATATTAAATGATAATAAACAATGAAGGTTGTTGAAAAACTCGACCTTTGAAAAAGATTTGATCAAATGCAAGATGAGTAATAGAATATGTTAAAATAAACCGAACTAATAACGAAATCTGTTTAAAAAAACCGATGTTACTACAAGTTTTCAAGAATAATAATTGTATTGTATCCCCATTGTAGTACCAAGAGGGTCTTCTATTGAACCAAATAGGCCCCAAGTCACCTACGAATGATGTAAAAAAAAAAACTCAATTCTATCATTACAAATCATGCCATGTCAACAAATGGGATAAAAAAAGTAATGGCGTAAAAAAGAGCCTAATTCATTCATTGTAAATTCAACGAGGTTTAGTGTAACATATGAGGGCATATACATCCAATTGTTGCCAAATGTTAACGAATTTGTCTTTGTTGAGATGGTGTATGTAAGAAATTCGTCATGTAGAGAAGAAAACACAATAAGCCCATATCATTGACAAATTAGAGAAAGATTTCTTGTTTTGCTTTTTACCCCTGTTGACAGATCACATCAGAAGAAGATTTTCATACCTTCAATATGAATCATTGATTCAACTAAATCCAAGATATCTATCATTAAAGAACCCATATGAGAAGAGTTAATAGATAAAAAAACCACTTAAAAAATTAACACTACTTGATTTGCTTTTCTTCCATGCCCACCACGAAGTTACCTAGTTTGATGTCTTTCTACACAAATCCATTTGAGCGCAAACATTTGATTCTTTCAAGCTACTATAGTCAAGAAAACAAAATGTCTAAATTTTGTATTATTGAACTCTACATGAAGGCCCCCATTAATGGTTGTATCAAGGAGTAGAAACAATTACTATGCGAAAAATTTAGTTTAAACCAAAATCAAAAGAAGATGGATGTTATATAGCTTTCTGGATTATTCCATAAAGTGATTCAAATCTTTTCATTTTCCAAGATAATTTTTTTTTAAAGATGGCTTTTGAACTTTAAGGATAAATGTTTTTTTAAGATGGCTTTTGGACTTTAAAAATAAATATTAAATGATAATGATTAATAAAGGTTGTTGAAAAAAAGGACCAAATGCAATATAAGTAATAGAATATGTTAAAATAAACGAACTAATAACGGAATCCGTTTTAAAAAACCGTTATTACTACAAGTTTGTTTTCAAGAAACATAATAGATACATGATAGATAGATAGACAAGTAACAATGAATTAGTGCTTTGTCTTCCTCGTTGTTTCAATTTGTTACGAGTGTTTGTTACGAGTGTCGCATCAAAAGTCTCATAAGTGATATGCGGTTTATAAGTTTAGAAGGCTGTTTCGTCCAAAATACTAATGTGACGAACGCAAGTCTGAATAAAGAAATCATACAAAGAAATTAGTCTATTGTGATAAAATAAAATCTGTTGAATGCAGTATAAACCTAGGTAATTAAAACTGGACCAGATCGACTAGTTTGGCCCAGAAAACGACGAACTGGTTCGGTTTGGGCATCAACCTAGTTCACCTTTTTATTAAAAAAATAATTTTTTTATTTTCTTTAGAATTTCTTATTAATAATATTGAAAATCTTCACTTTTTCACCTGTTTGCCCCTGGTCTGACCCACTAACCCCTAACCTAGTACTCTGACTGATGTAGTGATTGGTTTGGGTTTAATAATCTTGGTATAAACCACATTTCACTTATAAGCTTCTATATGTGAACTCATAAGTCATAACACAATCCTTCAAATCAAGTGTGATGCAACCAACCTAACTAATTTAGTGCTCGTTTGGAATAGCTTAATTTTAGGTAATAAGTGCTTATAAATCGTGATTTACGGTATACGAGGTAAGTATATGAGAATAGTTTTATTTCGGCTTACGTAATAAAGACTTATTTTTTAAGAAAACGCGGAATCAAACAAGCCTTTACTTCCATATCTTAATTAATTTATTTGGCTGATTGGGTAAGTTGAACCTGTACGAAATGTTTAATATACCCTCAACACAAAAAAAAAAGGAACATACTGTGCTGCTTTTTCTTTTGCGTTTGAAGATGTGTCGAGAAGCTTCTTGGTAAAGTCAGATGGGACTTAGGAGTGTTAGCTTCCTTTTTAATGCAAGTGAAACTAAAATAGTATGAAATTCAGGGTGCTTTGTCGCCTTCTCTTGTTTTCTTTTGTTTGGTTTGAGGAAAATGAAGTAAATTATCTTTTTAGGTTATAGTTGTTTAAATTTTGGACGGGAATCTAAAACTTAAAAAAAAAACGAGAGATTAAATTTTAAATAAAAATCTAAAATTTTAAAAAATAAAAGAGTAAATTTTATATTTCTCCTATATAAAATTATAATTTACCCCCTTCTTATCTCTTCCTGCTCCTCAAACCAACCACACCCTCACGCCCATTGGGGGAATAATTAAATTGACGACACGAATTATTCTATGCTTCTGTACTTTGCTCATTTTCAATCATTCATATTAAATTCTGGCCCTGCATAAATAATGACATCACCTCAAAGGGAAAAAAAAACTTCACCAAAATATTTCTTAAGATAAGAAATCATAATCAAGAATGAAAAAACTTCAATATGCGCAGCAGTTGAATAGATTGAGTAGTCATTTTGTATATTCAATCCTAGTCAATGTGTCCTTGTCTGACCTGACTCAGCTGGATATATAATAGGACGATATTAATAAAAAAATCGAGGATCATTTCAGAATTGTTACTAAATCAGTTTTATAAAAAGGAATTTTTAAATTGAACAACAAAATTACAGCAAGTAAAAGTACGGATTATAAAAACAAAACATGACAACGGATTAGAAAATAACAGCATAAAGTTATGATGCCTTCACACGGGATGTCGCTGAAGGTTTCGACGACCAAGATAAAAATCATTCTACGTGCAAGCTCACAAAATACTGACCACTGAGTCACGTCTCTATGTGATGGCCAAAAAAAAAAAAAAAGAGTCACGTCTTTATATATGTTCAAGACATCTATACCCCTGGAGGTATTTAATAGGACCCCGGCACAGCACACTAGAGCAAGTAAATTGGAACCATAGGCGCACCCAATATGAAACGGAGTTAGAGCTAATATGATGTGACGGGATGATAAGCAAGATAGTAACAACACACTAAAAATATGCATACCACGTAATTTGTACTAAATCATGAATATACGTAAATCACCACGACATTTTCTAAATTTAAATGTTTGGTAAAAGGTCAATACTAATTAACTTAACATTCATGACATTTTTTGAATTATTTTAAAAAATTCATATATATTTTTTCATTAAAAAAATTATGATATTTGGTATCCCTAGCAAAATTCTTCATGGACATACTTACTCCTTAACTCATATGTATAAAAAATTATAACCATTTTTTAACTAATATTTGTTGTCTGCATATCAAACAATATGCATATTGAATATAGGAATAGTGTAGGTTAAACTTGGCATGAGTGTAGTAATACACACTTGACAACACAAGAAAAATAGCAAGGAATCTTACATGAGATACCTGTGGATTTGATTATTGGTATCTTCATCAAGAGCCATTAGATGAGGAGAATATGCAAAGTGAAACTGGAAGTTAGTTCTAACTCACTTAGTGGATAAATTATGGATAAGTGTGCGTTCAGATTAGTTTTTGGAGGATAGTTTTTACTATTTATGATGTAAGTATGTGAGAGTAGTTTTGTCTCGATTTACGAAAATGGAATTAGCAAAACCATGGTTTTACTAATACCCGAACACACACTAAACGCAAATAGAATGGGTCTCCTTACTCTGAAAAAGACAGTATAAGCTTTAAAAATAAAACGATTCTTCTTCTTCTTCTTTTAATTTTTAATTTTTTAATAATGGTTTTGATAAAATGAAAACTGGAACAATCAGCATGACTTCCTGTGTAAATCTTGAAATAATCAATAAAAAATGAATAATAATATACTAGGCTTGACAAAGTCAGGTGACCCCATCGCATAGAAAACCCGGCGACACTCCTTAACGACCAGGTCAAGTCACAATCCAACAAAAGAAATCGAACCAACTGAAAATAACTGATTACTACTTCATACCAAAACCAAAGTACAGTCCATCCCATGCACAACAAGTATTGGCATTTGGCAAAAAGCGAGAGATGTGTCCGATTGATCCACGGTGAAAATTATTCTCATTCCCTTTAAATTGTATGCTGCATTCAGAAAACTGTAAAATTGGAGTGGGTTGACTTCGATCCTTCTAGTTTCCTTCTGACGCTTTAACTACTAGTGCTCTGTTTTAGTTAAAAAGCATGTTAATGGTATTTGTTAGCTTTTATGTTGCGGTACAAGCGTCCTTTTTCAACTTCTCGTCTTGGTCTAAATTTTTTTTTTATTTTTAAATATTCTAATAGACAGAAAATCTAAAATTAAGATAACCTCTCAACTAATATTTCTTATTAAATATGAATTTTTCATTCAGTTTAAATTATATGAGCTCTTTAGGAAAACTAGTTTCTCCATGGTAAGGCCTCTCCATTGCGTCTCCGTTTAAATTAAACGGCGAATCTCAGCCATTGATTTTTAATTATAATCTTATTGGTTGCTGTCTTGCTGAGGAGAGACCCAACCCTCACCGTTGGCCTCTTCCCGTTGTCGACTTGCCGTCTTTCAATCCTGCTGTCATCTTTTGCATACATATTTTGGCGGCTTGTGCTCCTCCAGCAAAGTAATTGTTTCAGTCGTGTTGAAAGAAATCTTCAGGCAGTTCTGATAGATACCTTTAAGTGTGTTTGGATTAGCTTTTTTTAATAGTTTTTACAACTTACGAAGTAAGTGTGTGAGAGGAGTTTTATCTCGGTTTGCGCAAATCATGATTTAAGATATTGTCAAACACACGCTTATAGTTTGTGTTAGTTAACAAAACAGATAGTGAAAAAAGTAATCAATGGCTGAATGTCCATATTGCTGCAAAACAGAAGAGGGCAGTCGGAAGAATGGAACGGTAAGGGCCGGGTCTCATCTCATCTACGGCTGAAATTATATTTAAAATTTAATGGCTGAGATTTTATTTTATTTCAAATGGTACGGCTTAATCTAAATGGAGACGCAATGGAGAGGTTGCTCACCGTAGCTAGTAATCTAGTGCTTGAATGAACAAAGAAGGGAAACCATTACTTACGCACCAAAAATACAAGTAAAAGAAACCAAGGAATGAACATGTTTTTCCTCTAAGTTTAATGTTTTTCACTAATTTAAAATGTTCTGTCACCTCGCAGAATCCATGTCGCTTTTATCTTAGGTTCTGTGAATGAACATGTTGAAGTACTATATAATTTCATGGTGTATATGTTTATGAACTCGCCTTGTGTTTGCTCCAAATCCTATGAAAGATTGTGTCTCTTCAACATATGCTGCATCTTTGACTTGTCTTTTGCCTGTTTCCACTTTCCACAAAACTGAATCCCCTAGTTTTACCACTTTTTTTTTTTTTTTAAATTTCTTTGGCCTCGAGACATATTCAATGCCATCTTTTGATAACGACGTTTGATGGGCAACGGAAAGTCTTCGCTGATAATGCCAAGAGATAATGGAAAAAAAATAAGAATAAAAAAGTGGGAAAGGAATTAAAGGCAAAATAAACACGGAATAGAATAGAGGAAGGGCGCGTAAAGAAAGAAAAAGGAGCAAGAGCCGTCAAGCAAGGACGGACCCACAAGAGGAATCAATTTGCCTTTCCATAATAAAGAGATAAGATATTAATTTCTAGATAATTAGATATACAAAATTAAAGTTGCTCTGCCCTAACCCCTCATTTCCTGGCTGCTTTTGTCCACGCGTTCCATGGGGACCTTTTCCAAATCATCATATATATATATATATATATATATAACACAATCTTTTCTTAAGTAAACCAAAACCAACTATTGCTCCAATGCTCCCCCATCCTCACTTCCACCCTTCTTAACTGTCACCTCACTTTATTTCTTTTTTTCTTTCTTTCTTTCTTTCTTTTTTTTGCGTGTGGAGCGTTTTGTTTTGGTACTTTAGACTGAAAATTATTTCTTTAATTTTAAAAAATAAAGTTAGTCGTATTTTATTTATAATGGCAGAAAAGGGAAGGATTCCAGATACGTGTAGCGATAACTAATGAAAGAACTGGTGGAGGGGCGTTGTTGTCCAAAGCCACAAATAGAACAAAACCAAACTCATTTCATTTATCACAAATTTTACAAAGCTTTACCGTATCAAAGACATATACAATACATCATTTCCTTTCTTCCATTTTTTTTTTGGTTTTTTCCCTTGATGTACCGAGACGTACGTGTGTCCCAGATTGATAACATGAAATGGGCAAACTGACGGTGAGTGGTGGGGCTTAGGCCGAGACCTCCGTTGCACGATCAGCGGCGGTGCCGGATCTTGGTTGCCGCAGAAGCTCTATTAGTGTCTCCGCCTGTCCGCACGTACACAAACAATAAGCGACAAGAATCCAACAGACAAACACACTACCCCTAACAATTATTACTGCTGTTTAAATAACTAACATTTTTACCAAACAAAATAAATAACTAACATAAAAAGTTTTATTAATTTTGCCCCATAAAAATATTTTTTAAACATGTAATTATCGGTTGCAGAATAAACATGGGGCAAACAAAATCCCAAAGTAAGGAAATTAATAAGGTGGCTACCAATACGAGGGGACTGACGTGGCGGCAGAGGAAATTGCCACGTCCGTCACAACTGGAACAATTGCCCCGATTGTTGACCCGAATAATGTTAAGACTTGAGAGCTAAGACACGGACCTTGTGCTTGGAGCTAGTGGCGCCGGACTGCGACAGAGCCACCAGCGGTGGTATAGCTCCTTCGCGAGCCACCATAGTGCGGTAGGTGGCGCTGTCTTCGCAAATCTGTAATAGTATAACCACCGCTATTTGCTTCTGTCTCTGCGACCCCACCTCTAGGATTTCCACCAGCACCGGAATTCCTACTTCCTCCACCAACGCCGTTCTCGCCTCCGGCACCGATACCAGCACGCTCAACACGTACGCTGACTTATCCACCATGTTTGATCCAAAATCAGCCATTAATTCCACTAACGGCTTCATTATCCCGGCTTCCACCGCCCTTATTTTATTCTCCTTCACAGAACAGAGCGAGTACAGCGCCGTAGAGGCATCCTTTTTCCCTCGTAAACCGCCGCTCTCTAGAAGGTTCACTAGCAACGGAATGGCTCCCGACCGTCCGATTGCCACCTTGTTCTGTTCTATATGCGAAAGGCGAAGCAGAGCACATGCGGCGTTCTCTTTCGCCGTCGATGTCCCTGTCTTGAGTGCTCGAACCAGAGGCTTTATCGCTCCCGACGAAACTATAAGCTCCTTATTCTCATCGCACAATGAGAGATTCAAAATCGTGGTGACGCCGTACTCTTGGAGTTGGAGGTCAGGCGAGGACATAAGCGAAATCAACGGCTTAATAGCGCCAGATTTGGCGATTTTAAGGCGGTTTTCCGGCTTGTTCTTGGCTAGTAGTCTAATCTCCATGGCGGCTTGCTTCTGGTCGTCAATCGAACCAGACTGGAGATGGTTCACCAAAGCCATAAAATCATCGGAATTGTCGGAGGCACAAGCAATCAGGAGGTCTCGGCTCTGGGAAGAAGCAGTGGTGAATTCACCGGATCTATCACTGTTACAATCGCTGAAAGCAGAAGAGGAATGATCATTGATGCCTAATTCGCTTATACTCCTTCCCATGTATGTGAAATTCACTGAACTCTCCGACCCCATGAGTCTCGTCCGCGCTGGAACCAGAAGAGGAACTATAAACGGCGATTGATCAGAAGCTGTTCGGTAAGGTTCGAGAGGGGAAGAGAGAGAGAGGGGGGAAGAGGGGGCGAGGGGGGCTAAATACATGTGATGTGAATAGCGACAAGGGTGTCTAACGGCGTTGCCTCCGAGGGGTGTGGGCTGGCACGTGCAGGGATTCAATATTGACCGTCCCAGGCAAACACGTGCGATGTGTCTTTTAAGCGCTTGCGGGGGATTGTTTTGGGAAATTGTGCCCGCTACAAATAACAGTACTACTCCTCCTCCTCTGCCCCCTCATGTTAATTTGCCTCCTGGGAGCGGGACTCGTGGCATTTGGTTTTGTTGGGTTCGTTTACAATTTTGCAAGCAAAGGAACTGCTTGGCAGCTTGGGTATTTTGCCACGTGGGTTCCATGCGGGAAATGTTTGCTTGCTTCTCACCCTTTCTTTATGCGGATCCACTCTCTCGCCCTTGCTCTGTTCTCATCTGATCTCAATCTCAAGCCATAATGGGGCCTGCCAAGTCCGCTCCTCTTGTTTTTTTTGCTCAAAACGCTGCTCTTGTTTTAACTGTATGTATTTCCTATATTCTATGTCATCACCTCCATCCGTGTTCTAATAAGGTGGTTGGTCCATCCAGATTTAGACCTACCTTTTTATTTTTTGGGGACCAGTTAGTACATCCATATTTGTGTTGCCATTTTTAGTTTCCAAGTTAAAAAGAATAAAATTATGTCTCGTATCTATAGATATAGACTGGTTGTTGTTCCCGAATAAGAATGCAGCAGAGCATCCCGGTACACTCAAACCAGGGAATGATGTGTAGAACTGCTGAAACCTGCTACACAAGTTTAATTAAACAGTGTAGATAACAGCAACCCTACTTACAAATAGCAGGGGAACTCTTCAACTTCATGGGTGCATTGGAATCTTGTTATTGTTGAGCCAAACTCTGCTTCTCTTCACCTTCACGTTATTCCTTGTCTTAGGTTCTCGGGGATGACTTCAACCAAAAGGCCGTTCAGATGCAAGTGAATTCCCATTTCATTCCGGATCTATTTCCCAACCATTAACTACGCCTCCTCAAGGGCTCGTGAAGCCATACATACACTTATGAGTGAGTAGTACAATCCCCACAGTATCCTACTTTTATTAGCTCCTCCAATTTCCCAAATCAGATTGTTATCGAGACCGAGTTTGCATCTCCACGCGTATGTACTGAGCCAACTCAGTTTCATTGTGGTCAAACTCGATGACCTCGAGCCCACGCTTAATGATGCCTCGAGGCACCCACCCCTTGTCTCAGCATGATATCAGATTTCTATAACTTTTGCAGGTCACGTTTGAATACAAATTAGGGAAAATCACTTTCAGATCCCAAACAACAGACATATTCATAAAGAAGTGTTAGAAAAAACTGAAATATCATAAAAGTCCTCAGGAACTTTTCTGATATTATTTTCTAAAGTAAAATGACACACATACCCCCAATTGAAATTTAAACTCTTATCTTCTCTAATCAAAAGCATTCCAAAATCGCGTTGACATAGCTCTTCAAAAACGACCTAGCCCTGCCTCTCTGTGGTGGTCCGATTCTGTGCGGTGCACTTCCGTTGTCTGTCTGGTCATTCCCGGTGCCTCTCCGTTGCTGGTGGTTCGGCCGTTTGGGCTACCTCACCGTTGGTGCTGCGGTCGTTTGGCGTGCGAGTCCATTGTTGGTCCGCGTGGTGTGGTCGTCTATCGGTGCTCCTCTCGCAGTTGGCTGCGACTGCCTCTCCGTCGCTGGTGGTCGGCGCCTAGTGGCGTCCGTCATTCCTCCACTCTGTTTGTCCATCGTTGCTCCTATCGAAGGCGGCATTCCTATCCGTCATTGCTGGTCCGTTGGTGAGTGCAAAAAATCATTGTTTATTGGCAGTAAATTGTTTGATTTAGGATAAAGCTTTACATCTTAGGACTTCCACTTAAAATGTGCTATTTTCTTGTAACAAAAATGACAACACCCAACCATTTAGCTCCATATTGTAGCTAGTGATTAGTTTTTGTTTTCTTATATTTTCTTGATTTCCTTCCATCTTTCATGTTATTTGGATCTTATAATAATGGATGTTGCTCACTCTATATTTTGTCATTTCTGTTTATTTTGTCCGGTTATACAGACAAATTCTAAACAAATCATAAAAAACATTAATCTATACCTCTTCAATATTAACTTGTTTTTATTGCACATTTACTGTTTCTAGTCTCTGGAGCTTTAGTGTGCACCGTTTGATAGACGTTTGTTGCTATAATACTAAGTTGTTTTGTGATGAAACTGAACTTTGTGGGGCTGGGTTAGATTTTTGGTGCAGTGACTTGAAGTTGTTGTCAAAATCTGGATTTTTTCTAAATGTTATATTCCAAAGCTTTGCATCCATCGTTGAAATTCTCTACACATTGTTGAGTTTGGTGAAATTTCTCATATGAGCTTACTTGTCCAAATTTGCATTTGACATACTTATTGACTGCAGAGCTAAGTTGTATGACTTTAGGTGTACCTACTGAAATTTCAAAATTTTGGCCAATCTTGGATCTGAATCTAATTTTTGACTGTGGAATTTATTGGTTATAAGCTATGCAAAGCAATAGTCTCTTGCTGGCACTAAACTAGTGCTGTGATGGAGTCATATTAGATCATTGTTGTTGATATTGAGTTCAAAATTCTAATTGTTGGTCATATTATTTGCACACGAAAATTCTTTGATTCATTGGACTATACTCTATGTTAAAGCTCTTATGACTGATTTTTGAAAGGATTGGATTAATTATTATGTTTGAGGTTAAGAAAAAAATGCCAAACAAAAGAAAAAGAAAAGATAAAGACCAAGAGAGCCAGCCAAAAGTGTCTGCGTATATATTGTTCACACAAGAGTATTACCAAAATAAGAAGAAAAAGAATGAACCAAAGAGGCTTTTTAAAAAGGAGAGTCAGTTGGTCAAAGAAGCTTGGAACGCTCTAAAAGATGATGAGAAGGAGACATATAAGGTGAGGGCGAAGAAATTAAGAAGACGGGCAAAAGGGAAAAATATGTGGTTCCATTTCTGACTCGGTGTGCCCCTAATCAGTTTATCAAGATGCGCAAAAGTGTGAAGAATAGAGAAGATAGGATGGAGTGGCTAAAGAGAGTCGGACTTGATAAGTTGGTCAACATATGCTGCTCATAAATCCCTCGAGACTTATGTGGGTAGTTTATAGGTGTATTTGACCCTCCAACTACAATGTTTCTATCCGAGGGAGTTCACTTTACATTCGTCGGGAAGATGTAATAGAATTTATAGGGTTACTGTGTGTGTGGGGGGACATTGAAAGAAATGCGATGAACGAAGAAAGAGATTTTCATTAATTGAAAAATTGTATGGGACAGTGCCATACAAGATGAATTGGAAATGGCTGATTGAGAGAGAAGAGGATCCAGATTTTGAATTCCTCTTTGTTATGTATGCATTGGGCACGCTCTTGTGTCCCAGAGTGGCTGTTAAAATGAGTGACCAAGTGTTAAAGGTGATGGTGGCAATAAAGGTAGCTTTTGGAGACAATAATTGGGCAATCTTCGTGTTAAGTGAATTATCCAATTCAGTTGGATAGTACAACAACAAAGTCAGCAAAGGGAAAGCTTCAAGAAAAATCAACATTGAAGGATGTATATATTTTTTGATGGTAAGTGCAACATAAGTTGGCAATGTATAATGAATTGTAAATTGCAGCATTAAATGTTGACATTTACTTATGTTAAGTTGTTATTTAAATTTTATACAGATTTTTTGCTTGCAACAATTTCCCCTCGGCGAACTACAAGCCTCTAAAAATGACGAAGTAATTGTATATTGGAATGATAAAAAAGTCAAAAAGAGAGTGCAAATAGAGAAGCAAAGCAACCAAGGGTTGCTACATTCTATGGGTAAAGTAGTTGGGGGTCCGGCTTTAGAATTGCATAACCAAAATATGATAACACACCCGGTAAGTGTTGAAATTTGATGTGAGGTTCACATGCCGTCCATATTATTGTATGACTAATTTTTCCTCCTAATTCTTAGGAAATCAAGAGAATATATGAAAGAATTATGTCAAGGGTGGTGTCAATTGTGCAAGAGGAATTGGTTTCCCTTAAGGCAAGGTTGTTTGCCGGGGGAAAAATAGATGGAGGGGAAGAAATTTGGAAGACGAACAATCGTCATTAGAAAGTGAAGATGAACAACCTTCCTTGGGAAGTGAAGCTGATGTGGCTGACATAGGAAAAGGAGAAGATGACGAAGTTTGGTCCATAAACGAAGAAGGGTCAGAGGAAGAAAATAAAGGTGAAGCTAATAGGCCAGTCAAAGAGGGCAAAGATGAGTATGCTGAAGATGTATTGAAAGAAAAGGAAGAAGTACAATTGAGGAAATCGACAAGGGTAAAAAAACCTACTCTTGCCTCTCCCTGGGTGACAACTATAGCCTATAGGTAAGAAGATAACGAAAGATAACAAGGACAGGAAGCTTTATACCAGCTGTGTTCTATAAAGACCCAACAAAGACGCTGCACAAAAGTAAGTCATTAAATGTCTATCTATAGCAAAGAGAAGAAAAAAAACTGACTGAAAAACACTTGTTTGTCTAATAGGGAGTTTGTAGATATGTATGATTATTTTGTCACGCGAGGTGAACTATATTATCTCTGTGAAAGGGGGTGGATTAATAATAAGGTAAGTTACATTTACATTGACAAGAACGTATACTTAGTTACTTTAGTGTGATATTTGCTTACATTTTCATATTTTTTTTCTTAGTTTATGTCAATGGTCGCAAAGACATTGGTGGGGGATAAATTGCACAACTGTAGCCGTTTGAGTAGACACATCTTTTCCTCAGAGTTGATGGAAAAAATGTTGTTTGATCCGAAGAAGTGGTCTTGGAAAGTGCATTAAGTGGAGATCCTTCCTAAGCATATTGGATACAACATTGGGGATTGTGACTTAATCTTTGCTCCTACACAGTGGCTCGATCACTGGTTTGATTATGTGTTGGATATGAAGACATTATGTTTCTATGTCTTTGATTCATTGGTTGACCACCTGACATATTCAAGATTAGAAAAGAAGGAAGAAGATGTACTTTTAGAGAGTGAGAAGACAACTAAAAAGAAGACATTGAGCTAAAAGCAACAAGAAGAATTGTGTGCCAAGGACCGGTTGGCAAGCCAGTGTGTAAGTACTCCAACTTAAGCTTATGCATTATTTTGTGAATGTTGTCCTTGCTGTGTTGTTTAATGACAAAAGTAATTGCTTCATGCAGAGAGATTGTATCGTTAGCATACTTCGTAGTGTTAAACCTGAATTATTTGGCAAAGGACGAGAAATACCTAAAGACGTCAACTAGCCAAAAGTGCATGTCAAATTTGACACGTTAATATTACTTGTTTTTTATTTCTCATGACTTTGAAATGGTTGGTTGTCTGTTTGATATCGTTTGTTGAAATGTACAACTATGTATGTTGCTTTCTGTTTGCAATGATTCGTGTGGCGTCCATGTTCTGTCATGGTTATATGGCTGGGATAGCTCGGCGCAGGACAAACGGGGATATATGATGCCTAAGTTGTCTCATGACCAAATTCGACAGATGAAGGTCGATTCGTTATGGTGGCTAGTGACACATGACAAGAACAAACATGCCGAAAAGGTACTGTTCATTTTAGGTGGCAAGGAAGAATTGAAGAGGAAGAGAGAGAAGTACCATTTTGTGATGTTATTGTGTAGGCAATGTGTTATGTTATGTACATATGTTGCTATTTTGTGGGTCCTTTGAGGACCTTATATCATTGTGTGGCTATTTTGTAGTTGTAGGAAGGGCATGCAATGCTTTTTTGTTCACTGCCATGTTTAGGTGACAAGTTAATATTTACAACTTCTTTAGCCAATTTCATAACTGCATATGTCTTGTTGTACAAGTGGTTACATTCAGTATGAAAATATTCTGTTTACAACTGTTACAGCGTCTATTCACAACAAGTTCAATGTGTTTTACAACATCCCATACCTTTCAACTTGAAACAAAGTTTTCTCATGTTACGTGTGACAAATGGTATGTTTACAACTTTGAAAGCATGTATTAACAACCTGATGAGTTCATTTGACAACCTCTCACACGTTTCTCTCTGATACTATATTTTCTCACGTTAAGTATGACGAATAAGCTGTTTATAACTCTGAAGTGTGTATTAACAACTTGTTGCGTGTATTTCAACACCTCGCTCACGTTTCTCTCTGATCCTATATTTTCTCACGTTAAGTTTGACGAATGGTATGTTTACAACTCTAAAAGCGTGTATTCACAACCTGATGAGTTTGTTTCATAATCTTCCACATGTTTCTCTCTGATACTATGTTTTCTCAGATTAAGTATGACGAATGAGTTGTTTACAACTCTGAAAGCATGTATTAACAACTTGTTGTGTGTATTTCACAACCTCGCACACGTTTCTCTCTGACCCTATGTTTTCTCACGCTAAGTTTGATTAATGGTATGTTTACAACTCTGAAAGTGTGTATTCACAACCTGATGAGTTTGTTTCACAACCTTCTACACATTTCTCTCTGACACTATGTTTTCTCATGTTAAGTATGACGAATGAGCTATTTACAACTCTGAAAGTGTGTATTCACAACCTGATGAGTTCGTTTCACAACCTTTCATACATTTCTTTCTGATACTATGTTTTCTCATGTTAAGTATGATGAATGAGCTATTTACAACTCTGAAAGCGTGTATTAACAACCTGTTGTGTGTGTTTTACAACCTCGCACACATTTCTCTCAGACCCTATGTTTTCTCACGTTAAGTTTGACAAATAGTATGTTTACAACTCTGAAAGCATGTATTCACAACCTAATGAGTTTGTTTCACAACCTCCCACACGTTTCTCTCTGACACTATGTTTCTTACATTAAGTATGACGAATGAGTTGTTTACAACTCTTAAAGCATGTATTAACAACCTGTTGTGTGTGTTTCACAACCTCCTATACGTTTCTCTCTGACCCTATGTTTTCTCAAGTTAAGTTTGACAAATGGTATGTTTACAACTCTGAAAGCGTGTATTAACAACCTAATCAGTTTGTTTCACAACCTCCCACACGTTTCTCTCTGACACTATGTTTTCTCATGTTAAGCATGACCAATTAAGCTATTTACAACTCTTAAAGCATGTATTTACAACCTGTTGTGTGTTTCACAATCTCCTACACATTTCTCTCTGACACTATATTTTCTCATGTTAAGCATGACCAATTGAGCTGTTTACAACTCTTAAAGCGTGTATTTACAACCTGATTAGTTTGTTTCACAACCTCCCACACGTTTCTCTCTGAAACTATGTTTTCTCATGTTAAGCATGACCAATTGAGCTGTTTACAACTCTTAAAGTGTGTATTCACAACCTGTTGTGTGTGTTTCACAACTTGCTGTCGTGACTGCATCAATAGTTCCCATTAAGGCCGCTCACAACAACTGAATTGGTCATAATTAATCAAGTGGTTAACAACTTCTT
Source organism: Inga leiocalycina (assembly GCA_963242795.1). Taxonomy (NCBI): domain Eukaryota; kingdom Viridiplantae; phylum Streptophyta; class Magnoliopsida; order Fabales; family Fabaceae; genus Inga; species Inga leiocalycina. Next base: position 10,013,561 of record OY725325.1, read on the forward strand.
GGCCTATTGTATTAAGTGCATTAGTCACATGCACAAGTGAATTGTAAGTCTCCCATGACTTTATAAATTACACACCTTTCCACTATCACCTAAGCAACCATGATTCTAACAAATTTTAATGTCTATTTTAGTACAAATCCTGTTACAAAATTTGACAGCAACTTATGCCAATTTTCACAATTCCTAATGCATGTTTTCACAACATAATGAGTTATTTTCACAAGGTTACTGTCAAATCCGATAGTCTATAAAATGAAAGTCCCCTTATAAGTATAACATAGCCTGAATTTAAACAACTTATGCAATCTAATTTTGCAACTTCATCACCGTGCATGTCACAACTTAATAACATATCATATCCACATATCATCTAACATTAAAATATTAAGTTGTGTGAGTAAGTGGGTATTTTCACCTACTCATTTAATTTAATATCATACCATTTGTGTTTAAGTACATGAACATCTGGACTCGTTTAAAAACCAATAGGGGCTACAGGAAGATACTAGTTAATGGTGTATATATACATAATCCAAAATAAGTAGCTACAAAAGGCAAGTACATGCATGTAGTAATTGTGTTTTAGGTTGGATTTGGATTTTTGCAAGTCTTAACGGATTGCCCAGCCTCATTACATCGCCCACAATGATAAATCTTCTTGTTTTGAAAATGAGATTCCCTTTCGGTCTCCCTGCCTGTCTTGTAGTTGTTGGAGGATCTAAGAATGTCTGTGTCAGCAAATGTGTGATAGTCAGAGAATCAGCTCGTGGACAATCATGTATTGCAATTGGCCTCATGGTGTTTGCATATATTTTCTCCAGTGCTTCCACTTTCAGCCAATCATGTACAAATATGTACACATTACCATTGAGTACCTTAATAGTTGCACATGCATGGCCACAAGGTATTCCACTCATTTGTCATGCTAAACATGTGCATCTTCTTTGAGCAAGATTTACATTGACATAAATTGTCGATTCACCACATCTAGTTCAAACTGAAAACTGATGGTTTCCATAATATTCTGCATCTATATTTTTCGCATATTTAACTTGTTGCATCACTTTCTGTTCAATATCGGGACTAACTCCATTTTTTCAATTGGCCATTGCCATCTTGCTTACAAGCAATTTCCGTGCCAATTTGTCTCAATGTTCATGAATTAGAACTGACACATTGTGCTTCCTCTCCTTCAACATCCATGCATTAAACGACTCTGCAAGATTCGTGGTTATATTATCCCACCTATTAAAAAGAAACTTGCTTAAAACCTATTTGTCAACATCCCCATTAGTCTCCATCCATTGTGCCAATTGTTGATTGAACAATCTTAATTTTCTCATTGCATTTGTAAAGTCCTCATCCAACATTGTATATGCAATTGCATCAAGGAGCTTGTGCAGTCTCCTTGCTATTCGTCGATGTACGTGCTCGACCTCTATTGATTTTCAGGACCTCTGCACTATAATTTTCCTTCAGATGCTTGTAGCAATAAGCATGTCGCTTGCTACCAAATATTTCTTTAACAATATCGATAATTGCATTATTGCGATATGACACAATTGTTATCATAATTGATCCTATTATTTCTTTCAAATTGACTAGAAATCAAAGTCATTCATCATATGTTTCACCGTTGACAATGGAATATGCTAAGGGAAACATTTGGTTGTCTGCATTGTATGCATAAACTGACAACATTGTTCCCTTATAAGGGCCACTTAGATGATAGCCATCTATATAAACAATTGGCCGACAACCACCTATAAAACCTTTAACCGAGCAACCATAAGCAATAAATACCCACTGAAATCCATTGTTAGATGACCCTTCCCATTTTTACAACCGTGCCCGTATCACTTTCAATCAATTTGTCACATATCTAAGAAATTGCTTGATAAGAGTCTTATACTCGACCATGTAATTCCTTCAACGCTCTTTCTTTTGCCCTATATGCTTAAGGGTAGTTCAGTCGCACCCCATACTCTCTGTATAAGTCTGCTCAAATTTCATTAGAAGTTTTATCAATATTGCACCTTAATTCATCCATTACGATTGATGATGTTAAGCTTGACCTGTGTGGATGCCAGACAATTAGGCTGAACTGTGTATGGTGAATGTGTTCACTTTTGTATGTTCTGATCATTAGAAACTCCGTATCTTGATGTTCTCCTGATGAATAAGCACCCATGTACCATGGATAACAATCAACCTTGCACTTCACAATTATCTTCTGTTGATTGTTCTTCACAAATTGGTATGAAAACTTATGTGAAATGCTGTATTTGTATAATGCTTGACGAAGGCTTATAGCATTCGGAAATATCTGTCCTTCTCCAATAATCAAATTATTCCATTTGGTATGATTCATTTCTGATATGGGTGTTGGTACCATTTAAGTATAACATGCCAACAATGAGACCTCTTGACTTTCATCACAGTAGGTGGGGACATACACAATCCTCCAGCACCTACAAACATTTGAACAATCCTGCAATAAATGACAAGTTAAACTGCTCTTCCACATAATTAAGTTACAACAAATTACTTTTCTTAAGACAACTTGACTTACACTTCTTGCTCTTCCATTTGACCATTCATTGTTGGAAATGTATTCTCATTATCACCATCCTCTTCAATGTACACATTACCATATTGTTCATTATATTTCATTAAATGATCCACCCATTCATCGTCTACAAGATCCACAAATATTGATGTATCAACGGAAACTTTGAATTTCACTTGAATTTCATTACTTTCATTTCCCGTTATAGATGATATGATTCGTCTCAACTCCTCATATGTTGTGCCTTCTTTTACACATCTTGTTCTTACCAAACCACCAACATATTGCATTTCATCTCCTCTTCCATTTAAAAACTTCCCCCCCAACATGAATGAAACACAATAGATTCTTCCCATAACTATTTCCCATCTTTCATGACAATCTGCAATATGAAGTTTGTAGTAACAACTTCTAAAGCGATATTAACAACTGTATATGCACATATTAACAACACTTCTTTTACAAACATATAACCTTTTTGTAATCGAACAAAGCACAATCACATTTAATCACTTCCACTTTAAATAAAGACATACCTCTGTTAGGTTTTCAAACAATAGGGCATTCTCTCTATTACATTGCCTAAAAACATAGCAACACTTCTGTATTAACAACTAAAATTGTTATATTAACAACTACTACTGCACGAATTAACAACAATTTATTTTTTTCCCATATCAGCATTTTCACACCACCCCGCCACTATAAGAATCAACCATTCTCACTTCAAACATACCACTTCCTCTATTTCCTTTCCCAATAACAGAGCACTATGACACCCAACCTCATTTTCTGTATTAATAATTAAAACTGTTATATTAACAACTGATACTGCATAAATTAACAACAATTTTTCCCCATATCGGTATTTCATGCTACCCCACCACTATGAGAATCAACATTTCCTACTTCAAACATACCCCTTCCTCTGTTATATTCCCAAAAAATAGAGCACAATGACACCCAACCTCATTTGCTGTATTAACAACTACTACAGTTATATTAACAACTATAACTGCGCGAATTAACAACAATTTAATTTTTTCCCATATCAATATTTTGACAGCATCCCACCAACATGACAATTAGCCATTCCCACTTTAAATCTATCATTTCCTCTGTAACCTTCCCAAAAAACAGAGCACTATGACATTAACATTACCCAACCTCATTGAAACCCTAACTACAATGCTCAAGATGATATATTTACCTAAATCGTGCCTTTACTCATTTACCTCCTACCACTTTGTCCACTATTGATCCCGAGCACCAACCTTTCACTATCATTCAATTTCACTTCATCCAACGTTCACATAGAACAAAAAAAAATCAGTTTGATCTTCTACCTCTGTACAAGTAGATGAAGCTAGCAAATTTGATCCTTTGCCAATAACTTCAACACTACACTTGATCCCTTAAATGTTGGAGTTTAATCCCGTCGCTTTAGCCTCGTTTCTCTGTCTCATTAATGGGAAAACATGAGCCTTCCCTCCTCTTTCTAAAGCTTCGATGTTTACATTTACAAGAGGGGCATGTGTGTCATTTTACTTTAGGAAATAATATCAGAAAAGTCCCTAGGGACTTTTCTGATATTCCAGTTTTTCCTAGGACTTTTCTGTGAATATGTCTGTTGCTTGGGACCTGAGAGTGATTTTCCCTATAAATTAAGTGTGTATTTGGGACAGCGATGGAAAAAATGGTTTTTTTCTATTTAATTTTTTATAATCTTACTTTTGATAAAAGTCAGACTGTGTAATGTAATTTATATTTGAATTGGCGATTATATAAATGACTTTTGTAAAAGTAAAACTTGTTTGGTTGACTTAAGTATAAGTGATTTTTGTAATAATGGTAAGAGAGAGTTGGTGGAAAAATATTTAAAAAATCAAGTAAATATTTAAAAATTAATTTAAAATATTAGGTGCTACTTAAAAAATATTTTAGAATGGGTGAAAATCAATAAATCAATATTATAAGTTTTGGGTGCTCTTTACTACAAAAAAAAAAGATATATTAAAGGTAAAATTGTAGTTAGCCTCTTAAGACTGAGTAAGGGTTAAAAGCACAAAAAAATATTTTAAAGTAATTTTTGAAGTTGAAAAAGTACATTAAAGATAAAATTACAATCAGTCTGATAGCATATTGGGTACAACTGAAAAAATATTTTAAGGGGTTAAAAGCATTAAAATATATTTCAAAGTAATTTTTGGAGTTAAAAAGGTACATTAAGGGTAAAATTGTAATCAGTCTGATAACATACTAGGTACAACTGAAAAAATATTTTAAAGCGTTAGAAGCACTAAAAAATATTTTAAGGTAATTTTTGGAGTTAAAAAATTATAATAAGGATAAAATTATAATCAGTTTGATAACATACTGAATATAACTAAAAAAATATTTTAACACAAATCGCACCAACCAATAGCAAAATACAACCCCTATGAACTTATTATTAATCGCGCGAATTTGATAAAAGCACTAATTGTCTTTTAAGCCAAGTAGCCAACCAGACACTTAAAAAAAAGTCATCCTCCCTTAATCGTACGAATTACCTTATATTCGTGCGACTTCAACTACAATCGCGCTGTCCAGACACTCACTTGGATGTATCAAACTTGAATTCCCTGAAGCTGACATGACACAGATAAATATAAAATAATATACTTTAAGAAGATCAAAATTTATTAATCATTTCAACTGAATTGATTACACAAATTCTAAACTAGATAAGCTAGATAGCTTTTACATGTATAAAATTATTTTGAAAATTTGATTTTTTTAAAATCTTTTATAGATATATTGGGAGGATTTGAACCTTAATCCTCCATCACCCCCACATGACCCTTTCCAGCTACTATTTCTTTCCCTTTTTAAATATAAAACCTAGTTAATTTTTTTTAGAAGAAATCAATAAAGCTAAATAAATTATTTAATCATATCATTTGTTATATATTATTAGATTATATATAAATTTATAAGTTAAGCAAAATAGTTTCAAGAAAAGTGATAAATATAAATATTTTAAAGTAATTGAATTAACTTTCTTAATATATAAAAAAAAATCAATTTAATCTTATACTGAGGAATGAATATAATATTTTTTTAGTGGAAAACAACCTTTTTTCCTAATTTTTCTACGCATACGAAAAAATTTGGTAGGCCAATCTCATCAATGTATCATCTATATGTGACAAAATCACTTTAATTACAACATTTTCAAAATTCAATACAACTTCTCTCTGCTTTAACTATGCACACGAATGGTCCATCTACAACTACAGTGCCGGCTCGTGTATTAGGCCTTAGCTTGTCACACTATTATTTGACACCTGATCATTTTCTTTTAAAATCCCATGGGAAGAACTATTTGAATTTCAATGCCTTAGCTCCCTCATATAAGAGTAAAGCTATGCCTTACCATTTAATCAGACTAACAAGGGGGAGTTTGCAGTTCCTTAATGTGTCGAGGCCTTGTAACTGCTGGGGCAGGAGTGGAGCTAGATGTTTATCTTTGACATATATTGCACAACTACATTTATTTTGCTCTTTAAATAGTTAAACTAATTTTATGGTGCTGGGTGTGGATATGATGTTCTGATGGTACATTTCCCGACCATGTTCTCTACACAAAAATGAATGTAGTGAGCATTAATAATATACACTGCTGTTCACTCGAAGTGTATCATAATTGTTAGCACAAGAAGTAGAATCATACCACATTCACATTTGATAGTAAATATAAGTTCCAGTTGGTTTTTTTTTTTGAAAGATTAAGAAAATTAATTAAATTATTTTAAAGTATTTATATATATATATATATATCATTTTTCTTCTAAACTAATTTGTCTGACTTATAAACTATTTTTTTTGGTTTAAAATATAAGAGTCAAATTTGTGAGGGGGTGTGATTTTTTTTATAAGACCCGCTTTGCTTTTTAACTATGCATTTAATGTTTTTTTTTCTTCCAAATTTGCCGTGCTCTTTCTCATAATTCTTTTCCCCTATATTCTCTTTCTTTCTTTTTTCCATTTGTTACTCTTTTACTTATTCTTTTAATAAATAAGAGTATATTTAGAAAAGAAAGTAGATATCTTACATATTTATTGTGTTTAACTATTTTTAACTAATTTCTTGATAAATGCAAAGTAGGTGTTTGGCTCTTATATTTTGAATAAGAGGGAATAATATATAAGTTAATCATACACAATATATGATACGATTAAATAATTTATTTAGTTTCTTAGTATCTTCAAAAAAATTAATTAAGTCTTATATTTAGGACCGAAAGTAGTATAATTTTATATAAGATATGCCATTGGAATTCTTGGTGATGATTATTGTAATACGAAGAATTATTACAATATATGATATGATAAAATAATTTATTTAACTTTTTAATATCTTCAAAAAAATTAATTAAGTATTATATTTATGACCGAAAGTAGTATGATTTTATATAAGATATTCCGTTGGAATTCTTGGTGGTGATTATTGTAATTAATGCGAAGAACTATTATTATTAAAAAAACATTGTTTAATTATAATGATTGTGAATTCTTTCCAAGTTTTGCAGTAGATAGTTATTATTAGTTATGTTAATTAAAAATAAATCTCATCTCACTTGGAAGTTCAATGGCTCCATCGAAATTTTTAGAGGACCTAATGCCTTAATTTGTGGAAATAAGTTATAGTAGACATTAGAAATATATTGTTCTGTTGCTATTTACAAAGTGGTTTCATAGGAAAAATCTTAAACTTCATTAATTCTATCTTAAAATTCAACAGTTTTATATTTTTACCCTTATTTAACCACACAATCTCGAAAAAAAAAAAATATCTAAGACAATAATAAATAAATAATAAAATTATATATTCATGTAAAAAATGCATTTTCTCTCAACCTTATATATAATTTATATATAATAGGAGACCAGCGATGATAATCTAAATGTTGAATATAGCTTCTTCCAAGTTAATTCAGTGTGGCCCCAGAAAATATGCCACTATGAATGGTTCTGTTTCACAATAAATAAACTAGTCTGATTTTAGTCATTTTACCGTATTTTGTAGTAATTTGTAATTTGTACTTGTGGTTCAAGACAACTTCCCAAAGACTGTAATTCCAAACTCCAAATATAAATATCCGAAATTTCAGCCCATCCCGCGGAGGGAGAAGGGTTTTAGAAAACCCTACATAAACCCCAAACTGGTTTCCAAAATCCTCGAGTTCTCTACTGTACAGGCTCTTACTCTCCCTCTCTGCAGAGATGTCGAGCAAGGGGCCTGGACTCTTCTCAGGCATAGGCCAGCAATCTAGAGGTAAGCCTCATGGTCCTTTCGTTTTCCTTTTCTGTTTCTAAGCGTATTGTCCCTGATCTGTACTGCTTCGCAGAGCTCCTCAACAAGGATTTTACCTCCGACCAAAGGATCACCATTAACTCCTCCAGCGGTAGTGTTCTGGTGCGTTTATTTCATTTCCGATCTCGATTCTAAACTGGCTGTATTTCCTTCTTACTCTCATGAATTTGTCGTCTGTTGATCTCTGTACTGATGAATACATGAATTTGCTTTATCATTGATTCCCAACTTGATGGGATGAGAAAACTGTTGAATGTGGGAATTTTTCGCTTAGTTTCATATTTTCTCTTGCTTTATAAGCACTTCCTCCAATACTTATTTCCTGATATTGGGAGTTTTGATGAATAGATCTGCCTAGTCTATATAAACACATGGCATATCAGTTCTATTCCGTGTGTTGTGATTTGTTGTTAAACTATACAATATAAAATTGAATGTGTTTTTCAGACTAATTGATGCTACATTTTTGTGAACTCTGTTTGGTTATATTTAATTTAATGCCTAGCATTTCCTTTCCGGGTGATCTTGTTAGAGGGTAAATTATGTTCCTTAAAAAGGCAGGGGACTGATTTTCGAATTTATTTTCAACTATGAATGTTCATTTCTCTTTTCCGCATATTTCATTTTTTTATGAGTATTTAATTATTTATAATATTTACCTCTCGAACATCAGGACTTGAACTCCACTTTGGTTCAAAAAGGACGACTGTCTTCTGGGGATTTGGCAGCAACATTTAGACGCAATAATAGCACAGTTGATGTCAAAGTTGATACTGAATCTACGGTATCTTCCTAGCTTCTTTTCCATTAATTACGAAATTTAAAACCTTTGCTGAGCTTTGCTTCATGGCAAATGATTTTATTTTACAGGTTTTGACGACAGTCACACTACCAGATATTGTGAATTCTACAAAAGCCATAGCTTCAATCCAGCTACCTGATTATAGCTTAAGCAAGGTGCTGTTATATTATGGAGATGCAAATTTTGACAGAGATATATAATCGTTTCAATAAATTATTATTATACCTTTATGCAGTTGGAAGTTCAGTATCTTCATGATCTCGTGGCTTTTAGTACTGCTGTTGGTCTAAACCAGTTCCCTGCGATTGATTTTTCTGCAACAATTGGAACACCTAGCATTGCCTTTGGAGCAGAAATGAGCTTCTTGGCTTCTAGTGGAAAATTTTCAAAGTACAATGCGGGGGTGAGCTTGACAAAGCCTAATTCCAACGCATCAGTAATTCTGTAAGTACTTGAAGTGTCTTAATGATTGAGTGTCGGAATAGCACAATTAAAATATCTTTCTGATTGAATACATGAGATGAAACCTTTCATAAAGTGTTCTAAGAGTTTGAAGAATCATTACTCACATTGATTTTTAAGATATATATGCTGTGCGATTTTTGGCGGCATGAATCAGCACAATCTTGAGCCTTTTTTTTCCTTCCAATTATTGGAGATACAATTATTTCCTTCACTTTTTCAGTGCTGACAAGGGAGACTCCTTGAGGGCATCGTACTTGCAACATCTTGATCATTTAAATGGGGGGGCTGTTGCAGGAGAGATTAGCCGCAGATTTTCTACAAATGAGAACACATTGACAGTTGGATGTTCCTATGTAATCAATGGTCAGACTTTTGTTAAAGCAAAGCTGAACAACCACGGCAATCTTACGGCACTTTTGAAGCATGAGGTTATTCCCAAGTCATTCTTGACAATCTCGGGGTCCTTTCAAACCCAAACTTTGGAGAGGAGTCCCAAGTTTGGTTTAGCACTGGCTCTCAAGCCTTGAAACAGCTATACATATTCATTAATAGGTATAATACTTCAACAATATTCTCACTTTTGTCTTGAAGTAATTAGAATGATAATTAGAAAGTGTAGGAAATGTTAGAATGTAGGTGTCCTTCCTATTATTTTCAATTGATTGATTCAAGGTTGAGATGAGACTAGAAAAGCTTCTCTTCATGGATTTACGCTATTTATAGTGTGATTTATAATCTATTGGAAAAGAAAATGTAAACAATTATCTATTGACCGGTGATTTATTGCCTAGATTTTCCAAATTCTCGTGTCGTTTTTTCAATTATATGAATACTTGTATGCTGCCTCATACATACCCCGTCTTCGAGACGTTTGGAATTTATCTCTAATAGTAAGTAATAACTCGTGATTTCCTGATAATCCGATTTAAAATCAGTTTTAGGAAAGTGAAATAAGTAATATGCCGACCTGATTATTGTCCGAAATTTCCGAATTTCCTCTTCGTAATTTTAGTTTCATGGGCACTTTTATGTGCTGCCTCGTGCAGTATGTCTTAACAAATACAGAATATATCACTAATAGTAGATAACTCGTCTTGCTTGAAAGGGATTTGTTGGAGATTAAAATTGGATGTTTTATGAATAAAAACAGGTCACTATTCTAGGATTAAATGAAAAGGTTTTTTGTTTCTCTCTTTCGATTTCAAGCCGGATGTCATAACTCATAAGGAGCCATTACATGGGTATCGAACAGAATAATATTCTTTAATCAACCCCCATCATCTTGAAGAGGAGATAGAGGGTGATTGAAGATGCAAAAATATCTTCCAATACTATGAGCTAATTTCGCTATATGATCAGCATCCGGAATGTTGTCTCTTAGAGTATGGTACAAAATTGCCTGGCAATCCCGGTAAAGGAGTAATCTAGCTTCCTCTACCATCTCAGAAAAGGGATGAGAGGTATTACAGCCTTTGATTACTAGATTAATAGCCTCAATACATTCGGAGAGGAGAAAAGCCTTTCTATACCCTTTTGACCAACACAGATACAAACCATGAACAATACTTAAAACATCGGCGATCACTTGGGGGAACCAATGTGAGCTTGCAGCAGAAAGCCAGAAACCCCAAAGCCCATGAAAAGATTTTTTTGACTATCAAACAAAAAAAGAGTAAATTTTTCACAGGCTAAATTATTAGAATGCTATAATAAATAAAGAGAAACATAGAGAGAATATGAGGAGAGAAGAGGGAGGAGAGTAATGTTTATTCACTATTCAATGTCTGTACAATACATAATATATGTCTCCTATTTATAGGCATAGCTCTATAACTTAATAAATGAGATTACATAATCATAGAAAAATAATGGAAAGAGATAATAGGAAGATGGGAGAAATAATAGAAAAATGGATATCCATATTAATATATTTTAATATATTATTCATAACACTCTCCTTTGGATGTCTATGACTAAACATGTGCCTTAAAAAAGCCTTCAACTAAAAAAAACTTAGTGGAACAAAAATTTAATAGAAGAAAAAGAGTACAATATTTAGTTATACACTTAATAGTGCTGCTTTATTATAAACCTTATTAAGAAAACCCAGTGGGAAAAGCCATAGACAAGAAAAAAAGAGTACAGCATGTATAAACCTTTTCTCTTGACAACCTTAGTTGATATCTCTGAGTCTATGAAGTCCGATGCCACAAACTTACTTTTCAAAGGTTGTACTAGGAAGGGACTTGGTAAATAAATCTGCCAGATTTTCACTGGAACGGATTTGCTAGATATCAATTTCACCTCCCTTTTGAAGGTCACAAGTGAAGAAGAATTTTGGTGAAATATGTTTTGTTTTATGTCCCTCAATGTATCATTCCTTTAGTTGGGCAATACATGCAGTATTATCCTTATATATGATTGTTGGGGTCATTTTACTAGGAGATAAACCAAAAGTGGTTCTTATTTGACGTATTATTAATCTTAACCATATACATTCTTAACTCGCTTTATGCAATATTAGAATTTATGCATGATTTGATGGTGTGACTGATATAGTTTGTTTCTTAGATCTCCATGAAATGGTTGTGCCACCACTTGTGAATAAATACCTTGTTTGTGATTTACCATCATGTGCGTCAAATAAAAAAACAGCATCTGTATAGCCAAAAAGTTCATGCTTTGGTACATTTGAGTAGAATAACCCTATATCCATTATGCCTATAAGATAACGAAGAATGTGTTTAACTCCATTCCAATGTCTTCATCTTAGTAAAGAACTATATCTAGCTAATAAGTTGTAGCAAATGATATGTTGGGTCGAGTGTGATAGCAAGATACATTAGTGCTCCAATTGTACTAAGATATGGTACTTCTAGACCAAGTAGTTTTTCATCACCTTCTTCGCTAATTTCTTGAGGTTTAAAAGGGTCTTTATCAACTTTCAAAGATCTTACTACCATTGGAGTACATAGTGAATATGATTTATCCATGTAAAAACACTCTTAAGACTTTTCTTATGTAAGTTTCTCAATATACAAAGAGTTTACTTTTCAAATACTCAATTTGCAATCCAAGGCAAAATTTTGTTCTTCTAAAGTCATTCATTTCAAATTCTTTTTTCAAGCAATTAATTGCTTTTTTAAGCTCTTTAGGAGTTCCAATAATATTTATATCATCAATATAAACGAATATTATAGCAAACTTATTTTCAGATTTTTTTGTAAAGATGCATGGGCATATTGAATCATTTTTATATCTTTCCCTTAATAGATATTCACTAAATCGATTATACCACATACGTCCAGATTGCTTCAATCTATACAAATATTTATTTAACTTTATTGAGTATCGTTTTCGAGAACTTGAATTGTATACATTTGGCAATTTAAGTTCTTCAGAGAGTTTCATATAAATGTTATTGTCAAATGAGCCATACAAATATGCTATAATGACATCCATTAGACACAAATTAAGCCCTTCATTTATTGTTAAGCTAATCAAATATCTAAATGTAGTTGCATATGTTAGAACCGGCTATCACCCAAGAGGGGGGGTGAATTGGGTGTAGAATAAAAAACTTAAGAATTTTAGAAATCTTTTCGTATCTTAACGAAAACAGTAAGTATGAAGGTTTATAAATCAACAGTTAGATTAAATAATATATGCTGGAAATATAAGAGTTTAGGGAAGAGAATATGCAAACTGTGATTTATCCTGGTTCGGTCCAATCTGTGATGGCCTACGTCCAGTCCCCAGGCTCCTCCTGAGATTTTCAAATCTACTATCTTCTTGTTTAATCCGGGCACAAGAAAAGCCTTTACAATCCCACAAGTTTAGCCGGGTACTTGTGAAACCTTTTACAAATCTCTCATCAAGATACTCCCCCTTACGGCAAGTCTTACGAGCAGAGCAATCCCGAAGATCTTCCTCTCTTGCTTACTTATGTAAGTCTTACGAGCAGCAACGTTCTCTTCTGCTTACACCCCTGTAAGTCTTATGAGCAACAACGTTCTCTACTGCTTGCACCTTGTAAGTCTTACGAGCAGAATGTCTTACGGCAATTCTCTCTACTGCTTCTCCGTAAGAAAATCAACTCTTTCAAGGTCCCTCTACCTTGAGATCAACTCAGAAATATAGATGAAGATGTTTACAGACTCTCTCACAGAGTGGATATAATCTCACTGAAGTATAATACAAATAATCACTCTCTCAATGATAAGTAATACAGAAACTGAAAATAGAGAGTGTATGGGTAGAAGCAGAGGATTCACATTTCTATGTAGTTGCACGCTATCTCAGTTTTTCTCCGTTTTGCTCTGTTTCCTCTTTTCGTTTTTCTCAGTTCACTCTTCTTCCTCTGCTCCTCATTAAGGTTGAATGCTATCTCATTTATAGTTGATGAAGATGATGACCGTTGTGAACATTCATCCGTTGGAATCCCATTGCTTCATTTGACCGTTGAGCATATTTGAAAATGAGCTCCTATCCGTTGTGAGCATGGTGGAGCGTCTAGTTGGACAGAAAAGAAATTCATTTTGAGCTGTACATCACGTTGTGGAGTGTTTTATGATTCAGACAATTTTTCATGGTGGGTCCTTTGCTTGTCGTTGTTGGTAACCTCTGTGTGTAATATTTTATTTGTTTGAATCTGTAATCCAAACGTTTAATATCCTGTTTCACACTTGAAAAATATGTTAGCTAACATTTAGAATCAATAACAAGTGAAAACACACTGATTTAATAACATGTAATCATGTTCGGATTGTTCGCTGTGAGACTTGGTGTTTTGGTCTTCTGCAGAATATTACTCGAGCATGAATGGCTCACTTCGAGTGATGTACGGCCTCACTCGAGCACAACTTCTTTTGCTCGAGTGATCTTGTATTTTGCACTGGGAAGCTCTTCTCTGGACAGCACTCGTATCAGAAATAGAGAGAGATAAATTTCTCACTCGCGAGTATTGATGTGTCACTCGAGCATAAAAGGTTGTGCTCGAGCACACTTGCACTTTCTCTGAACTTCATGACTCTCGGCCAAACACTCGCAGCTCTTCTCTCGCATCTGCTCGAGTGAACTCACGACATCACTCGAGCACAAAACGTCCTGCTCGAGTGTGCCTTAAGTTTTCACGTGCATGCTTCTTCTCGGGTTGTCACTCGCAGCTCTTCTCTCGCATCTGCTCGAGTGAGAAATGATCCAATGCTCGAGCATGAATCCTAGTGCTCGAGTGTTGCAACTTTCTTCAAGTTTCAGCTGCTTCTGGACATCACTCGCACGATATTTTCAGAGAGAAAGTTTTTACACTCGCGGGTGATGTGGGGCCCCTTTAGAAAAATTTGATTCATTTGATTCAAATGATGTATCATAAGAATGCTCTTATCATATGCATTCCAATGCAACAAGAATCAGCTCCAAACTCCTTGTATTCTGCAAGTTATGATCGAAAGAGTGTATATTTCGCTAGTCTGCACAAGCATCAACTTCCAGAAGGCATATCTCCTAGAATATACGTTCAAATTATGCAAATTACCTATCCATGGAAAGCTCTTTGAGTCTACTTTCATTTGGCACTGGTCTCGTCTCAATCCGATGTGTGGTTTGTGAGATATACTCAAAATACCGAACCTGTGTCAGAAAAAGACGGTGATTTCAATTTCATTTTCGACGAGTCATATCTCCTTCATTTGATCTTCTTTCAATGTGATTCTGGTGCCAATTTTACGTGTTGGAAGTCTTCTTTCATATGCCACTGGTTTCGGGTCAATCCGACGTGTGGTTTGAGAGATATGATCAAAATACCAGACCTCGCTCAAGCTGAACGTAAAACAGAGTAGAACAGAGTATACACCCCGTGCTCGAGTGAAATGGCCTGTGCTCGAGCATGTTCTTCCTGTGCTCGAGCATAACACCTTGTGCTCGAGCACAACTCCTCTAGAAGTGCCAAAACTCATATATAAGTCATCTTAGCTTCATATTAACATATCCCAACCATTATTTGATCATAGAAACCTCCGGAATCATTATAGACACCTCCAATATCACATCTAACAACTTGAATCTTGATATTCATGATAGATCTACCAAGTTCTTCATTCTTCAATATCTTTCTTCTTGGTTTTCTTCTTGATAATAATTCTCCATAACCAAAGTAAGCATCTCTTTGATTATCTTCAATTTCTTTCTTCTTCTTTCTCTTGTTCATTTTCATTAATTCAATCTTCTTCATTCTTTGCTTGACTAATCTACAAAATATGTAACATTAAATATAGTAGTTAGTCAAAGAAATACATTATATGAACTTTTTGCTCTTATCACTTAATATCTATATTTGACATCATCAAAACTAATCATATCTAACATTCTCCCCCTTTTTGATGATGACAAATCCTTAAGAAAAATATGTCTGAATGAAGTGCAACATACATGTATAATGCAAAGTGCAAACATACATATACATATTATATATAATGCAAAGTGCAACATACATATTTTTCTTACATTTTTCTCCCCCTATTTGACATCAGCAAAAAGTTTGAAATATATAAAGAAGTAAGACTTGTGAAGAAGTAAATAGAGTAGAAATTACTTTAATCAAAATGAATGAACCAAGAAAACAATTTACACTCCCCCTATGTGAAAGTACTTTCATTTTTAATGAGAGGGAACTAAAAAGGATTTGGAGAGGTTTTCAAGAAAACTTCTATAATCAAGATAAATAAAATATATGAAACGTCTTCTTGAAATGTAAAGAGAAAAGGTTTAGAAATGCTCATGTAGATTTTGAAAATTGATGAAGCGCTCCATGAAGTCCGTTGCTTCTTTGGCAATGCTGGTGTATGCTGTTGTGCTTTGTACAACTCTGATGTACACCACACTTCTGTTATGCAACTCAATATATATTCATGTTGTTGCCAGGATTCTTCAATTGAGCTTCTGTTTAGCATGTTCAATGCTCATTTGTATTGGCATATGTATTTGTTGTTCTGAATGTTACAGCCAATATATATTCCTTGACTGAGCGTTAAAAACATCCTCAAGGTTGATAGAGTCTTCTTGTAGTATGTTGAGGAATGCTATTGCGCAAAACAAATTCTCCTGTCATAAATTTAAATCTTTCTTTGCAAAGAGAATTGTTAGTTCAATCAAGTATCAAACTGTTCCTTTCCATATGATATATTACAATTAAGATCATGAAAAGAACAATGTAAGAATAACTCATCATCAAAACTAATCAAGACATGGTAAATATAGATGAGTATATTAAAAGGATTTTCTTTCCAATAGGAGATGAACTTTCAATATATAAAACACATGTGAATGTGAAGCTCCCCCTTAATTGATGCATGGTTTTAAACATTATCAAGAAAACAGTTAATAACTCTCCTGGATTTGAGAAACCATTGAAAACTTTATAGAGAAAATGATTTTGAAAGATTTAGAGAGAAATTAAATGGCAATTGCTAATCAGAGGTTTTAAGAGATATAACCCAATATCACCTGAGTGGTTACTTGAGTGATTCTACTCAATCATGACTCGATTGTATACTCAAGTGATACAACTCAAGGATTTTGAATTAAGCAAGAATACAATACCTCACTCGAGTAATATCGTAATCACTCGAGTTATAATCCTCTGTAGTCCATTGGTGCATAATGTCCTAGTCAATATTGAATGATGTGACTAGTACTGAGGGATTCTGAAGTGTAGTCTTCTGTGAGCACTTTAGGATATCAAGATGAGCTCGGAGTAAGGCTTTATGCGCATATTGGCTTAGTATGTGCCCCTTGCTTAGCAAACATCATTGAGAACTTTTAATTTCATCATAGCACATAACACCTTTATTTTGTCATCCATCATCTCAAATAGAACTTTGAAGTTCTGGTTCACATAGCTGCTTCATCTTATCATTGACTGATGATCTCAGCATTGTTTGTAGCAAGCTCTGTGTGATTGTTGAAGCTCCTCTCTCAGAAAGCCTTAGACAAATAGACCAAAGAATGAAGAATCAAGGAGACCAACTCTAGCAAGATGTTGTCTCTCATTTATTGGTCTTGTTCATCATAGCTCTAGTATAGGTATAGCAGATAATCCAGTGAAGATAGAGCTAGGATAGTAGTTAAGAATCCTCATAGGCTCATCAAGCTTTATGATTCTGTGCATCTCAGCATTTTCCTTTGAACATCTCTGTTGGCTCCATATCATAGTGAAAATGTCTGATCACCTTGAAATGATAAGAAAGGTGGGTAGGCAACAAGGATTCATATTGGATAAATTTATTCTTGGCTCTGTGCTGCTTTGAAATAATCTTCGCTAGGTCTACTAAGAGATCTTCCTTCTCTTTCTCTTTCTCTGATTGAATCACTAGCTAGTTATTTGCTAGTAGCGGAATGTCATTTGAGTAATATCACATATTCTGCTTCAACTCACGCTGCAACACTATCAGTCATGCCTTTTCTGTTAGCCTTTGGTCTTTGTATCCAAAAGTAGAGCATTTTGGTCAACTCCTGCAAACGTATAATGATATGCTCTTTGGTACCCAACTTCTCTTGGGTCCGTACAATATTAGATATAACAACTCTTATGCTCTTATGCAATTAATCATATGAATTTTGAGCAAAGAGTATGATAAATCAACAAATATCAAAATATAATTTTACCTAGTAAAATTAATCCATTGAGACACGAAGCATGATGAATAAGTGATACCAAGAATGATGATGATCAATGACAATTTGTAAATACACTTTAAAAGATATGTCATTGATAAGATTTTCGTGCAATCCATGAAGGTTAGATAAAAGAAAGTAGAGAATCTATCCATAATGACCAACTTTTATGAAATGATAAATCATGAATGAAACCAAATTTTCAAGAATGATAATGCGATATGCAAATTGTTTCAAAATCTCAAATATTCTTTCGAATCATAAGTATGCATTATGACATTAAGATTTTGAATGCATGAAAACTCATTTATGAAGCTTGTTAAATACCAATGCTTATGCCAAAAACAATGGAAGTCAACAGTTATAAAATATATATCAGAAAGCTTCACTAAAGAGTTCAACAAAGATAACATGTTAATTATAAGAGTTAACATGTTGGAGAATTTTCTTAAGAACAAAAGTCATATGAAAAATGAATTAGCCAAAATGGCTTATCTTGACATATGTAAGCATGATGACTTTAGTATTGATCAAGAGATAACCTTGCCTTTTAGAGTTGCGTCTTAAAATGGATAAATATTCAAGGCAGCAAGACTTAAAGTGCAAGATTCTAGTTACTTAAAAAAAATGGATGAAGACAAATGGTAATACATTTGAGCAACAATACAAGTATAAGAATTTATGGATGATAAAGCACATACTCATTGATCCAAATGACTAGAGTTCTAGAATATCCCGGTAAGTTATTCCACAATAATGGTTAATGCATTAAGATTCAATGCACTAATGAACATTTATAATGCTTGGAATAACATGGCCAACTAATGATTTATGCATTAGGCACAAGGCTTTCACAAGTTGGATTCTTATCAAGGGAATATACTTGACACTCATATAGGTAGTTAACTTGTTAGACATAAGATCTAACATGTTAGAAAAATAAAGATTGAGGAGTTCAAGTAGTAACAGGTTTAAGATTAAGAAACAAGTATGTGAATATGAGGAAAACTCTAGTGGATAGATTTGAAGCATTTCTGACTTTTAGTATACAAAAATATTAACTTCCAATTTTGAAACCGATTTAAATGCAAATAAAATATGAAAAATTTTCAAATAATGTGTATGCATTTTTATAAACAAGATGAATTTAAATCCAAGTACATTTTTGAAATGTGCATTTTGAAACTCAAATACATAGAAAGATTATGCACAATTTCACTTTCAGTCCATTTAGCAATCTAAAAACAACTTCAAAAACCCATAAATGATTGATTGCTAATGGTATGCAATAATGAGCAAGTTATTCATTACCCAAGTAAATAATTTATATAAGCATAATATCAGGTAAGAATAAGGAAGACAGTACCGTGCTCAAGTAATCTCATAATTACTTGAGAAATTATCCTTTGGAATTCATTTGTGCATAATTCCTTGACTTTTACCATCCAATCTTCCAGTTGGTGTTATCACTTGAACATTCACTCCCAGTTGTCATGCAGTGATGATGATCACTTGATTAGTTACTTGAGTAACACTTCACTGTGCATCTTTTCTTCCTTTATTGCTAGCTAGGCACTTGCAGTGTTGCCTCAAGTAATGCCTTCTTTTGTTTACATATTTAAGATGTAGCCTCAAGGTCCAACTTCACCAAGATTTGAGTGAAATCTTATGTAGTCATAATCTTGAGATGAAGCTCTTTCTTTCCTACAAAACCTTATAGATATTTTTCTTCCTTTGGTATCCAATTTTACTTGGATCCACTCATGGTTACCTTGTAGGAATCATAATTCACATGCTCTAAAAATATAATTAATTTGAGACAATTGAGCATAATGAATTAAACATGTATTTATGCATAAGAGAAATATTTTCTTTTCAAATCATTATACATGCATAAAGAAATAACCTGTTGAGCATTACAATCCCTTTATAAATAAATCTATTAAATGACTTTTTAAGGGATGCAAAAACATAATTTAAAAATCATTTGCAATGCTCATTCCTAAGGTTCCAAAATATAAAACCTCAACAAATATTACAAACAACAACATAAGAGGTTTTATCATTGTGTACCTTTGCCTTGGATATTTGGAGGATTGCTTTTGCTTACCCATTGCATCTTTCTATGATGTTGATACTTTGAATATCTAGCTTTAGGTGCTGGAAACCTTCTCTCAAAATATATAGACTCCAGGAGTCTTTTATTTGATGCTTGTGAGATCCTCCTTTTCTTGTTCTCCTCAAGATAGTTAAATGGTATTCTATAGTAGTTCATTCTTGAGGTGGAACGTACTCCTTTTCTCCATTGCCTTTCTTTGTGGTTAAACTTTGCAGTTCTAGCAATGGGTGCCTTGAGAGTTCTCCTTTTTTATATAAATGGTATGAACCTCTTTATTGGCGCATGAGAAACTTTTGGCTTCTTTTTCATCTTTTCTTTACCCTTATGTCCATTTCTTTTCGCATCATCCTGCATACATAAAGTACTAGATGGACATTTTGGTACCCACATATACTTGGGTCCTTGATTGTTAGTATTAAACCTTACATGTTTCTTCGGTACCCAAATATACTTATTTCTCACATAGAAATTTCTTCTAATATAGCATGTGTGAGAAATATGACCGGATTTACCACAATAATTGCAAATTGTATCAAGATATGCATTATGGGATATCATGCAAGTATTATGTCGATCATAAGAGTAGAAATTCGAATGGATTTGATTTGAACTTTCTTTCTTCCCAACAAACTTTCCAGCATATTTGAAAACATTTTTACTTTTCTTAATAGAATCAACAATTGGTTGAGAAACAAACTTTTGTAAGCTCTGAAAATCATTTTTATGAAAATCACACAAAGAATTGGAACTTTTTACCTTAAGTTCATCTTGAGCTCCGGAGAGTGATTTTTCATGTTCGTCCATACTGAGCTCTTTTCGGGAATCCTCTTCTTCTTGTCTATTCATGTTGACTATATGGAAGTGTTCTATGATTTCTTCATCTTCATCATCAACTTCCAATTGTTCATGCACAATAGATGCGTAGCGTGTAGTTTCACACGAACTGTCAACACTTTCAACTTCAACAAAATTGTTAGAAGCATAAATAGAATCAAGAGTGTCCCATATATGTTTAGCATTAGAACAAAATCTAATTTTCTCAAAATCATTTTCGGTTAAAGCACTATACAGAATTTTCATTGCTCTAATGTTCAACGAAAACATTTTCTTTTCACTTTCTGTCCAATCCTTTCTTGGTTTGAAATCAAAAACATTTGTAAAAACATTCCACATATCAAAATCAAAAGCTTTTATAAAACTAGTCATTCTAGCTTTCCAAAACCAAAAATCAATATCTTTCAAAAGAGGTGGAATTGTATAATCAAAACCTTCTGAAAGTATAAAACACCCAAAATTAGCCATTGTAACTCTTGAGACGGTTAAGTCCTTTAAACAAGAGCCCGGGCTCTGATACCAAATGTTAGAACCGGCTATCACCCAAGAGGGGGGGTGAATTGGGTGTAGAATAAAAAACTTAAGAATTTTAGAAATCTTTTCGTATCTTAACGAAAACAGTAAGTATGAAGGTTTATAAATCAACAGTTAGATTAAATAATATATGCTGGAAATATAAGAGTTTAGGGAAGAGAATATGCAAACTGTGATTTATCCTGGTTCGGTCCAATCTGTGATGGCCTACGTCCAGTCCCCAGGCTCCTCCTGAGATTTTCAAATCTACTATCTTCTTGTTTAATCCGGGCACAAGAAAAGCCTTTACAATCCCACAAGTTTAGCCGGGTACTTGTGAAACCTTTTACAAATCTCTCATCAAGATACTCCCCCTTACGGCAAGTCTTACGAGCAGAGCAATCCCGAAGATCTTCCTCTCTTGCTTACTTATGTAAGTCTTACGAGCAGCAACGTTCTCTTCTGCTTACACCCCTGTAAGTCTTATGAGCAACAACGTTCTCTACTGCTTGCACCTTGTAAGTCTTACGAGCAGAATGTCTTACGGCAATTCTCTCTACTGCTTCTCCGTAAGAAAATCAACTCTTTCAAGGTCCCTCTACCTTGAGATCAACTCAGAAATATAGATGAAGATGTTTACAGACTCTCTCACAGAGTGGATATAATCTCACTGAAGTATAATACAAATAATCACTCTCTCAATGATAAGTAATACAGAAACTGAAAATAGAGAGTGTATGGGTAGAAGCAGAGGATTCACATTTCTATGTAGTTGCACGCTATCTCAGTTTTTCTCCGTTTTGCTCTGTTTCCTCTTTTCGTTTTTCTCAGTTCACTCTTCTTCCTCTGCTCCTCATTAAGGTTGAATGCTATCTCATTTATAGTTGATGAAGATGATGACCGTTGTGAACATTCATCCGTTGGAATCCCATTGCTTCATTTGACCGTTGAGCATATTTGAAAATGAGCTCCTATCCGTTGTGAGCATGGTGGAGCGTCTAGTTGGACAGAAAAGAAATTCATTTTGAGCTGTACATCACGTTGTGGAGTGTTTTATGATTCAGACAATTTTTCATGGTGGGTCCTTTGCTTGTCGTTGTTGGTAACCTCTGTGTGTAATATTTTATTTGTTTGAATCTGTAATCCAAACGTTTAATATCCTGTTTCACACTTGAAAAATATGTTAGCTAACATTTAGAATCAATAACAAGTGAAAACACACTGATTTAATAACATGTAATCATGTTCGGATTGTTCGCTGTGAGACTTGGTGTTTTGGTCTTCTGCAGAATATTACTCGAGCATGAATGGCTCACTTCGAGTGATGTACGGCCTCACTCGAGCACAACTTCTTTTGCTCGAGTGATCTTGTATTTTGCACTGGGAAGCTCTTCTCTGGACAGCACTCGTATCAGAAATAGAGAGAGATAAATTTCTCACTCGCGAGTATTGATGTGTCACTCGAGCATAAAAGGTTGTGCTCGAGCACACTTGCACTTTCTCTGAACTTCATGACTCTCGGCCAAACACTCGCAGCTCTTCTCTCGCATCTGCTCGAGTGAACTCACGACATCACTCGAGCACAAAACGTCCTGCTCGAGTGTGCCTTAAGTTTTCACGTGCATGCTTCTTCTCGGGTTGTCACTCGCAGCTCTTCTCTCGCATCTGCTCGAGTGAGAAATGATCCAATGCTCGAGCATGAATCCTAGTGCTCGAGTGTTGCAACTTTCTTCAAGTTTCAGCTGCTTCTGGACATCACTCGCACGATATTTTCAGAGAGAAAGTTTTTACACTCGCGGGTGATGTGGGGCCCCTTTAGAAAAATTTGATTCATTTGATTCAAATGATGTATCATAAGAATGCTCTTATCATATGCATTCCAATGCAACAAGAATCAGCTCCAAACTCCTTGTATTCTGCAAGTTATGATCGAAAGAGTGTATATTTCGCTAGTCTGCACAAGCATCAACTTCCAGAAGGCATATCTCCTAGAATATACGTTCAAATTATGCAAATTACCTATCCATGGAAAGCTCTTTGAGTCTACTTTCATTTGGCACTGGTCTCGTCTCAATCCGATGTGTGGTTTGTGAGATATACTCAAAATACCGAACCTGTGTCAGAAAAAGACGGTGATTTCAATTTCATTTTCGACGAGTCATATCTCCTTCATTTGATCTTCTTTCAATGTGATTCTGGTGCCAATTTTACGTGTTGGAAGTCTTCTTTCATATGCCACTGGTTTCGGGTCAATCCGACGTGTGGTTTGAGAGATATGATCAAAATACCAGACCTCGCTCAAGCTGAACGTAAAACAGAGTAGAACAGAGTATACACCCCGTGCTCGAGTGAAATGGCCTGTGCTCGAGCATGTTCTTCCTGTGCTCGAGCATAACACCTTGTGCTCGAGCACAACTCCTCTAGAAGTGCCAAAACTCATATATAAGTCATCTTAGCTTCATATTAACATATCCCAACCATTATTTGATCATAGAAACCTCCGGAATCATTATAGACACCTCCAATATCACATCTAACAACTTGAATCTTGATATTCATGATAGATCTACCAAGTTCTTCATTCTTCAATATCTTTCTTCTTGGTTTTCTTCTTGATAATAATTCTCCATAACCAAAGTAAGCATCTCTTTGATTATCTTCAATTTCTTTCTTCTTCTTTCTCTTGTTCATTTTCATTAATTCAATCTTCTTCATTCTTTGCTTGACTAATCTACAAAATATGTAACATTAAATATAGTAGTTAGTCAAAGAAATACATTATATGAACTTTTTGCTCTTATCACTTAATATCTATATTTGACATCATCAAAACTAATCATATCTAACAGCATACACCACCGATGAGTATGTTTCTTCAAAATCAATACCAGATCTTTGTGTAACCTCTTGGGCAACAAGATGTGCCTTATATCTTGTAATTTCATCTTTTTCATTTCTCTTTCTCACAAAAACCCATTTGTATCTAACCGGTTTTACATCTTCAGGTGTAAAAACTACAGGTCCAAAAACTTTTCATTTCTCTAATGATTTTAACTCTGTTTCAACTGTCTTTCCATCTTGGCCAATCCTTTCTTTGTTTGCACTCGCTAATTGATTTTGACTCGTGATCCTCATTTTCGTTTATTACATTAAGCGCTACTTTGTAGGCAAAAATATCGTCAATGTTAACTTCATTTTGGTCTCATCGTATTCCATTCATAACATAATTTATTGAAATTTCATTATTTTTACATATTTCAGGTACCTGAATATCTTTTGGAATTAGGACATTGGTGTTGTCCAATGTCTCTTTTGTAGCAACTAATCTTTCTTAATTGTCATCAACTTGACCATTTATATTCTTACTCATTTTTTCTTTTAATGATTTTTATTTTTGGAACCGATAAGTCTGTCACGCTTCAGAAGTACTTTAATTCATTCATAATAGGTTGTCCTTCATGGACATCAATTCTAATAGGAGCATTAGCAGCTGGGACATGTGACTTTGCCACTTTCTTTGGGTCAGTAAATACTTCTGGCATTTAATTAGCTAAATTCTGTAAATTGGATTATCTATTGAGCTTCAAGTTCACATTGTTTTGTATGAGAATCAAAATGAGCCAATGATACTTCATTTCTGCTAACCTCTTTTCCCAATTGCTTATTCCCTCCTAATATTAGAAAAGATAATTTGTCAAAATGACAATCAACAAATCGAGTTGTAAACAAATCCCCAGTAGATGGTTCTAGATATTTCATTATTGAAGAAGATTCATACCAACATACATTCTCATTCTTCTTTGAGGACCCATCTTGATACGTTATGGTGGAGTGATTGGAGTATGTACAGCACATCCAAAAATCCTTAGATAAGAATATTAGGTTCGTGATAAAAAACCATTTAGAAAGGGGAAACTTTTAAATAATTTGTTGGCTTAATGCAAATCAATGCTGATGCATGCAAATTGCATGTCCTAAAGCAGAAACTGGGAGATTTGATCCCATAAGTAATGGTCTTGTGATTAATTGTAAACATTTAATTAATGATTTTGCAAGTCCATTTTATGTATGAACATGAGCTAAGGATGTTCAACGTCAATTCTAAGAGCCATGCAATATTCATTAAACGCTTGTGAAGTAAATTCATCATCATTATCAAGACGTATTTTCTTGATAGGATAATCAGGGTAATGAGCTCTTAATCTAATCATTCACTACTACAGAATATAGATACTGCTACCCTAAAAGATGTCCCTTTTTAAAATAGGGACGTCTAAAACATAGGCGGTGGCATTTTTGTAATTATGTGTGGGAACTTGGTAACTTTAGACGTCCCAAATTCAATTTGGAACGTCTAAAGTTAAAAAAAAAATTAATATTTTTTTTTTACTTTAGACGTCACTCTAGACGTCCCAAATTGAATTTGGGACGTCTAAAGTAAAAAACACAAATTTTTTTTTTTTTTTTACACTTTAGATGTCCCAAATTCCATTTGGGATGTCTAAAGTGGTACTTTAGACATCCCAAATTCAATTTGGGACGTTTAAAGTGATGTCTAAAATAAAAAAATTTAATTTTTTTTTAACTTTAGACGTCCTAAATCGAATTTGGGACTTCTAAAATAAAAAAAAAAAATTACACTTTAGATGTCCCAAATTCCATTTGGGACATCTAAAGTGGGCTTTAGATGTCCCAAATGGAATTTGGGACATCTAAAGTGTAAAAAAAAAAATTAAATATTTTTTTTTACACTTTAGACGTCTCAAATTCCATTTGGGACGTCTAAAGTAATTCAAAAATTTTCCTGCGATCTGTATTGAATATAAGGGACGCTCGTGCCTTATATTAAATAAAGGGAAGCTTTCCTCTCTCTCTCTCTCTCTCTCTCTCTCGCTCCCACAGCAGTTTTCAATTTCTTTGATAAGAGTTGCAGAGAAAGACCCACATTCTATAGATTCAAATAGCTTTTTCCTTCGGTGTTTTCGCCATCGTCCCCCCTCTCATCATGCCCTTCGATGCCTCTATTTGCGACAGTAACTCTCTCTTTATCACTTCTCAAATCTTACATGCTTGTATATTTATTATTATTATTATTATATAAGTTCCTCTCTTTTTTCACAATAAGATCTAGTACAGTGCATCTGGGTAAAAAATGGATTTTTTGAATTTTAAAGTTTGACTAAAAGAAGTTTGAACAAAGCTAGCAAAGTGTGAAAGTGTGGTGATACTAAAAAAGGAAATTCCGGAGCCAAAAAGAGAATGGAGAAAGCTAGCATTTATGTTCAACAAAACTATTACAGAGGATTCTCGTCTGGAACTTGTGTTTGCTTTCGTAATTGATGACCTCAACATCTACAGAAAATTTGAAATTCAA
Organism: Inga leiocalycina; assembly: GCA_963242795.1. Classification (NCBI taxonomy): domain Eukaryota; kingdom Viridiplantae; phylum Streptophyta; class Magnoliopsida; order Fabales; family Fabaceae; genus Inga; species Inga leiocalycina. The sequence continues at coordinate 10,040,266 of OY725325.1, forward strand.
ATGACTTTAGAAGTCCCAAATTGAGATTTGGGAGGTCTAAAGTCCTACACAAGGGGACTTTAGACGTCCCAAATCTCAATTTGGGACGTCTAAAGTCCTCCCTTTAGACGTCCCATTTTTTTCGGACGTCTTTTCTTAAAACATATTACGCCTTCCACATAGACGTCCCCCCAATTTTTGGACGTTAAAAGTGCCAAAATAGGGACGTTAAAACCCCTTTTTGTAGTAGTGATTGAGCAAGTAATCTTGCAAATGCCAGGTTGCAAGAAGATAATAAGCAAACATGCAATCATTAGTTGATGCATTAATTAAAACCATATAGTATCTAAATGGTCTGCATGGTGGGTGTATCGACCCATAGATATCTCCCTGTATCTATTCTAAAAATGTGAGAGATTCACTTTTTACTTTGCTTGGTGAAGGCTGAGTGATTAATTTTCCCTTGAAACATGCAACACATGAGAGATTATGGGATTGTGGTATTTGTTTACACTTTAGGGCATGTCCACATGAATTCTCAATTATTTTTCGCATCATGATTGATCTGGGATGGCCTAACCGGTCATGCCAAACATTAAATTCATTAGTAAACTTCTGGTTTACATTGGCAAACTACTTGTTTGCATTGGTAGACTTCTAGTCTGCATTGGTGAACTTCTAATTTTCAATAGCATGTATTTCAATTATGCTTATAAATATATAATACAAGCCAGAAGAAAAGGCAGAAAAACTTTCTAATATGCATTTTCAACCAGAAATTATATTTGTAATAGCAAGATATTCCTGATTATTTTTAGTTGTTGTTTATATATGATATCCATTTCTGCGGATATCTTTGAACTCAACAAGTTTCTTTTATATTTGGTAGAATAAAATGCATTATCAATGCATAATTTTGTTCTTGCAAGTAACAAAATATTAGCTCTTCCAGAGCCTTCAATCATATTTATACTTTTGGATATAATCTGAACATTGGCTCCTCACATTACTAAAGAAGAAAAATATTTGTCATTTTAAAGTATGGTGTGGGTTGTTACACTATCAACGAGACATAAATCTTCAAAATTTTTGTCAACAAAACTCATTCTTCATTTAAAGAAACATGAAAATAAAATAAAATATAATTAAAAAGGGAAATAGACATTATAGTAGCAACTTTAAACACACTAAATTATAGTAGTTCAAATAGATGAAGATAATTTATGCTAAGAAATCAGTAACACATAAATAGGCAGTGTCCTTGTCACCTTATTCAAAATTATCAGCTTTATTAACATAATTTGTTTCAATCTTTCCCCTCTTTGGGTGGGAATTTGAATCGCTACGATTATAACCACGGCTACGCCCACGACTATAGCCACGTTTACATCCACGTCCACAGCCATAATTAGATTCATTCATCACTACATTCACTTTTGGGAATGTCGTTGAGCCTGTTGGACAGAATTCATGATTTTTCAATAAAAGCTTATTGTTTTGTTTCGCCACATGCAAGCAAAAAATTAATTCAACATATTTGTTAAACTTCATTTACGTTATTATTATTGCAGGAAAAAAATTTGATGCATTTATTCATAATGAGCCTCTGTGAGGATAACCATCTTTTGGTGGTCATATCTTTCAAAGAATAAATGGGTCTTTATAGTCATATATTTAGTTTCAAGACCTTCATGCAAATGGTGGCTTATAAAAATCATGGATGAAGCAAGATAAATAGCCCTTTCTAGTGATGACAAGAGTCATGAATTCAAATTTTGCAAGATTTAACATAGTTCAGACTAATACAATAAAAGAAAATTCTTAAAATATGAAATGTAAAAACATAATATAATAATACAGACGATAATAACAAAAAATTTGTAAAGACAAGAAATAATTCATAAAGTAAAATTTTACAACAAAATTAAAACTTTATAACTTCGGGCCATTTAATACTCATGGGTTCAAGCCAATTAATCTCAAGGTGAGAAATTACAATTATATCACTTATGGCCATTTAATCTAAAAAAAATTAAATTATGGCTTCGGGCCATTTAATCTAAAAATCAAAATTATAAGTCCTGACCTTTTAATAAGATAAAATTTATATAGCTTTTGGCTATGTAATCTCAAAATAGGAAATAAAAATTATATGGTTTCTAGACATTTAATAATATAGAGGATAAAAGTTGTATGGCTTCTGGCCTTCTATCTTCAGGATTAATAAAATTATAAGGCTTTTGACCTTTTATCTTCAGGATGAATAATATAAAATGACTTTTGGCCTTTCATCTTCACGTTAAATAAGATTAATGGCTTATGGCCAAAAAAAAAAAGGGTCAAAACTAAGGCTTCTGGCCATTGAATAAGATAAAAGAAATAAAAGTTATATGGCTTCTGAACATATAATATTAAAATGAAAAATAAAAATAATATGGCTTTTGACAATTAAATAAGATAAAAAAAATAAAAGTTATATGACTTTTGGCCATATAATATCAAAATAAAGATAAAAATAATATGACTCTTGGCTATAAAAAAAAATAGAGGATGTAAGTTATACGGCTTTTAGTCAAATAACTCAAAATCTAGAATTAAAATTATATGGCTTCTGACCATATAATCTCAAAATATAAAATAAAAGAGTAAAAAAGAAAATAAAATAAATGAAGTAGGTGATAGGTCATTGGAGGAAAAAAAAATGTATTCTCCGTTTATCCCTTAATCCAACAGTACAATAATGTAAATGAATAAAAAGAGAATATAAGGTATAGATATGAGGTAATCATTCAAGGAAAATGCAAATATAGATTGGAACTTCAAATTCCATCATATATGGTAATGTTAGGTCATCATGAAAGGAAAAATAATAATAAGGTACTGATTGGAACTTTAGGTTCCATTGAAAACAATGACTTTAGATCACATGGAAGTAGAAGGGAAAAAGAAATAGTGGAGAAGAATCTAAATAAAAAGATATTAAAAATATCATACACTGGCTAGAGTTTCATGCTGATAACGTGTTATAAATAAAGAGAAATATAAGAGAGAGAATATGAGAAGAGGAGATAGGAGAGTAATTCTTATTCACTATTCAAGGTCTGCACAATACATAACATATGTCTCTTATTTATAAGCATAACTCTATATCGTAGAATAAATAAGATTACATAATCGTAGGAAAATAATGAGGAGAAATAATAAGAAAATAGATATCCATATTAATATATTTTAATATATTATTCATAACAAAAGCTAATTAAATTATTGTTTTCTCTAGCCAAGTAGTAAAAGAAAATGTTAGAAAAGTCAGCTGGAGCTATCGGGCGTCTCCTGGACACAATCCATTTGTAAATTTCAAATCTTGTAAACACATGCTAGACTAGATGAATAAATAACACTATTTTAGAAGAGATAAGATTGACTTTTTTTTTTGCCGTAGAAGAGATAAGATTGACTAAATCATAGCCGGTAATGTTTTTTCATCTTATTTTATTTGGTGGATTTTTCTAATCCTTTCTACAAGGACAGTACTCATTTTACACGGTCAATAACTTGAGAGGTCATTCGTGATCACGATGGAGATTGGAATTCATCCCTGCGCATTCTGAAAGTCATTTGTTTGTCGATAACTATAAAGACGATCCCGTTCTTCCACAGAAAAAAACAAAAAGCTCGATAAAAACAAGACGGCAAATTAACTTTATAAAACATCAAATTTGGGTTGTTCAATTTTCAACCTAATGGTGAAGATGGGTAATGGAGAGGAAGTGGATGAGAAGGGTAGAGAAGAGCAGCTAATTACGACAAACACACTGCTAATCACAACGGCAAATAGAATGTTTATCAAATATCAACATTTCTGCTGGGTTTGTTGGTCAGTCAGTGCAAATTGCCCGCGCAGAAACTTTGATCTTTGCGTGTTTATGTGTAGGAGAGCAAAAATTTAATTCGGATAATAAAAAAAACTACAACCATCCAAATTTAGGTTGAAAGTTGTCACATCCCTGGAAAATGTACAGTAAATATAGATTCATACTAACACACCCTCGGCTGCGAGGACTATCAAAAGATTTCAGAAAAGCACATACAAATGCTAAGTATAAAACAATATTACAAGTAAAGATGAAGAGAAAGCGACTCAGACAAGGGCATATAGATTAGGAACAAAAGAGAACCACTTAAAACCACCGCTACATTTCTCGGGCAAAGAAGGGCACCTGGGAAGCCAATGCCAAGTCCTCCTTGAAACTTTGTAATACAAAATCTCAGGCCATATATAGCAGCAAATGCAGATCATTCCATGGTGCCAAAAGCAATAAATGTGCTCGTAATTGTGATAACAAACCGACACAAATTTTCTGCACATCAACTCTGGCAACGTCTCCACTTCCACCCAATTCCCCAATTCACTCATTTCCCATATCTTTATGCTCCTTGAGATTCCATTGCTTCCTATTCCACCTACAAGATATAATATCTTCTCTCCGTCACTCACAAATCGAGCAAACGACAGTTGGCTGGGTAGTGAATTGTTGGGCCTCTGCCATTTTCCGCTCCCAAAATCAAAGCGAACCACTGAAAATGGTTCTGGAGTCGTAAAGTACAAGCCGCCATTGTAGGAAACACCTTGCTGGTGATAGTTGTCGCTGAGACACAAGTCGGAACAATCAAATCGTTCCCAGCAAAGTGAGTCTGAGTCAAACACGATGGCACTATTTGAGGCTGACTCAGAAGAGAGAACGAATATCTTGTACCCGATAGCAGTAGAGACAAGGGTGAGATGCTCCAAACGATAAGAGTAGGTTGGGAGATCGATCTTTCTGGAGGATTTGGCCAAGAGATTGCAAACAAGCAAGGATGATGAATTGAAGTCAGACAAACAAAAGAGGCCACCAGAGGAAGAGACCAGAGCAGAGTGCGCAGAGATGTGAAATAAATCGGAGAAAGAGAGAGAGACGTCGCGCCAGGTACCAAGCGCACAGTCGTAGAGAGGGAATTGACGGTGAAATTGAGGATGAGACAACAAGAAAAACGACGAGAAAGGCGGAGAAGAAGAAGAAGAGTGCTTGGTGATGAAGGAGGGAGAATAAATGAGAGCCCTGAAGGCCTTGCAAGTGGATCTCAGATTCAAGAAGGTTTTGAGTGGGAGGAAAGAAAGGATAAGCTCGAGGAGTTCGGGCGGCAACCTGCTCCAAATTCTGCGATCCATTGAAGGCGACTTGGCATGGGACCTGGCGACGGTGCGGTTGTCGGAGTTCTTCATGGGAAATCAGAAAATGGGATTGTATTGACGGTTTTTGCGTGGGAAGCAAAAGCAGGTTGAGAAACTTGATGGCTGTGAGGAGATAGATACTAAACACAGAATAGAAAAAGAATTGCTGGTCGAGCCTGCAGGAAGAGGGATAAAAAACAGACAAAAGAAGCAACCATTGACTTGGATATTTCTTTCTCAATGGAAACTGAGATTCATTGAAACGCCTGGTAAAACGGTAGCGTGTACTCTCTTCATTTCATTTTCTCATCATCTCTTGTGAATCTATTTAAACTATTGATAAGAAAGAGGAGCCCATCTGAATTATCGATTAAGAAGAGAAGAGAAAAATCAAAAAAATGATAATTTAATAATGTGGCTTATTTTTTATCTTTTAAAATGATTAGACGGATATAATTTAAATACAAGAAAAGGGATAATGAGAGCATTACAATTTTCGGTCATCCTTCTCAAACGACGGTATTATTTATTTATTTTAGGTACAACTCACTTTCATTCTTATCTTACTTTTCCACTCTTTCTTTCTTTGTTGTTATGTGATAAAAATTTCGCTCTCTCTCCGGTTAGAAGACTCTCTCATGAGTGTATATACTCTCATAAATATAATATCTAATTCATTAACTTGTGAAGATTACAAATTAATTAAGTTAATTATTTTATTATTATCATTATTTAAAAATTACTGCCACTCAATGTGAAAGACCAAAACAGTGAAGAACATAAATTAATAAATATTGAATGAGAGAGACAACATAGATCAAGATATTTTATTTACTATTTAGGAGCAAATTACATTTATAAATATAAATTGAATCTTATATTTAAGACAGTGTTAATGAACAATCATGGGCCTCTTTTTTTTATGCGAGCAATAATGTAGTCCAAAGTTTTAGGCTTTAGGCACTCATCTAAAGTGCACAAGACAAAGGAAAATGACAACTACAGACTAACAGACCCTTTAGAAGATACTAATAACAATTGAAAATCTCTAAAAATATTGAAATCGGATCATGGTCATTATCTGTAATTAAAAATATCAACGACTTTACAAAGTTGTCCTTATAAGCAAATATAGAGAAAGACTTATGGAGGGCTCAGTTTTGCGCAAGAAATTTTGCTCCCCACTTCAAAGCTGTTCAGTTCGCTTCCAATACTGATCTTAGTGGAAGAGCGGAAGGCAGAGCCAGAGTTTACCGAAAGAACAGGAAGGAGCACACTCCTTATCAATTGCTAAATGAAGAATGGCGAATGGCAATTGCAGAGATGTTGGCCCTTGTAAATTTAATACTCTTTCAGTCATAAATATAAGGCTTAATTTATTATATTGCACTACAAACTAACTCTTACATTCATGATCGAGGTGAATCTAAGTTTCATTAAACAAGAAAATATCTATGCTTTCTCTTTTTCGCTATTGCCTCCCTCCCCTTGTAGGGATTTTATTGGTTTGTTTCCGCATTAAAAAAATCATTATGTAAGGACCACTTCTAATTGAAATTAAAATTGACACAGTCAATGAAATTAAAAATGTTAACTGCATGAAAAGGAGAGAAAACATTGATTGCGAAAGTAACAAAAATAACCATGAAACAGAAACCCCTCAAACTCTCATTGTACATTGTAATTCAAATTTTTTTGTATCATACAAAATTGAGGCTGTTGCCATCCAGAAAAGAAGGCCAAAAAACACTCCATATCATTTATCTTACCCAACAAAGAAATTTTGTACCTCTAGCTTTGTTGATTACTCATTATGCATTACATTAAGAAGCTTCTCGATATTATGCTGGATGGCTCTTATCCTTTGACTTAAAAAGGATATTTTTTTCCCCTTTTGAGCAGCAAATAAAGGTGTGTTTTGTTTGAGGGAAGGGGAGGGTGGGGAAATTATAATTTTAAACAAAAGAAACCCAAAATTTACCCTCTCATTTTTTTAAATTTTGTATTCCCGCCCAAAATTTACTTTTTCATTCTTTTTAAATTTTAGATTCTCGCCCCAAATTTAAATTCCTTCAATCTGAAAAGGTAATTTACCCACCCTCTCATTCCCTCCCACCTCCCCTCAAACCAAACACACCCTAAAGGAACAGAGTATGTGCATGTTTGTTTTAGCGATTCGATTGCTTATAAGTAGTTTTTCAATAGTGATTTACAGTTTAAAACAACTTTTGAAAAAACAACTTATAAGCAATCGTAACGCCCAAACAAACATGCCCTATGCAAATACCAGAAAAGCCACGGCCCTTGCCCACCTGATCTATCCATTTGGGGCAGAAATGCCTGTATACGAGTTGAACTCTGTCAAGCAGAAATGGGCATAGAACATTTGGCAAGGAAGAGGTATATGAAACTCATGCTTCTAATAACCACTCAACCCAGAGAAGTGCTTCTTCATGGCTCGGTCCTTTCTGTAATGGTTGCTCCTTCCTCCTCCTCCACCCCTCCTTCCTCTGCCTCTGTAATTCGAGGTATTACCTCTTCCTTCACTCTCACAGGCATCAGATTGTTTGTCCTGCTGTACAAGAGAAGCACTTGACTTTCCCCCTTCCTTCCTTCCCCTACCACCCGAATTCCCTCTCCCTTCTGTTTCAGGACCTGGGGACTGGTCGTCGTCATCCTTGTAGAAATCTGTCAGCTTCTTTATCGCACCAAGAGGAAGGTTGCCACCTCGTCCAAGACCATATATTAATTCTTCTTGAGCTTGATTAACTAGAGAAGCCTCATCTGAATTGGCAACTGCTATTGCACCTGCCACTTTGTAGCTGTAATTCTTGCCATCTTTGACATAGTATTGGGGCTTTTTCCTGGAACCCCATTTTGAACTAGGGGCTTTTTGAGCAGTCTCTCCAGCCTCAGTTGGCCCCGATTTCCCTGATTTTGCAGCGTCCCCCAATATCTCATTTTCTTCTACGCCAGAGTCCGCTACACTAAAACCCAAATCATCAAAAGAGTCGTCATATTCATCTTCATATTCATATTGTGAGACTAAGGCAGCAGTTTTTAATGTGTCTTTTTCGTCTCTTTTATCCAGAATACTGGCATTGGACAAGTCAGCTTTGGATTTCCTCACATATTTTCCAAGTGATGTGAAGGATGAAACCAACGTTCCCTCTGTCTGTTGCTTCCCGCTAAGAGCTGCAGCAGCATTTGAGGGTATTGAAACAGAGTCTACTAGTTTACCTTTTCCTTTATCATTTCTGTTCACAGTAGTTGACTGGGCCGGTTGTACTATATCAAGCGATCGGTCCAAGCATTGCAGATCTTCATGGAGGGTTCCCTCCAAAATCCTTTGAATAACCTCTTCCGGGTTCTGATCATAGACTTCTAGACATGCACCTAAGAACCCTTTACCATAATCAGGAAATAGGTCCCTTATTTGACTGATTTTGGACTCAATTATAGCAGCATCTTCATCCGTTTGCAATGGTTTGCTCTCCGCAGGGCCTCTTGCAGACTGTGGATCCTTATAAATCTCTTTTGACGAATTCATAATCCCAGATATATACTGGAACTGTTCATCATCAATGAATATCCAACCTGAATAAAAGCAACACAGTTAGAAAATAATATGTGCAAGCTAATAATTGCTAATGAGACAAACTTAACTGACGGATCAAGGTGATCAAATTCCATCGTATAAATACATGAGAAGAAAAGTTTTAAGCCAGCTTGAGGACTTTACAGCATTAAACTTCTACCAAAAACCATTCTAAGCTCAACAGATAAACTCATGAAAGTAAAAGCCATACTAAACTTTTCTGCAAGTAAAACTTGTGTATGTGCAAGATCATTTACCATTATCTCGCAAGCTTTCAACCCTTTCCAAAATATTGTAACTCTTTTCAATATGTTGAATAAATGTTTCCTTCTGCTGGTTTTCCTGTAATTGTAGTGAAACTGCATTGATTTCTCTAAATGTTTGAACCAGAATATCAGCTCTAATAACTGGGTCCTCCACAGTGGCAGGAAACATTTTTGTAGCAGCAGGAAGAGGGTAACTGTCTCTGAACACTTCATCACTAAGATAGCTAAAGTGCAATAATTGCCAACCAAACTTCGCCAATCGCATCTGTAACATCTTCAGACTAACAACAATGTTTGACATTCTTCCATCTTGTTCATCAACAATAATGGTATGGAAGCCCTTTAGCAAGGATGGAAGTAGTGAATCATGCAATCTAGCAAGAAAGCTTAGCAGCTCCTCATTTCCAGAACTATAAGAATGCAAATCAATGGAAATTAAAACTTACCAGTAAAACTTTTGCTCTTATAAAAACCAATTATAGAGGGTTCGACAAGTGATTTATGAAAGAGACATCCCTTAGAGAATTTGAAGGTGAGTGCCACAAATACCATGAGTAATTAAATAACAAATATCCATTCAAATCAGCATCAATCTCAAATGACAACTTCACTGTAACGAAATTCTTATAATGAAAATTTGTTACATTCAGTCTTACAATAAAATTCAAGCAATTTCAGCCATAGAAGATACCTTGTTTCAACTGGGCAGGAAAAAAATACAGCTGCCAATTCGTACGCACTGACAAAAGCATCCATTGATACAATTGCATCATTTATAAAGTCGACCACCTATAAAAACAAGTTACATTGATCTTATGTTCAGGAAAGCCAAACAACTTGATAACAAATGCCAAGCATTTTGCAGCTGAAACTGAATACATTCTCTTACTAGGACACTATTATAGAAACTAACGAAGGAATTATACAAGTTTCCCAAAAGCCAGTTGACATAGTAGATAAGGATTAGATATCGTCTCTAAGAATCTGAGAGGGGAGGCCATTGTGTTATATATGAAAGATCGTGAATATATTAGCAATCTACTCATCAGTAGCAATGCATAAAAGTTTTTTGAAACTATGATATTCATTAATGGCAATAGTTTAGGCTTGGCCAGTTCATGCCAGTGATAATTTCTAAGCTTTGTTGGAATCGGGGCTACTTCACACAAGAGAAGGAAATTAAACAGAATCACCGAAGCCAGTATCAACAATATAATAGGGGGTACCTGAATGGAAAGAACTGGAGGTTATTCAAGGAACAGTAAAAAAGTTGTGAGTGCATGCATAAAGACATGAACTGAGATGAATCAAAGTAGGCAGAGAAGGATTTTGGGTCAGAGCATGGATGAGGAGAGCGAAACACTTGAAAGTTCGCAAATTGGCTGTATTTGAGGCTCTAGTTCTGTGTTGTTGTGTTGGCAGGGAGTGTTTGTTTCCTACGTGTTTTAGTATTTCAGCTCATTTTATTTGCCAGAGTTCTGAAATTGTACTCAGTGTCCATTGTATCATCTATGTTTGGTGTACTTTAGTATTTTATGGCAAAAGTGTCTGAATAGCCTGTAATTCTGCATCACTGTTTGCATATATGAATTAGGGTGTAGTATCTGCCTATCTGGAAGCAACGTAATTCAGCTTTCCTTTTCAACTTCCCAGTGCAGCCAATGTTTTTCCCCAGCACACACAGTCCTACTTTATTTGGGTTTGCTCCTTTGCCTCTGTATCGGATTTAAATTTAAAATATTCATATAAACAAAGATAGCTTCCATAAGAAAATGTCACCTCAAGCAGATCAGCTTGAAGCCGAGCAGCACTGTGATCATCCAGTTTTCCAGAAGAAAATAAGACCTGAATATAATCCCAGAAAAGAAAAATTAAATGATTTCTATTAATGTAACTATTTTTCATACTAACATGCTATTGCGAGTTAAATGAATTGTAAATAACTTTATAAAAGAGTACTTATGGATTTAATTACGGTACTTTAAATAAGTCAAAACTCATGGATGGTGTAAAGAGAGATCACTAGGGGATGATCAAGCTGATAAATTTTTTCATTAGTATGTGAATGTGCTCAATTTAGGATCGTTTATTTAATTCAAAATTGAACAAATAGCATTCTAAAAAACTCAAACTCAATTTATATTAAACCAATATCAAACTAAGCATACTTGTTTTGTGCATTCATGGATTGATTGTTCATTACTTGTGAAATTATGAATAACAAATGCTAAATGAAAAAAGAATAGCATTTACAATGCTGGCAAATTGTCCATCAAGAGAAATTATGGATAACTGTACCAAATAGTTTAACAGCGTAATCTAATTATAATTTACCAAACAGTACAATACTCCTCGTGTAATATATACTAGTAATGGCAAGAACAAAGTGATGAAATCTTAGAAAGAGGAAAAAACCTCAATACCGAAAACAAATTGATAAATCATGGGCATAACAAACTTTAACATTGTCAATTTACAACAAGTACCTCCAACCATGAACTGCATCTTCCATGCATTGTGTGGGCAATTCCAAGAAAATGTGATATGACAGCTGTCAGATTATCATGGATCCAAGGCTGAGCTTTCAAAGCATTTCTGACCTGAACGATGTAATGACATAAGAGAGATTAAGAAAGAAAAGTAAGCACAGAAGACAGACGCTTTAATTCAAAAGCTTACACTATTACTAAGAGAAGATTCAAAAGCTTTTTCTTATAATCTCTAACATATAACCCCATACTTTTAGGCATGAAACGTGGGCAAAGCAGAGGCCATCCTATCCCGTGCCTTGAGTTCCATTTAACGACTAGACTTACATGCAATTAATTCCTAATGTCTTTACTATCAAGTGTCAAGTGTCAAGTGTATGATTTAATTAGAAACCATAAAGTTGTTTGCAAAAATCATACACTTGTCATCTTATTATTCGAAAAGTATGCACTTAACATGTCATGATTAGACAATATGGAAAATAAAAACTGCATACAATTTTTTTTTCTACATTTACTTGAGAACAATGGGGGACTGCAAGGGTTGAGCTCCTGTCCACTTGTTTATATAGGTTTTGTATTATGTCATAAACCACATTAAAAAAAATTATAAGCTGCTAAGTCAAGGCCCATGGACAGTTTTATCATAGTTTATATCATTTGACAGGCACAAGAAGGTACTGTAGAAAACTCAGTTCATCACCTCGACGGAGGCAAATACAAAGACCAAAAAACTATAACTAAACCTAGGCAAGCTAAAGCGTTAAGAGCAAGAGAGAAAGTATTGTTAACACAAACCACAGACAACAAAAGAGTAACTAGACTCTCATGGGAACCTTCTACACATGTGAGCCCACGACCTCAGAGGAAGTGCACAATTGAAACGGACAGAGTTGAAAATCAAGTAACCTAATATAATATTATAATTTAAGAGGAGGGAGAGAGGATCAAACACCAACAAATATCTTGTTTCAACGGGGACTGACGCGCCCCACCAAGCTATGGTATAGTTTCCATTGCAGGGTTAAAACTATTAATCTGCTAGATCTAATTGTTGATGACAATAAAACCAAAAAGCATCAGAGGGGAAAGCTCACATTTGGTAAACAACTTAGCAAAGCATACAAAATTAATGGTACTTTCTAATATACTCCCTCCGGTCCTTTGTATAAGAGCTCAATAACCATATTACGCGGTTTAAGAAAATAGTTAAAATTGGTTAAAAGCAATAAGTATGTCTGAAATAAACATTATTTTTCCAAATATGCCCTTATTTATGAGGAGGCAAGCAAGAGAGAGAATATGGGTAATAAATGAGGAAAAGTACGAAAAAGAATGTAGAATAGAAAGGGTATAAAAGAAAACGAGGAGAGAGAATGAAAAAAGTTCACCTTTTAATTAATGACATATAAATTATTTATGAGGGGCAAAGATGGAAAAAAGTCAATAAATGTTGAGACAATTTTTTTCGGGCTCTTATAAAAAGGAACAAGCCAATTCAAATTTTGGGCTCTTATAGAAAGGATCGAAGGAAGTACCACTAGAATTGACAAGTCCAAGACTAACTGATAAATAATAATAATAAGAGGGCGGATGCCATGTTTTAAAATATCCTTATAAAATAGAACTTTTTTACCATTCTCTATAGGGAAAATTGTCAATAAAAAAAAATCATTTCCTACAATACTTCTTGGAGGAATTTCTGAAGTTATATATTAAAATCTATGGAACCTAAAGCATGCCAAGGTTGTTCTTCATACATATTAAACCATTATTATTATTAAAAAATTCTTACAAGCAATCTTGTCAACTCTTCATTTTCATGACTGTATATGGCACATATATCTAACAACTTTGGCAAGTCAAGCAACTCTTTCTCCTGCAAAAGAACTACAGGCAGAATTAGTGAACAACAGTGAATCAGAGACCATACATATACTATGCAACTGCCAAACAGTAACCCGATTATGAAATAATTCTTTAGCACATGGGCTATTGTGTTTTAAAAATTACAAGGACTAGTTAAACAAGCAACATATCCCACAACAATGCACGTTTTTGACAATCAATTACCACCATTGGATGTGACTGACATGTCTTATTCAATGCACGCGCCAATAACTTCTGTTACATCCATAAAATCTGTAGAGCGTGAACAAAACTAGTACAAATTAAATCTTCCATGCCACATCAGAATTTATTCCAATACAAAAGTATAAATGAAAAAAGAAGCTCACTTATTGAGCAATAATTTTTTTGGAATAAGTTAAGAAATTATTAAAAAGAAAACATAAGAGGTTCAATGTTCAACTAGTGGGTGATACTATCCCTAAAACATCAGGAAAGGAGCACAAACCCAAGACGACCAAAACTACAAAAAAGTTGCCTAATCTCTCTGCATATCAAAATCAGACTCCGTATAAATAACCATTCGCAGAGCACCAATCTGAAGCCATAAGACAAACCTATCTTGCAACCATGTTATTGAAAAATATGCTATAACAAGATATGCAGCAGCAAAAAAAAAAATTTAAGGCTCATGATTTCTGAGCTAAATTACATCCTGTTTTCAGTAAGGGAAAAGATAAAAGACGAGCCACCTCCATGGTCTCTCACATTGAGGGTATGAGCAACCTGAACACCTGGATCTTTATTTGAAGAACTGCAAAACATACATTAATGATGATAAGAGCAGTGAAAACATGCAGTTTGAAATTTTCCAAAAAAGATAACCAGCATAACAATCCAGCTTCAGAAAAACTTACATGCGATACAATACCATAAAAACACGTCGGCTTAAATCAAGCTCTCCAACAATAACCCCAGCGACTATTCCGTTGGCACCACGATATGGGAAATCATACCATCTGCTTCTAAATTTTAGGAAGCTGTCCAGAAACTCATGCAAGGAGGTATCAGTAGCCCCTGTAAATGTTACAGAAATAACTTAGTAGTTGAGAATTGGGAGATGAGATATGAACTCAAGAAGCACTCTAACTATGGAACATTAATGAGGGACCTCTGTGTCCCTAGATATGATAAAACCTTTTCTATTCACAAAATTACAAATCGAATAAATAACTATGACGCTTACCTAAACATTAAGTGATGTGTGTTGTGATTGTAAAGAACAACTTGGCAACCCTGGGCGTGTTCAGAATCAACAAAATACATCAATGAAAGCAATAATCGTAGATAAGTACCTTCCTTCCAAAATTCCCTGGGTTTCAACTTAAGCAAACGAGACAACTCCCTATTTAAAAGATCAACAGCCCTCTGAGATTCGACGGGATCCAATCCTCCTTCCTCAGCGCCAAGCCCAGCAGCCACTGCCTCGTCTTGTGGCAAGTAGTTTACAAAATTACCACCCTGGGCTCTGTTTGACATCCACTCTCCATTGTCGCCCATTTGAACCCTGCCCATCGATGCTGAAACGGAAGGGCTGCTCCCAGTACGGCCATCCGATTGTTTCAGTGAATTTGACTGTCTGAGGGAGGTTGACAGAGTTGGTTTTGAACCGCTAGGGTTGGTGTTCGGATTTCTGGGAACAAATTTCTTCTGGGCTTTGACGAAACCCTTGTTACTCTCTTGCCTGCCCGGACCATATCGATTCGACATCGTACAAACGATAGTATGACAAATGAAAAGCAGCAATTCCACAACCAAGCAAAGAATGCTGATAAACCAATACTTAGAATTAGATGGCAATGAGGCCGTCGAGGAAAATTCCTCCGGTAGAAGTATGAAGCATAAGCACCCTGGAGCTGAGTGGTCCAAGTGCTTGACCCCAGCTACCAACGCATAGAGTTGGTTTAATCAGGGCCGGCCCTTGACTGGCCCAGGCCCTTTTACACCAGTTAAAAAAAATTGTTATTTTTTTATAGTCCAATTTAAAAATATAAAGATTAGGGTTGATCCATAGTATTTGAAAATATTTTTATAAAATTGTTATTTTATTTTTTAAATTACAACAATAAAATTCTTAATTTAACACATAAATATTGTCAAAATTAAAGTGTAAACAGTATGCATCATGCAACAAACAAACACGGCCATTAAATTATAATTAAAGATAAACTATTATCTATATACCACAATTACAAATAATTAATGAAAAGACTTAAGAAAATTAAAAATACTTATTCTAAATATGTCTTGAAAAGTGTAAGTATTCAATAAAATAAATAACACAAGATATAAATAAAACAATCTCAAAAAATACAAAATTAATAAAAATACTTATGAAATAAGAAATATTTTTTAATAAGTTTTAAATTTTTAAGATTATTAATATAAGATATTTTTATGAAACTTAATTCTAAAAAAGTTAATATCAACAAAATATTTACAATATCATTAATAAAATATAAAAAATCAATAATATTATTATCATATAAATAATTTTTAAAAATTTAAAAAAAACATACAAAGCCTAAATGGTCGGCCCGTGGTCCTATAGGGCCGGCCCTTTTAGGCCCTTAGCTCTATAGGGCTTACCATTTTAAACCCGTTTTTATTTTTAAGGTAAAAATTGAAGACTCAACCCTTATAAATTTAAGACCTAAATGAACCGGTCCGACGTACACAATGTTAACAACTAGGCTAGCCCAGAAAACATCTCTGAATATTATTAGAATAATAATGAATGGGTAGAATCCATACATCAACTAGTCTCCAGGCAACGTATTTATATACAAGTATTGGGCTTAAGGAGCATTAGGCCCAGTCCTATCTACTGTAACATTCACACAACAATTACAATTATACACATAAACACTTTCTACACTCCCCCTCAAATTTGAGGCAGGAAACACATTTACTGTCCCTAATTTGCTAAGCAATCTGTTGTGAGCCTCCATACCAACTGCTTTAGTTAAAATATCTGCTTCTTGACCTTGTGATCTTACATGCTCCAAACTAATCAGCCCTGCTTACAACTTCTCTCGTACGAAGTGGCAATCAATTTCGATGTGCTCCGTACACTCATGGAATACCGGATTAGAAGCAATGTGCAATGCAGCCTTGCTATCACAAAAAATGCTCACTGGGACTTCATTTGGTATACCCACGTCTTTGAGCAAACCAACTAGCCAAACAACCTCAGATACACTTGAACCCAAGGCCCTATATTCAGCCTCTGCTGATGATCGAGACACCGTTTCTTGTTTCTTTGATTTCCATTTAACAAGGGAGTCTCCAAGCTTAAGCTAGTAATAGGTGACCGAACGCCTTGTTGTTCCACAAGCACCCCAATCGGCATCACTGAAACACGATAAAACAAGGCTGTCTTCTGAACTCAGCAAGATTCCTAAGCCCACACTCTGCTTCAGGTATCTTACTATATCCTTTGCAGCGGCCATGTGTGCTTTTGTTGGCATATGCATAAATTGGCTAACAACCTGCACAAGAAATGAAATGTCAAGCCAAGTAACACTTAAATAAATCAGCCTCCCCACTAGTCTTCTATAGGATTCTGGATGTTTTAGGAGACCTTCCTTTTTATCCCTTCCTTCCTTATAAGCTAGGAGCCTCAAACTCGGTCTCATTGGCAGTGTCAAAGGCTTACAACCGCTTAATCCTGTATCTGCAAGTAAATCCAGAACGTACTTTCGTTGTGAAAGAATTATCCCCTTACAGGACCGAGCTACTTTAATTCCCAGGAAGTACTTCATTTCTCCCAGGTCCCTAATTTTAAACTGATTATGGAGAAATTCTTTTACCTCACAGATCCTATTTTCTGAATCACCTGTAATAAGTAGATCATCTACATACACACGGATTAATACCAAAGCATCATCATATTTCTTGATAAACAATGAATAATCATATTTGCTTTGGTGAAAACCACCATTTATTAATGCCTTTGTCAACTTATAGTTCCATTGCCTTGACGCTTACTTAAGTCCATATAGGGACTTCTTAAGTTTACATACCTTACCTATACCCCTTTTGTCAAAACCTTCAGGTATAGACATATATATTTCTTCATCTAAGTCTTCCTGTAGGAAAGCGTTATGCACATCCATTTGATAAAGATTCCATCCATATACAACAGCCATTTTCAATACTATCCTAACAGATATCATCTTAATGACTGGGGGAAAAGTCTCATTAAAATCAATCCCCTCTTGTTGTGTATAACCTTTTGCTACCAACCTTGCCTTATATTTTTCTATTGTTCCATCTGAATTATATTTTATTTTATAGACCCATTTATAACCTATTGCCTTCTTATCCTTAGATAATGACACAATATCCCAAGTATTGTTTCCCTCTAGTGCATCTATTTCTACTTGCATTGCCTTAACCCATTTCTTATCCTTGACTGCCTGATTGTATGTTCTAGGTTCCACATTACTATCTATAGCTGATAAGAAACACATGTGTGATGTAGAAACTGACTCATACGAAACATAATTCTCAATGGGATACTTACAAGTGCTCCTTTATTGCTGAATTAATGATGAAGTAGGATTACCTTGAGATATGAGGTTGCACACATAGTCTTGTGACCAAATGGGAGGTCTTCTCTCCCTTGTAGGTCTCAAGTTGTTTTGTCTAACTCCATGTAATACATCATCATGTGACTCCTCTTGCGTTGGGTGAGCACTGCCAGTGTGTTGGGTTACAGCCGCTAGGTCTTTTCCTTACACAACACTGTGTGGTATTGCAGTACTGGAGGAACTGACCAGTGGTTGATGCTCCCCCTCAATTTCATCCCAGAAGAGCTCATTAACAGAGTTGGCAACTCCCCCTTGCTGCAATTTCCTCACTCCACTTAAATGGAAAACTGTTTTCAACAAATCTAGCATGCCTACTCACAAACAGTGATTTAGTCTTAATATTGTATAAAATAAATCCTTTCTGAGTGCTTGGATAACCCAAGAAAACACAAGGGATCGATCTGGGTTGAAACTTATCATAATTTGTTAAATCAGTCGCATATGCAAGGCATCCAAAGGTTTTTAAAACAGAATAGTCAGCTATTGTACCATAGACCAATTCATAAGGTGTTTTAAAATTTAAAATCCTAGAAGGAACCCGGTTAACAATATATGCAGCTGTCTTGACACACTCTCCCCAATACTTAACAGGGATATGTGATTCAATCATTAAGCTCCGAGCAACTTGCATCAATGTTCTATGCTTTCTTTCTACTATACCGTTCTGCTCAGGTGTGTGTGCACAGCTTGTTTCATGATGAATTCCTTTTTGCAAAAAATATGTGTGCATAGGATAGTTTACAAACTCGCTACCATTATCACTACGAACTCTAAAAACCTTAATAGAAAATTGGTTTTCAATATAAGTAATGAATGTTTGAATATGAGTCAGTGTTTCTGTTTCATGTTTCATTATGAATACCCAAGTGGCACGTGTAAAATCGTCTACTATGGTGAGAAAATATTGGAAACCTAAGTGAGTTGGTGTCCTATAAGAACCTCAAGCATCCATATGCAACAATTCAAATTTCCTTGTTGTTTTAACACAGCTTGCTGTAAAGGGAAGTTTGGTTTGTTTAGATTGATAACAAACATCACAATCTTTGTTCATAGTAGTAGACTTGTCATCAAGTACATGTAAATGTCTCAATACAGAAATTGGTGCATGTCCCAATTGTCTATACAACAAAGATACATTAATATGATCAGATTTCCTAGTACAAACATTTGCTACATTTAATATGTCATGTTGTTCACATTGTAAGAGGTACAATCCATCCACCAGCTTACCAATCCCCTTCATTTTGCCATCCTGTAGGCCCTGTATCATTCAAGTATTAGGTAAAAATGCTACCACACATTCTTGTTCCCTAATGAGTTTTGATACAGAAATAAGATTAAACTTAAGTATTGAAGCATAAAACACACATTATAATGTTAATTAATTATGTAACCTAACATTACCTACGTGAGTGATATGCACTCTATCTCTATTAGGGATCCTAATCGTTCTAATAGGTCCAGTATAGTGCTTATAGCTATCTAACAAGGACAAATCACTAACTAAGTGTGTGGTTGCTCCTGAATCTATAACCCATGTTGCACAAGGTAAAGATAGAGAATTAGCCAAACCTGTACCAATCAAAGCATGTATGTTGTCATCTCCATCCTTCTTGAATAGTTCAAGTAGCTTGTCATACTGTTCTGGTATGAGTGAAGGAGAAATCACGTTGGCTGAGTGTGTGACCTTGTCTTTGTCAGAATCCTTGGAGTCTAAACCTTGCTGAATTGACACTCTAGGTCCCTTGAACTCTGGAGGATAGCCTATGAGCTGATAACAATTTTCTTTGGTATGCCCCCTTTTCTTATAGTGGGTGCAATTTGTTGGGGATCCATTTCTTCCCCTTCCTCTGCCTCTGCCTCTCCCCCTAGCAGCCATGGCAATTCCTTCAGTTGGAATAAGCTTTCCCGATGTAGCAATTGTCTTATGTGCTTCTTCTTCGCATACCATAGCAAATACTTGATTAACCGTAGGGAGAGGGCTCATCAATAGAATCTGACTTTTGGCCACATGATAGGTATTGTTTAAACCCATCAGAAATTGGAGCAATTTCTGCTACTTAATCACATCATTTCTGATCTTAGATGCTCCACAAGTGCAGCAACTACAATTCGAACCTCCAGCCAGAAGAGAAGATTGTTCTTCCCAAAGCTCCTTCAATCGGGAATAATACGCTGCAACAGACAAATCCCCTTGTTGAAGCGAATTGATTTCTATGTGGAGAGCAAAAATACGTGCCCCTGTGACCTTATCAAACCGTTCTTGTAAGTCAAGCCATACCATTCTGGCGTCACTGAAGTACACGACACCATTGGCTAATTCACGTGATAGAGAGTTGATGATCCAAGACAACACAACGGCATTGCAGCGTTCCCACTGTTCTTCGAGTTCTCTACCTTGTGATTCCTTTTTGCAACTCCCATCGACAAATCCAAGCTTATGTTTGCCTCTAAGGGCAATCTTCATTGCCTTACTCCAAACAGAATAATTCTCGCTTCCGGACAATACTTGCGGCACAATCGTTGCACCTTGTGTATCTGATGGGTGTATGTATAATGGGTGAGCAAAATCAATAGAAGCCACCGTACCCGACGAACTTGATTCATTTTTCTTGGAGTCGCCCATTGCCGATCGTCTTGATATGTGCCCTAACTCCGATCGAATGCCCAAAACAGAGAACGTGCCGTAGGAAAGAGAGAAAAAAATTAGATACGATTCACAAGATGAATTCCGAGGAAAAGGAACAATGCGGATGATCCGTTCTTGAAGGTGAATCGCAGCATCTGGTGTTTCCGATCGTGCCTGGCAGTAATCGTCAGAAGAGACAAAAAAGAAACTCTCTTGGTGTTCAGAAATCAAGCGATGGAGAAGAGAGAAAACGAAACAGAGTTATGGGCGGGTCTTAGGCCGGTCTTGGTTATCCGATGTGGAAGAAGCAAAAGAATAAACTGGAGTCTTTGATAGTAGGCTGAAGTCTTGGAAGGCCCAACTAGCTTCTTGAATATCTGATGAATCTTCTACCCAACCTGAAGCTCTGATGCCATGTTGACAACTAGGCTAGCCTAGAAAACATCTCTAAATATTATTAGAATAATAATGAATGGGTAGAATCCATACATCAACTAGTCTCCAGGCAACGTATTTATATACAAGTATTGGGCTTAAGGAGCATTAAGCCCAATCCTATCTACTGTAACATTCACACAACAATTACAATTATACACCTAAACACTTTCTACACACAACCCATTTTCCCGCTCTACGGCAACGCATACCAAAAATGCAAATGACACTTCGAAGTTTTGAATTCTGAAAATTCTGCAATATCTGAGAAGCTACCTGCTTGCCTGTTCATGTGGCGGCAAGGCTAAGTTGGGCTTGCGCCACAACATTATCGATATAAACCCATGGGTAATCAATATCTGTTTTTGTACGGGCCTCCCCTCCTTTTGCTACGCCCCCTCTTTAGATTTTACAACAAGCATTGAGATGGATGATCTTTTTGGGCCTCAAGGATAGTTGATATTAAGCTTGCTAAAGAGAAGGAATATATAGCTATGATGATAATAGCTTTTTTTTAGAAAATAGGTGTTTATTATATAAATCGAGATAAAACTTCTTTTATATGCTTACCTTATATACCGTAAATTATGATTTATAAGCATTTATAAGTCAAAAATAAACTATCACAAACGAACACATACCTTTTTCAGCCTTTAGGCTAAGATCAAGCGTAAAAAGGAGTACTTAATTGTAGCCCCAAAAAAATGAAATTAACTGTGGTTAAGAAAAAAGGAATACTTAACTTATCTTCAAAAGGTATTATACTCGTTAATCAATCATGACCATTGGACTTGTTTTCAACTTCTACATAAACCCATGTAGTCCCCTTTCAAGGGTAAGCTTTGTAAGTGAAATTCGGAGAGAGAATCCTGATAGAGTCTCTTTATCAGGTAATCAGATCTGAACTGAAAACCACCAAACCGACCAGTAGACCGGTTCAATCCGACTTGATTTAAATAAAAAATCAATTTTTATTTTTTTTTTAGAATTTCATATTAATAATCATAAAATCTTCAATTTCTTATTAATTTAGCTTCGGGTTAGCTCCAGTTTAACTTCGATCTGACCTACTAACCCTTGACTCAGTACCTCAACGATTCAGTGACCGATCCGGATTTGTTTACCTTACTCTTTATTCAATTTTATATATATATTTTTTTCTTTTTAGGTTACACTTAACTAAAGTGTCAAAGGAAAGAAGTATGGATGTACCCTCTAAACCTCTAAGAAAGGGAAAGAAATTACTAAATTTTATTTAGAGTTAGAGAGAGAGAGAGAGAGTTGTCTCTTTGGATCTATTATCTCTCATTTATAATTAGGTTAATATCATTTTTAAACTTTAAAGTTTCACTTAATTTTAGTTTTGGTTTTTTAAATTTAAAATCGGTGGTTTAGTCCTTCAAATTTTTTCCGTTTAATTATAACAATTGGCTCTTGAAGTTTGAAAAAGATTTGGGGTTGTATTTAATGATATTAATTTATCTTATGTAGCAGTAACTCCGTCAGATTAGCTTAATGGGAAACTGACGTGGCAAATGTATTATAGACGTTATAAGCTGGCTATTTAAATTTTTTTTTTTAAAAAAAAATGAATCGGAACGGGTTGGGGCACCTTATTCAGAGTATCGGCGGCGATCATCTTCTGTACTCTGCTGCTTTTTAAGCCACAGCCATGAATCAGAAGGGGACTTGGGCAAGGATGGTAGCAGAGAAATCAAGTTTGCCGAAGCTTACACATGAGCAGTAAGGTGTGCTTCGAATTTCCTGTCACGTCTTCGTCTTCGAGCGCGTCCTCGAAGCGCTCTGTCTCGGTCTCAGCCAGGACGACAACGAAGCGAGTGACATCCATGACCTCCTCAGCTCTCCTTCCTCTGAAGACTTTTGCTAGGATATGGCTTCGTTGCAGGAAAAAAAACAGAGAGATAGGAAAGAAAGATAGTGAGAGCTTTTTCGTTTTCATTTTTATTCACTGTAGTTTGTTTTCTTATTTTTGTTGTATATATGCCTCATCTCCATCTTAAGGAGGACATAAATTTTATTGTTAATATTTCTTCTGGCAGCTGCGATTCTTCTTCTTTCTTCCGATTTTCTTGGGAAAGAAATAGAAAATGAAGAGAAAGAACAAATAAATTGATAGAAGAGTTTGAGATCTTTCAACCTGCCCGGCAATTTAATTCAATTCCAGTTTCAGAATTGTTTTCTTTTATGTTTCAATTAGCAAAATGTGTTGTTAGGTGAGTGTTTGGCAATTTTGCAAACGTTTGAAAATTAGGTTTGCGCAACGCGAAACAAAATTTTTCTCATATATTTATCTCGTAAATTATAAAAATTATTCTTAAAAGCTAATCCAAAACGAGGATGAGTGATGACGCAGAGCAAAGTCATGTTTAGCACCACATTCCTAGAGTTATCTCACTGCTTCTTGGTTCTCTCTCTTCCAAAACGCTTCTCAATTTAGCACGAAAAAAATTAAATAGCCAATTCACAAGATTTATAATATATTTCTCATGTCAACTTTCACTATACGCATGCCACATAAGCTAATTAAATAGAGTTAGTGTCGATAAATTAACACCGTCAAATATAACCTCAAGTCCTTTTTAAAATTAAGAGATCAACTTTTATAAATAAAATAAACTTAAAGGACCAAAATTACCAATTTTAAATTTAAAGGATCAAAAACCAAAATTAAGTGAAACTTCAACAATCAAAAGTGGTGTTAACCCTTTACAATTTTATAAG
This sequence comes from Inga leiocalycina, assembly GCA_963242795.1. Classification (NCBI taxonomy): domain Eukaryota; kingdom Viridiplantae; phylum Streptophyta; class Magnoliopsida; order Fabales; family Fabaceae; genus Inga; species Inga leiocalycina. Next base: position 10,064,122 of record OY725325.1, read on the forward strand.
TTAGATTTTGCTAACTAAGGGTAAAGTGTCTTAATTAATTAATGATTTCAACCAATTTCCCCGTTTAAGTGATATTTTACCCAAACGTGGATCCTGTTTTGATTTGACAGTTTTTTAATTTTAATTTGAGGTTATAAATGGCGTCCAACATGTAAATTCACATTTATAGGGTGACTTTCATACCATTAAATTAGTACTTAAAAATAGGGTTGGTGATTTTAATTAGGTTCATAGATCAGGTCTCAAAATGATTAAATCAATATCAGGTCCATCCATTACAAGAGACATACCCGCTCAGACGCTCACCTACCCGTTCAAACTTGGGAACTCTATGCCAATGGAATAAACCCAAACCATGAGAACCAGGATCCTGTGGGTTTTTCATATCATCAAGTTATAAAACTATTGACATTAAATTAGTACTTAAAATCAGGGTTGGGATTTTAATCCGGTTCATAGATCAGGTCTCAAAATGATATAATTGTTTTTCCGTTCAGTTGTTTTGGGTTTGAACTAATAGAGGGGAATGTTCTTGTAAGTTGGACAGGATCTAATGATAAGTGCTCACTAAGATCACCCAAAGCAGGGATTGGCATCATTTGATTATGCGACGTAGGATTTTCTGTGTTTCTTGTTTGCTTTCTTTTTAAATTCCGGTGTATAAAAAAAAAACCCAAAGCATCAAATACACCCTGAAAAATACGAATGCGCCTGTTTAATACAGTCATGTTGTTTTGAATATAAATAAATCTACATTTCGGTGGACAGAAGATTGAATAAACCCAAGGCTATGGCTGCCTTATCCATTTAATGGGGTCACAAAATTAAGGACCATACCGTGCTTGATTCATTAAAATGTGCAAATTGCCTTCATGGATAAGAAGATTAGAAGAGTAGCGGTGTTTAGGATCGGGATCGGGAATGGCATTTTCCGATCCCGATCCCGAGAAGGGTTCGGGAATGATTTTCATTCCCGATCCCAAAAATTTCCCGATCCCGAAAATCGGGAAATTTCGGGATCGGGATTGGGAAATTCCCGATCCCGAATTTGCTTTTTTTTTAAAAAAGAAATATTTATATTGAATTTTTTTGTTGTGTTTCCTTTAGTCTAATATAAATATATAATTTGTCTAATATCATATTGTACCAAATAAGTCTAATATAAATATATAATTAATCCAATACATGCCTAAAGTTGTCGATTCAGCTGTAAAAAGAACAAAGACAAGAACAAAAAATTAGAATTATTTATAAATAATAAATGAAATTAACTAACTAAACTAAAAGAATAGATATTACTTTAAGGGTGTTAGGAATTTTTACATTTTATTTTACATTTGATCTTATTTTTTTAAATATTTTTAAAAAATATACATGTGTATATAAATATTTTCAGGATCAGGAAAAAGTCAGAATCGGGAAGTCCCATTCCCGATCCCGAAATTTTCGGGACGGGATTTTCCCATCCCGATTTGCTCGGAATCGGGACAGGAAGGTCGGGACGGGAAATTATTGAACACCCCTAAAGAAGAGGGCAGCAGCATTCATATTAGAATATAACAAGTTCGAGCATACATATATATATATATATATATATATATATATATATATATATATATATATCATTATCATTTTTCTTTTCTTTTTTACTGAAGTGACAATTCAGGATCACTGGTTTCTTCCATCCTCATGCTTGTGGATAAAACCTGTGTTTGGTATCACTTAATTTTAGACAATAAGTCACTTATTACGCAAATCAAGATAAAACTCTTCTCATATACTTACCTCGTATACCGTGAATCACAATTTATAAGCATTTATTGTCTAAAAATAAGCTATTCCAAACGAGCACAAATCTTGCGGCTGAGATTCAATCCAATGTCAACTCCATTATAAGCAATTGGAGCGTACATCCACATGTCATCAGAACTTAAAAGCTACAAAAAAAAAACATACACAGCGAATTAGTTTGATGATATATATATATATATATATAACTTAGGTTTGCGTAAAAATCTAAATTCCAAAAAAACTGTCAGTCTTCCGCAATGAATGCCTCGTTACCTTAATTTGGAGCTGCAAAAATTTCACGTAATGGACTGCCTCTTCAAGCATTGTGCTTATATCAACCTGAACCACCGTTTGCAAAATAAATCAGTGATCCAAATCTCTAAAATTAGTTAAATATATCCTATAATTATAATCGGAGAGAGAGGGAGTACTCCCCAACCAATTGATGTGGTTACTGCCCCAACCACCCCCAAAAATGACAGAGAGAGAATAAAGTAATATAAAGTATCATCACCTTTGTTCCATTTGGAACAAGATTCTGTAGGATTCTCAGTCGTTCATTTATTCTCTCTCTTCTTTTCTGCGAGATTCAAAACGAAAATGAGTATTATACAGAGTATCAAGCACGTCTACACCATCTTGTCACATGATGAAAGAATAAATTCTGCGGTGAAAGCAACAAATAAATTACCCTGGCATAAAGGCTCTGGGGGCTGATCCCCTACTGGCTCTGGTCTTCCCATCTGTGTTGTGAGTCACTGGTGATTTGGACTCTGAGGAAGCTCCTCCACTATTTTCCTGAGAAGCATTATCATCCTCTAAGCTGTAACTACTACAGCTCTGTCCATGTAATCCAGTATCGGTCTCTTCTGCCCCATAGCCATTTCCTGGAACATTTTGGTTCTTCTTTAGCTGCGCATTCTTCTTACTCTTCTGAACCTGGATTTGAATATTACATTGAGAAACTCTAATCCTGCTTATTCCACCATTAATATTATTGGGTTTTGACAAAAATGTAGGATCAAATAAAACACTTACATCTCTTGAAACACGAGGTTTCTTCTTCGGGTTCTCAGATGATGAATTTATGTTTATTTTATCTTCTGCTGAGGCCTCCAGTTCTGGCGCATCAAACTTCCCTTTCAGGTGCATCTTTTCGGCAGCAAAAGCTGTGAATTCAGCTTGACTTTGATAAGAATTCTCCAGTTTGTCCCCTCTCCTGCCTTCATTAAAGCTAACAGTTTCTTCCACCAAAGCGTTTCCTGGTGATGGGATGAAAGCGCCAGTGTCGTTCTCATGCATCATGCAATCATTCATGAACATACAGGCATCATTTGCTAGTGCCTGATTAGGATCACTGAGATAGTAGTTCATATGACCCGGGTTGGCAGGGAAGAAAGCATCGCCACTACAGTCACTACTGAAACTACTTTCTTGAGAAATAAACTGCAAATCTGGGTTGAGAGCATCTAAAGAATTAAACACGCACTCATTTTCTGCAGCTTCAGGAGCAGAGCAAAATGTAGATTCTAATCCTATGAGCATTCGATCACGTTCCCCGAGCAGAAGTGAGCATTGGCCAAGAAATTGTGGCGAGTAATGATGCTCTTCTGAGGCAAATATTCCTTGACAGCAACTCATTTCCCCATCAGGGATGACTCCAAGTGGCTCCATTGTTTTCAGTATACTACGAAGTCTAAGGAAAATAGTGGCTGTTTTTTTTTGGTCTAATACCACTGCGAAGAGAAGCAAGGATGCTTGCCATCAACAAAGACTAGAAACATATTTATACCCATTGCCAATAAAGAGTGTTAGCATAAGGATTGATTCATTTGTGATTATTTTTTTAATTAATAATCGTTGTACTCGGGTAGGTCCTAGTTCTTTGTAACTGAACATAAGAGTCCACTGTGGGGCCAATACCAGGCAAATGACAGCTCAGAGGGATGCCGAAGTTCATGGTCATGATAAACTAAAATAATGCAATGCTCTAGTGGCCTTTAGCCTTTAAACGCCTTAGACTTCTCAAAATTGTCATAAACAAGGCAACGGAGGTCTAATGATAATCATTGAAGGAGACTAACTGTATAATTAATAAATCTCTTGTTTACTGGCAGTAGACTAACTGTATGATTAATAAGTCTCCTATTTAATGGCAGTAGACGTAAGGAGGGAAAAAGCATGCGCGTTTTTTATGTTGTCAGAACATGAAAGTCTCCCCTGAATATAAACAGAAAGAATTCTGTTAGCAAATACTAAACAATAAGAAGCTTTGGAATGGGCGGCCACATCGTGTTGGAATGAGTCTGTCATTCTTTATGATAATTTAAAGTCCGACAGAGACCGTGGAGTTCGCTCATTGTCTCCTCAGTATCACAAGCTCGCCCTTTTTGCTCAAACTCCCACAGAATATACCAGCAATATAATATAATATACTGTTATGAGATTAGGATGAAACATCAATATTTAATGCACAATTCATTCAGAATTTCTCCAGATCCTAAGCTGACAGATTAAACTAGTTAACTATGTTCGAGTCTCTTTGCTGCAATATCTCAGAGATCATATCATCTAGGCTGCCATATATCTACACAATAATGAACTCATAATATAATAGAACTTACGCAGGCATGGGAAGTGGGACCCAATTTTTATAACTAGAGACGGAAAATGGAGGACTGCCCCCGGTGAAAACGTCATAATCCCAGCCTCTAACATGCACAGTGTCTTAACAATACAAGGCTGTTACTGATCACGAAACGGGTAATGCATTTTTGAGTTTATAGAGTTTGATCTGCAGAGGGGTGGAACGGTAAAACAATAGATAGCAAATAAGCTTTTCACGCCATTTAGTTCATAATTCTATTGCAACCTTTTCGGTGCTCTATCAAACTTTTTTTTTTGGTCATTTGCGCTCCTACCCTATCACCACTACAAAAAAGTAAAGCTGTGGCGCTTATAATTACATTAACTGTGGCATTAGAAAAGTACCACATATCCGGACGCCATTAAAAAAAGTTGTGGCGCTTTCAAGCGCCACAATATTTTAAATTTTTTTGTAAAAAAAAATACCCTCCTGTAACGCTTGTTTAAAGAAGTGCCACACGAGGGGTCCTACTGTGGCGCTTGTGTCAACAAACGCCACAGGAGACCCCCTCCTGTAGCACTTCCTCAAACAAGTTCCACAAGAGGGTCCCTTTTTTCTTTCTTTCTTTCTTTCTTTCTTTTTTTCTTTCTTCTTCTTCTTCTTCTTTTCTTTCTTGTGGCCCTTTTTTATGCTTCCTGATTGTGAAGCTTTATATAAAATGAGTGGCTTTCGTGTTTATCATCTCCACAAATTGTCAATCTTTTTATTTTATATTTCAACCTATTATATATATATATATATATATATATATAATATTTTCACATTTAAAATTCAAGTTCCCCAACAATAATGTTCTTACATTAATACTCTCCAAAGCCAACATAAAAAATATCACAATACAAGAACTTGATATGTGAACACAGTACATCAACAACTAATTAAGTAAATTAAAAGATTACTAAAAATGACAAGCTTGTCGGAAAAAAATTTAAACAAAGCAAAAGGGCAAACGAAACAAGCTAGGTTTTCACTCTTTCCTATTAAATTAGGAATAAAAAGGCAAACGTTATATTACGGTTTATCTTGACTAAAAAAAAATTTAAACAAAGCAAGCTAGAATGAAACAGTCTTCTTATTACAAATCTATTAATTGACCAGCGCAGGGAGTGGGGGACCACGTTGGTGACGCTAGCTTGAGTGACGAGTGAGCGTGTGGGTGTGTTTTTTAGTGTGAAGATGATAGAAAATGGAGGGAGGGGGCCGATGGATCCACTAAGAAGATGAGAAAGGGAAAGTAGTTTAATGGAGGAGAGAGTAGTTGAATAATTAAAGTGGAGTAGTAGTCAAAAAGAGAAGGAATGGGGGGCGGACGCGGGACCACTATGCGGGAAGTGAAATAATTAAGAGATAAGGGATTACACTATCTATTTGATTTTTTTTTTAGAAATGGGCAAGTGTGGCGCCTGCCAAAATGTAGACGCCACACTTGCTTCATCAGCTGTGGCGCCTGGGATGCCTAGGCGCCACAACTGATATTTAATGGATCATGTGTGGCGCCTAACTATTTAGGCGCCACACATGATCTTAGGTGTAGCTGTGGCGCCTAGCCCTGCTTGCGTGGCGCCAAGTGTGGCACCTGCCTCCACAACTGTGGCACCTAACCTATTAGGCGCCACAGCTGGTACCCAAAATAAAAAAAAAATTATAGAGATAAAAAACAAAAAAAGGGAAGCTGTGACACTTGTTTAAAGAAGGGCCACAAAATGTGCGCCACCTTTTACCCTTTTTATAGTAATGTATCCCTTCTGAATTCAATGACAGCAACAATGTAGTCTTCCACACGGCATTGACATTGCTGGTCAATAAACATTCCCGTAGCCTTACAAAGTCAAACCTGCGAGTATTTGGTGGGTAGCAGTAAAATGAGATAACAAAACAAAACGAGTAATGTCAATGATTCGCACAAATACACAAGGAGCCAGCAGTGCAATATCTACGATAGAGCAACAAAATCTAGCTGTTACATCTTCAGCAAAGATTAATCCATCGTCACAAAATTCTCGTAATCCAATAGATTACTAGAACAAAGGCATTAAACACATAGATAACAGTCATGTTAGGTATCCTCAGATTCCAACTATCCTCACACGATTCTCCTGGACACACGTCGAAAATGGCAAAGTTATGAAACCCGGACTAGACCGAACTAGCCAATCCGGCCCGGAAACCGGCGAACTGGTCCGGTCCGGGTTCAAATTTAAAATAAAATAATTTTTTTTTATATTTTTCCCTAGAATTTCATACTATAAGCATAAAATTTTCAATTTCTTACCGGTTTGGTCCCAGTTTAGCTCTGGTTTGGCCCCGATTTGACCCACTGACCCTTAACCCTGTACCCCGATCGGTTCAATATCCGGTCTGAGTTTTAATACCTTGAATGGACTACTTTTCCCCCAATTTTTAAAAACATCATCTCTTCAAAGAAAGTTCATAGCGTCTGTTCTTTCTGCACCGGCCATTGGACGGCCTTTTGAGTTTGAAATGGCCAAAGGAAGCGCTATAATCCCAAACTAGGGATGAGCATGGACTGGACAGGACCTGGTTTGACATCAACCCCAGGTTTAGTCTTGAGAAGATCTCGGGTTGAACAAAGCAGTCCATGATCTAGTCTGGTCCAGCACCAACCCGAGGTCGGGCTAGGCTAGCCCGGGTCTGGTGAACTACTTGGACCAGGACCTAAATTTAATATTTTTTTTATTTTTATTTTTTCCTTTTTGGAAGGCAAAATTTGAACCTATTAAACACAATTAGAACCATAAAAATACCTATAATAATATAAAACATGTCACCAAAAATTAAAACATCATAAATCTATACAAATATCCAACAACATTCAACAACAATAAAAAGAATATGTTGAGAAAAAAGATTTAAACATGATAAATATAATTAAGATAATAAAAATACCTATAATCATATAAAAATCATCATAAAAAATAAAACTTGATTATAAATCCTTACAAAAACTCTAACAACATTAAATAAAAAAAACCATCTAAATTATAAAAATATTTTTTAAGAAATTGACCTGGACCAAACCGAACCAGTCTAGGTGGTTTGATCCCTTGGTCTGGAACCCGGTCCAACCCGATCAGTCAGTCTAGTTCAGTCTATTCCGATTTCATTATATTGCTTATTTGAACTGGACCAGTTCGGATCAAACCAGATTGGACCAGACCACCGGGTTTTTGCTCATCCCTATCCCAAAGCAGTAAGAGGAGAAAAGAAGGAAGATGCATAAAATAGAATAAAATCTATAAACTAAACAGGACATAGAAAATAAAAATCTGATTTTATTCCTTATTGATTAATAATCTGCTTAATTAATAACTTAATAAAATAATAAGTCTAACTGGGTGCTACTAAAAAAATATTTTTGGGTAATGGGTGTTAGATACTAGATACCACAAAAAAAACATATTTTAAGGTGTTGAGGGAATGAGTGTACTAAAAATTAATTTGAAATATTGGATACTACTAAAAAAAATATTCCACTATGATGGATGTCTAAAAGAGACTTCCTTGACTTATTTTCACCCAAAATTATGTAGTTTTAGGCAATGTATGGAAAACCGGACTGGACCGGCCGGTTCAGACCAGGAACCGGTGAACTGGTCACTGGTCCGGTCCGGGTGAGGGGGAAAAACCGGTGAACCGGTCAACCCGGTCTGACCCGGTGTGAACCGGCTTGAACCGGAGTGAACCGGCCTGACCCAGACTAGTCACGGTTTGATCTTCTTCTTGTTTTTTTTTGTTACGTTTTTACACTCCAAATGAAGTCATTTTGGCTTTTTTTTAAAAAAAAAAATTTCCTAACATTTTTTTATTTATAAGGAGCTTTAAAAGGATTGTGGAATACTTTTAGCATTGGTTGGGAAAAAATCCTTATATATTTAATGATATTTTTGTAGGTATTAGGTTCAGGAGGTTATATTGGATTATTAGTTGAAAAATAACTCTCATATAGTTTTTTGAAAGGCATGTATGAATATTTAAATTATATATATTTTTTAAATTGACCCCGGTCTGACCCCCGGTCTGACCTCTGGGTTGACCCCGATCTGAACCACTGACCCTTAACTCAGTGTCTCGACCGGTTGAATGCCCAGTCCGATTTTCAGTACCTTGATTTTAGGATAAAGGAGGGAATGAAGAGAGTGAACGAGAGAATTTTAATCCCCGTCTTCACATGCTTGTATTGGAAAGAAAATAGTGTACTTAATATATTTTTTATTTTATTTTTTGACAAAAACCACGATATTGTTTTTATTTCTTTTCTGCCGTTCCTCTGTACCAAACGAAAGAAGAGATTGCTGCGTGCCCTTGACAAAAGAGTGTAACCTTTCATTGTTAGCAAAAGCAAAGGCTACGAACCATCGAGCACTTGGATTAGTTGGTAAAAATGTTAGTCCAGCTTAATCAAGGTCTCAAATTCAAGCTTGGACATACAGCAGTGTTAAACCTTGGTGGTAGGGGTTGCCACCCGAAAGGGTTCCACCTACCCCAAATCCGGATTAATCTGGGCCTGTTGAGTTCCCTGTGTAAGGGGCTAGCCTGGGATACCAGGTGCCAACATCTTGGTCAAAAAAAAAAAAGGTGAAGGCTACGACATTGATTGAAGAAAACAACATATACTCCCTCCGTCCCTTTTTATTTATAAGCAATTTTTTTTATAGAATTGGTCTTTTTTATAAACAACTTTCACTTTTTATTTGAAAATATAAACTTCTCTTTTCTATTTTACCCTTATTAAAAATTCATTATCTCTCATATCTTATATTCATTATCTCTTTTACTTTTTATGTATTCTCTCTCCTATGCTCTTTTCATAAATAAGGGTATGTATGAAAAAAAAAATATGGTATTTTTTTACATATTTATTACTTTTAACTACCAATTTATCTTACACAATAAAAAAAATATTTATAAATAGAACGGGCGAGTAATAAATAAAGGTATGGTTGATAATTTAATACCAATGTCATAATGAAATAAAAATCCTAATGTATGCAAGCTGTAAATAATATAATTTATTTCTAAATTGTATGAAATATGTAAAGTACATATCCTTCTAGAAGGAATAGCTCAATAGCATTGTCTTCCTTTTCAAAATTAAGCTTTATCCTTTTGATCTATATAATTTTATTTTCTACCAACTCAATCAGCACAAATGGTAAAAGTTCTTATCAAATTATTTCAATTTTATATGCGAATCAAACTTAACTACAAGGAAATTAATTATTCTTTATCTTCAAACTACAAAAAGCATTAGTTCTTATATCAGAGATATTAATATTGAAAGGGGTAGCCATAAACTCCTAATCGAATGCAATATAATAATATAAAAAAAGAGAGAGAGATTGAGGAAGATATATATAGCATCACACCAAACTAGTTAAATATATGTATTAAAAACTAGAGGTAGCATATATTAAAATGTCGGCAAATTCTAATGACACAGTAGGATGAGACTCCAAGGGTAAATAATTTGCATGTAATAGAAAACACGCCTTATGTGTAAATGTTTAATAAATTACACAAAGAAGTGCGTGAAGGCATTATTATAATATAATCACATAATTGTTGTGGGATGCATCATAATATAATTGAAAGTATGAGACCTGAGTGACGTATGAGGGAGGTTTGATGAGAAAAGGGGAGCCAATGAGGCGATGACAACTGCCTTCTCAACCCATTACGTGAGCAATTAATTTAAAATTATTCATCAAAATACTTAATCCCCACATGGATGGTGGGCTTGGTGGCAAGTCCATATTATGAAAGTCCAAACATAAACATCATAATTACTTAGGGCCTGATTGGTACACAAAATTAATTTTGATGAAAATAAAAATGGATATGGAATTGAGATTCATAAGCATGTTTGGTACATCTTGAAAATGAGAGTTAATTTTTATAGAAAAAGATCAAAACACCCTCTATCAAAAATAAAAATTCTTCCCAAATATATGAACCCAATAACCATCTTTCTCACCACGAGAACGCCCAACATCCAGAAGCATCAAACCATGTCTGTGGAAACTTTGCTTAAGCATAAAAAAAAACATCTTCAATATCTTGTGAACATATGAACAATCCAATAAAAATTATCATCCATAGTTGAAAGCTTGCTCAGAATCGAAGAGGAAGATATGGGGATGGCCAAATTTGCAGATGAGAGAAGTTGAAAGTGTTACTGATGGGAGATTGGAGAGAGATCTTAGAAACCACCGATCTATAGAAACCATTGCACTCGGAATCGTGAATCAAAGGGAGCCACTGTTGTGGGTTGCTCATCATCACCGCAAGCTTCAGTATTTGTGAAGCTTCAATCTTCAATGTTGTGGGTTGCTACGGGTTGCCACAAAAAGTAGAGCCACCGTTTTTGCTTCCTCATCGTTGCCGGAGATCTGTGAAGAGGATAAGACGCCGCCACCGCTACCGTGGGTTGCAAAGATCGCCGTCAGGGACGATGGGGATGGACTAAAGGTTCGATCGAAGGAGATGAATAACAGGGTGGTGGGCAAAAAGGGAATTCCATGGAATTTGTTACAATTCCATAGGGTGTATGATGGAAGCTCAATTCCACCAAAATTGATGGAATTGGCTCCTCCATGGAGCCCAATTCCATGATCAACTTTTTTTACCAAACAAACTTCATCATGGAAATGAATTCCATTTTCATATCCATCTACCCCAATTCCAACGTACAAAACGCACCCTTAAAGAAGGAACGACAATTACAGACTTCATGAAAACAATAATACTAAATTAAGGCTTCATCATAATTTAAGTTTTCAAATTTAATACTCAATTTTTATATTTCAGGATTAAAAATATTTTTAAAAAATATTGATTTAATTAACCTTCATATGTTTTTTTTTTTTTTTTAACATGGGGGGAGTAGAAATGAATTTAGAAATTTGGGAGAAAGAAGAGAAAAACAAAGGGAAAAAGAAATGTGGTCGATCATAAACGGGAAGTATAGTGACTTCCACGACAAACAACCGCAATTGCATTTTTACACTTATTTCAATTTTTTGATATGATAATTAGATCAAACCAAAGGTTAAAATCCACAATATTGACCATTAACGAAAACAAGTGATGGTAGACCCCAAAAAAATGTGCATACACCATGCATCTTTTGTGAAGTTATGAGTTCAAACCTTCTATAAAGAATATAACAAATATGTGAGTTACAATTAAAAGAAGGCTAAAATATAATTTTAGTCTTTTAATTTTACATGAGGTACAATTTTTAATCTTTTAACTTTATAAAGTATATTGTTAGTATTATAATTCTAATATCATTAATGTTGCAAATGAAAAATGCTGACATAACAAATTCAAGTGATGACCGTATAATTAAATACTATTAATTTTATATTTAAAATATGTAAATTGAAAACATCTAAAAATCTAATAAAACTGTCAATATCAAAACCTCAATTGTTCTGAACTTTCAAGAAAAGAGGAAACAATCTCTCCCTCAACTATGAATTGTTCTACGACCTCAACAAACCACATCTACAGATTGATCCATGATTTCAACAACTTTCCTCTGCAATCACAAGTTTGGTGGTTTAGAAGAAGAAAGCGTTTTTTCAATACAAGAGGAGGAAATGTTTTCATTTGAAACGATTTATCAGTTTATTTTAGTTTAATAATCTAAATATATAATATTAAAAAATAAAAATTTAAATACATTTTATCAACCACACAATTATCACTTGAATTTCCTGTATCAATATTTTTCATAAACAACATTAAAAATATTAGAAATATAGGATAAAAAATATACTTTATAAAGTTAAAGATAAATACATATTTTAACCTAGAAAGAAAGATAGAGTTAGCTTTCTTGGTCAATATGGAAAGGTCACTCTTTGGTCATAACAATGCGCACTTTTTTTTATAAACAACTTGTATCAAAGTCATATGCAAAGCGTTGGTCTAGTTACAGTAGAAGCCATGTATCAGTACTTATAGCACTAATTACTCGGGAATTCAGCATGCTTAGTCTGGAGGGTAGTCATAGCCACATGGAATGAAATACCCATAACTAATTTATATTCCATACTCAATAGTAATCCATACATGCACGACGCAATAGCAAAAGCAGAAAGGTCCAACACGTGCCTTAGGCGTGTCAATGTTTAATGAACTCTCATTTCAATAAAGCCTAACAATTCAATTCCTTCAGCAGCCAAACCAGACCCCAAGCCCCCCCTTTTATTTCAATACCAAAAGATCTTCAGGAATAATATGAAGCCTCTAACGAAGCTCCAGGCAAATGAGAACCCACAACGTCTTTCAACAGCTAAAGTTAAACATCACCATAACTCTGAATTCAAGCTGCACCAACTAGCACAAATAGCGGCTTGTCCCCTAGCCTTTCTCGTCCCTGAAAGAAAATTAGTTCCTTGTCAAAACAAAATTTTACACGGCAAGCAAGATTTGTGCAAGTTAATTCATCACTCGAAAAATACCCTACAGGGACAAGTTATGGACTAGACAATTTGAAAAGGCAATTATGGTAAAAGCTGGCTTCCAATGACATTGGTATCCTATCCTCAGGTATGTGATTGGTATTCTAGTCAAAGATGTCACAAGATGGCAGAAGAGAACTAATCCCACCCAGTAACGATGAGTGAGTTACGATTTCTCCGTTGATTTCATGGCCGCCCAAGGAAAGCAATAGATCACTGTCTCAAAAACTACCAAAAATTGTAATGACATGCTGCAGATGACAAGCACGGTTTTTACTTTCATGCTTCACATTGTTTGAGTTTCTCAAGGTATGTAATCAATGAAGATATATGTCTTAATTTTTTTAAGAAAAAAAGGATAGGAAATTACAGGGCAGACCGTTTGATCAATTTTAGATACTCTCTGAATCTCTGTTAAACACAAAAACAGCTTGACGGCACATAAATTTCCTCTATAACATGTAACAGTGGTGGCAGGGAAGAAAAAGAAACAGAAATGAGGTGCGATCATAACAGCTTGTGTGGAAAATACATATTTCAGCTGAACAAACAACTACTAGCCATGGAAAGATAAACTGTGTTTGCATTGAGTGGACATACCTTCAACTCTGGCAATTCAATTACACAAGCACACTCAACAACTTCTACCCCAACGCGTTCTACAACAAAGAATAAAAAGAACTGAGAATGTACTGAACATTAATGTTTCAGGAGAAAATTTACTAATGATAAAGCATGGTTCCGCATGAACAAGTCGCTTTTAATGTAAGTATACAGTAACAAGATCAGGTGATACTACACTCGGCGCCCAAAGCAATTTCACCAATTGTCTCCATCCTTATAATATGTGTATTATGATCTGTCATTTTTTCCTTGAAGAAAAAAAAATAAAAGCCGTGAAACACAGATGTCGCCAAGAGTTTTTTTGTGAGGAAAGACTTCAGCTCAATATTTTTTGTCATTTTCAAAAATTCATCAAACCTGATTATTTCATCAAGTTTTCTTTCTGAGACGTTGATTATACAATCAGCCAGATCACCCTATAAATACAACAAATCATCCTTCCACCAGCACTTATCTTTCAAGAGATAGGTCCCATCATATAAAACCAAACATAAAAGTGATGTATAACTTGGGTAGGATCCAGCTAAAGCATAGATGAAAACTGAGTAATAATCAACATCTATATAAGAAAATAAATTCTGAAAGGAGCCAAGTATTTACAAAACGCAAACAGTGTGACTCATTTCAGGCTCAATATAAGCTGTTTTTTTATCTTTCAATCTTTTTCTATACATTACATTGGCTTCCATGCAATTACGTTTTTATTATTTCAATGATTCCTCAAATATTTTAAAAAGATTTAAATGTTAGAAAGATAAACACAACTTTCAAGAAATTTTTAGGTCATTATCTCTCCCATTCATCAGGAAAAAGACGTCTAGCTTCTCTTAAAACATGCATGTTGATGAGTTAAAATCATGCTTTTGCAGCTCAAGGGAAACTTTAAGTCTCAATCAACTACCAAGTAATTTGATTGCAGCACATAAGGTGCCTCCAGTGGCAATAAGATCATCAATGACTAAGGCTCGTTCTCCAGGCTCTACAGCCCCCACATGCATCTCCATTTTGTCAGTCCCATACTCCAAAGAATACTCTTCTGAGATAACCTCCCCTGAAAGAGAATCAAAACACAATCATACTCAGGTGCTTTGTTAAGCATATGGAAGTAAGCTCATGAATTCGCACATGAATTCGATTAGAAGACTGTAGACAACATATATTCAAATAGTTATTGCCATAAATAACAATTAACTAACTTGGAGGTCAAAATGGTGGTGGTGAAATGATGCTGAATATTCTAAATTTCTTCAATATAGATTTAACACAAAAAAAGGTGTACTTTAAAGTAGAGAAATATCAATAGAAGATCTTTGCAAGACTCGCCCCATTAGCTTTTGCTTTGAGACTAACACTCAAGTTCCTGAAGTTTCATCTTTCCATACTCATGTTAAAGTCACTTCAGCTTCAAGCAAACCCTTTATAAGGCACAAGATACACAGGTGGCCTACCCAGTGTAAACAAACGTTTAATGCAAGAGGTGATCTTTGAGGTCAACAAATTGTCATGCTCATAGGTACCATGCAGTGAAAGAATCAAAATCCTTCTTGTATCTTATGATTTTTTCCTGTTCACCTCGTAGTTTTAGATTTTCTTACTAGAAAGAAAACTGAAAGTAGATGTACCTGAAACAACTTTCATTGAATAAAGGGAAAATGAAAAACAGTCCCTAACATCAAGATTCACTCAACTCCTTACAGATATAAGAGATCAAGAACAAAATAGCTGAACTCAATGTGAGAGCTAATTAATGAATTAATAGAAAATAAGTCCATCACCCAAGGCGTGTAACATTATGAACCAACATATGATATTTGCTCATTTGGTATAATATATATGGAAACAGCTTAATTATAGCAGCAAATTTAGAAAACCATGCGGTATACTAGTTATTGACAGGTAAAAGATCACCAAGCAAGAGTTATCGACAAAGTAAGAATTTTTCCCAAACATGAATGTGGTACTTTCTATAGATTAATGCAAAATATATACCTGGCAATTTATTGGGCTTTCTCATGGGCACAAATTTTGCCCCAATAGCTAATGCAATGGGGGGGCCAAATATAAAGCCTCTTGCTTCAACACCTACATTATGCCATCAATGCAGTTGTCAGGCACAACCGATAGGTTTTTCAGTAGATTATAAAGCAGTTGTAGAGAAAGGAAAATCCATGTAAGATTCTGATAACTTGCAGGGACCGGTGAGGAAGTCTGCTTTTGCTTTCTTCTAATAATGGAACAAGAAGTTCCAAGTGGCATGTAATTGAGCTAACACCATGTACAGATTATAGATTCAATACAATTTAAAATTGCAGAGATGGCTGAATTTTAACACTTCACAGACAGTGAGCACTATTGTCATTGTTCCACAGACCATAAAAAAACAAATGACGTGCTTACAGACATACATACTTGTGTCTTACACACTCGTGTAAATAACATCATGAACTTGAAATAGAACATAGAAACTTTGGACTTTCTCATGTCATTATGAGCATACAAATACTTTTACTTCTCAATTCTGCTAGTATTCCTTGAGCAATCTTCAATGTCAAAAGAAAGGAACTTTGCCATTTTAACTTAAGGTCCGGGAGTAGGAGCTTTAGAGACAGAAAAATGTGTCCAAGTAAACTCAACGTGCAAGGGCAACAAAACCCAATTAAACAGTGATGTTGAAAAAAGATTTGCAGAAATACCTGCCACAACAGAGATATTTTTATCTCGATATCTCTCCACAAACAAATCAATCGAGTCTTTGAAAGCCTTTGTATCAAGAAGCAAGGTTGTTATATCTTGAAACATGATCCCTGACAAAATCAAAAGAGTACAAAGATAAAAACTCACAAAGTGTGCGTCTTTTAATCTAAAACTAAAAATCGGAGAAAGGTAAAATGTACCATCATCATATAGAAAATAATGGCGAAACTATGAAAACAGAAAAATAACTAGTGGGTTATTAAAAAAACCTTGCTTGGGAAAATTTGGGATGACTCGGATTGCAGAGGAGATTTTTGCTATACGAGGGTCTTGGCCATCCTTCACAGCCATCTCTGGAATTTGTATAGAGTCGCCCGCTGCTAAACAACGATCAGTCAGAGGGAATGAGGTTCGCGCAGATTCGTATAAAGGAGAGGAAGGGGAAAAAAGAAGTGGGGTTCGGTACGGATACAAGAGATGTTAAAAATAAAATAAAATACAGTTACTAAACCACCCCATCCCTTGTATTCCGAGCTCCACTTGGTGAGAAAAAGAAGAATGGGGGTTAGTGAAGACAACATAAAGTTCCAGGAAATCAGATTTCACAAAAGTATATAGAAGGTAATTTGGCGGGAATCGCGCATATCAGCGGTAAAGGTGAGAAATTACCGGGAGAACGCAAACTTGCACGGGCGGATCGGTCAGTGTGGAGAGGATTCTTCGGTGAGAATGAGGATGGTGGATTCAAGATCCTTAGAAACCGAGGTTGAAGGCGAAGAGAAGAAGGTAGTGAGCTAGTAAAAGGCGGAAACAACGAACTCAACGAGCGCACTAGGGAAGTTGATTGCATTTCTGATCTTTAAAAATTTGATGAATGACATGGATTGTAAGTGGGAAAAAAAGGAATGATCACAATTCGTAGCTTTAGACTTAGGCTCTGTTTGGTTGGAGGGGAGGAAATAGGAGGGGATGAAAAATGAGCTCCTCCTCTTATTTAGTTTGAAAAATTGGAAAGAGAGGCTCCAAAGGAGGGGCTTCCAATCCCTCTCATCCCCTCATTTTTAATCCCCCAAATTGGGATTTTGGAGGGGATGGAAAATGAGTCTCTCCCATTCCATCCCCTCCCTTCAAACCAAACAGGCCCTTACCGCCTAAGCCGCCCTACTTACTTTCTTAAAGTCTCGTAATTTCATTATGACAGCATCAACGGCATCTAGCGCTCGATCTTAGGTCAAACTCTTGATCAAGGGCAAGGCATTTTGGTCCAGCAGAGAGTCTGCTCTCCCACTTGGGGTGATTCATACCTTTTTTTTTTCTCTTCTTTTTTTCCTGTTTCAGTCTCCTTGCGTGATTCATGTTTTCATGCTTTCTAGGCCCATCTCATTACTTTTTCTGAATGATTTATATTCCCAAACTCTTAGTATAACGTATATTTAATTAATTTAATTATATTAAAAAATTAGTTATAAGACCTGTTTGTTTAATTTGATGAGATTAAGAAAATTAATTAACATATTTAATATGACATGTTTTTTCTAAAATACCATAGTCATATTCATTAATTTCATGTATCTCTCTTTTACTTTATTATGGTTAAAAGAGTATCAATAGTATTAAATTAAGAAAAGATTGATAAATATGAAAATATATCTTATATTTATTACAAGTTAGGACTAAGATTGATACCATAATTCGGTCCTATATTAAAGAACAAATGGAGTATTAGTATATGATTCAAAGATTAACACCCAAAGTATTTAGTTTGGAAGTTTACCATCTTCATAAAAGTGATCGACTGAGTTTGAATATCTTTTTTTTTTTTTTTGCCGTGGAGTTTGAATATCACCTTTTAAAAAAATGTTCATTAGGGAGAGGCATCCTAATCATAATGCAGTGCTTATACTTTTTTACATGCATTGCAGTTTTAAGAGGGACAAGTTAGAAGTGTTTTGAAATTTAAATCAGGAGATGAAATCACCCCCACAAGTAGCAAAGTTAATCATAATATCTTTGAATGCTTATTGTGATCATAAGCACGTTCAGTATGGTAGGTGCCTATACACCAACTTAGGGGAAGTGTTGTTGATATAAAATATATTGTGACAGATAAAATATACAGTACTGGTATTTGTTACAGAATAAGCCAAGACACACAACTTATAGTATTTGATATATTTGACAGATCTTGTGTGATCAACTATGTGTATATGTACGATATGTGTTTTTTGAGGAATGTTAGACTTTGGGTCCAAATCAATCCTTGATGAACTAGACTATTTGATTAGGAAATGAGTAGCCTTATCAAATAAGAAACAAAGCAACATTAATTATTATTTTATTAATTGAAAAACAAATTAATGTATATTAAAATTAATCAGTGATTAATTTTATAATTCTTACTTAGAGGCCAAGCAAGAGTGCACGTAACTTTCTAATTAGTGGTATTAGTGCTCGTTTGGAACAGCGATTGGAATGCTTAAAAGTAGCTTTTTAATTATGATTTACGGCAAATGAAGTAAGAATGTGAGATGAGTTTCGTCCCGATTTACGTGAAAAACAGCTTATAAGCAATCTCAACATCACAACAAACATGCCCTAAATCTCTATAAATTGAACGTGCCTCTTCTCTCTCCTTACTTTTCCTTCATATACAATGAATTATTCATTCCCAAAATATTATTTGTATCAAGAAGTTTTTATCACATTGTTGTAAGGCCTAAGGCACATGGAAGAAGTATGATCAAGCCACATGTAATCCTTTAAAAATTAGTAAAATAAGAGCAAATAGAGTAAAAAATAAAGTTACCGAGCAATATCTTTTGAGTATAATTTATCTAAAAAAGTTGTTGCTTACATAGTACAATAGCATCATATATTGTTGGCTGCAGATTGTACTTCTTTACATTCTTATCATGACGATGTTTTTTTAAACCAAATGATGATGTTTATAATTCTAAACTGAAGCGATAACATTGAGCATTTGAATTGATTGGTTGTGAGTTATTTCAACTTATCGCATAGTCTCATGTTAAGCAAAATCATTACAAATTTTGAAATGATGGTACATTACTATATGTAGTTAAAACCCCCGAATAGTGTAGCTTTGGTTCTACACTTGCGATTAGAAAGGGACTTTGGCTCTAGTTTCATTGTGGTCAGTGAGATCTAAGAGGAATGTAAAACTCAAAGGGAAATTTTCAGAAAAATACAGTCAAAATCAAGAAAGGATAAAATGGTGTCGTGAATTCCAAAAATCCCAAATTAGAGTAACAGTGGGAATTTCGGATTTGAAATTTTGAGGCAAAGACGAAAATGCCCTCAGTTTAGTGACGAGCAAAAGAAATACAGAGGGCGCATGAGTGGGAGGACAGAGAGTGAAGCTAGGGCCAAAAAGTGACGATATCGAAAGAGGAACAGTGACCGAAACAAGAGCTAAGCCACAGGTAAGTAAATTTGAGACAAATTATTTTTGTGTTGTGCTTCTTCAATGTTTATGAAAAACTAGTTGTAGTTTGAGATTGGGGTTTATCATGCCGAAGGTTTCATTTTATAGGTAAGGGGGCTTTTAGGTGAAGATGGAGAAAAGGTAGCGGCTTGAAAATAATGGGACAATGTTGATAGTTGTGTGATCAATTTCACTATATTTGGTTGTCTTATTGTTGAAGATTGTACCTTTTTTGTTGTTCATGACTGATTATGGGATGGACGGTGATGGGTGTTGCGTCAATAGAAAGTTTGGCCGACCGTCAATAGTCAGGTTGGGGGAAGGTGTTGTTATTAGTGAAAATAGAAATATGAAAAGCTATTGTCTTGGTGTTAATAGTAGATGCAGGGTGATGATATGGGGGGAGTGTTGTTATTAGTGAAAATGGAGGTGTTAAAATAAATTGTATTGTTGTTAATAGTAGATGCAGGGTGATGAAATGGGGGTATTGTTAACAGTAAAGATGGAGATGTTAAAATATATAGCGTTGTTGTTAGTAGTAGGTGGTGGATGATTATATAGAAAGTTACTTAGTTTAATAAACATTGTGTCACAAGCTAACTGAACTGACATTATCAAGAGTGGTGTAAATTCTTTTTTTTTTCAGTTAAGCATGTAAAATGACATGTAATAAAGAGTTATTTTTTTTTCAATTATCTTTGAAGGAACCATTTTGTTCTTTCTATATTGGAGGGAAACTGATATTGGATGCAGTTATCTTTTGAAATAACACTTTGGGCAATACAAGAACCTGCAATATTTTGAACTTACACATTTGAAACTAATGTTTATGTTGTTGTCAAGTTGTTGTTAACTCACTCATAATTTTTGGGAGATGGTTTGCTGGTATATGCCTAATCCATTTTGTAATTAATGTATTCATAATATCTAATGTAGTGTAATGTTAGTGACAAAGAAACATTATGTACTACTTTAGTGTTAATGTTCTCTTGTCATTAAATATGTGAATATGTAAAAAAGTTAGTGTCATACTTTTTTTGGTTTTAGGTAATTGATGAATGTAATTATGCAGACTGTCGTCAAACATCATCTGATAAATATAGCAAGTTGTGAAAGCAAAAAGCCATGTCGTTAATGTTGAATATTGTGTTGTTGATATAGAGACATGTGTTGTTATTGGCCCTGTAACTTCTTATTTTGATACTTTTCACTGGGCATGTCTTTGATTGTCTATCTGATAGGAAGATGTGAAAGCAGAAAGTCATGTCGTTAATGTTGAATAATGTGTTGTTAATATAGATACAAATGTTATTATTGGGCATCCAACTTGTTGCTTTCGTAATTTTTTCCTACAAAGATGTTTAACAAGGAAGTGAGGTCGTTAATGAAAAATCTAGTGTTATTAATAAAGCGAGAAGTATTGTTTTTGGGCATCCAACTTGTCACTTTCCCATTTTCTTCCTATGAAGATGTTTAATAAGAAAGTGAGGTCGTTAATAAAGAATCTGGTGTTGTTAATAAAGCAATATGTGTTATTTTTTAGCATCCAACTTTTCACTTTCCCAATTTCTTCCTATGAAGATGTTAAACAAGAAAGTGAGGTCGTTGATGAAGAATCTGATGTTGTTAATAAATCGAGAGGTGTTGTTCCTGGGCATCCAACTTGTCACTTTCCCATTTCCTTCTTACGAAAATGTTAAACAAGGACGTGAGATCGTTAATGAAGAATCTGGTATTGTTAGGCTTCTTCTACAGGTACAAGCAACTGGAAATGGAGACAGCAAGGGATGGCTGAGCAAAGCTTAACGGAGAGACCGAGTAGCGGCTAACCCTTCAGAACCACGATTTCGCCCTTTTGTTTTTCTAAACTTAACAAGGGTATTATTGTCTTTCTGTCAAAATTTTAAATCCTAGATCCCTACGGTTGCTTTGATTTGGGATTTGATAAATTCATCACATATTTTTGTCCTTTGTTAATTTTAACTGTATTAAACTCAAAAGGGTCATGAAATTGTTGGTGAGAGTTAAAATGTTAGTTTTCTTCAAAGCCTATTGGGTTCGTATCTTAGGGTGTGTTTGGTTTGAGGGGAGGGTAGGGGAGGGAGGGGAGGGGAGGGTGGAGAAATTACCATTTTGAACAAAAGAAACCTAAAATTTACCCTCTCATTTTTTTAAATTTTGGTTTCCCGCCCAAAATTTACTTTCTCATTCTTTTTAAATTTGGGGTTCCCGCCTAAAATTTAAATTCTTTCAACCCAAAAAGGTAATTTATCCACCCTCTCATTCCCTCCCTCCCCTCCCCTCCCCTCAAACCAAACACACCCTTAAAGTCGGTTTCTGTTTCTCTCTCTTATTTTAATATTTCTCATTTTTAAAAAGGAAAATAAAAACATAAATTTCTGAAGTCATCATTTATGCAATATAAAATTTATAATAAGTGAAGTCATCATTTATAAATAAATAGGATCCAGCTCATTTACCAAAATCCCAACCAAACTCATTTTTCCCAGTGTGAATATTGGGCTGGGCCTTTTCTTCTGTGACTTTTAAGTATCCAGCCTTGTTTCATGAATGAACTCATATGTCCTAAAACTCTGGGTAAAATGACTTTTAAGTCCTTTGTTATACTATAATACATTTCAGTTCAGATTCAGTGACTCCTGATCAGTCGATTTTATTCATTCATTCATTCATTATTTATTTATTGTGTTTTAGTCAGGACCATGCATCCAAATTAAAACCCATGAGTAAAACCGAAGCTTGTTTGGGACCCGAATATTCCATATCATTGAGCAGTCTGAGTCGGTATTCCTTTTCGGCTGCGGGGCCTCATTCTAAAACTGCCACTAATCTAAGTTGTTGTTATTATATAAATAAATAATTGAATTGTAAACAGATGGCTTATTTATCACGTGCTTCTCTTCCAATTCGTCTACTACCTAAGCCATATCACCTTCCTCGCTGTATCTATTAATAATAAAGCGCCACCGTTCCCGGATCTATATATCTAGTTTATTGTTGGATGAGTCCAGACCTCAGACGTTAACTGCACATTAATCATTTAACATATTTTTAAATTAATTAATGATCAAACTTATACTAGACTTGAACTGGGCTAGACAGACTGTATGAGATCCATGTTGTGATGATAGTAATGAATAATTAGCATGGTAAATTCGGTGATATATGAATTATGGAGGGGAAAAAAAGAAAAGAGGGTTGAATCTGAAGCTAGCTAGGTTGGTTACTTGGGGCGAAAGAGATGGGAAAGGGTATATATGCTTTACAGAGTGGGAAAAGCCACGAGAGTCCCAAGTTGGGATCTGGTTATACCACCTTTGAAGCCGCGTTACGGTATCCATTGCTGAACTCAATTATTCTCAACTTATTAGGAAACCCATATTCTTTAATATATATATATATATATATATATATAGTTACAGCATTCCATGATTTTCACCCAAATTCAGGCCACTGGGCGGAATACTAGTACTCCCTCTTATCCTTATTACTCCTTCTGATTTTATTTATAAGCAATTTTTTTTCTCATGGGTTTGTCCTTTTTATAAGCAACTTTCACTTTGTGTCTAGAAATTTAGGCTTTTTTTTTTCCTATTTTATCCTTATTAAATACATATATTTTATAATTAATTATCACACACACCAAGAGTTATCCCTTATACTTTTTATACATTTTCTCTTCTATACTCTTTTCATAAATAGAGGCATATGAAAAAAAAACATGGCATTTTTTACACACTTATTGTTTTTAACCACTAGTTCGTTTTGCGCAATCAAAAGGAAAGTTGCTTATAAATAGAACTGGAGGGAGTATAAAGCACCAACTACCAATTCTCACAAACCAATAAAGATGGTTATAAACATTAAAGTTGTCTTAAAATTTAAATAATTTCAAATATTTTCCTTACCAATTACACTAAACTCAAATATCTATTAATTATTATCCTCTCACATTACCTTTATTAAATATGAGCATGAGTGGAAAAATAAATTAAATACTCATTAGAAATTTGTAACTTGTAAGTGCCTTATAAAAGATAAAAAACACTTATTAGTTGGTAAGAGAGAGTATATTATTAATTATAATAGCTGGGTAGGCCATCCTAGGGATTGGGGATTACCATAGGTATATAGCTCTTTGTGCTCATGATTCGTGCTTCATGATTGGAAATCCAACAATTATGCAATTATTATTAAAGATGTTGACGTAGCTTAGCACCTAAAATAATTTTAAACAAGAATGCTCACAAAAACTCCATCCATGATCATCGCCTCCACATATGATATGATTAGGGGTGAGCATGGTGCCCAGGAGCCCGGTATGCCCACCCGAGCCCGGTCAAAAATTACCCTGTCCAGCCCAAAAAAAGTGGCCCGATAAAAATTTGGGCATCTTTGGGCAGGATGAACTATCGGACAGGGCCGGGCATCGGGCAGGGGATACTGCCCTGCCCTAAAAATTATATACAATTTATTTAAAATATATATTATTTTATATAAAATAAATAGTATTTTATACATATTATTTTATTTAATATGTGTATATATTATTTCATGTTTATGAAATATTTTATATTATTATTTAATATCCATCCACCACAGTTTACATATAACTCATTGCTTTTTTTATAGGCGTGGTTTGTTGATCTGGATAGATGATACAAATCATTAAAAGGTTGAGATCTAAGACAAAATTTAGTTTCTTTGAAGTCTTTATTGCAATTGCACCTATTCATATCAATCAATATTCATATACAAACACATATTACTTCATAATATGTCATGTAATTAGTAAGACGTGTTATTTTTTTTTTAATTTCAACACTTAAATTATAGATTTATTTTGAGATATCTTAATGTGTGAAATTATGGAATGTATTTGAAGTTTTTAATACTACCTCCGATCCTAAATATAGGACAAAGTTTGTGGTGCAATTTGCACCACAAACTTTGTCCTATATTTATGACCGGAGGGAGTAGTATTTATTAAGTGTAATTTGAAGTTTTATACAGTGATATTGGTTAGGAAATTACCACTTGGGCAGGGGAGCCCGCCCTACCCAGCCCACCCTTGCCCTGCCCGCAATAGTTAGGGCTTCTATCGGGCAGGGCCGGGCATCGGGCTATAAAATGTAACCCGTTCATCTTTTGGGCTGGGCATTAGGCAGGGGTCTCGCCCTGCCCAGCCCAGCCCATGCCCACCCCTAGATATGATCAACACAAGAAATCAAAATAATAATGCTACAAAAATAGAGAGAGAAAGCTTAGACTAATCAAACACTAATTGTTTTTATTTTATCCAATGGCCTAGGGTCTCGCGAATTTTTTGCCCACGTTATTCGTTTGCTCTATTTCATTTGATATTCTAAAATCCAAACCTATATTGAGTCGGTGACAGTAGGGCCTAGGGGGATGCAAGAAAATAGAAATAACCCCCAGAATCTGACGCAGAACCACATATCCCTACTCTCTCTTTCCCCGCCACAAGCCCACAACTATCCCTACAGCCTGTGCCGGAAAGAGACCTGTGAGGTATCTCTTACCACCTGAATAAATATTGGAAAGTAATCCACATTAAAACTAAAACTCATGCATTGTTATAGATCTTAACAACGCATTTTATCTAAGAAACAGAAGAACACACTCGATCTTGTTTTCTGTTTGGCCATGTTGGCGCTACATGTATACGTTTGAGCTAATTCATGCTAACTAATTTGATGCCTCTATGTATCAATACAATTGAGTACTTTCTTCAGTCCCATTTATAAACAACTTTCTCTTTAATTACGTAAAACGAATTGATAATTAAAAATAATAAGTGTGTCAAAAATGTCATATTTTTTTCATATATGCCCCTATTTATGAAAATAGCATAGAAGAGAGAATAGATAAAAAGTATGAGAGATAATGAGTATTTAATAATGGTAAAACAGGGAAAAAAATTTACATTTTCAGATAAAAAGTGAAAGTTGTTTATAAAAATGATCAATCCTATAAGGATAAAATATGAGAGAGAATAGATAAAAAGTATGAGAGATAATGAGTATTTAATAAGGATAAAATAAGAAAAAAAATTTATATTTTCAGATAAAAAATAAAAGTTATTTATAAAAATAATCAATCCTATAAAAAAGAAAATTGTTTATAAATATAAGGGGGGAGTCATTAATATTGGCTTTCTTGTTTTGAATCATTGGCTGGCTCTGACCCGAAGAGAACGCAGTCAGAAGGGAGGGCAAAAATTAAAAACGAGCCAACCGGGGCCGCGGGGAATCACGGTCGCAGTCAACACTTGAATGCAGCGAAATACTTTTTCTCCAAAAAAAGAAAAGGAGGAGAGTTATAAAAGGGTGTAGAGAACTAAAAAAATTGACGTCAGGACATGCGTGGCGGCATAAGAAGGAAGAAGAGGATCAAAAATTCGGGAGAGCGCACAAGGGAAAAAAAAAAAAAATCAGAGAGAGAGAAAATAGAGAGGGTTCACGAGACTTAGTTACAACTTAAAAGGAGGCGCACGTGCGTGTTTAGTGGTGGATTGAACTGGATGCTTCGCGTAGCTTTCGAGAGGTTCCCTATTCATCATTCTAGACAGCCGACTCATAACTCCACACAACACCACACTCAAAATCCAATGGGACGTCATTTATTACACATCTGGCATTTTCATTTCTTACAAAATACAATTCTGTATGATCAGTAAAATGCATCCACGTGTGTTACGCATTCTTATCAATCCCACCTTCTCTTCTCCCTCCTTTTTCTTCAGCGTTCACCGCCTAATTATATTCTATCGACTTGTTCACACACTCTTGTCCAGATAGTGTTCTATAATTAGGTGATTATTGGTTAATAGTTAGCTAACTTTGATCTCCACATGCATTATATATTCTTCAGCCTTATTACAGGCCGACTTGCACACATTTATGACCCTGTTTATACGCCATAAATTAAAAATGCACGCGGTCAAATACTAATAGTAACGACACAAGTTTTCAGATTATCATTTTTTGTCTAGTCGTTAGGAGAGTTAGGTGAGAGTTTGTCCGAGCATATGTTTGCCACGCGTTTGGTAAAAATTCAATCATGTATACTTGCCCAAAAAACTCCGCTCACTTAATTATATTGTTTGATATTGCGGTCTTCTTTCCCTCTGCTTAACTATCTGCAATATTAATCATAAAATAAAAACCTAAATTAGAGGGGCCTAAATGATTTGGAGCGCATCCCCATCTTAATTAGCCAGCTAGTTATGTCAACCTATTTGAATGGCGAGTAACATCCGAGAACTTGGTGTGAAAAGGGGAGGTGAAATGTAATGAAATGAAATAGTGTATAGCTTATAGCTAAATTCAGGGTCAACATGTATGGTGTCTAGAACCATACAATAATTTTCCAAATTGTCTGGAGGAAGTTAAAAGGTAATATCATGGCTCTGGGGTCACCGAGAGAAATAAATTCAAGGAGGAACCTGTCAATGAAAGAGGGGATTTTTTTCTACTCCTCTCAATCCTATTTATAAGCACATTTCTCGCTTTCTTATAGAGTTGTTCCTTATTATAAGTAATTTTCATTTTTTGTCTGAAAATGTAAGTTCTTTTTCCTATTTTATCTTATTAAGTACTCATTCTTTTTTATATCTTATATTCGTTATCTTTCATATTTTTTATCTATTATCTCTCATATAGTCTTTTCATAAATAGGGGTATATATGAAAAAAAAACATGAAACTTTTGACATACTTATTGTTCTTAACTATTTTGTGTGATTAAAAGAAAAATTATTTATAAATAAAATTGGAGGGAGTAATTTAAAAAAAAGACAGTCATCCAAGAAATGCGGGTGGGTTGTTTTAGTAATCTCAGGTCAAACATAGCCAATATATCGGGGCATGGAAGGCGACCAAATGGCGGTGTTCTAACTTATAATGTTTGATTCAGACGAATCATACTGAGGTGCATGAACGAAGGAGGATAATCCAGGAGTAATGCATTTTATTTTCAACTCGTCAAACTTCACTCGGTTTTTAACCCAAAAAAAAAAAGGGCCGACCATATACTTGTATGATGTTGACGAGGAATAGTCTCAGCCGGCTACTGTGGACCAACCCTTTCTACTATTGCAACTCAACTTCCACTGTCATTCCTCGATCCATTCTTTCATATTTACAAATTCCAAATAATAATAGAAAAAGCCCTAGTCCTTTTGGCGGATTTTGACTTAGAACGAGTCTTCGCTTCCGACTCCGCTCGGTTCTCACTCTCACTCCACCAAAAAAAAAAAAAGGTGACACTTTGTTTGACCGACTTAAGTTGTAGCCCTTAGCCACCAAGAAAACGCTCGCTCTCTGTCATGGTACTCTTTCTGTTAAGATTTTTTATATCATTAAATTACGAAGCAATGACTTGCACACCGCGCTTACTTTTCTCACCACTTGTCACGCAACTTCCCCATCCCCACTACTTCTCCACCTCCTTATATACCCCCCTCTTCACTCTCACTCCAGCTCATTCACCAAAACATTTTCATCTTCTTCTCTCTCAGCCTCTTTGTTTCTGATATCTAACTTGCTCATACCAGTTCCGGCTTTGAGGTCAGATCACATGGCTCTGGAAGCTCTCAAGTCACCCACCGCCGCTCCTCCCTCTTTCCCTTTCGAATTGGACTCCAATCTTCACTCCTTGGAGTCATGGACTAAGCGCAAGCGTTCCAAGCGTTCCCGTCTCGACCATCCCTCATCATGCACCTCCGAGGAAGAGTATCTCGCTCTCTGCCTCATCATGCTCGCTCGCGGTGGCTCCGCAGTCTCCCCCACCAATCACACCGACTCCGACCGTCATAGCTCCCCTTCTCAGGATACTCTTCCCCGTGCTGTTTCTCAGTCGGTGCCGCTGTCCGCACCAGATCCAAACACCGCCCCCAAGCTCAGTTACAAATGCTCTGTTTGCGACAAGGCTTTCTCCTCTTACCAGGCTCTTGGAGGACACAAGGCCAGTCACAGAAAGCTCACCGCAGGCGCCGCTCCCGGTGAAGATCAATCCACCTCCTCCGCCGTCACAAGCACTTCCGCAAACACCACTACAACTGCATCAGGGGCTAAGTCCCACGAGTGTTCTATCTGCCACAAGTCCTTCCCCACCGGACAAGCTCTTGGAGGTCACAAGCGCTGTCACTACGACGGCGGTGCTGCCGCTGCAGCTGGCGGTGGTAGCAGCGCTGTCACTGCTTCAGAGGGAGTTGGATCCACCCATACCGTCAGCCACAGCCACCGTGATTTCGACCTGAACCTTCCCGCTTTGCCCGACTTCTCTGCCAAGTTCTTCACTCACGGGGAAGACGAAGTGGAGAGCCCTTTGCCGGTGAAGAGGCCGCGTCTTTTGATGGCAGCCAAAACCGAAGAAGATCACTGAATCAGCATATATTCATATGTTTTGGCTAGAGGCAGATCATTAGGAAGTTCAGATCAAATAGAATCAAATTCTTAGTTTGTTCTTTTAATTTTTCATTTGTGGGGGGAATTTCTGGATTCATTTGTTCCTGTACATACAGTACACGGATCCTATTCGCTGGTCTAGATTCTGTTGTTTGAAAACAGTGGAAATTCAATTCAATTTATTTATTTTAATTGAAATCCATTCATTATGTTCCTCTGTTTCAATTCATACGACTCTGTTTTCCTTTTATCCGAGTGTCGTGGTTGCGCAGCCTAACCGACGCGGTGACGAAACAGCAGATTCGTGTGACGGGTGGGGCAAGCCCTTGATGCTTATCCACGTTGTTGACGGTTTTTACTGTTAGCACAGTGTGCACAACACGCCTCAGTGTCCAGTGTCCACCACCACTTCACGCAAAAAGTGCACGCTATATGCTGTATCTCCCCCTCCCAAAAAAACAAAAAAAGATTCGATTACCCAACCTAGTAGTAAATAGCCAAAATCAGAAATAACGAGGAGCAGAGGAAATGGAGGATGGCTGGGAAGGATAAGAACGAAGTTTTGGACTTATTCTAAAGGTTATGGAGCTAAAACGATGACGAGGACGCGTGGATTTCCTTTATCGTTGGTTGTCTTCCAGCGAGGACTGTCTGTTAATTTTCTTAGTGACGTGCCGCGTCGTTCAACGGTGTGGTTAGATGGGCAGATGCCAAATTAGATGGAACAAGTTACAAGGGGGATGCATATTGATGACGAGGATAGGTTTTAATTTGAATGTGTGGGAAAAGGAATTCAAATTTTTGTTTGCTTTTTAATAATATACGTGTCCTTCATTTTCTACATAGTTATCTCAAAGTGGCCTTTTCAAATTTTACCCGCTCCGTTGGGGGGGTCTTAATTGATAAGGCATGGGGCGGTACCCAACATTTAAGATTGAGGGCACAAATCATGGTGTGTTTGGTTGGCAAGGCATGTGCCCAATTTTAGGCCACTTTGTTGTCAATTGTATAAAAACCAGGCATATGTTCTTTTGACATTTTCGACTCTGTCCTTTGCGTGTTAATCAAAGAACCGAGTTTTTTCTTTTTTAAACTTACGCGTACTTAGCTTGTTCACACTCATGGTTATCTATTCGAAACTTTACTGTAGTTTGGAGTTTGGCCTCTGGACACGTTTCTGTGGTCCAATTAAACTTTAAAAAAAGGACTGTATATGCATACACGTTTTGTAATTTCAGCTCACCCGTTCCACGATTTCCACTTCCAGAAGGATTAATTTACCCATTCACCGGATAACATATCACCCATGGAGGAGTAATTTAATTGGACAGTATTGGCGGATTTGTTCCTTTCATCGTGTATTCACAGTTGAAGCCACGTGTTTAATGAAGTTTATTTTGTGACCAACCTCTGAGGATATTTCATATTTTGATATAAATATATATCAGCCAATCCTGGGGAGTTATTGAGAATCGTGATTGAGTTCATCAAGAGATAAAACAGAACAAATGACGAACGTAAGATGTGATAATTGCAACCTTAATTTAAGAATCCAGTAATCAACGAAGAAAAACAAAATCAATTGGTCCCCAACGTAACAGAGGGACGACAGCTGCATCTAGCTGGGTTTCGCATGTATAACGAACTGGAACAAACGACAACCGAAGAAGAAGGCAAAGTGTGGGCTGAAGAGGATTCTAAGACCTAGAAGGAAGAGTTTGGCATTGTTGGACCCCGCAATCACAAGCATGACCGATTCATTGGCTAATAAACCCAAGGACCGGAATATCATGCGTGGAAGTGTGAGGGCATCCTAATCCTAATTAGTAAAATAAACGGGTTTAATTAATTGTTCATTTGTTTACGGCAGCTCTAAATGCAAAAAGTAAACACATTAACAAGGTGTTGGGTGAATAATTTGACTCACAAATCGGAATTATTCCTACTTTTCAGTGAGCTGAACTAATATTCAGCCAACCCACTCTGTGCGCAGTCGTGTCCAGATTCTTCGAATCACAATCACGTTGTTGATTAGGACGGCGCTGTTTTATTTGTCAGGAAAGATTAAAGACAAACAAAAGAAGGGCTAGGATAGAAGCTATGGAAATCAATGAGTACAGTATTTGAAAAAACAACGCAAATTCATGCATCATAAAAGCTCGCATGTCCCATTTGCCTCTCTTACGCTTTAGATCTAGTGACTAGGCTTTATTATTAATTTTTATAAATGAAAAAGGCATCTGGTAAATTGGATAAGGCATCTAGGCTGAAAAACATATTTTACGAATATTATTTGAGTGGATTTTTCTTTCTTATCACTTCATTTGAAGTTTCGCTACTCTACAATTCTCCTTTGTTATTTATATTTTTTAATTTAAATTTCTTGTAACCGTTGAATCATGTACACGTGAGATTAGAATCATTAATACAATTGTGGCAATTATCTGTTTTCACATTCTTTCATTTTCATATATTTATCGTAGCGTTATGTATATAATAAATACAAAAGATTTGGGCAAAAAAAACAAAAACAAAAGATTTATATTCTTTGATTTGCATCGTAGCTATGCCTCTAACTGTGTAATAATATAGATTAGGAGGATTTTGTTTTGTTTTTTAAAAATAACTTTTCCATTCCCATTTCTGTTTTTATCTTAGTACCTGTTTGGATTAATGGTAAAAAATGTTTTTCCAACATGATATACAGTGTATAAAATAAGTATGTGAGAAAAATTCTATTTCGACTTACGTGAATGGATTTTTTTAATGTAAACCCAAACATGCCCTTATTATGTTCCATACAAAAGGTTAAAAAACAAAAGATTTATATTCTTTGATTTGCATCGTGGCTATACTTCTAACTGTGTAATAATATAGATTAGGACGATTTTGTCTTGTTTTTTAAAAATAACGTTTCCATTCCCATTTCTGTTTCTATATTTGTGCTTGTCTGAATTAACGGTAAAAACTATTTTTTCAATATGATTTATGATATACGAAGTAAGCATGTGAGAAAAATTTTATCTCAATTTGCATGAACATATTTTTTAAACTTAAACCCAAACATATTCTTATTATGTTCCATACAAAGGGTTCACTCTCTCCATTGCCATGCAGTGACATTTTTCCTTGCTCTCTCTCTCTATCAGGATAATGTTTACCTCCGCCATCAATTATTAAAATGATGCAGTCAGACTGAGAAGTTGCGATATAAATAATGAAAGCCTCATCCACTTTGTTCTGTCGGGTTTTGAAGGGTATTTAATATGCCTTCGGTCTCAATCAAATATATGACTCAGTTAATTTTTTTTGGGGAGAATAATAAAATTAAATAAGTTATTTATTCATATTATATGCAGTGTATCATAATATTATATATTAGTTTATAAGTCAGACAAATCAGTTTTAAGAAAAAAATAAAAAACATATAAATGCTTTAAAATAATTTATTTTTTTAATTTCTCTAAAAAAATTAACTAGGTCTTATGTTTAAAACTGAAGATAGTATTTCGGTTCTCAATGTAATTTCATAAAATAATGTAAAGGGCCCACGTACCGTCTAACATGGAATTATAATATTATATATGTAGTGAAGAGAGGCATAAAAAAATTGGGAAAATTCCAGAAAAATGTAATTAAAAATGGAAAAAGAGCGAATTTATCAAATCCTAAGTCAGAATTGAAGTAGGAATATGAGATTTCCAATTTTGACCAAATGATCAAAATGCCCTTATTGAAGTTTATAAGTTTTAGGAGTTAATAACAACATTTATATCTATATTAATAATATCAAATTTTACGTTAATAAATTTACTTTCATATTTGACAATTTTATATCCCAAAAACCAAGGATAGTTTTGAGGGCACAAGTTTCAGGGTGAATAACAACATCTGTATCTATATTAACAACATAATATTTTACACTAACGACTTTACTTTCATGTTTCACAACTTCATATCCCAAAAATTAGGGATAATTTTGAGGCCACAAGTTTCAGGGGTCAATGACAACATTTATATTTATATTAACAACATCAAATTTTACATTAATGACTTAGTTTTCATGTTTTCCAACTGAACCAAGTGTAATTTGGTCATTTGGTCAGAATTAGAAATTTCATATTCCCACTTCAATTTTGATCCGGGATTTTAAAAACTCACAGTACCAATTTATCTTTTTTCATTTTTAATTATATTTTTCTGAAATTTTCCCAATTTTTTATGGCCCCCTTCACTACATATAATATTATAATTCTATGTTAGATAGTGCATGGGCCCTTTTTATTATTTTATGAAATTACATTGAGAAGGGAAATATAATACATATGATATTATAATTGTATTTTTCTCATGAGATGGGGTGAGTTCAAACCGAAGAGTAAGGCTATGGTGGCCCAATATGCAAGCCCATCTTACCTATTTTTGTTTTGCTTATAATGCAAGTGGGTATATTATGTGCCAAGTTCAGATGCTGAAATTGGCGTTTCAAGCGTCAATTAGGGAGAATCAGAAACCACAAAACCAAAGATTTGTCAGATATTATACTGGATATTCCATTAGCCACGAACCATGCAAGATTATTAACATAATTTCAAACTAATTACCTGATAGGTTTTGGCAGTCCAACCTGATGCCTACCAACATTGCAGGCGTCCGATCTGATATACTTCATTCAATGAATAATTTAAAATCTCAACAGTTTTTCATCTACAGTGTAGTAACCTCAAATTTACAATAAACTCTTTTCTGTCGTATAGCTTTCATCAATTAGCGTCCTGTAGTTGGCAAAAAAAAAGTTAGCGTCCAGTTACTTTACAAAAACAGTGTTTTCCACATGAGGGTGATATATATATATAAAGTCTATGAAGTAGTATCTTATAATAATTTAATGGGAAAAAGACACTAAGGTTTTAATTAAAAAAAATAATATCAGAAAATTTTTATAATTTATTAAAAATAATTTTTTCATTTATTATTGATAAGTTATAAGATTTTTCTAATAATTTTTTTTATTTGGTACTTGCTATCATTTTTTCTATATTACTTTGGTTCGATGGATGACATCATCTTTTTTAGTCTTCGTGGGGTTGTGGGAGGTTAACATCTCAAATTATTGAACAACTTTCCAGCAATCAAATCATTAAGAATCAGAAAAGTAGAGCGCTTAGCCTATTGCGTTTAGCATTTAAGGAATGGTAGGTCCACCTCCAGATATAGACTTGCATCATTAAAAAGGCAAAATCATTTTATTATAAAATTATTTATAAGTTATTTTTAACTAATTTTATATATCAAAAAGATAGTTAACTAAATTATTATTAGATAAATTTCTGATTATGCTTTTATTTATAAATAATATTTTTTAACTTTTTTTTTTCTATTTATCTTTAAATTATTTTTTTATTGATATAATAAATAAGGATAAAATTATTACAATCTCATTTACTACATTAAAACTAAATTTATAAATTAGGATAAAATTTTTTAATTAAAAAAGTTTTATAAACAGGGAAGAGGTAGTTTACAAGTTATATAAACTACCACTTAATTAAATATTCCTAATGGTCTAATTGTCCGCTCCAACAACAAACCTTTATCCCACTTCAACGTTCAAACTTATCTCTTCTGCTTCTGCTATAACTAGAATCTGCAAGGTCTCTAAGCGAACTTGATTTTCCTTCTACGTACCTTTCCGACTATGGATACATAGATACGCGCAAAAATCATGCACTTTCTGCAGGGTAACCTTCAGACGTATTATTGCATCAGAAAACCCGCGATGTTGAGTGGATCTTCCACTGTAAACAAACCCATGCTATTTCCAGATTTCCAAGAGATAACCCCCCCACCCCAAAAAAAAAAACCGTAAAGTAATCTGAGAGAACCATTTTCATTTTAGTTTTTCTTTTACTGGACGGTACGTCGTCTCAACTTTCTTTATATACAAAGTTGAAAGGAAAATGTGGCATGAAGGAAGTGTTATGAACTAACATATTGTATGAATATTAAAAAGCTTAACAAAAAAAGCGCATTGCGGAATTTCATTTTCCATTTATCATATCCCCTTCAGGCTCCGCGTCATTTTGCATCCATTATCTTCTGATCTGCCGTTTGTATATCTTGTAAAAAAAAAAAAAGATCAAATGTGGCGTCCTACACAGAGTAAGAACTGGTAGAATTAATCTAAATATGGCTTTTAAATCATGTAACGATCGTAGCCCGCTTAAGAATAGTTTGAAACTTGCGGACCACATCTTTCCAATAGAGGTAAATCAGACGATGCAGATTACCATTTATTGATGCCCCAGACGCACGATTATTGAAATATTTTCTTTTTATTTATCACATTGAAAACTTTTGTTTTCGTCCGTGTTGTTTTCCATCTTTTATCTTTTGTGGCTACACGTAATACTATATTCTCTTTGAGGCCAGCGCGGATTTGCGGACCATTTCAGTTTCTGAGGAAACTTGCAAAAGAAACCCTCTCAAGCTCAAATGGGGATTTAATTTGAAACTGACTTACTTGCAGAATAATCTTTTTCTAAATTAGCAGATTACACGGTTCCAATTCTACCATAAATACCAGTGAACTTGCCCTGCACTTGTCAGGCAAAAAAACAAAGAAGCCAAACTGAAATTCAAATTAAGTGAGAGGAGACGGTGAGAACAATGAAGATGTTGATCCTCAAGTTTCTTCAGATTGTTATGCTCCTAATTTTCTCTTTTAAATCCACCATAGCAGATAACAAGAAAACGCAGCACCCCCAAACCACATACGTTATCCAAATGGACACATCCAGTATGCCATCTAGTTTCAACGATGAACTCCACTGGTACGCTTCATCACTAAGATCAGTTTCAGACACTGCAGAAATGCTCTACACATACCAACATGCAATCCAAGGCTTCTCTACTAGACTAACCAATGAAGAAGCAGACTTGCTGGCAAAGCAACCAGGAGTCCTATCTGCCATCCCTCAAACTGTATATCAGTTTCATACAACTCGAACACCACAGTTTCTTGGATTAGAAAGAGACGGCATCAACTACTTACCTGCCTGTGAGAAAGAAATCGATGTGATTATCGGAGTAATTGACACTGGTGTATGGCCCGAACTACAAAGCTTTCACGACGCTGGACTTGGACCGGTACCTAGTAGGTGGAAGGGCGAATGTGAGAGCGAGAAAGACTTCAACGCATCATGCTGTAACAGGAAACTTGTGGGTGCAAGATACTTCTTAAAAGGTTATGAAGCAGCTCTTGGTCATCCCATCAACGAAACAGAAGAATCAAGATCACCGAGGGATACCATTGGCCATGGAACTCACACCTCCTCTACAGCAGGTGGGTCGAAAGTGGCTAACGCTAGCTTCTTTGGTTATGCTTCAGGGAAAGCTAGAGGGATGGCCCCAAAAGCTCGACTTGCAATTTACAAGGCCTGTTGGGATTATGGTTGCGCTTTTGCTGATATTCTTGCTGCTATTGACAAGGCCATTGAGGACGGTGTTGATATCATATCCATGTCTCTTGGGGGAGATCCAAAGGATTATTACGATGATGTTATGGCAATCGGATCGTTTCAAGCCACGGCACGTGGTATATTTGTATCTGCTTCAGCTGGAAATGGTGGTCCTGAATCAAACAGCTTGGGGAATAACAACGCGCCATGGATAACCACTGTCGGTGCCGGAACCATAGACCGTGACTTCCCAGCCTATGTCAGCCTCGGAAACGGGAAGAATTACACCGGAGCTTCTCTTTCCACTGCCAAGCACTTACCTAGTTCTCGATTCCCCCTTGTTTATGCAGGTAACGTAAGCAGCCCTCCTTCTGTTTTCTGCGAGGAAAACACTTTAATTCCCTCCAAAGTCAAGGGGAAGATCGTGATATGTGAGGACGGAGAAACTAACAGGTTGGATAAGGGTGTCCAGGTGAACAAAACTGGTGGCCTTGGAATGATTTTAATCAATGATAAGGAAGAGGGCGAAGAGCTATTTCCCTCTAAATATCTCACTCCCGCGGCTTCTTTTGGATACAAAGCTGGCATAGAATTAAAGAAGTATGCTTTGGCTGACCCAAATCCCACAGCCACAATTGCTTTCGGGTTCACCAGGTTACACGTTCAACCGTCCCCGGTGGTTGCAGATTTCAGTTCCAGAGGTCCAAATCCCATAACCCCAGGATTACTCAAACCAGATTTGATTGCTCCAGGAAAGCAAATCCTAGCTGGGTGGACCCACGTAGCTGGACCGTCCGGCCTGGGCTATGATACGAGGCGTGTGAGCTTCAATATAATATATGGGACATCCATGTCTTGTCCTCACATAAGTGGGCTGGCTGCATTGTTGAAAGGAGCTCACCCAGATTGGAGCCCTGCGATGATACGATCCGCTCTCATGACTACGGCCTACTCCACCTACAAAAATGGGGCAACCTTACTCGATGAAGCCACAGGGAAGCCCGCAACACCTTTTGATTTTGGTGCTGGACACGTGAATCCTGTAGCTGCGCTTCATCCAGGTCTGGTGTATGATACTACCGTCGATGACTATGTCAACTTCTTATGTGCCTCCAACTATACTTCATGTCAAATCAAGAAAGTCACAGGACAAGACTTTACGTGCGACTCAAGTAAGAAGTATAGAGTGGAAGATTTCAACTACCCATCTTTTGCCGTCAATATGCAAACAACTTCAGGCGGAGGAGATGACGGCTCTGGTAAACCCATGACTGTTCAATTCGCAAGAATTCTAACTAATGTGGGCAAACCAGGAACTTACAAAGTTTCTGTGTCGTGTCAGTCTTCGTCGGTGAAGATTGAAGTTGAACCGAAAAAACTTTGTTTCAGCAAAAAGTACGAGAAGAAGAACTTCACGGTGACATTCACTTCTGTTTCGATGCCTCATGGCACAACCACTTTTGGTCATCTGGAATGGTGTGATGGGAAGCATAAAGTCGTTTCTCCGATTGCTCTTAGCTGGGCATGACCATTTCAATGCGTACGTCTTCAACTGTGAAAATATATAAAAATGTTATTAGTATTAATCTTGTTATATTACTCTGTTGTTGTTCCAAACTCCTCGTGGAGCGCTTTGTCTGAGAGGTATTCTGTGTTTTAACCTTTTCAGGAGGCACTTACAATTGAGAAATTATAAAAAGAATAATACACAGAAAATTAAAAGTCATATTTGTCATATATGAATGCTGATTTCTAAATTGCATCTAATATTCTTCCCTGCAGCTCTATGGTATTCAAACTTCAAATTTCTGTATTGCTTTTGGAATATATTTTGAAGCAGTAACCAGGAATTAGATCATAGTATATATCTTGCCACAATATATCTCTATGAAGTGAACAAAATATATCTTGTTTGATTCTAAGAAATATTTTCCCATCAAAATATCTGTGCATGATCCCAGCCACTTGGACTCCAATATTTTGATTCTGTTCTCCATTCTCATTTTAATTTATTATCTGTTTTCCAACTGGAGGCATGGGCCCCGTTATATAATTTCAGAGAGCTAATCGAATTAATTAATTATGTGGGTGATGATGATGACATCATTAGGATGACTGAATCTTGCAATGGTTCATGTTCTTTCACAGTTTCATGCACCATAAAAGCTCGCATGTCCTATTTGCCTCTGTTACGCTTTAGATCTAGGGACTAGCTAGTTCTCCTTTGGCTTTATTATTGTTTTTTTTTTAAACGAAAAAGACATCTGGCAAATTGGATGCTTATATTTTATGAATATTATTTGAGTGGATTTTCTTTTTCATTTTTTATGACTTCATTTGAAGTTTCGCTACTCTACAGTTCTCCTTTGTTATTTAAATTTTTTAACTTTTGAATTAAATTTTCTTTGTTCTTATTGGCTTTTGCAGAATAGCTTCTGGAGAAAAAATGGAGAATAGTTTTTGGAGAATAGATTATGGGAAAAAAGTGATTTTGAAAAAATGAGAGTGTTTGGATGATTTTATCAGAATAGCTTTTTTCATGGTCAAATGACTAAAAAGGACATTAACTTTTATGATAATTACATGTAAAGAATAATATTATATTTTATATATTATTTAAGGGGTAAGGTCCAAATTTAATAGCCAAGTTTTTCCTGAGAGACATCCGGCACAAATAAATTTTAGAAGATGGAAAAATAACAATGAACAATTAAAAATGAACAATTAAAACCCCTAACGGCATTAAAAATGATGTATCTTAACCCATTATTTAACATTAAATTTCATAATTAATACCAAAAATGAAATAAATTTGTCTATATGTAATGTTAATTAACATAACTAATTTTTCTAATATAATTAAATTAGAAAAATAGGTCTTATATTAAGGATAAGAGGGAGTATTAAAATTTTAAATTTTTTTTAAAAAAAAAGACAGAAAAAACACTGAAATTAAAAAAAAAACAAAAGATGAGAGAGGGTGTGATATGGGACCCACAGATAGGAAAAGAACCAATGAGAATGAGAGGGTGGGGTCCACAAAGTGCAAAAAATCAAAAAAATAGCTTATGCCTAAACCATGGTTTTAAGGTCCAAAACCATGGTTTGGGGTCAAAATAGCTTATTTGAAAAATTAAGTGTTCTTATATTTTTTCCTCAAAACCATGGTTTTGAGAAAAAAACACTTTTTTCTTGATTGCCGAACACACTCTAGAATCATTATTACAATTGAGGTAAAAATATCTTCTCACATTCTATTATTTTCACATCTTTAATTGCAGTGTTATATATAATATTATATTTTTATATTTGCATGGCAGCTATACTCCTAAGTCCTAACTGTGTAATATAGATCAGGATGATTTTCTTCAAGGAAATGTTATGAGTACTGTATTGAAAAGCCTCATAATTATAATATTATTTATAAATTAATGTGCTTTCTTTCTTAATAGGTTAGTCTTTAGGGATTGAATTCTCACTTTAGACTTGTGTTCATCGCATTGATAAATGTTTTCATTAAGAATCTGATATTCATGAAAAAAAGTTATGTGTAGAGGGTTTTGACCAACATAAGATTAAGGGAAGTGCTGTGGTGTGGAGTCCGTTGGGGACTTCCCCTCTCAAAGGGAATGACAATATTATCATCACTCCCACATTGAGAAGGCTCACCAGTGTAGTTGAATTTACGAGGTTTGTGATTGTCACAGAAAACTTCTCCATTCCCATTCTGTTTTCTATCTTGTTATATTCCATTTAGAGGGTTCACTCTCTCCATCGACAAGCAATGACATTTTTCCTTGTTCTCTCTTTATCGGGACAGTATTTTTCTCCGCCCTCAATTATTAAAAATATTTTGTCAGAAGTCGCGATATAAGTAATGAAAGCCTAATCTACTTTGTTCTGTCGTTTTTTGAGGATATTATTTCCGTTCCCAATCAAATTTTGAAATGATCAATAATAAAAAGGGCCCATGCAGCATCTAACGTGGAATTATATATAGTCATGTTAGCCATATAAAAAAAATTATCATGAGATGGGCCAAGTTCGAACCGAAGAGAAAAGCCACGTAAGACGTACGTGGCCCAATCTGCCAGCCTATGCTGCCTCAATTTTGAGCTTAACAGCTTCTGGACATGTTTATTATATAGCATATTGCAGACAAAAAGTGCTACGTGAAAATTATTTAGTTTTCATGCCAATACATGATAGTACTAAAATTTACCTTTTTGTTATGCTGTAAAGCACGTGGGATATATTATGTGTCAAGTTTATATACCAAAGAGGCCGAAGTCTAAGTGCTTGTTTAGAAAGTTCAAAAAAATAATTTTTTAAATATTTTTTTATAAATTGAGATAAAATTCTTTTATATATTTATTTCGAATAAAGAGTTAAAATAAACAGATACTAGTGTCTCATAGTCA
This sequence comes from Inga leiocalycina, assembly GCA_963242795.1. Taxonomy (NCBI): domain Eukaryota; kingdom Viridiplantae; phylum Streptophyta; class Magnoliopsida; order Fabales; family Fabaceae; genus Inga; species Inga leiocalycina. The sequence continues at coordinate 10,105,147 of OY725325.1, forward strand.
CAGCGTTAGAGAGATGTACCACAAAACCAAAGATGTATCAGATATTGGATATTCCATTAGCTACGAACCATGCAATATTATATTAACATAATTCCTACTCCATTTTCTTTCCCTCTCCTGATTCCTGACTCTCACATTTTCTCTACAAATCAATTTGATTCTGGTTGAAACTGATACCAAACTAATTACCTGATAGGTATTGATGGCACACCAACCCAATGGCTATTAACAATGCAGGCAAACTGATATACTTCATCAATGAATAATTTATTAAAATCTTAAAAGTTTTCTATTATTATAGCAGTAAGTAGTAATAGTAGTACGTAACGTCAAATTTACAATAAACTCGAGCAGTTTCTTTGTCTCGTATATAGAGCTTTCATGATTTGGCAAAATATATATATATATATATATATATATAGCTTTCATGAATTAGCGTCCCTGTTACTTTTACGAACGGTGCTTTCCACATAAGGGTGATAAAGAGTATGAAGTACTCCTTTAATCCTAAATATAAGATAAAACTGGTTTTTTTGAAGAGATTAAGGAATCTAATTAAATTACTTTAGAGTATCTATGTTTATATTTTTTTCCTCTAAACTAATTAGTTTGACTAATAAACTGATATATAATCTAAGGATATACAACATATGATGTGATTAAGACATTAAGTAACTTATTTAATTTTTTTAATCTTTTAAAAAAAATCAATTTTATTTTATATTTAGGATCGGAAAGAAGGAGGGAGTACCTTGCAATAATTTAATTTGGTTTGATGGATGGCGACATCATCTTTCTTAATCCTGGTGTTGGGGTTATGGGGAAGTTAACATATCAAATTATTGGACAACTTTCCAGCAATCAAAGCATTAAGAATCAGAAAAATAGAGTGCTTAATTAACCTATATTTGCTGTCAGCATTAAGGAATGGTAGGTCCACGTACTCCAGATATATATATATATATATAATTGCATCATTGAAGCAGAAAGAACCATAGTTTACAAGTTATAAAATCCACCACTCAATTAAATGTTCCTAATGATTTAATGTATACACGCAAATATGATGCGCTTTCTGAAGTGTAATCTTCAGAGTTCAGACGTCTTATTGCATCAGAAAGCCTGCGATATTGAGTGGATCTTCGCCCACTATATACAAATGCCTTGCTATTTCTGAATTTCCAAGCGAAAATTCCCTGTTTTTATTTTTGCCCTAAATGCATATATAGTAATTAACTTAAGAGAAAAAAGACTTTCATTTTAGTTTTTCTTCGACTGCACGGTATGTTTCGACTTTCTTTGTTGAAAGGAAAATGTGGCATGAAGGTGTTATGAAATAACATATATATGGCATGGGAAAAAAATGCTTAACACTGAAAACGCAAAAAAAGATCAAATTTGGGGTCTTACTCAGAGTGACAAAGCGATAGAATTTGCAGAATTTATATATGGCTGGGGGTAAATCATGTATTGATCATAACACGTTGAAGAATGTTTTGAAACTTGAGAGTCCAGATTTTTCCGATAGAGGCAAATCAGAGGACGCAGGCTACCATTTCTTGATGGTTTCTTTTTGTGGGCAACGGGAATTGCGGACCATTTCAGTTTCTGAGGAAACTTGCAAAAGAAACCATCCCAACTTCAAATGGGGATTTGAAAGTTGAAACTAACTTACTTGCAGAATAATCTTCTCCTAAATTAGCATATTACGCGGTTCCAATTCTATCTTAAATATCAGTGAACTCGCCCAGGACTTTCCTGGCAAACAACATAGAAGCCAAATATTCAGTTAGCTGAGAAAACAATGAAGATGTTGGTCGTCAAGTTTCTTCAGATTTCTCTGCTGCTAATTTTCTCTAGCAGTAAATCCACCATAGGAGACAAGAAAACCCAGCACTCTAAAACCACATACATTATTCAAATGGACCCATCCAACATGCCATCTAGTTTCAACGATGAACTCCACTGGTACGCTTCATCATTAAGATCAGTCTCAGACACTGCAGAGATGCTCTACACCTACAAACATGCAATCCAAGGTTTCTCCACGAGGCTAACCAATGAAGAAGCAGACTTGCTCGCAAAGCTACCAGGAGTCCTATCTGCCATCCCTGAAACTGTATATCAGCTTCATACTACTCGAACACCACAATTTCTTGGATTAGAAAGAGACGGCATCAACTACTTACCTGCCTGTGAGAAAGAAATCGATGTGATTATCGGAGTAATTGACACTGGTGTATGGCCCGAACTACAAAGTTTTCACGACGCTGGACTTGGACCAGTACCTAGTAGGTGGAAGGGCGAATGTGAGAGCGAGAAAGACTTCAACGCATCATGCTGTAACAGGAAACTTGTGGGGGCAAGATACTTCTTAAAAGGGTATGAAGCAGCTCTTGGTCATCCCATCAACGAAACAGAAGAATCAAGATCACCGAGGGATACCGATGGCCATGGAACTCACACCTCCTCTACAGCAGGTGGGTCGAAAGTGGCAAACGCTAGCTTCTTTGGTTATGCTTCAGGGAAAGCTAGAGGGATGGCTCCAAAAGCACGACTTGCAATTTACAAGGCCTGTTGGATATATAATTGTAGCGAAGCTGACATTCTTGCTGCTATTGACAAGGCCATTGAGGACGGTGTTGATATCATATCCATGTCTCTTGGGGGAGATCCAAAGGATTATTACGATGATGTTATGGCAATCGGATCGTTTCAAGCCACGGCACGTGGCATATTTGTATCTGCTTCAGCTGGAAATGGTGGTCCCGAATCAAAAAGCTTGGCCAATAACAACGCGCCATGGATAACCACTGTCGGTGCCGGAACCATAGACCGTGACTTCCCAGCCTATGTCAGCCTCGGAAACGGGAAGAATTACACCGGAGCTTCTCTATCCATTGCAAAGCACTTACCCAGTTCTCGATTCCCCCTTGTTTATGCAGGTAATATAAGCAGCCCTCGTTCTGTTTTCCGCGAGGAAAACACTTTAATTCCCTCCAAAGTCAAGGGGAAGATCGTGATATGTGAAGACGGAGAAACTAACACGTTGGATAAGGGTTTCCAAGTGAACAAAACTGGTGGGCTTGGGATGATTTTAATCAATGATAAGGAAGAAGGTGAAGAACTATTTCCCTCTGAATATCTCACTCCTGCGGCTTCTTTTGGATACAAAGCTGGCATAGAACTAAAGAAGTATGCTTTCTCTGACCCAAATCCCACAGCCACAATTGCTTTCGGGTTCACCAGGTTACACTTACGTGAGGACAAGACATGGATGTCCCAGATATTATATTGAAGCTCACACGCCTCGTATCATAGCCCAGGCCGGACAGTCCAGCTACGAGGGTCCACCCAGCTAGGATTTGCTTTCCTGGAGCAATCATCCCATCAGGATTAGGATGTTTTTTTTTAAGAAAATTTTTGAGTCTCACATTAGGAAACTTCATAATTATAGTATGATTTATAAGTTAAGGGGCTTTTTTTTAATAAGCTAGTATTTTGTGATGCCTTACCCTTTGGACTTGTATTCATTACATTTATGCGAGCCCGATGTTTACGAAAATGGCTATCACAAAGGGTTATAACTGAAGTGTTGTGATGTATAACCGCAAGAAAAATCCCCTATCAAAAGGAATGATAATATTATGAGTCTCACGTTAGATAGCCTCAAAAGTGTAATAGGCATATTTGGTTTGGTGAATACACATGCCAATCATGGGATTTGGGGTTGTATTGTTCACTACTTTTGACTTAGTGTGTGTTTGGATTATCTTTTTTTAATAGCTTTTACAACTTACGAGGTAAGTGTGTGAGAGGAGTTTTGTCTCGGGTTTCGCAAACCATGGTTTAGAGCTTTAAATGGTACGTTTGGTTTTGCGATTTGGGCGGTGGGCCCATTTTACCATTATTTCCCCGTTAAATAGGTTTTAAAATCACACCTACCCCCAGAGAATCTCTCGCTCTTCTGTCTCTATTTTTGTCCTCTTCTTGTCAAAGAACAGAGAGCAAACTCATACCTCACGGCAGCGACACCACCTACTTTCGGCGGATCTATTTGGTTTCCGGCATGCTTCTGATGTGTGCCTTCTGATCTGTGCATGCAAGCCCGTTTTCTTGCCTGGCGTTGAAGCTCCTGTGGTGCTTGATCTCCTCTGTGGCGTTGATCTGTTTCGACAGGTAAGGTTTACAGCTTCATTTAGGCGCCGATCTCCAATGTTCCTTCAATGTTTGGATGCATTAGAATGAAACCATGTTTAATCTGCTATTCGGTGTGTTCTTTCGAGATAAAAATATAAAGAAAGGATATTATAATAATGGTGTAATTGCCTTCTGTATTATTGATATATTTATAGAGCATTGAACTCCATTTTATAGATGTAAAAGATGCGCCTATGTGATCCACAATAGTAAGATCATACTAACAAATACTAGAATTAATTATTCAAATGTATAACAGCTTCAGGATTTCTTCAACGGACTGATAGTGCAGCCATTGGGCTTGCTTGAGTCAAGTCCAATCAGTGTTTTGGGCTGTGTCTTAACATGCTCCCTTAAACTTGAGTCTGGTGGGCTTACAAGATCGAGTTTGTTAACAAAGCCCCAAAACTTGGAATGAGAGAAAGCTTTGGTGAAGAGGTTAGCCACCTGCTCCGGCGATGGCAAGTACTTTACCACCAGTTTTCAGCTGAGAACGCGATCTCACACAAAGTGAGCGTCAAGCTCAATATGTTTCAACCGAGCATGGAAGATTGATTCGAAGCTAGCACGGCGGTGCTGAGATTATCGCACCAAGCGACGGGTGGCTGGCGGAGGTGAAGCCCAAGCTCACTGATGAGATACTGGATCCAGGCGAGTTCCGCTGCGAGGTTGGCCAACGCTCGGTACTCCGACTCTGTACTGGACAGAGCCACTACCGGTTGCTCCTTCGCCGATCAAGAGGCAAGAGATGAGTGAGTCACCGAAATATACACGATACCATTCGATTTACCGTCGATTGTTAGGGCACACTGCCTAGTCTGCATCCGAGAAGCCATGGAGAGCCAAGTGAGTTTTCGGCTTGATGTGAAGTGCCAGAGTCGAAGTTCCTCTCAAATATCTGAAGATCCGCTTCGGTGCCTTTCAGTGAACGTTCGTGGGAGATCCGAGGAATTGACTTAATTTGTTGACGGCGAACATGATATCGAGTCTCGTATTAACAAGGTACTGTAAACCCCCAATGGCTTGTCTAAAAATTATAGGATTTTTCATGGGCTCTCCATCTTCTTTAGAGTAATGTTTGTTGACTACCATTAGAGTAGGTACCTGTGAGGATTTGTGCATTTCAAAATGTTCAAGTAGGTTATGGATATATTGTTCTTGCTTTAGATACAGTCCTGTATAGTCCTGTTGCGTCTCGTTAGGCTTCGACACCTAGGAACCGATGAAGTTGGCCAAGGTCTTTTAGTGCAAAATGAGATTGTAGCTGCCGTATGAATACTTCTAATGCTTTACTTGAGCTTCTTGTTATGATAATGTCATCCGCGTATATTAACACAAATATAACAAACACTTTGTTCTTTATAAAGAAGATTATAATCTGGTCGTTTTCCCAATAGTTTGAAATAGGGGGATACACCACCTAGCACACTCGTAGATAACCTGTTAATTAACTCTGCAGCAGTGTGAAAAGCTTCCCACCAATAAAAGAGTAGCATTTTAGCTTGAACGAGCATTGTGAGCCTTGTCTCTACGATATGCCTATGTCTCCTTTAAGCTCTGTCGTTCTGTGCTGAGATGTGAGGACATGAATGTTTGAACTATATTCTAGAGTCACTTAAGGTCTTAGCAAAACTCCTGTATTCACCTCCCCAATCACTTTGAACTAGCCATCTGCATTTTTCAGAAAGGTAGGTAGTGCTTTTTCCTTAGTTTTTAGGGGATATATCCAAGAGTAGCGGCTGTAATCATCTAAAAACAAGACATAGTAACAAAATCTATTTAAAGAAGATAGTGGTGAGGGCCCCCACAAGTCAGTATGTATTAGTTCAAGAGGTTTAGAGGCATGTGAACTCGAGATTTTAAAGGTTAAAGAGTGAGATTTGCCAAATCTGCATAACTCACAAAAGCTTTATTATTGTTATTAGAAATTTTCAAATTACAACTGGTTATTATTTGATTGAGTACTCGATCATTTGGGTGACCAAGCCTGCAATGCTATGAAATTTTACTAAAAACACTCTTATTTCCTTGTCTTTCAGCTTTATCAGCAACACAAACAAGAATAGCATCACCACTTGAAGATTGTTCACAAACCCGGAACATGCCACCACTACTTGGATTTCCCGTGAGTAGCGTCTCCCTTGTTTCCTGAGACTTAACAGAAACATGATCAGTATTAAAAATCACGTCCGCCTTGTTATTACAGGCGACCTTATAAACACTTAGATTTTTCTTGATTTCAGGAGTAAATAAGATTTCCCTGAGTTTAATTTGTTTATTTGGTATATTTACAAGTGTAAAAGAACCTGTTTTTAGAACATTTATCCTATGTCCATCACGAACAGTAATGTTAACCTTACCATTTATATCCATTGGATTATCAAGTTTGTTTGCATCATTTGTGACATGACTGGTTGCTCCGCTGTCTCAGTACCATGCGTCATCAGAAATTGTTTTAAGCGTAGCCTAGTAGGCACTGTCCAATTCAGAATTGTTGGAATCTGCATTTTTCTTGCTCCTGAGTATTGCTTCCTGGATGAAGGCACAAAGGTCCTGTCATATCGATAAAAACAGGTTTGTGCTGTGTGTCCATACCTTTTACATAGTTGGCATTTTGGACGCTCTTTATCTTTGCTATCATTGTTATAGGTTCGGCCTCCACGAGACCAATTTCCTCGACCACGCCTGCCTCTATTTGTTCGGCCACCTCTCCAAGTGGCTCTTGAGTTTGAGTTGCTTTCTGACCTTGCAACATTGACAAGGTTATTGGTAATGGATAGTTGGTTGAACTGGCTCAGTTGTTCCAGCCTTGCTTCAAAGGTAAATAAGGCAGTTTGGAGGTCAATCCAGGTGAGAGAATATGCCTGGTGTGAGAGCTGAATGATCACTAGATTGTATTCTCCATCAAGATTAACAAGTGCTTGGATTATAAGATCTGGGGAGAGGGATCGTGCTACCTGCAAGAGTAAGTTGTTCTGCTACATTTTTAGTTTTTGCTAAGTAGTCACTCATCTTCAGTGCACCTTTCCTAGTGCGTTGGAGTTCTGATCGCATCATTAATAAGCGTGACCTATTTTGTACGCCTGCTAGGTTTTTAGCGGCCTCCCATAATCCAGCTGCGGTGGATACATATGTTATTTCTGAGGAGGCTTCCAAGGTTATTGTATTAAGGAGCCATATAAAGAGGAGTTGATCAGCAGCTTCCCAGTCTTCCAATTTTGGGTTGATTTTAGTATGGTCTTTTTCTGTGATAAATTGAGAAGGACAAGACTTGGAGCCATTTAAAAATCCTTCAAGTTTGTACCCTTTGATAATGGGTAGGACATGGGTAAGCCAAACTGAGTAGTTAGTTCTGTCCAGTTTGACAGAACAAACTAAAGAGGGAAAATTATTCTTTTCTAAGACTTTGTTTAATAGTGACGCCGATATGTGATGGCTTGTTGCGGAGCTTTGTTCATCATTTGAGGTTATCATGGCGATTTGCCTAACCTGACTTTGATACCAAGATAAAAATATAAAGAAAGGATATTGTAATGGTGTAATTGCCTTCTATATTATTGATATATTTATAGAGCACTGAACTCCATTTTACATATTCAAAAGATGTGCCTATGTGATCTATAATAATAGGATCATACTAATAAATACTAGAATTAATTATTCAAATGTATAACAGCTTCAGGACTTCTTCAACAGACTAATAGTGCAGCTATTGGGCTTGCTTGAGTCAGGTCCAATCAGTGCTTTGGGCTGTGTCTTAACATTTCGGTTTGATCTGCTATCCCATGTTCTGTCGGTTTGCCGGAAAATTTTTGTCAAATAAAAATTCATGCGTTTCATTCATCCTCACTCATTTAATGCTTTATTCAACATATTCAAGCATCAAATATTTGCCTTTATTACCACACTGTCTAAAAACTTTGAGTGACATATTTTCATAAAAAAATTCTTAATGCGTCATTTATCTTTGAGTATATTACTTACTCATTATTCATTGCACTTTCTGATTTTTTAAATTTATACAAATATAATATACAAATATATAATTTAAGTTCACACTTTTTTCTTTGAGCTGAAGATGCGTGGTGTGAGCGGATTAAAAAGTCCACGAACGGCAAATTGACAACTTAATATGATGTCTTGCATCTACAATTTCTGGCATTAATTTTTTTAGAAAGATACTATTGCTATACATCAACTTAGAGATAAAAAAATTAGCTCTATCTTAGATTGAAGATTGGTGGAGCTTAATAGAGTAACCACCCAACCAACTTAAAAAGGCATTTAGCAAGATAGAAACAAGATGTGTTGGTTTGCATACTCTCTGTGTATACCAAGAAACCAAATGCTTTGTTTTCAACTCCCTTTATTCCTTTCTTCTTCCTTCCATCTTTCTGGTTGGGGAGCTAATGCCATTGCGCATCTGAACAAGACAAATGGGTTTTCAAGGTCTTTGGCACGTAGTTGAACTAACTGGGCCTGTTTATTGCTGGAGTTGTTGTCACAAGCTGCTAAAATTGATCATTTTCAGGTAGTTATGTTATATTGCTGGTGTGTGTTTGTCTCTCTTTGTGTGTATGTGTGTGTCTCTCTCTCTATATAGACATATGTGTATGTTGTAATAATTGAATGATTTTTGGGTTTGATTTCCACTGTATCCATGTGTATTTCGGATCTTTGTTATGTTTGGTGTGTGTTATATGTGACATTTTTGGTATAGAAATATGGACACAAAAGTTATATGGGATTTAGAATCAACAGAGGTATTTATCAACGCATGCATAGAACAAATATACAAAAAAGAACATAGTGGGCAAACATTTACAAAAACGGGATGGATGAATATTATTGCCACATTCAATGCAAAGACTAGGAAACAATAAGGGAAGAAACAATTAAAGAGTAGATTAGATATCTTAAGGAAAGATCTAAAGATTTGAGATTCCTTAATTAAGGAGACTAGTGTGGGCCAAGACCCTGTTACGAACAATGTCATTCAAATGCCCGACTAGTAGCAGCTAAAAATACAAGTAAAAAAATTTCATTGTAACTTACAAGTTCATTATTTCACTTTTTCTATGAGCGGGGTATGTAATTCGTTTAAATGTTCATTTTGATTCAATTTACTTGTATACATGTAGGAGAATTCCATATATAAGAAGTTTAGGTACTCATACCTAAGCATGAAAGGGAGTTAATAATATTCAAGGATGTCATAGTGATTGGAGAGCACATTTTCTCACCCTCTTTCACACAACCTCAACAAATGACGAAGATGTGGACAATGTGTGTAGAGCCACGATGGATGAAGAAGAAGGCTTTGGGGACAACAAGGATGAGCATTTCGATGTTGACCTTGTATTTAGTACAAGAGTCACAGATGAAATGGCAAGTGTTAGATTAACAACATCAACACCATCAGACACTGGTCCTAGTGCATCTGGAAGCCAACAGAAAAGGAAGAGAGGTGAAGGGTTTAGTAAGAGCAAAAAACAGAAAGTTCCGGCTGCAAAGCAAATAACTAATGTTGTTAGTGTTATGCTAATGCATCTATGGAGAGAGCAGCGACGTTAATTGGAAATAAAGAAAGTAGCATCTTAGAGGTTATGAAATATCTGTTGTCCCTTGAGGACGTGAAGCATGACAAAGCCTTTGGAGTCTGGTGTATGCAGGCTCTGGAGACTAAGGCACATCGGAAAATGTTTGTGTCATAAAAAGGAGATCCTAAGTACTTGATGACCTGGTTGCATTTTATCGTAGGGGAGCAGTAGCTCCAATTGAACTTGATGTTTGGACACTTGAATTAAGGCATTTTTAGTTTTTTTTTTAAATTTTGGTTTAATTGACTTGTTGTTCAGAACAATTTTATTTTGTTGATATTTGTATCATATGTTTTGTTTCTTGATCGTCTTGCTCACACCACAATTTCACTACAATTACAGGTACATCATGGCAAATTGTAACAACCAAGACAGGTTGCATGGGATGGAGGAAGATGAAGATAGTGATGACGCCTCAATTATTGAGGCTGAGTTAGATGAATATGAACAATTATGCGTGTTGCTTTATCAATATTTGGCGCCATATGTGTGCAAACAACTGCGTAGAATGAGTAAGCGAATAGGCCACTATTGGGTACAAGAAATGTTGGCAACTAAAGGTTCAAAATGTCATGAGATTCTTAGAATGGAAAAACATGTATTTTATAGTTTATGCAATAAGTTGGGTGAGCATGGGTTAAGAAATTCTAAGAATGTAGGTGTCGAAGAAATGGTTGTGATGTTTTTGCTCACTAACAGACACAGAGTAGGAAATAGGATAGTACAAGAAATATTTCAACATTCAGGCAAAATTGTAAGTAGGCTTTTACACATAGTTTTGGAGGCTTGCCTTAATCTTGCAACCGAAGTTATCAAGCCATGCGATCATGAATTCCGTCCATGTCATCCAAAAATAGCAAACGATAACTGATATTTCTTATATTTTGAGGATGCCATTGGAGCTGTTGATGGTACTCACATCAGGCATATGATAAGTGGACCGGGCAGAGATAAATTTATCAGGAGAAAGGGATATCCTGCACAGAATGTTATGGCTATTTGTAATTGGAATATGTGCTTCACGTTTGTGTTAGCGGGATGGAAAGGTTCAACACATGATGCTTGTGTTTTTCACTTTACTATCTTAAGTCCAGCCATGAATTTCCCCCACCCACCTCTAGGTATATTTTCGTATACTTCAATTACATTTCTTTGTCTTCATTTTGCTTTTCAAATAATCTCACATTTACAATGATTTTAACACTTGTTAGAAAAATATTATTTGGTCGATGTTGGCTACCCAACATCAGTTGGGTATCTTGGTTCATACAAATGTGAATGTTACCATCTCCCATAATTTAGGAATCGAGGGGGGGTTCCAGAATCATAATGAGGCATTTAATTTTTATCATTCAAGCTTAAGGTGCACAATAGAAATGACTTTTGGAGTGTGAAAAAATATGTTCGAAATATTACAAAAAATGCGCGAGTACAGCTTCAACACGCAAATATGCATTGTCTGTGCAACAATGACTATACATAATTTCATTTGAAGAAATTCCCAAACTAATGTAGACTTTAGGAAAGCAGAACATGAGAATATAGTTGATATAGATAATAGTCAAGATCAAGAGCCATCGTCGACAAATGATGCTCAGATATCTCCAACCCAAATGAATCATGTTTGAGACACCATCAGGAACCAAATTGTACAAAACCTTTGATCTGATTAGTTCTGTTATATTTTACTTTATCAAAAACTTTAAGTTTGGATAATTTCTAATTTATTCGCATTTTTATTGTACTTTAATTATGTATTTTACCGTTGTCAAATTTTCAAAGTTAATTTTCTGACTTTTTATAATATTTAAAAAAATTTCTTTTAAATATCACAAAAGCTACTTATGTAAAAGTCAAATCAAACACTTTTTCAATTTCATAAAAGTACTTATTCAATCGCCAATATAAACATTAATCATTTTACCTAATCTTATTTTTTCTAAATCTTAAGATTAAATAATTCAAATTGAAAAAAAGTTACTTTTCCCACCATTATTTCAAACACACCCAATATGATTTATAAGTTAAAGAACTCTTCCCTGTAATAAAATAGTCTCTTTGCTGGTAAAAAAAAAAAAAAAATACTCTTTTGAAATTTTGCTCTACATTTACTATCTTGTTATATTCCATACAAACGGTTCACTTTCTCCATTAACATGCAATTGCAACGACATTTCCCTTGTTCTCTCTCTATCAGGATATTGCTCCGCCCTCAATTATTAAAAATATTGTCAGAAGTTGCGATATAAATATTGAAAGCCTCATCAACTTCGTTCTGTCGTTCTTGGGGGGTATTACCTTTTTTTTTTAATTGAATGAAAATGGGTGTAAGAAAAATGCATCGAGACTAGCTAGTTAAAGGAAGTTTATAGCTGAGATCTTTTAAGAGAGTCGCTCCATATTCCACCAAAGAAATTTTCATGACAACAACTTTAAGGATCCGATTTCTCTCCTTTACCCCAAAAGAAAAGGTCCTTTTCTTTTGGGGCAAATGACCAAAACCCCAACTTCAATACCTATTTGATGTCTTTAATGAGTCAAATGATAAGTATATCGATTGACTTTTCTTGATATAAAATCAAAAGTGACAGCCAAGTTATGTATTGGAAGACGGTAAATTTGTCTCACATAACGGCTGAGAGGATAATCTCACAATAGGCCGCTATTAATTAGCTGCAAGGATGACAACAATTTTGCCGCAACCATGATTCTAGCTGAGGCGAAGTCCTTCATGGACCCGTGGGTATTATTTCCGTTGATTTCCGTTGCCAATCAAATTTTGAAATAATCTATATATAATAAAAGGGCCCATGCACTATCTATCTAACATAGGAGCACAGAAATATATTTAGTCATGTTAGCCGTATATGAAAAAGGGAAAATTAACCTTTTTCCCTTGTATTTTTAACTCAGTAATAACTCAATCTCTGTATTTTGACTCGATACAACTTAGTCATTATAATTTTGACTCGGTTGTAATTCATTCCTTCAACTTTAACTCATTGCAATTCCATCCTTATAGTTGTAAGTATTTTATAATTCAGTCTTTAACTTTTATTCTAAAACATAAACACCAAATTATAAAATGATTAAACTATAGGGACTGAGTTGCAATACGTCAAAGTTGAGGAATTGAGTTACAAACCGAGTCAAACTATAAGGAGTAAGTTGTACCGAGTCAAAGTATTACAACTTAGTTAAAACCATAGAGACAAAAATATTAATTTTAATTTCCCTTTTTTATATATGCAAGCGTATCTTCCCTCAATTTTGCGCATGACAGCGTCAGGACATGTTGATTATTTATTGCAGACAGAACGTGCTACTCGAAGATTATTCAGCATTCATGTGTCTATACATGACAGTACCAAAATCTACTTTTTTGTTATGCTTAATTATAATACACGTGGGATATATTATATGTCAAGTTCAGATATGAAGGGGTTATATGGGGAGTCCATAGTCATAGAGACTTAGAGAGACCACAAAACCAAAGATCTATCAGATATCGGATATTTCATGAACTATCTTGCAATAATTTGGCTTGATGGATGACATCACCATCTTTCTTAACCTCAGTGGGGTTCCGGGTAGGTTAACGTCTCAAATTATTTAACAACTTTCCAGCAATCAAAGCATTAAGAGTCAGAAAAGTACAGTCCTAATTAACCTGTGAGGTTAGCATTAAGGAATGGTAGGTCCAATGAAGATAATTGCATCATTAAAGCAGAAAGAATTATATAGTCCACAAGTTATAAAAACTACTCCCTCTTTATCCTTAATATAAACCATATTTACTTAATTTATTTTCTAAAATACCGTAGCCATCCTTTTTAATTTATTTCTTGATTATCATTGAGGGAGTATTTAACTGTTGGAAGAACTTCCTTCAAGCAGATGGCGATTCACAAGACAAGACAGTATTGGTTGTCTGTGCTTTTCATGAGGCCCTAAGGGGTTGGGTAGTGACACAATCTCGTGATCTCTACAAAGACTCCAGCCACTCCTTCATAACATTCGTAGGTGTAGTGCAATATCCGCAATATCTTGATATGAGGATGTGAGCTTTGAGCGCAGTCGGTTGTATAGAAGTACGAGGACAGAGTCGCGGATTAGGCCAAAGCGGCATTTGCATGCAAGGAGGTCCGAATACGATGTGATGATAAGCCGACGCAGTTGAGATGTACGATATATGAGGGAGCACAATATGGAGGAATTGGCATTGAAACACGGGCGAATACAGAATATCTCAAGTGTGTGTAAATTAAGAAAATATTGATAATTATAAAAAATATATCTTATATTTAAGATAGAGATCAACTATCCAGATATGTTTTATATTATATATTACAGACGGTATCATTTAATTGAATGTTCCTAATGATTTAATCATTCTCTCAATCAGCAAACCTTCATCCTAGCTACTTGAAACTTATCTCTACCTGCTTGCGCTTGATTAGTATATTTTGTAATTAAATATGTGTAAATTTGATCTTTATATATTTTCCTCTCTTCAATCAATTACATGATAAGAAGAAATTTTGCTGTAAAATCTACTCATATCTTATTTTACTTTGCAGGAAATGAAGTATTATGATATCTATGAGGGAGGAAGATCATACGTATATAATATATATAGACAATAAAAGAGTGAAAACGGATGAGTTGGCGTGGATCCTAGGTTAAAAGCAATTGAAGAACTTCTTCAGCAAAACTTGACACGTGAAGCAGGACATATTGGAAGATAATGTATTTATTATTTTATATAATACTACCTCCTCCGATCCTAAATATAAGACAAAGTTGACTTTTTTAAAAAAGATTAAGGAAGCTAAATAAGTTACTTAATCATATAATATGTTATATATCCTTAGATTATATATTCATTTATTAGTCAAACTAATTAGTTTAAAGAAAAAAATAAACATATAAATATTTTAAAGTAATTTAATTAGCTTCTTTAATTTCTCAAAAAAAACTAATTTTATCTTATAATTAGGACCGGAGGAGTATATTATATGCGATTTAAAAGAGAATCAGAAAGAGATCGTGGATGCCGCGTGAATTAATGAAGAAAGAAGAAGCAAGACGCATGACGAACAAGTAAGGAGTCATGAAGTATATTATATGAAGAAGAGAGATTTAGATGGCAGGAAAAAAAATACATCAGAGAAACCGAGGAACAGCTATGCATTTAGTTCCTGCAACAGCAACCAGATCTGAAATAGAGCAGCGGCTCCTCCGTTCTTCTTCTCTACTTCGAATCTGAAATTTTATTTTGATTTCATGGATTGAATTAGAGAATTATCCTTTTCCTTGACCAAAGGATTTTAATTGCGCTATGAGATGAAGTAATGTGGGATTGGATTATAATCTAATTTGACATTAGCATAAACATATTTTTAATGAACCCATATAATTGATGAAGAGTGTATTGGAATTGTTTTGCCTCTTAGATAACTGTGCTGGACATAAACATTTTATATTTAAGACACTTATAGCTATTAATACGCAATATTAGTAAAATTAATATTGAAGCTAATTAATTAAGTGGGAACAAGATCTATAGTGTAGAGAGCTTGTGAGGGATTAATAGCTCTATGTTGCTTTTGTTAGTAGTTGTCCATTATTTGAAATTTTTTGCCATTAAAGACTATTAATATCTAAATACATTTAGGGTCTGTTTGGGAATACATTAGAGGCCAAAAAAGGCCTGGTTAGGACCTAAAAGTCCAATTGACCTGCAATGATATGTTTGGGAAAGCATTGAGACGGCATGAGCTTCGGAGAAAAAAGTAGCTTCCTTGAGAAGCTGTTTTCTGTAGCTTTTCCACGATTGGACGCATAGAAGTTGAGAGAGATCATGACTAAAAAAATGTGATAGTAACTATGATAGCAAGGATGTTGTTTTAGCCAGTTCAGTGGCCATTTTTTGTCAAAGAATTGGAGTTCATGCCCCATTTTTAATTGAAGCGGCTTTAGTGTATTTTTTCTTTAATAATAATTCAATTTTTTTTATTTTATCAAATTTTATTTGTATTTTTTCACTTTAATTATCACAATAATATATATGTAGTATTCAATAAGATTCATACCTTTTTCAGTCATTTTCTATCGAAACGGGTTTTTCAAACACTAATCTAAATAGATTTAAGGATAGAAAAAAAGCCACTTCTGCTATCGTCAATCCAAACACAAATTACACATACAATTTGACTTTTTTCTAACTGACTTTTCCAAAAACCCATTAACAAAAAAAAGTTCCTTCTCCACCGCTAATCCAAACAACCATTTAGTCTGATTCTTCGTGCGTTGCGCATCACTGCTTATAACTGTAATCTGCAAGGTAGAAACCTTTCCGATTATAAATGGATACGCGCAAATATCATTAGCGGATCTTCCACTATAAACAAATCCTTGCTATTTCTGTATTTCATTCCAATTCAAAATTTCTTTTTCTTTTTCTTTTTTTGCCCCTAAATGCATAGCAACTTAAGAGGAAACGACTTTAATTTTAGCTTTCGATTGCACGGTACGTTTCCACTTTCTTTGTTGAAAGGAAAATGAGGCATGAAGGTGTTATGAAATAACATATGGCATGAAAAAAAGCTTAAATACCAGTGAACTCGCCCTGCACTCTTCAGGCAAACAAAATTCTCGAGTCAGAGGAGGTGAGAAAACAATGAAGATGTTGATCTTCAAGTTTCTTCAAATTTTTCTGCCGCTAATTTTCTCTAGTAAATCCTCCATAGCAGACAAGAAAACCCAGCACTCTAAAACCACATACATTATTCAGTCTCAGACTCTGCAGAGATGCTCTACACCTACAAACATGCAATCCAAGGTCTCTCCGCGAGGCTAACCATTGAAGAAGCAGAATTGCTCGCAAAGCAACGGGGAGTCCTATCTGCCATCCCTGAAACTGTATATCAGCTTCTTACTACTCGAATACCACAGTTTCTTGGATTAGAAAGAGGCAGCACCAACTACTTATTACCTGCCTCTGAGAAGGAAAGCGACGTGATTATCGGAGTAATTGACACTGGTGTATGGCCCGAGCTACCAAGCTTTGACGACGCCGGACTTGGACCAGTACCTAGTAGATGGAAGGGTGAAAGTGAGAGAGAGAAAGACTTCAACGCAACATGCTGTAACCGGAAACTTGTGGGTGCAAGATACTTCTTAAAAGGGTATGAAGCAGCTCTGGGTCAACCCATCGACGAAACCGAAGAATCAAGATCACCAAGGGATACCAATGGTCATGGAACTCATACCTCCTCTACAGCGGGTGGGTCGATAGTCTAGCTTCTTTGGTTATGCTTCTGGGAAAGCAAGAGGGATAGCCCCAAAAGCTCGACTAGCAATTTACAAGGTCTGTTGGAAATATAGTTGCCGCGAAACTGACATTGTTGCTGCGATTGATAAGGCCATCGAGGACGGTGTTAATATCATATCTAAGTCTCTCGCGGGAAAGCCATTGGATTATTACAAAGACGTTGTGGCAATCGGATTATTTAAAGCCACAGCACATGGAATATTTGTATCTGCTTCAGCAGGAAATGGTGGTCCTGACTCAAAAAGCTTGGCGAATAATAACGCGCCATGGATAACCACTGTCGGTGCCGGAACCATAGACCGTGACTTCCCAGCCTATGTCAGCCTCGGAAACGGGAAGAATTACACCGGAGCTTCCCTATCCAGTGCCAAGCCCTTACCTTGTTCTCGGTTGCCCCTTGTTTATGCAGGTAATGTAAGCAACCCTCCTTCTGTTTTCTGCGAGGAACACACTTTAATTCCCTCCAAAGTTAAGGGAAAGATCGTGATATGTGAGAACGGATTAACTGATAATGGAGTGGATTAGGGTTTCCAGGTGAACAAAACTGGTGGGCTTGGGATGATTTTAATCAACACTTAGGAAGTGGGCGAACAGCTATTTGCCTCTCCACATCTCATTCGTTCGGCTTCTTTTGGCTATAAAGCCGGCATCAAATTAAAGAAGTATGCTCTGTCTGACCCAAATCCCACAGCTACAATTACTTTCGGATTGACCAGGTTACTGGTTACACGTTCAACCGTCACCAGTGGTTGCAACTTGCAGTTCCAGAGGACCAAATTCCATAACGCCAGCAATACTCAAACCAGATTTGATTGCACCAGGAAAGCACATCCTAGCTGGGTGGACCCACGCAGCTGGACCGTCTGGGCTGGACTATGATACGAGGCGTGTGAGTTTCAATATCATTTCTGGGACATCCATGTCTTGTCCTCATGTTAGTGGGCTAGCTGCATTGTTGAAGGCAGCTCACCCAGATTGGAGTCCTGCCATGATCCGATCTGCTCTCGTGACTACGGCCTACACGACCTACAAAAATGGGGCAACCTTACTCGATGAAGCCACTGGGAAACCTGCAACACCCTTCGATTTTGGTGATGGGCACGTGGATCCTGTGTCTGCGCTTGATCCAGGTCTGGTATACGATACCACCATCGATGACTACCTCAACTTCTTATGTGCCTTGAACTATACTTCAAGTAAAATCAAGCAAGTCACAGGACAAGACTTCACCTGCGACTCAACCAAGAAGCATAGAGTGGAAGATTTGAATTACCCATCTTTTGCCGTCACTATGCAAAGGGCTTCAAGCAGAGGAGATGGTGGCTTTGGTAAACCCATGACTGTCTGTTACACGAGAATTCTGACTAATGTGGGCGCTCCAGGAACTTACCAGGTATCTGTGTCGTGTAAGTGTTCGTCGGTGAAGATTGAGGTTGCACCGAAAACACTTACAGTTTCAGCAAACAGCACGAGAAGAAGATCTTTACGGTGACATTCACTTCTGCTTCGATGCCTCATGACGCAACTACCTTTGGTCATCTGGAATGGTCAGATGGGATGCGTAAAGTCGTTTCTCCGATTGCTCTTAGCTGGACATAACCACCATCATTTCTGGAGTTCCAATGCGGCTTCAATTGTGAAAATATCTAAAAATGCTATTAGTTATAATATTGTACTCCTACTCTGTTGTTGTTCCAAACTCCTCGTCGAGCGCTTTGGCTGAGAGGTATTCTGTTTGACCTTTTTTCAGGTGGCACTGGCACTTGGGAAATTACAAGAATAATACTACAACGAAAATTACAAGGTCATGTGTGCTTTTTTTTTTTTTTTTTTGGCCAAAGGGTCAGGTGTGCTATATTTGAATCAATGTTGACTTCTAAATTGCATTTATCATCTTCCCAGCTCTATGCTATTCACTTCCTATATTTCACTAATATCGGTCTAAACACTTCAAAATTATCAAGTACAGGAAGCAAACAAAAGTTAGAAGAATTTTTTACCTTAAAGCAAAGAAAATAGCAGTGCATGATCCCAGCCATTTGGAGTCCGATATTTTTATTCTGTTCTCCATTCTCATCTTTCTTTGTTTACCTTTTTTCCAACGGGAAGCATGGGCCACCCAGTTATCTAATTTCAGAGGGTTAATCGAATTAATTAAGAGAGTGATGATGAAACCATTAGGGTGACTGAATCATGCATAAGTCCAAGTTGTTTCACTCATATCTTCACATAAATAAGCAGATACAGTACAATTTTATACGATCTCAGTTATTTCGAGATCAGAGGAGAAAACGTGACCTGATCGGTTAATCAGCGCTCAAATCAGTGTTTTTGCCATCCGTCATTGCATTAATACTAATTATGTCAAAAACATAACAAACAAATATTAAATTTAAAAAAATGGAATCCATCAGTGTTACAATGCATTTGTTTAAATTTGTTCTACGTTGGCGGCAGTATACTAATTCAAATGTCAGAAACACTCGATGCAACGATCCCGAATTCTACAGTATCATTTTGTTAGGTTATAGTAATGCAAGCAAAGACATGAGAATTTCAAACCTATTCTAATAAATATTTCATTGAAAACAACAGACAAAAATAGAACTAACATCATTCAGAGTCCGCTGAAGACTGACAGACAGGGAGGTAGTACGTATCGAGTTGCCAATATTTGTGTTTCACACCTTCCCAAACTTGTTCTCCTAAACAATCCTTAACAGGCAGTGGAATTAATTGTGTGGAATACCCCAAATTCTCAAGCTCAAGAGACACCAGATTGCAGTAAACAACATGGAAAAAGGCATTGCTTCCGCAGAGGCCATTGAAGAATGAATAAATTCCACCAGGCTTCAACAGCACAGGAAGATGTTGATGGAACTCTCTTAGGTCTTCATAATATTCCCCATAGGTGTCAAAGAAAATACCTAAACAAAATACAGATAAATCAACAGAAAAAAAATTTAGAATAACAGGTACATTAGTACAAGAAAGATTCACAAGGAACCAGAAATAAACATATACATAAATAAAAAAGCTAACGTCTTTGCTATTCGTAATAGCAAAACTGAAGCGCCTTGATAATATTTTGATGACCAATTATGATGTTCAGAAATAACAGTCCTCACAAAACATTAGTCATACTGATATCTAAGCATCAAACATAAAGACAATTCCATCAACTAAAATTCTGCGAGTTTGCTACTAAGACATGATGTTGCAAATGAAAATTTAAGTTACCATCATATGTTTCAAGTTGAGTCAAAACATCTTGCCAACGACCAAAAATTATCTTCACGTTTTCCTTTTGCCCCCAACCTGTTCGAAGCATGCGTTCATAAACCTCTGGATGGGCCTCAACAATGGTGTGCGTCACAGGTGCATATTGCTGAATGGCTGTATCCACAAGACCCATTCCAAATCCAATATTCAGTATGTGACCACCTCCTGAACAAATAGCTTTAGCATGAGCCTCCATCAATGGCTTCTCCCAAGCCATCATGACAGCCTTGCTATTAGAGTCCATCAGCTTATCTTCACCGAAACTTACCCTATCATCCAGATAATCTTGATCAAAATTGGCGTTTTTACTTTCTTTCCTTGCAATTGTACCCAGGATTAACTCAGCTTGAATGCCTGATTAAGCAGAACTTAGTAACAACATGAAAATTGCAACAAATATTGAGGGTATGATTGGTAGAGTTGAAATTGGAAGAAGTCAAAGGGTAAGGATTGAAACTTGGCACTGTATTTAGACACGCATTCTTCATTTTCACACGCCCCTAACAGACATCTACTTCATAAGTGTTTGTTACGGACAATCCAAACAACTAAGGGTCAGCTAGGTAACAAAATGTGGAATTGAAGCACATAAGCATCCTAAGGAATTAATCCGCAGGATGATCACAGGAATTGGAATTACACCTGCCAATAGACATAACTATTTACTTTCAATTTTAATCTCGACATTTAAATTTGAAAGGAGTGGATAACCAGTTTCTACTTTTTTTAAAAAAACAAAAAAATAAGTACATCACTTTCTTTGAGTTCTGGCTTATTAGAAGACTGTCCAGGTTTCATTCCGTTTCACTACATTTAATTCCGCTAAATATCATGATTTCTTACAATGCGAAGCTACTCATAACTTTTTGCCTATGTTCTTGAAAATCCCGTTGGCCATCGTCATTCTTTAGTGAACCTTTAAGTTTAATAAAATAAACTATAGTTAAGGGTTCGCTGAAACTTAGTATTGATAAGTAGATAGGAAAAGGAGATCAAGCAGAGAAGGGATGTACCAGCACTGAGGAGGACCTCAAAGGCCACCTGGTGGCCTTCCTGCATAGCGAAATCTCCAGCAGAGAGGTTGGAAGGAGAAAGAGCATTCCAGGGGGCGCCGGCAGAGAGGAGGATCTTCAGCACTTCGGCGTGGCCAAGCTTAGCCGCGTGCATGAGAGGAGAGAGACCATCGACATCGAAATAGGTAACATCGGCTCCGGATTCTATAAGAGCTCTCACCTTGTCGGAGTCGCCGTTCCTCGTGGCCTCGCATAGCTGCTCTGCTTCGTTCATGTCTGTGTTCTCTAATTCAGTGGCCTGCGGCGGAAAACCCTGCCGCTGGACACAGGAAACGTCAAATTGAAACAGGACTTGCCTCCGCTAAGTTTCTCATAATTGTGTTCATTCCCCAAACTTTGTGAGATCTGAAATGGGCCACAGATTCTATTCCATTTCTCATAATTAATCTCATTCCTTTTATTTTAAATTTTTAAGGGAAAACCTATTTGCGCATATATATATATATATATATATATATATATATATATATATATATATATATATATATATATATATATATATATATTGTTAATTTTTAATTTAGTGTCTGTGTGTTTTTATTACCTGATTAGATGTTTTAATTTTACTTTATTGACATTGTTAGCATCGTTAACTCATGTACAAAAAGGCTAATAGTGCTAACGGAGGAAAATTACATAAACCAACAATATTAACAAAGTAAAATTAATGATTTAATTAAAAAAACGCATGTAAATGTAGCTACAATATGGTTTTCTCAATGTTTAATATGGAAAACATTTTTTCTTAAAAAAAAAATGTGGAAACCATTATTTCGTTGCTTAATGGTCATACTCAACTCATACCACTATTTTACTAGTTGCCTGAATTTTTTTATTTACTCGAAAGTATAATAAAAGAAAACAATAACAAATAAGGCTAGTAGTAATGAAGGTTAACATGCGAACTAATAAAGTTTTGGCAAATAAAGTTAGTAGATAAGGCACTAGAATACTGAACTTTAGATTACATATTTTTACTTTTCAAATGGAGAAAGCCTTTAAATCTTAAGTTGATTAATATTTAATAACGCGTGATTTAGATTCAGATTCTAAACAAAATAGAGGGGATATTGAGTTGATTAATTATTACATTCCTAGGTCAAAACCGAGTAGGCGTCACCTTTGAGTTTGGTTTTATCGAATTTTTGAGAATTATGGCCTTATGGAAGTCAGCTACGGAAGGAGAAGGGCAAAGACAGGAATCACAGGATTGACCACTGCCTTGGCGTCATTTGAGAAACGACGCCGTAGCAATCTGACATGAAATGAACTTTGCGCGTGCGCATGTACTTGCATTTCATGGTTTAGCTTAACCACGAGAAAAGTTCGTTGTCTGCAATCACCAAAAATAATCGAGAGAGACAAATTTATATTTGATTTTGTTGGCCGCTGTAACGCTTGTGTTCCCTTACTCCTAATTACATCTTGCAACCACCGTATTATCCTTCTCCTGCAACTGATCGAAACTCTTCTCACGGCTCTATCTTCCAATTTATCTGCGTGTTGAGTTTGATATAGCACATTGCAGCCAATATTTCCTCGGCTAGGGTTTTTTGTACTGGATTTATCCTCTTTGCCTTTTATCATTGTTCGAACCAGCCCCTTGTTTTCTAATGGCGTCGAGTTTCGATCGATGGGAAAAAGATCCTTTCTTTACGGCGGCTGAAGAGGTTCAGGAATCTGCAGACAGGTACCCGTCATTATCGCTGCTACCCTTTCGGTCATTTGGGTCGGCTTTCTTAGGTTCTTTATCATACGTTAATGAGGGAAATATAGAAGAACTAGAGGTTTTATGATCTTCTGGGTCATTTCTTACGTAGATGAATTAATTAACCCCTCACAAATTCTAGTGGATTAATTGCTGTTTTTATTATTCTTACCTCGAAAATGGGAAGCCTGTGATTTTTATGTTCTAGCTATTGGTCTATTTCTTTTTTTTTTTTTGAAAGTTGATACCGCAGATTTTCCCCTCTTTAATTTGGCCAACAAAGACATCGCAGAATTCCAGTGTTCTATTTTGCTTATTTGTAATCCTTCGGACGTTCTTGTTATTAATTTTCTAGCATTTTCTTTTCAAGAATGGAATCTACTTACCGGACATGGACGCACGCCAAAAACGATGCTTCCAGTAGGTGGGATTCTGAGGAACTCCGCAGAGATCTGCAAACTTCTCTCGGCACTGCAAAATGGCAGGTAACCTTTCCTCCTGTAAACTTGATTTATTGCCCTTGTAAGCATGAAATGGCCTTCTATGCCTAGCAAACGTGCTGAATACTTGCTTGGCGTATTTACCATCATAATGATTATGGTCTCACGTTGGGTTGGCAATGCAGTTAGAGGAATTTGAACGGGCAGTTAGTACAAGTTATGGCAAAAGCTCAAGCGATGAAGCACGGAATAGGCACCAAGATTTTATAGCTGCCATTCAGGAAAAAGTTAGAAAAGTAGAGAAGTCTTTGCAGGAATCCACTGTCTCAGATGGCAAGGCACCTCTGCCTTGGGTGCGTCTGAATGAAGGAGAACGGAATGAGCTCGCCTTATTTCTTTCAGGAACTCCTACAAAAAGTAAAGGTAGAGACAATGAGTGTAAACAATTAAGTGATAAAGATTCAGGGAGTATTTCAAACAATCTACTTTCATCTGAATTGAATCCCTTGGAAACAAAGGAACAGAGTTCGCATGGGCATCGTAGGATAGCTAGTGCTAGTGCCGATTTTAGTTCATGGAAGATTGCAGTGTCCGATGATGTCCAACCATATAGTTCTTCCAATGGATCTTCTGGTCTTGTGCACAAGGTTCCCAGTTTTTCAGGATTTTTTAATTCCATGGAATCTGTTCCTGAGATCAAGTGGCCTAAGAATGCATTTAGAAAAATAAAAGCCTTGGATAATAATCAACGAGCTGACAGTGCATTGCTGCCATCATCAGAATTGAACAGGGTGCGCCATAAGTCTGTTTTTGTTCGTTTCTCTCTGTTATTCTAATGCTTTTGCTGAATCAGTATGCTATGGTTTTTATTATTCTAGCAGGGCATCAGTGTGTGCTATGAAAGAAGTAAGAGTTACCTTGATAGTGATGATAAATGCTACGACAAGCAATTATATGGGTGGTATGGGGCTATACAAAGACAACTTCAAAGGTCCCAGTACCTAATGCAATACAGTCGACCTGTTCTAATATTTTTCTGGATGGTTCTTTCCCTTAGCTTGATTGGTAAGCTCTAGATCTTGCTTTTGTTGCTGTGAGTGCGTCATGCTTACACATGTGAACGTGCATGCATCTTGCCTGTTGCAATTTTGTCTAGTTTTGGGAAGGCTGGGCTTGAATGAATTGTGACTTAATTATACACTTTTGCTTATGTATTGCTTATTTTCAATACTTTTTGTTGTCTTGCTGGTAATGATTTACATCTTTCTCCCTTCATCATAATGCTTTGGCTTGTTCTTCTGTTCCATTTCTTTGGAATGCTTGTTAAGAAAGGTTACTCTGTTCTTTCCTGACTTTGCGTATACTTTTTGTGACTTGGTGGCTGTTATATATTTCATATATATATACACATATATATTGATGAGCAAACTTTCAATTTGTCAAACTCTGTAATGAGATGGGCATTCTGTAAGAATCATGAGGAATGAGTACATGAAGTGTGGTACTTAGGTCCTACTTGGTAGCATGGAAAAGGAGGTTTCGAGGAGGAAAAGGAAAGGGAGAGCTTTGTTTGTTGTGTCAGTATGCAATAATTGTGGTTTCCTTAATTAGCCTGCTACCATTAAATTTGGCAAAGTGGTTTACTGCATATCTGCTAAAAAAAGGGGCTGCTTTCCCGGGAAGGATATTTTCGAGATGGAAGTAGTCCTCTTTCCCAGACTCCATCCTGCCCTCCAGTTAGTCACCGTCCTTAGACTCCCCTAACTCCATGGACTTACCCACCTCCAACATTCATGCCGACAACTTGAAGGGCTCCTATATTCTCGCTTCTTCTATTTGCTTAACTCTATGCTTAGAACCTCCCTTGTAGATTGTAGTTTCTCTGGCGGTGCAAATGGAAGGAGAAGAAATAGCCAAGAGGATATCAATCTATCAGTGCAGCGACCCAGGGTCCTGATTCTGTATGCTTTCAGGGAGTTGAGGCTGAAACTCTAATCAAGAGAGGAGCCTCTGTTGACGACCTGGGTTGTGATGTTGAACTATGTCTTAAACCTTCAATATACTTGTTTTCCAACACTCCGAGCTTTAGAAAGAGGCGGTGCTGCTGCTTTTCCATCCTCTTTCGCTAAACTATTTTAGCTACAGAGACTGCATTGATTCTGTACTCTTTGCATAAAGTACGGCAAGGAACTTCAATGCTAAAGGAGTACTACTTGAAGGACAATTGCCCGTGAATTAAGTGCAGAGCCACTTAATGCTGAAGCCCTTTTTTCCTACCAAACCGGCTTTTAGTACTTTCTTTTGTCTTCTCTTAATGTTTTACTTTGAAATTTTTAATTATCAGTAATTATTATTTGATGTTTTCTGAACTGCTTTTTCTTATAATTCTGTCTGTGTACGCTTGGTAAATGTTTGAAATTATGACCACTAACACGGAAGAATGGCAGACATGATATGATTGTGTAATCTAAAAGCTTAATGCAACTGCCTACGGGATGTTTTCTGCCAAGTATCTTGCTTTCTTCTCTGTGACCAATAGGAACTTGTTTTTCTTAACACTTATTTGGTGGCTTATGCTTGCTGTTATCTCTGCAGTTTTAGTTGCATTCCGTGCGGTTTAGAGCGTAGATTTGGATACATTTTCAATCAGTTTGTAGTTGGCGGCAGCATGGAGGGTAACGAGTCTGTTGGTACTAGTCCCTATAATCTATGGTGAGAGAGAGGTTCTCTGATTCTCACGCGAGCAGGGTCAATATTCATCAAAATTCCTTTCAACTGCTTTGAGATTAGGGTGCAGAATTACCATCTTACTATGTCCTCCTGATTTTGTTGCTTTTCTTCGTTTTCTTTTCCCTCTTAATTTCTGGGGTGTCCACGAATTTAGTTTTATGTTGTGCTATCGTAAGATAGAGGTAACATATT
The DNA here is from genome assembly GCA_963242795.1 of Inga leiocalycina. Classification (NCBI taxonomy): domain Eukaryota; kingdom Viridiplantae; phylum Streptophyta; class Magnoliopsida; order Fabales; family Fabaceae; genus Inga; species Inga leiocalycina. The sequence goes on from OY725325.1 coordinate 10,131,708, forward strand.
AGCATACTACATGTAATTGTAACGCTTTGGAACGATTCCCACGAAGCTTTTAGCCATGTATGTACAAAGAATATATAAATTTATATATCCTTTCTAACCTTTTTAAGTGCCTTCTCTTAGCCTGTGAAGATGTGATTATCAATTCGCAAGACTGTATGGATTGCAAATGTTTGATTGTTACTAACAAGCATCGACCTAATTGTTTGCTTTCCCAAATTTATAGCTTTATAAAAGGAGAGATTTGATCAGAAAATAATATTAGAGAAAACAACATAGGTGTTACAACGAAGTTGATGACTAGGAACCACGAGATTTTAGAGTTGAACCCTTATTTAACGCACTTGACCATGAAGTGCGAACTCGGGAGAATGAGATAACTCAGTAACCAATCTGGTCAGATCTAGTGACGTATCTGTAACCAAAATAGAGAGAAGCAGCCATGAAAGGAACGAAGAAGTCAAAGAGGGACTTGAATGTGGAAGAAGAGTCGTCTTTGATGACAAAGGCACTCATCTCTTTCTTGGATTCGTTGGAGGCATCGTCTTTGCCACCAAGCTCTTGAACTGAGTGACCTTGGAGTACCCCCACTCGGAACTTGGAGAGCATATTTTTAGCTCCATCGCTGTGCCCAATAGTATCGAACTCCTTGCTCGCATCCTTACCTGCCACTTCTAGCAGAACCTCTTCCCCTCCTGGGTGTTCCTCTAAGAACTTGGTCACATTCAGCACCTGCCATAATCAAATCCAAATCAAACCATATCAACACTGCATGTAACAGAAACAAGGACACAGAGAGAGAGAGAGAAGGGATGATTATTACCCTGCCATACACCACCAGCCAACAATCTTTGGTGGATTTGTGTTGGGCAACCTGTGAGAGAGTGAAAACTTTGTCTTGACCCATGGCTATGATCTATGAACTATGGTGGTGAGAGTGTGAGAGAGGTCAAGATGAGGTGAGGCAAATGCAGTTATTGGGAAAACAAGAAGCCAGTTGCCCAGATTTGTAAGGGAAGAAATGAGTGAGGATTGGTGGACGATGAGTCTCGCAGGCAACTCCAGCTACCCGCTATGATTACCTGCGTTGCGTTAGGTTTATCACCGGTGAGTCTACGTTCTTGAACAAAGCAACAGCAACATGGCGTTGAACGACAGAAGAGAGCCACCCGTGTTGGTGAGTTTTATTTTAATTTAAATATTAAAATGACACTAAAATACTATTTTAATTACAAAAACTCTATCTACAAAATGTGAACCAAGTTAAATAAGGAATCCAGTAGGACTCTAATATTTTGAAATTTGGATATTGACATTTCGAATATAAAAAATGATAACTTAAGAACATTTTGCGGCTTTTGTAATTCAAATAGTAAAAATAAAGCATGGTGCCAAGTTATGGATTGAAGGTGAACTTTTTCTTTTCCGGAGGAAGGTGAACTTTTATTGCTAAGTAAGTTTTACCAATTCAAAGAGAATTTATCATGGTCTATAAAAATCGTATTTATTTTCCAATCTTTTATCAAACAATTAAGACATAAAGATGACCGAATTTTTGTTTCGCTTTACAATGATAAATATTGTATTTTTTCGATGGCAAACAAAAAAAAAGGGTTCTATATTTGTTTGGTCGGAAGGTCACGGGCTTCTTGTGCCATTCATTTTCAAAACTATTATTAATTTTAATATTAGTATACAGGAATCATATGCTTTTGAATCTACTCCCCCTGATTAAAAAAAAAAAAAACCCCATACTCTGTACAAGCATATTTTCTTTTCCGGGCAAAGAAAATAGTCTATATATATAATTAATAAATTATATGGAGCCAATGTGATGCACTTAAAATATTCAGCTCCTATTAGATCGCGTGTTTTAATATATTGTGTCATACTAGTTGAATTTCTTAACTCCAAAATTAACAAATCTCACTAAATAATTCTATCGCAGAAGATCCCTTCCCGCCATTGTAAGGATGATTTTCTATCTAACTATTAAAAGATATCATATTCTTTTTATTAAAGTATACTTTTAGTCCTTTAAATTTATATGAGGTATACTTTTGGTCTCTTAACTTTAAAAATTATACATTTGGTCCTATAATTCTAATATCATTAATGTTGTTAACGGAAAACGCTGACGTAATAAACTCAAATAATAACTTTGTAAACTTAAGTGATAATTGTGTAATTAAATATTATTAATCTTAAATTTAAAATATCTAAAAACTTAATGAAGCAGTCAATATCAAAACCTCGATTATATTAAAATTTTTATTTTAATAATCTAAATATATTAGTTTAATAATTTAAATATCAAAACCTTAATTTTATTTGTAGGGATTTGTCGATTTATTCTAGTTTAATAATTTTAATATACTATATTAAAAAAATTAAAAATATATGACCAAAAATATACTTTATAATATTAAAGGACAAAAAATATACTTCATATAAAATTTATAGGACTAAAAGTTTATTTTAGCCTATTCTTTTTTTATGTATTAGGATAGATCATTGTGTTCAGGCATATAAACGTTGTATGGAATTATTTTGTATTAACCGAGCACTTAAAATAATTCCCCATAATAAATGACTTTTTTAATGGACAGGGAAAGAATATCATTCGACAAATAAAGTTACAGCCGAGAGCACATAGAAAAACACTAAGGCGTAGTGAAAAAAAAAAACGAGCCATAATTAAGTAAATATAAAAATAGTGATATTCACATACTATCTGCAACTTTTTGGGAGTAACCTAATATAATAAACTCGCATGAAATTAATAAGAAAAAATGTCACTCAGTATTCTTGTATTTTAAAATTATTTCTGCCCCTATGCCAATTTCTTTCACTATCCATTGTCATACCCAATTTTCATAAATCTTGAATCTTTCGTCAATAAAGGACATGTTTTGGACCTTTGGGTCTTCTTCACGATTTTTTTTTCTTTTGCCAGCCATAATGCTTCGATTCGAGATGATTGCAACATGCCTAATCGTAATTATCTACTGCGTCCACAACTCCCTCAAGGACTACAAAAAATAGGAGACTATGCCAACTTGACATCAAACGCACTGTGTGTTGATGCAGCATTGAAAAGGACCACAGAGGAAGTACATCCCATTCATAATGTATCCATAGATTGAATCACGTTACATCATTTAAAACTGAGGTGCTCCAAGTAGACCTGTTTGGCAAACTTCCAAACCGTGGTTTCAAACCACGGTTTGCGCAACTCGAGACAAAACTCCTCTCATACACTTACCTCGTAAGTCGTAAAAACCAGGGTTCAGGGACCCGGACCGGACCGGCCGGTCCGGCCCGGAACCCGCCGGACCGGTCACTAGACCGGTCCAGTTCCCGGTCCGGTCCGGGTCCCAAATTAAAAAAAAAAAAAAAATTTTTTTAACTTTTTCCTTTAGAAAATCATACTATAAGTCTAAAATTTTCAAATACTCACCGGTTTGGTCCCGGTTTAGCTCCGGTTTGGCCCCGGTTTGACCCACTGACCCTTAACCCAGTACCCCGACCGGTTCAATACCCGGTCCGGGTTTTAATACCTTGGTAAAAACTATTAAAAAAAGCTAATCCAAACACACACACTCTAACAACTATCAAGATCGTGGAGCTGTTTAGCTGTAGGTAGGGAGGCAGCTACAAATGCTTTCTCATAACTTACTAGCATTCTGATGGCGAAAAGACTTACTAGGTAGGATTCATATGTACTTTCATGAAGACCTCACTTGAGAATTGCCTTTTGAGAGCTCGTTGCTGATGCTTTTTTCCTTACTGTCGAATTCCACCCCTTGAAATGTGATCCTTGATGACCGATACTGACTACCGAAAGCAGTGCCGAATCCCCAACCAAGTCCTACTCCAATCCCACAGCCCCCGCCTTCAGAATAAAAACAAATCCACGTCAAGCCCAGGCAGACATGTCGAATTCAATACACGTTGAATAAGCTCCACACTATCCACATGTATGAAAGGCAAAGAAAGGCAGAACTAGATTTAAAGCTTGGAGGAAACAATGGTATTTGAAACAAAAGTGATGCTTTGCAAGTTATACTTTTCTGAACCTTCTGATATCTTAGGTTTAAACTGTAGTAAGAAAAGGATTTTCATGGAAAAAAAAGACAACCAACGTTATATATAGTATGACATCAATGTATATTTAATTAGAATCAAGTTTACAGATTAATTACTATTTACTAGGTAAAATTAGCATTTTTCTTTAATCTTAGCTTCCTCTGTACACTACAGGCCCGCATTGTGATAAATTCTAGTTCTCAATAAAATTGGAAAATAAAGTCTCAAGAAATAAAAGTGAAGCATGATATCATGAGCATTATACCTGCACCAAGACCCAAGAAATTTAATGGCATACCTGGAGGAGTAAAACAGATCACATTAGAAAGGCTATTTTTTTTTTTCCTTTGAGAAGCAAAGCGGACAGGGGAGAAAACCATGTGGACACTGAGCAGCTGCTATTTTAAAAATCAAAATTACTATAGATAACAGACTCTTTAAGCCATAATTTAGGAGAGAATGCAATAGCAAGGTGCCATCATTTTCATTGGTTCAATTAACACTATAAAGAAAGTGGATGTTCCTTTTGCCAAGCTTGGCGTCACAACCATTTAAAATTATGGAGACGGCCAAGCAATCAATTTGGAGACTAGAGGTGAAAGAGCAGCAAATATGCTCATCAATCTATTTCATGTCTGCTACCCTTGATAGCCTTGAGAAAGACATTGATGTTTCTTCTAGGTTCTAACAGATTCATTATTATCTGAATCTTCTGACGATAATCAACTTTTAAAGTCTAGCAGTAGTGCGCATATATGATAATTTTTAAACATTTAGTTCAGAAATTTTAAAATCCAAATAAAAGTTTCCTGTCATCCAGTCATGTCAAGTTGTTAACAAATTTCAACTCAACAACCGAGCTTCTAGCCAGAAGCCAGATAAAGACAATGCAATATAAAGAAGAACGAAAGGCTTCTATAATCAAATCAAGACTTCTAGCTCCCCCAAGTCCAAGCAAATTTAAATTCCAGATGTCACTTCCTAAACGTTAATATAAAATGCGTGAGAAAGTAACTTCCAAAAGTACCAATTGAGCATAATAGAATGTAGCTTAAATTTTATAAGCTAGACAGCTAGCAGCCAGAATGTTCAATAGATGTGGAATGGTCACCGATGAAACGAAATGAAAGAGGTGGGAGGTGGGGGATAAAACATAAAGCTTAGCAAAATATGAGGGAGCGAGAAGAGACCATTAGGATTTAGGAAAATGCTTTATTTTCATTCTTATGCAACCTCATCAAGGGAATTTGCATTGAAGTGACTACTTTTGAATGATCTGCATCGCCTAAAGAACTTGACATGAGGAAAGATTAAACAGTGCGCACGATGTTCCCTCGACAGGTCAATCAATGGCTCACATCTCTGAATCATAAAGCTCAGTATTTATCAGAGCATATGAGATTGCAACAGGGTAGGATGAAGTTTAGGCATTGCTATTGCACATGGATGGATGGATAGAAAAGCGTCTGACCTATTCCCAGCTCGCAAAACCTCGAAAAGAAAATGAACTAGAAATTGAGGATAGGAGGAAAAGACAAACCTCCAAAACCCCATCCCACACCAAAACCGCAACCCATTCCGAAACCTGAAAACACAAATTCACAATCAGATAGAAACTGAAAACTCTGAATTTACTGAAATCTTGATACCCAGAACGCCACAAAGGAAAATCCCAGGAAATTAAGGCGTACCAAATCCAACACCAGTACCGGTGAAGTTTGTAAGAACCATTTCTTTCCGGCAAAACGGCTCAAGCAAAAGCACGAGGCGGATGAATTAAATTCCCAGAGTCGACTGAGGAAGTCCAAATAGTGCGCATCATCACCATTTCATGGTATGGAAAAGCCCATTCTTTTTCTGCCCACATCAAGTGGCCTTCGCTATTGGGTTTGGATCCAAAGCTTTAACTCCTATGCTCCTATTTTAATTTTTGGTGGGCCGAGCTATCATTTGCACTTTGCAAGACTAAAATAATATTGAAAAATTTTGTTTAGTTAGTTTTTGGTTTTTGTTTCTTTTAGAAAATTAATAATAATATAAAATATAGAATCCATAAGTCTGTTTTTGGTAGATAATCCATGTTCCATAGGTCTTTGTTCGTGATTCTTTTAACAAACTCAATAGTATGGACGAGACTTTCAAAATTATTTGTTTTTTTTAAATATACTTTAAATTACACAAAAAATACATAAAGATAAATTTAATCCCCACATTTCAATAAGAAAGGGATGGGATAAGAAAGGAATTTCTATGCATATGTTGCCACATAACAATAACTAGGGAAGACTCGATTTTTTTTTCTTCAAGCGTATGCAAGATTTCATTTATCATTATTGAACGGTTTATTATTAAAAGGGAGCCATATACTGATATGAATTGAGAGACATTTGTCTCTAAACGAGAATAACTCTCTTGAATGCGCACTTAAATCTTTGATATCTGGCGCCAACTCCCGGTGATCCTAAGAGGGAATATTCATAGCAGTTGATTAGTTAAACCTTACAGATAAACTCTGGGGAACGTAAGCATGATGTGCCATGCACGAGGGATTATATATTAAAGAAGCGACTTAATTAATTTCATTAATGTTAGTGTGCGTTTGGAATGCCTTATTTTTATCCAAAACGTGCTTATAATTCGTGATTCACGGTATACGAAGTAAGTATGTGAGAGGAGTTTTTTCTCGGCTTACGTAATAAGTGTATTTTTCCTGTACAAAATACGCTTAAACAAACAAGCCCTTAAGCGAAACTCAATACACACATGGAGATGCATCAGGGCTCAGGCCAACATGAGGGTACGAATTTAAAACAAAAACACTAAATAAATTTGGGCACAATCTTGTAAGCTTTGGTCTTGTCAATCCAGTGTTGAAAGGACTTGGTGGTGTTCCTGAATCCCAAGAAGCCATGCTCCTTGGCTTTATTCATGTTGTCAATTAAGGGCTCCTCAGCCAACACAGTGCCCACAAACCACCAGTGACCAATCTCTTCAAGTTTCAATGGCTGAAGCTCATACTTTTCAACAATCTCGTCCCAGACACGACCTTTACCCTTCATAATCTCCCTCCATTTCAAGTTCCAACCCTCCTCGAACCCATAATTCTCAATCCCAAACTGTTCAGCCAACACCTTCCACATATGCTTCCACTTGAACAAATCCCCGTTGGTACAATTAAACGCTTCGTTTTTGGCATTGGGGTCCACTGCCGCCCATATCTGCTGCTCCGCTATCAACTCCGCGTCGGAAACTGCCGAATAAGACTCCCACGCCGCTCTGCTGCCGGGAAATACCAACGGAACACCCTCGTGCTTGCAAATAGCGGCGTACACACAAAGGGTGCCCACCATGTTCATTAAGCTGAATGGGGAAAACCCAAAAATTACGCGTGGACGATGAATGGACCAGCTTAGTCCCTCTTTCTTCGCCGCCTCTTGGAACAGAATGTCCTCTTGCGTGTAGTAGAAATTGGGACTGTCTAGTCGGGGCATATCCTCCGTGTGAGGCGGTTCGTGGGCTAGGATCTTTCCGAATAACTCGAACGGGCCTCTGTAGTGTTTGGCTCCGGTCTGGAGGCATACGTGGCGGAGCTTCGGCGCGTTAGGGATGACAGCTTGTAGGACGTTTCTGAGCATAGACCCGTTGACTTCACAGTTCTCGGTCTCGGAGGGCCGGTTGGCCCATGCCACGTAGAAGATGTGGGTGACATCTGTCAGTTTGGAGAGCTTGGCTTGGGTTTCGGTTGAGTCCAAAATATCGCACTGGATGTATTCAATGGGATGATCGGCGTTCCAGTTGGGTTGGGGCCGTCGTGCGACGCCGTAGACCTTCCATGGACCTCCCGGTGTGTCTCGCAGAGGTAGGATCTCGGCTAAGCTGTTGCCCAGGATGCCGGTAACGCCGATCACTACACCCACGCTCTGGAAGCTTCGGGCTTCATCTTCGTCGAGTTTCTTCTGCAAATTGAGGTATCAAAAGGCAAAAGGGTTAATTAGAATGAGAGGTGGCGTTAGAGGAGAGTGAGAAATAGGAAGAATGAGGAAGTTAGGGAGTGACCTTGACGACGCCAACAGCTCCAGCCCACCACCAACTCATTGCCTTGTTCGATGGAGAAGAAAGGAATGAAAGGAACACAAATAAGGAAAGAAAGGTTTAGTGCGTATGTAGTTGGAAGTTGTCGAACAGGTGACACCAATTAGTCAACTTTGGAAATGGCTGGAGACAAAACGTTGTGAGTTGCAGATAGGGCCATGCATGACGCATTGGTGAGGAAGGGAAGCACGTGTTTTCCAAATCTCCCTCTTCTGAAACTGATTTCTGCGCTGGTTCAATTCTGATCCCAAATCGGACCATTCCCTTTCTTAATTTCTTCCTCTGCCTTTACTTTTATCCTTTCCATTGTGAACCGAAGTTATGAGAAGGGAAAGGTAAATAGCCTAGGATGTGGCTAGCTGGCTATGCAGGTCAATTCAAAATCCAATGGCGTACTCTTCTGATTATGACCGTCCAATGAAGCCCCTCGTGTTTTGCTGATGGCATGAAACTCGCTGCATGCTGGCTTCTTTTGATGGACTCACCACACTCTTGTATGGTTGTGATTAGTCCTCCAATCTTTCAATGTGATCTGACGCATTTAATAAACAAAAATTCTCAAAAACATTTTGATGGTACTCCTCTTATTATAATTATAAGATAAAATTAATTTTTTTATAAAAATTAAAGAGATAATTAAATTATTTTAAATTATTTTTATTTTTATTTTTTTTCAAACTAATTAGTTTAATTAATAAATTAATATATAATTTAGAGATATATAATATATAATATGATTAATTAACTTATTTAACTTCCTTAATATCTCTAAAAAAATCAATTTTATTTTATAATTATTACCGGAGACAGTAATTCTCAATGATCATAATCAACACCCAGAAGCTTTGGATTTTGCATCCCACTCCTAGAACATTGTGGCACATTTTTCAGACCTCATGTGTAGGATCCACGTCTAATTTGCATCAATAGGAATTAATAACTAATTAACAATTCGTCATCAGAACTAACATCATGATACATTATTAACTATTCAGTTTTAATTAATCATGTATTAAGTTAACAATGTGGTATGATTCCGCTATAACGATGGATATTTTCTTTCATGCTCAATTTATATTTGAAACATTGTATATGAGATATAACTATATCTCAGTGTGAATCACAAAGAAAAATTCACATGGGCCTAGAAAGCCCAACAAAACTCCTGTAAAGGGCTCTGGATTTTGGGCTATGAAGCCACATCATTATGTGGAAGCCCATGAAATAGAACCTCACAACATCAAGTCAATGGATATTGGGTCTAATGAAATGAGTTAGTTTCTCACAATATGATGAATTAATATTTAAATATTTAATGGGAGAGATGCTCCCGTTTGTTTAATATTCGACAGTGTCTCACCTCTGATAAGAGGATGTCTGCAAAAACAAAAATCTAACAATGGCACCAAAATATATTGAATATACGGGGTCGAGATGGGGGACTCATGCTCGATGCAAAGATTGTGGGTTTTGCAAATATTGTACAGATTTTCTCCGTGGAAAATAATACAACTGCCCCTCAATCAGCTCGAATAAAAAGGCTGACTCCCAAATCAGTGTGTGAGCTAGAGCTCTCTGCTCAAATAATCAAATTCAACATTGCAGCCCATTATTATAATTTATTTAATCGTTGGAAAAAATAATAATAATTTATTTAATCAAATGATCGTATTTATTTTAATAGAGAGCAAGAATGGTGACATAATATCAAATGATTATAGCTTGGTAATTAATTAAGCTTGTCAATTAGTATAATGCTAGCTAATCCACACAATATTATTATAATGAAATGATTCCAACAACTTTTTCAAGAATAACCAAAAAAAATATGAAAAGAGTGGCTAATAAGACGATGGATGATGGCGATGTAATGATGAAAACAGGGAAGCAAGGAACCATGGGCGCATCTCGTGGCAAGCCTCTGCCCTTGTTTCTCTAAGAATACAGATTCTAGAGTGTTCCCACGCGTAACTAATTAAAGCAACTTACTCGGGCAGGTCTCATCCTTGCCCAGTAAGGTCACTCCCATGACAGCTGTTCTTTCACCTTCCTCACTCCTTACTCTACAATCCTTTTCTTTTTTGCATATGCACCCAACCTCTTTTCTTGAGGGCTTCTCAGGCCCAAATTAAGCAGAATTCGAGTACTACAGAGGCCGAAGACTCATAAAGTGGGCAACCCTATTAAGCTGGTAGTTCCATTCACAGCTCAGAATTCGAACTCTGAAGGTTATATTTTAAGAGGCTTCATTCCGTTAGACCAACTTTCTTTTTTGAACACCCTCTCGTCCTTATCTATTTGTTTACCTCTCTCCGCGTTATCTACCTTTTCATAAATTACTCAAAACAAAACCTTTCTTGCTCATGAAAATGGCCTAAATTATCATTGCCATCATTGCACATTAAGATTTTACTAGAAAAACATTGAAAGGGAGGCTGAATTCTTTTTTTTTTTTTCCAAACAAAAAATAAGATTTTATCTTGGCGGGGTTGAGGTTGAGTACACAGTTTGCTCAGGCATTCCTATAGCTGTAAACAGGGTTATATTAAATGCCCTGTTTAAACAAAATGCCATAACTTGTCTTGTCTTTTTTGATAATTATTATTCGAGAAACACATAAGTCTACGTCATAGAATCAAACGTACACATGCATATGGTTCTCCTACTTTATCTTGCATATCCCGGGCGGTGCCACAAGAACCATGTTCATGGCTCTCAAATCAGTAAACTTCGGTGTGTTTTTGTTTCTGTGCAATATAATGGATTAGCTTTGCCGTAAAGAAGAGGGTCAGTCCAGATTTGGTGGAAGTCGCCACGTACGCAAGGTTGTTGTTGGGGCCATTCTAGTGTGTTTGTGTGTATGATGAGTTAGCTAGGAGATTTTGAGGAGTTGGCGCTACAAGACATCAACCACAGAAAAACCACAGCCAGATGCCGCGTACGTACGTTTCGATATGGGTTTTCTTTTTCTCTAAAAGCAAATAAGAGGCCATACAAAAAAAAACCAACTTGGCAGGCAATATGCCAATAAGAACTGCATGTGATACGCATCGTGCCTTCCCTAGCTAGCTGTCACCCGCTTGCAACTTTGTGAAGTCACTAAATAAACTCTCCAAAATGTAACAGTAAGTAAAATCTTCCTAAGTTCCCACCTATACCCCCCACACCCCCCTTGGTTACGTACTATAAATACCTGTCTTCTTTCATTCACAGTCACACAACAACTCTAAACATATCCTTCGGTTTCTGATCGATCACTCAGTTTTTCTCTCACATAATTAGAGTAATTGACAAGATGAAGCTGATCTTTGCAACTCTCCTGTTGGTCTGCCTTGTTCTGAGTTCCTCTTTCATTGAGGTCACAATGGCTGGTTCACGTAAGCCCAACGCCTTCACTCGCTCGTTATAATAATTTCTTTTTGCTTTGCGCATATATAGAGACCGATGTGTACTGATTTTTAATTTCGTTGTGTTGTGGAATATATAGCTTTCTGCAATTCCAAGTGCGGGCTGAGATGTTCGAAAGCGGGAAGGAAGGATAGGTGTTTGAGGTTCTGCGGGATATGCTGCGAAAAGTGCAACTGTGTGCCTTCTGGGACTTATGGCAACAAGTATGAGTGTCCTTGCTACAGAGATCTCAAGAACTCCAAGGGCAAGCCCAAATGCCCTTAATTGATCCACCCCTTAACATGTTCTTATGCGTTATTTAGTACAATCTGATATTCTATATATATATATATATATATATATATATATACACATACTTCGTATATGTATGTTTGGTTGTAACCAGGATTCTGGGTGTGTTAAATTAGGACGGTGTGTCTGAATAATGCTACTTGGATATTTTACTCTTCAAATATATTTATGTAAACTACATCTGTTCGTAATGAATAAATAACAGGCGCTTTTCTATTCTGTGGGGCAAAGCCGGCGTTTGTTTTGGATGGAGTCGTGGGGAGTGGAATGGGATGGGTTATTGACTCCTACGGGTGCACATTCTCTCCTACGGGTGCACATTCTATGCTCATCACTTTAATGAGAAAAAAATGTGCTCATCATTTATTTACACCGTTAGATGGATTTTGTACAGTTCAAATTTAATTTATATATTTTATAAAAATTTTAATTTTAATATATGTAAAATTTAAAATAAATATAATCTTATAACTATCACTTCTCATACACATGAATTTATTATTTAAAAAATCATAAATAAAAAATTTTACATTTGGACCATTCAGACTAAATTTAAATGGTTGATATCTCATCACAATAATAAGAAATTAGATACTAATTGTTATGATGAGAACTGAATATGGACCCACTCCACCCATAAGTTACTACTAGTTGTAGTCTAATTAGGGCCTATTTGGTACGCGTAAGATTTGAAGAGGGAAAGGAACTTTGAGAAAGGAAAGAAATATTGTAAAGAGTGATGGAAAATGAGTTGAGGAAATATGGGTTGTTTGGTAGAAAGAAAATTACGGGTGGAACTTGAGGGAAAAAAGAGAGAAATGTTTATTTTACCCTCAACATAAGTTAATAATTATATATTAATTAAATTTATATTTCAATTCATAAATTAAATAATTAGTAGTACAATAATTTAAAAATTAAATAAAATGAATAAATTATAAATTATAATTTAAATAAATAAAAAAAATTATTTATTTATTAATGAAATTCAAATTTGTATGACGGAAATTTTGAAAAGTTTGAATTTATTGATGAAGTTCAAATTTGCGAGACGAGAATTTTGAAAAGTTCGAATTTATTGATGAAGTTTGAACTTGCAAGGCGGGAATTTTGAAAATTTTGAATTTGATAAGCAAATTCTGTTCAAAAGTTTGAATTTCTCGCCTTTTAATTTAAATATTTCAGGGGCATTTTTGTTTCTCAGATCTTCATCCACTAAAAGAACTTAGGATCCCACCAATTTTGGTGGGATCTCATCTTCCCATAAATAAGGGAACATTGGTGGGCCCGGGGTGTTGAGTTCCCAAGAAAATTGAGCCAAAATTGCGTACCAAACGAGAAAACTTATACATATTTCCTTCCCTTCCCACATCTTCCACGTACCAAACAGGCCCTTATAGTAAACTGCTTTCCAACCAACAAAGAAGGCTTTGGAAAATGGTTAGATAATTCCAATTAAAATAAAATCTTTTGGATAAATCAATACAATTTAAGAGGACTTTATGGGAGGATATCAATTCAAATTCTGTATTTTTGAATTGAGAGAGATAAGAAATTCTCACTATTTCTTATATTCATGGGCCCAATTTAATTTAGTGGGATTTTTTATTCACATTTTTTTTCCATCAAGAGTGTTTTATAAAACTCTTGAACCCTCGAATTTGGAGTATCCTACTTTCATGCAATTTATAGGATTCAACAAGTAATCAACATTTCACGATCAAAGGTGTAGTATTCTTGTAGCAGCGTTCCTTATATATCGTATCAACAATCGAAAGAAAGATGGTCAAAAGAAAAAATCTTTATTTGACAAAGCTTCCTCCTAGCTATATCTATGAATTCCATTGGACCTAGAAATGATAAATTGGAAGAATTTTTTGAGTCTTCTAATATCAATAGGTTGATTGATCCGCTCCTATATCTTCCAAAAAGAAAAAAGATCTTTGAAAGCTCTTTTTCTAGATTTGAAAGAGAGTATTTGGGTTCTCCTAATAACTAAAAAGTGTATCATGCTTGAATCTATATTTGGATTAGCTTTTGAGAATAACTTTTATGATTTACGAAGCAAGTGTGTGAAAGGAGTTTTGTTTTTGATTACGTAAATCTAAGTTTGAAACCTAGATTTAAAAAGTTCCCAAATACTCACTAGTGGAGGAACTGGATCAAAAAACAGAGAAATCCTAGTTATAAGATATCTAACGAAACCGTGGCATTTTGTTTATGCTACTAGTACTGTTTTCTCTGCTTGCCATCCAGAAACGTAACCAATGTAAAATGGTCCAATAACCTTCCCTTTTCATGCCAATCTTCTTTCTTACTACTTTGGAACCTTCCAGTCAACTTTTGGCGTTTCTGGTTTTTTCATTAAATAATTCTAGAACAATATTATTATATGCGTAGCATGGACTCTATATAATGCCGAACTGTTTGACGTCCTTTATTTAATCAAAGAAAAAGGTTAAGTTTTTTTTATTTGTCTACTTGAGGAAACTTGAAAGAAGTTTAATGTCTATGATGACCCACCACAAGCTGTCACGCACAACAGTCTTTTAGATTCTCTTAATAATTTTTTTTTTGCCAGCAAAGAAATTAATTATATCGAAATTAACAGAAATTACAATGTCTAGGAAGTGGGGGGGAAAAAAACAACCAGCAACATGAAAGTACAAAATAAACTTCAAACAACAAAATTAGAACTAGAAACACAATTCAATAAAAGGTCTTCAATGTGGAGATAACATAAAGCATGACCAGAAGAAACATCCTAAACGCTAGACGCCCAAAGGGCTTGTAGCTGAGGAGGTCAAGGAATCCAATCCAAAGAGCACGACCATCAAATGAAGCTTTGACAATCCATCCTACTACCAATCTGCTCCGATGGGAATCCATAAACAAGAATGGTTCCTAATGAATTTCCTTGAAACAATAGAGTACTCAATGAGGGCAACAGTCATATTAATAACAAATAAAACACAATTAGTCTGACAATAGAGAATAGAATCACAACTCCAACCCAATAGTGAATAGTGTTGCTATACTCACTGAACAGGCACATGCTTAACCCCCAAAATGAACAGTATTGACACTCCCATTGAACAAGCACATGTTTAGCCAACTAAAAACAGTGTGTACAGGCTCACTGAACAGATTGAACTTGATGATTCTTAAAAGCCAATTATCAACCATACATTACAATTCAAGCCAACAAAATACCTTTTCTCCCTCCTATAGTCAAATCCCTTAAAACAATTAGAATTATTTTTAAAAAAGGACATTGTGGCCCAATTGTTAGCACGATCATCATCCACTCCTACTCTTCTCTACCCAACAGCCTTCCTCACTAATTTGTTCTTCCCTGAGAATAAATACAAAGAGCCTCCTAATATTGCCTGATTAAAATATTCTCAACTGGTATAAAACCTTCTAGGCAATTATCAGTACTCAACATATTAGATCCATCAACAAATTGAGTCACATTATTATGCTCAAAACACAATCGCAAAACATTAGATGAAAAGCTTTGAGCTTTGAACAATCCATTAACCTCAGTGCGCATGGCTTGTAGAAGAAAAGAAGAATTAGCAGAAATCTCAGTAAAGCATGTAGCACATCGAAGGTGGTATTGGGGTTATGCTTCTTGAACATTTGACAATAAAAATAGTTCTGAAAACTAATAATAATGATTTTAAACAATTTCGGTGTATAAACCTTTAGTTTCCTTGCATCAACTAAAAACCCCATATTCCACCCATCGACTTACCTGGTGACGTTGTCCATTCCTCTAAGATTTCATCATAGTACCCACACTTCAAACCATACAACACCACTGAGCCCTAGAGGTACCCATCGGAGATCATAATCAAATGTCGTCACACAAAATCGATGATTACAAGCCTTCAGACATCCATCCACCCTGACTCTCCAACCACTGCCATCTAAGAACCCATTTGGCACTGGAACCTTAAAAGGCCATTCCACAATAAAACACCCAACAGGCTTCGCCGGAAAGGGAGAAAAAACCCTAAAGGCAAGAGGCTTAAGCAAATCCACGGCTTTATGGCTTAAAGATGCAACGGAAGAAACCCTAAGAAAGAAAACAAAACCCTCAAGATCACCAATGGAAAAGGCACTCCTCTCACTCAGCAATTTCTCCGCCAGTGTCGTCCTTCCTATCTCGATTCTGAAGTACCCTCACCTCAACCCACAGATCATTGCCGAAAGCCCTGGAAGCACCAATTGGAGATCATTATCAAAGGTTACCATAACATTTCAAGGAGTACAAGCCTCCACATGTTGATCCCCGCTACCTTCCTGCTTGCCCCTTTGGAGAACATATGCACAATCAGAACCGACAGAGGCTACACCGCAGGGACACACTCAAAGACCTCTACCGGAATGGGATAAGAGATCGTCCGAGGAGAAAAAATTGGCATCTTGATAGCACCGAAAGGAACACTAGAAGAGGGAAGAAAACCCTAGCAGAGAGGGAAATCGAATTAGATTCTCTTAATAATATAAAAGCATAACTGATTAGGTCTTAAATAAAATTACTTTAAAATATTTATATTTATTGTTTTTTCTCCAAACTATTTTATCTAACTTATAAACTGATATATAATCTAATAATACATAACATATGATATAATTAAATAGCTTATTTAGCTTCTTTATTCTCTCCAAAAAAAGTCAACTTTATCTTATATTTAGGATAAGAGGGAGTACTTTTTTTACATTAGTTCTTTTGATATGATTAATTATTAATTTGTAAGAGATGCCTCGTTAATATGCCACATACTTCCTCCTATCTACAGCACACTTCTTAACAAAATGACATTCATTAGAATAGAGAGTTAAAATTAGTTAAAAATTTTATTTTTTTGAAAAAATCAATAATTGATAATATTTTTCCCAAACAGCGACCTTCTCTCAAAAAGTTGGTTGAGTTTATTCTTTTTTTTGCTCTTTTTTTTTTTTTTGGTTGAGTGTATTCTCTAAAACACTTGGGGATAAATTAAAATGGATCCTATACATTGGGCCAAGTAAAATGGTCATATTAAAAGGCGGAAAATAGTAAACAGGACCCATGTGAGTCATGGTCACCTGCCTCACCACCATTCATGCTAACGAAAGAACCATAAGTATGTTGAAATTAATTTCATTCTAACAAGCCAAATACCCTAGTTATGAAATTTTTTTCAAAAGACTATAAACAGCAAACAAATATACCAAAATACTATAGGGTGAAAGGAATTTACAAAATGCTACCGGTAAAATCGTTTATAAAGGTTATGAAGTTTAGAAACTATTCACTTGAAGAATGATTTCTTCAATATCAAACTCAACATCATAAAGGTAAACTAAATGAAAATTGTCCTTCAGGTAAACGATTTTTGAACTTCATCACTTAAAGAATGATTTCTTAACATTTCTCCCTCATAATAAATGACATCCTATCTTCAAATAAATGAGATGATATGTATCATTTACATAGTGATTTTTTTTTTTTGGCCAGAAGCAGTGAAGCACAATGATTGTTGAATGATTGTTATTTCCTATCCCTTCCGGTCCTTTTTATAAACAACTTTTATTCTTATTGCGCAAAACGAACTAACGGTTAAGATTAGTTAAAAATAATAAATATGTTAAATATGTCATGTTTCTTCCAAATATGCCCCTATTTATGAAAAGAGCATATGAGAAAGAATGAGTAACAAATATGAGAGAGTATGAGCATAAAATATGAGAGAAAATGTGTAATAAATGAGTAAATGAAAGAGAATTAGTGGTGAGTGGGGGATAACTAATATAAATATTTGAATTTAATAGGGGTAGAAAAGAAAAAATTAGTTTAAATTTTGAAACACAAAGCAAAAGTAGTTTATAAAAAGGACCGATGGAGTAAAAATTATGACTACATAATAATACAATAATGATTACAAAAGTCAAATAAAGTATTAAAAAAATTAATACTAAATAATAATTAAGTTTATATGAATGAAAAATGAAAATGAATCAACCTTATAAATAGTAACTTCCTGTACCACATTTAGTTCTCCTCCACATACGTTGTGGTCATTGTTGTTGTACATCAACTTCTTGAGGTTCGAGGGTTTCATTTATTGTGTAGTTGACCTATTTAAATCAAACCATGGTAACTCATTTAAAAAAATGGCTTGTTTAGGAGTAACAAATGCTTCATTTGACGGCTCAGCATGTTCAAAAATAGAAGTATTGTATTCAGCTAAAAATAATGCAAATTATCCAATAAAGATGTGAACAATTGAAACTGAGGAGGATTGGGTGAGTTGGAAGGGGAAAATAACAAGGGTGACATGTAATGAGGTTCATGTTGTGTAGGGTTAGAAGGGGTGAAATGGGTGTTAGATATTTTATTAAATTGATAATATTATATCCTTTTGTTTATTCAAAATTGTATCTAGATATATTTATTGATCATATGAAGGATATTCTAGTTTATTATTTTGGACATATCAAATATTCTAGATATTATCTAATTTTTTTTAAATATTATTAGTTTAATGTATTTTGGATAAAATATCCTCTAATTGTGGCCCACATGAGATTTGGTTTAGGATTATCTGGTAAGCTATTAAAACCCTTGATGGGAAGTTATAACTTATAAATAGTGTAGGCCAAGGTAATTAAACCCGGACCGGTCACTAAACCGGTCGGGGTACTGAGTCAAAGGTCAGTAGGTCAGACCGGTGTCAACCGGGGAGCAGACCGGTGAGGTGTAAAAAATTAAAAAATAATGTAATTTGAAATCACACCATCCAAATTATGAACACCATATATCCAAATCCAAAATGCTAACAAAATATTGAAAATATCAAAATAATCATAATCCCAAAATGTCCATCATAACCAAATACCAAAACAAGTTTATGATAACAAAATACAAGTTTGTGGTGTGGGCATACTACTGATAGGATCAGGAGGATTGGTAGAATTATCATTTGGAGTAGTTTCTTTCTCAGCTCCTTCATTATGTCCTTCTTGTTCCATTATTTCAAATTCAAATATCTAAACTTTCAAAATATCTAACATGAACATGATTCACATAGTACCTAACAGAAAATTTCAACTTTTAGAACATTGTTCATTACTTGATAAAATGAAGCGAATCAACCTAGGAACAGACTTATTTAGAAATCTCCTAAAGGCCAAAACACAATTAAAAGTAATAATGCACATGCTGGTGGCAGAAAAAACACTGTCTGACTTAAAAATACCAACCCATATCCGCATACAATCAAACATAGTTATGTTTGCCTCACAAAAAAAATAAAATAAAATCAGAGCATCACTGTATCAGCCGATAGCCATAGATAACCATTTTTGAAGCAACCAAAACAATGAAAAATTAATGTATGTATGAACTAGAATTAGAAATAGAGTATAAAGAACATAGAAATCAAACCACAAAGCTTAAAACCATCAACCATAGCGAACCATGTCATCGGAACGGCCAAACCCTTCTTCAAGGGCATTTCAATTGACTAAAGAAACAAATGAATGAGAAAGAAGAAACAATGGAGGACCGAAGTTGAAGCCTTTCTGACCCCAAATCTTAGACCTTGCAACGACGACGACACTGACAATGAGAAGACCACCAGCGATTGACGGCAGCTCAAGTGGCGGGGAAGATGAACGGCTAAGCTCATCTCGACGACGGCTTAAGTGGTAAGGAAGATGGTCTCTCACGCGGAGTCTCAACGGCCATCACAATCGACAGGGAGTTGGGAGCAAGACTGAGAAGTGAGAAGAAGAAAAAGGTGTGCTGACAATAGCGTAGGTCTCAGACTCTCGGGAAAAAAATGAAGAAAAGGCTTATATACCAATTGTCCAATTTTCAATTTTTTTTTTTAAAAAAAAGAACGAAACGACGTCATTTCGTCCTCTAGGCTTAAAGAAAAATTAACCCGGTTGACTCGGCAACCCGCCGGGTCACACTGGTTCGGTCTGAGTCAGTCGGGTCAATGTGGTCCCTGTTTATTATGCAACTCGGACCGATTTTTTTGCCAGTTTGGCTGTTCCCGGTCTGAACCGGCCGGTTCGGTCCGGGTTTAATCACCATGATAGGTTAAGTCTTAGAGTAGTAACGTGGAAAACTCACTTACTTTCTTCTTAGAAGTTCCCTGACAGATGACAGCTATTTCCATACCATCATTGTGTCTCATCTTCTCGTTAGAAGAATCCTGAGTTATTTCCTTCTAATCTCTTTTTTCACTTTTCAAATCTTAGGTTGTGAGATACTACATACTGAATTACTATGGCTGGAGGTATTTCATCAAGTCTTCCACTGCTGCTCTTTTTTATGAGATTTATACAATGTATTTGGAATATTTATTGTTAGATTATTCTAACATGTGGCATCAGAGCATGTTTTTCGATTCCCCTCTGCTTAGTTGTTTTTGTATACTATTTTATTTTATTTTTCTGTTGATGAGGATAACTACGAAGCATGGATTTAGGTTTCTAAAGGCTTACTAATGCATTGATTTTCGAATTAGGCTCTTTTGTTTGGGCTCTCAGGTTTTATTGTAATTTTGTTGTGTTTTGGGCTAGCGATTTTTTTTATTGATTTGCAAAAGTCTGGGCCTTGTGTTTTTGGGTTATTTATTTATGCTTTTTGCAAAAGTGATTGTTTAATTTCCTGAAAGTTTTACAAACGTTTTTTCTCACTGTTTATGTATTTGGCAACTTGTTTTATGTGAAATGTATTCTCTTGCATCACATTGAATTCTTTAAATTAAGAAAAGTTAATTTTAGCATTTTTCATACTCTGGAAAGTTTGCAACAACAAAAAAACTGTTTTATGAGTTATTTATTTATCTAAAAATCTGAAAAATCAATTTTAGACAATTATCTAACTCTTCAAATTTAATAAAAATGATTTAAATTGAAATATGCCAAAATTAATTCTTAAACAATTTTGGATACATAAAGCAGCGGGAGGATTTTTTAATTAATTATTTAGGGACTTTGTTGATCGAATTGATTAGTTAATCCCTCCATTAAGATGTGCACATGTTAGACATAATTTGGATGCACAAAACAGTGGAGGAATTTATCTAAGATGACTATTTAATCATATTTTGTTGATTAAATTAATCAATTAAATTCTCATTAAAGAATTGTGTATATTTGGAGTTTAAATGCACAAGGTTGATATTTGTGATTTACATGCATTTTGGGGAATAACCACAGCATCCTCTATTGCATGTGTATATAATCACTTATATGGTTTAAAAATATCAACTCTATTTAATGGATAATATTGATTTAATCAAAGTGAGAGGATTGTATTTAGTCACTTACGTTGATTAAATTAATTGGTTAAGTACTCCATAAAGTTGTGCATATACAAAATTTAAGTGTGCATGAGTGATATTTATGATTAACTTGTATGTTAGAGTGGTAGCTACAACGCCCTCTTACAACATACATAAATAATCTCATATGGACGTTATAATATCAATATTTAGAAGTTGATTAAATTAATTAGGATTCTCATTGACATTATGTATATATATGGAATTTAATTGTACATATTTGATATTAATAATTAACATACATATTTAGTTTAAGGAATAGCTACTACATCTTTATGCATATGTATGCTTATTTAATTGCATAAGGTTTTACCATATCAAATTATGATCATATGTACAATTAGTATATACAATGGTGTGGTGTCTTTGTGATGAGTATATAGAATCGAGGAGTAGCCACAGCATCCTCATTAGGTACATATACTTTATTTTGTTCTGATGAACAAAATACATCACACAAGGATTTAAAAACATTAATTGTAATTAAATGTATAGTTATAATTTGTCTTTGCTCACAGGTTGATAATTATAATCATACATTTAATTAGGGTGGAATAGAATGACATTATATTTTCTAAGTAGCCCACAAGTATTAGAAAATATAACTGCGTTCCAAATTCATCAATTTAAGATAAATTCATACTATGCTAATGTCTTTGCCCACAGATAGAGCTTAGTGATATGAATTTATAATTGTATGATTTACATTGGTAAACATATACTTGTTTTTAATGGTTTTTTCTTTGCCTTTTATAATTGTTTTGTAAACATGATTAATTTTCATTTTAACCTTGTAGCATGATTTTTATATTTAATTATTTAGTTTGATAGAATTTATTAAAGATAATCGTTGAGCCTATAAGAAAATAAATATTACTCCTTTCATTGGGATAAAATTGACATTAGGAAAGTTTTAGTACTTAATGATACTAGCATAAGAAGTGGGACAACATTATGAGATATAATTATCTCATTAAATTAATCTCAATTAAGAATTGATCATCATAGATATATAAGAATAGAACAAAGTCAATGGTTGCTTATAAGCTAAAAGGACAAATTTAGAATTTCTCATAATTGTTATTACATTGTTTCGTTGACTATAAAAATGATTCTCTATAATAGAGTAAGATTTCTTCCTTACACTTGCCATTGATTAAGTTCTAATTGTGAAATAATTTATCTTTCCTTATAGTCAACCTTTCACAACACCCAAAGGTTATTTGCTTTATAATTGAATAGTGTCATTTAACATATTTGGAGTGTATAAAGCAAAACTAGGTGGCTAATCTTAATAGATTAATATAGTGAAATTAATTGAAAGAAATGGGTGACATGATAAGCACATCATCAGTGGACTGAAACCTAGTCTATATGTAAAGTCTCTTTATACTTGAACTCACCTAATATAGGTAGTATTGTTGCAAGAAGAAATATAATGTTAATAGACATATTGAATGATATAGTTTCTTCTTAAAGGACACACTAAAGACCATTATGTATATTTTAAATGAGATTCCAACAAAATTTATGTTTAAATCCTTTTGAAATCTTAAAGGTTGGGAGCCTAGTTTAAAATATACTCCTATATAGAATTGTCTTATAAAAGAAAGAGTGTGGAAGGAAAATATCCTGAGACTGCATATTTTGGTGAAAATGCAAAGATGTCTTAGGAATTTAAGTGAGTTGTCCATTTTATTTTATATTTTTGTGTAGTATTTTGAAATGCAAGATTGATTAAGAATACTAAAATTAGTAGAAGTGATCAAACTCATTGAGAGTGATCACATATGAAGGATTGCCACGTCTAATTTTTGAAGAACATTGGTTTTACATAGGACTCACCTTATTGAGCTTCAATAGATTCATTTGAAACCAATGGTGATTAAAAGTTGGCAATTCATGGTTACTGCGTAATGTACTTCCGGAAATTTAACTAGAACATAAATATTAAAAGTGATCATAAATTTCAAATGCAGGTATTAATTCATAATAGACGTAAAGTAAGCAACAATATAAGTTTGTTTATAAAGTTGCTAGTATGCAACATTAAGTAATACAAATAAAGTTATTAGCAATAACTCCTCTACAAAAAGAGAATTGATTTAGTGAGATATTTTCTCCTATATTCATGTATAATTGCTTCCATACTTTCATAGTAGTTAAATGTCTATCTTGAATTAGGATGTCATTTGTATCTTTCCACTTTGGACATAAGGGGAGATATATGTGTGTGTGTGTGAATTAATAGAGATTGTTACATGAATCTATAGAGAATTTAGTCAAACAAAAAAAATTAGGAGTTTATTTTGTCATGAGCAAATCTCACAATAGTGATAATTAAGGTATCATTATGTGACTACATATAGGACCATGTTGAAAACATCATAAAGTTTATTATATAATTGGATTAGTGGGAGTTGAATCATCTATATGGTACAAAATAATGATTCATTTATAGCCTCTGCATTTTGGACTTAAGGTGTTATAAATGACTAAATCACCATTATTCAAAGTTGTGATATGACTGCATTAGGTATGGTGTTCTTTTAGAATGCATGAAGAGATTATTCTCAAAATATCTGAGAATATCATAAGTAACCTACGATCACAAGTATTTGAACATTCATGGATAATGGTGATTGTTGAGAGTAACATCTATTATGAGAATATGACTAGATTGTCCGTATTTCTCTAATATCATCTTATTCCTTCTAATTCAATTTTTAAGATGTAGGTTTGCTTAAATGTGCGCATAAATTGAAAATGCCATTGCAAAGGAATTTTAGGAGGATTGTTAAGCATATGTTTTCTTGAATAATGACGAAGAGCTACAAGTCATGCAATACATTAGCAAATGTACATTAAATTTCATGTTTTATATATTGTGGAATGATTAATATATTTAGTCTTATAAGATGTGTTAACTATAAAAGAGTTGATATTATGATACATTTTTACATTTGTTGAACAAGTTGCATTATGGAGGGGTATAAAATTGCTAAACAATCGTTGATTGCTTAGTTCTCCAAGTATTGCTCTACCTAGTCATTATTGGAGGCAGGTTACAAGATTGCCAATTAAGGAATTTTATCTAAGAGTTTTGGAATTATTAAATTAATCCAAACCAATTAAGATTGTTATATGACCATAGAGTAAAGAGGTCATAAACACAGAGCATAGATTCTTTAATAAAGAGTACACTTTTAGAGAAATCAAAAGGATCAAATGTCTCATCAGGGATGGAACACATTTAGTGATCTAGATGGGACATTATTAAGTGATGAAATTCAAATTGTAGTTTGTTGTCTCAATTATTGGTACCTAAATTATGAGACTTCAGTAAACATTTAAGTTGAAACTGAATAAACATTCTGGGTTTATTCATTAAGTTTTGACCTATTAAGTAAGGGTACTACTTGTGATGGATGGAAGGTAATACTCAATCAAAGAAAACTTACCATCATGATTCCTATAGTATTGCTTAAATGAACCTTACTCGCCAAATAGCATTAGGTTGTGGGTCAAGTGTGAGACTGTTAGATATTTTATTAAATTGATAATATGATATCCTTTTGTTTATTCAAAATTATATCTAGATATATTTATTGATTGATCATATGAAGGATATTCTAGTTTATTATTTTGATCATGTTAAATATTTTAGATATTATCTAATTGTTTTAAACATTATCGGTTTAATGTATTTTAGATACAATATCTCCTGATTGTGACCCGCATGAGATTTAGTTTAGGATTATCTAGTTAGCTGGTATGCTATTAAAAACCTTGATGAGAGGTTATAAATAGCGTAAGCTAAGTTTTAGAGTAGTGACGTGGAAAACTCACTTACTTGCTCCTTAGAAGTTCCTTGACGAGTAATGGCTATTTCCAGACTATTATTATGCCTTATCTTCTCGTTAGAAGAATCTTGAGTTATTTCCTTCTAACCTCTTTTTTCACTTTTCAGTTCTTAGATTGTGAGATACTACATGCTGAATTACTATGGCTGGAGGTATTTCATCAAGTGTTCTGTTACTACTTTTTCTTATAGGATTTATACAATATATTTGGAATCTTTATTGTTAGATTATTCTAACAATGGGATGATTATGAAGTTGACATGTAATAAGGCTGACTAAAATTTGGAGCTCTTATTCCCTAACATTTTAATTTTCAACAGGTGGTTGGGTAGACAAGTAACCACCACATTGCTTGCTAGGCTTGTCATGAGGAATTTGTGGCCGAGGCAACTCAATTGTTGGTGGAACAAGTTGAGGGTTCATGTTAAATCGATATTCTCTAAGCACAAGTAAAATGTTTTGTTGGTCTCGAGAAACTCTGTCTCAATAATCAATACAACTCAAGCATGTTGAACGAGTATTAATCATTAGCCTATATAAATCCTCTGTTATGTCAAACTGAAATAAATAATAAGAGATTGAATTATAACACTTTTTATATGAAGAAAAAAGATGAAAAAATTACAACCAACCAGTATCACCATACTAATATGTTGAATCCATCGCTTCGTATGTCTCCAGTACCAATTTGTAGTTGTTCTATCCCGTATTTGCATTGTGTGGTAATTTCTTAAATGAACAGGGGGCGGGAATTGGTTGCTGTCAACCGAATTGTCTAAGCACATGATCAAGGTAATGTCATTCTATGATACTAAAACATATCAGAGGACCAGAAGCAAGCCAAATTTTGAATGTTTCTAAGCAATACTTTGGAATAAACTGGCGCACTTCAAGAGATTCATATGATTGCCAAATTATCTCATCATTAGCCATTTTATCTAAGAAACTCCTATATCAAAGCAAAGTCATGGCAATTTGACAAGGGTTTTGTCTCACATTGATAAAATCACATGCTTAAACAATAGAGATTAAATTAAAACCTCAAGGTCTCAAAACTGACCTATATTACCATATAATATAGGATAGTACTTACAGTCAAAATAAGAGGCACCTATTTTGATTTTTCAAATTGTAAACCCACCATTGACCATCTAAAAATCAAAAATAGTAAAATAATAGTTATCAAGAGCAACATAAATAAAATTCAAATCATATATTACAAACTAGCAAATTAAGAAATAAAACTAGAGAAACAACTTACTCATAGCAACAATAGGGAAAAAAGACCGAAGTAAATAACCAATAATAGAACAACAAAGCAAAAGAATAAAGTAAGGAGGAGGAGGAAATAATTGGGTTAGATGTAAGAATGGGAGAGCAAGAACTTAGAATTAGTTGAGATGAGACAGCAAAAGAACAGGAGAGTGTGGATGCAAGAATGAAGAGTGAGAATGCAGGGATGAAACAAAATATAAAGCCCCCTTATTACTGTTCACTCATGAGCTTGTATGAGGGGAAGGGGTTGACATGACTAATCTTGATATTGGGAAGGAGGAGTGGTCTACAAACATGTAAGGGATTTTGCACGGAAGAATATTCTTGATAAATCCGTTTTTAATTATTTTTAAAAAAGGTCAAAATCATAACGAAATTATTCTTGTGAAGAACGATTTCTGGCTTTTGCCAGTCCGAAACTCATTCTTCACAAGAATGACTTCTTCATTATTTGAAATTGTTTTTCGCAAGAACAATTTTAGGTGTGTCATTACGGTAAATACTTTCTTCTTTATATCATTTCAGTATTAATTTTTACTGTTTAGAATATTCCGATAAAAAAGCCCACTAGTTAATGTTAATTACACACTTGAGATTATGCGTAGAGTCTAACATAGGTGCAAATAGTAAATTCAATTTTATTTAAAAGGAAAAAGGCTCATTCAAGTTTAGCTTTGATTGTTTAGTTCAGGTACAATATTTGTCTTTATCAATTCTATGCCTATGTTAGCACGTCAATATTTGGGATCCCTTGTGCCAGGAAATGGTTCAATTTAAAGGTGATATTTTACCTTAAGATAGAACCAATCGCGTTTGGTATTGATCTTATATTCAAATTGTACCATTTCCCGGAGTATTCACACATCTGATCTTAACTAGAAATTTCTTCATAGAGAACATGAAGCAGTTTGAACCGCAATCAGTAGACACGAGTATGTATCTGTCAAAGGGTGTTTACCTTGATTTCTCAAGGCTTTCAGTTTGTGATTTCTTAGATTCTCGACAGAGTCAGCCGGTAACTTTAGTTAGAATTTTCAGTTCTAACAGCTCGCTGGTGGGTTCACATTAACTGAATAGTTCCCACAAATGAGATTATTACCAACTGTAATTTAGACAAAATCAAAGGAGTCTACTCCTTGTTGAATATCGTCTACCCCTACGTACAACCGATCACTGTGCCCCCCCAGCCACACTCAGCTAGGAAAATCTACTGTGTCCCCTTGTGAAATAAAACATTGTTTTGACTGTTACATTCAATTTGCTTACAAGCTGTATGTTGTATGAAAAGAATAAAACTATGTTTGGCATCGCTAATTTTTGAGAAATAAACCCTTATTATGTAAGTCGAGACAAAACTCCTCTCCCATACTTATCTCTTATATCGTAAATCATGAATTATAAGCATTTATAAGTAAAAAATAAACTATCTCAAACGAGCATTAAGTCACGTTATGCTGCGCAGTCCACATCTTCCAAGGTAAGGGATATTGCATCTTCTTAACATGTATGGTAACCTGTGCAACTCCCTTGCAAAAATGTAGTCCGGTTGGCTAAAGTGTTTCAATTGTCCAACCCAGTGCTCCCTTTAATGCGGGTACCAAGGTTGGAGACTCTGCAAAGCATTCTTCTTGATGTGTGAAGCAAAAGTTCATAGTAAGATTGTCTAGTAGGCGTTTGCAGTACTAATTCCGGTCTCTTTCATGACGAATGAATATATTGACTCAAGCCTCAGAGAAAGAAAATCTCTTGATAAGTAGATTAACCCAAGAAAAAGGAAGAGCACCACTTATGGAAATTAAATATGCAATGAATGCCACGTAAGCAGTTGTGCAGGAGCAAACTACAAAACCAAACAGCAGACCTTTCACTTCCGAAACGAAGAAATCTAACAATAGATACCCATTGATCACCATTATTAGCGCAGCAATAGTCCATGCAACCCTCTACCAAAAAAAAAAGGATGAAAATTCATTATAAAGAAAATTAAGATGATTTTTAAATGCCCAAAAAATCAGTTGACTAACTTAGAGACAATAAGCAACGCTATAACCTTACAGTAAGCAGCTCAATGAACATGAAATAACAGCGAGTCATTTATGATCAGAGGATCACTTCATGGCAGAAGAGTAGTACCTCTAAAGACTTTTCCTTTGGATTGACATAGATAATTTTAGAATAAAATACACTAACCACCCTTCTATTTTATCTTAATTACACAGACCTCCCATCTATTTTAAAAACATACACTTAAATATAAACTGTTAACTCCGTTAAAAATATTTTAAAAAGATTCTAAAATTTTTTTTATTAAAATTTATATAAAAATAAAAATTATTTATTAATTTACCTTTAATGCTAAATCTCAAATTGTCAACTTGTAAATATCACAAACTTTTAAAAATTAGAGTAAGCTTTTTAAGTGTTTACTGAAAAAAAAAGAAATTACAAATTTAAATGACTTATACAATTTCTCAAACCTATATAATTTATTATATTTGATAGAAAAAATGTGTTTGATATATATATTTAATCATTTAAGAAACAAAAAATAAATAAATTTCAATAAATATAGTGAAAAACTAAAATTATAAATTTTATACTCTCAAAATTAATAAATTTCTAACATATCAGAAAGTTAAAAAATCTGTTAGAATTTAAATTTGGTGGTATAATTTTTTTGGCCTATATAGGAAATAATGCTAATGTTAAAGAAGGGCATTTTGGTCAAACAAAAGTCCAAAAGTCAAACTTAACGCTCAATAAACGGTTTGGGTGGAAGGAAATAGAATTTTAAAATATAAGGGGGGGTTTGTGTAACATATATTTTAATTTAAAGGGAGATTTATATGGGTTTTCAAAATAGAAGGAAGGTTTGTGTAATTAAAGCAAAACAACAAGGTGGTTAGAATATTTTACTTATATTTTCATAATGATAGTCCCATTTTCCAAGTAATTTATTTTTAACCATGCAGAACCAGTTGATCTCTAATTAAATACACTCAGGGCACTTAAGCTCAATGTTTGATAGCAGCTTGTAATAATGGTCAATCCCCAACTACAAACAAACTGAAACAATAGCAGAGCGGGTAACAGAGATCAAACCCAAGGTAAAAAGTTCAGACTAAACATGAGAAACACGCAAAACCAAGTAAAGACAGAACTACCGGGGTGCAATAAAATGGTGAGGAAAATTGGAACTAATTTACACCAAGGTTTTGGCAAAACAAGATGGATCATATCACAAGCATAATTTCCATACAGCAAACAAGATACGCAAACTATTATGAGCCATCTATATAAATGGATATAGCCAAAGACACAAAATTTTCTGAGTTTTGATTATTAAGATCTTCCTGGCACTGTTGATCCAGACAAAGAATCACCTGAAAATCTTAACGGTGACTGCAGACAACAATCTAAAAGGCAAAATCATATCTCCGTTCCTTACCATTCAATTCATTGTTATCTTATCTATTAAAGTCAAGTCATAAAAAAATGTAGACACAACTTCAAACAGTGAAGAATGCAGGAACTGGCCCAAGAGATCTTAAACATTGGATGAAATGAACAAATAATGACAAGTAATACTCACCTCAAGGACAAGTCCAACCCTAAAGGTCCCCATGATCTGCTCTTTTGAAACCAAGGTGAGCAGAGGGATAAGTGCAAAAGGAATTTGCATTGACTGAAGCACATTCAGCCACTCATTTAGAATGTCCAATGAAGCTTCGGATGTGTTAAAAACAATAGCTACAACCATAGTTGGTAGAATTGCGAAACTTCGAGTGATTAATGACCTTAACCATTTCTTTAAACGAAGGTCAAGAAAACCTCCCATGATGAACTGCCCAGCATATGTACCAGTAATGGTGCTACTCTGCCCAGCTGCCAATAACCCAATACCCCATATATAAAGAATTGGGAAGACCCCTCCTCCATACTTTTCCTGAAGATATTGCCCTGCATTAACCAATCCTATGCTAGCGGCCTGCTTTGAACTGTAAAACCCCTTAGCAAAAACTGTTGTGACAAAAAGGTTAATGACAAAGGAGACTGAGAGAGCAACTGTTGACTCAATGGTATAGTAGTTAAGAGCCTCCTGCACCTGGCCTTTCTTACTGGGATCAATTTCCCTTGACTGCACCAAAGCAGAATGCAAGAACACGTTGTGAGGCATTATGACGCAACCCACAACCCCCACAGCCTGGCGAATTGTTTTTGAGCTAAGTCTTGGAACTAAAATACCTGCAGGAAGGATCAAACATAGTTATACCATGAACAAACCAAGAACAGTAAAATCTAAATCCTTTTCTTCATGAACAGCACAGGGGAGGGGAGGGTGCAGCAATCATACAGAAGAAACATAGTTTTGCCATATAATAATAAAATTTATATTCACGCTCCATTATTAGATAAATACCCATCAAGAGTTCTTTTCCACTAGGTTTGGTGTCACCAAACATCCAGGCAAAAGAAAGGGCCATTGTCCCAATGAGAACTGCAAAAACAGCTTCCAGCTTCCTTACGCCATAATTCTCAAGAAATAAAAAGATGAAACTGTTCAGCACAGAGTAAATAAACCAAAGTTAGACATATTTAGATATGAAAATTAAAATGTTCCCAAGCAATTAATTACAAAACTTTTATAAACTAGAGGCAGAAAATAGAAACAAGGGAAAGACAATTGATCTAAGAGGAGAAGAACTGGTATATAATGCTGGTTCTCTCACAAAAACGCAATTGTAAATTACAATCATCATATTCACCTAGAGTTGTTGCAGTTGAATCTAAAACTGTATAAATTACAAAATAGGATCAACGTTTAAAAATTCTAAGGCAGTTCAATTTAAAGGCACAGGGATGCCATAATTAAAGAGTTAAAAGTACTAAGGTGTGTGGCCCAAAGAAAAGTTTGAAAATAAACACATCAAGGTGATACAGATAAGCAATGCTCTAACAAAACCATCACATAAGGAGATCATGAAAGTAAAAAGAGAGGTTGGAACAGGATTGACAATATCATTATCGAGAATGGAATCTGTAGTAGAAAATTTTGATATTGAATATGAACCCAAAAATGAGTCCTAAAGACAAGGCATGATCAGTTGCTTCACTGACATGTGCTCCAGAGACTCTTGATATACCAGAGATAGAAGTATTACAAAATGGATTAACAGTCATTTAAGAAAATTTGTACTCACGAAAATTTGAACATTTTCATATCTTTTTGATGAGTTGGAGTCTTGAATCACGATGTTTACAATCTTTACCAAAAACTTATCCTAGATAATACTCTTGGCATGTGTTTCGTGTGTAAAATTAAGCATTCTTATAGCCTTCGCTAGTGCTGCAATAATCAGAAATGCTGCTTTTAGATTGTCTTCTCAATTCAGTTTTAGAGACTATATACTGAGTTTTGACACTGAAATTGACCTTTCATTCCTTTTTTTTGGACGGGGGATTCTTTTGACCTTCCAAGCGCTCATATACTAAGAGTTGTACTTCTGAGTAATACTTATGGAAAACTATTAATTACAGCTTTCAAGTTAGTAAGATCTTAACATACAGATGAATTAATACTTCTGAACTCCTAGAAAAAAATCATATATAACGTCTAAGCTGAATTCAGAATCTTGCTTCAAAACGTAATAACAATTCCCAGTTGCTTCATTAGATCCATACGATTCAGCATGTAACGTGACCAAACATCTATGGATAAAGAGTCATCATTCCCTATGTATTGGTGATATTCATTGCTTTATGCTTTTTCCATAATCAAATCTGATTTTTAGTCAAAACAACTACAATCATTGTGGCAAAGTCCGCTTCTTTTTTTTTCGTAAGTTCGAACGCGGCAAGGAATCGCTATGTAATTAGCACGATTCTCAGAACTAAAACAAACAATATGACGCCTTATGAAATTTGCAACCACAGAAGGATAAGCTTTTTGACTAGTATAAAAGATGCAAAGAGCCTACCAATCGGAAGCAGTAATTACGACTCCAGCCCAAAGCGGCAATGCTCCATGGCTAAGAATTTGTATAGCGATGGCACTCCCAATGACCTCTTGAATGTCAGCACCAATCAAGGCCAGCTCGGCCATGAACCACAGCACATACCTAGTCCAATTAGGATATTCGTCTCTGCACAGCTCCGCCAGATTCCGTCCCGTGACCACCCCGATCCTTGCGGAAAGAAGCTGAATCAACAAGCCCATAATTGTGGCCCACATCAATAGCCAGATCAGGGAGTAGCCGGCGATGGCTCCAGACTGGAGATCTCCTTCAAGATTTCCCGGATCCAAAAAAGCTATACTCATCAAGAAGCCCGGCCCCGTGTATTGCCATAACTTCTTCCACGAGAAAGGCGGCACCGTCGTCGAACCCTTATCATCGATAGAGTCTAAATCTACAATGAGAATTTTCTCCCCTGCCTCATAAGCGGCCTCTTCTTCGTCCAAAGTCGAAGGCCGGGATTCAGATTGGGGGTGAAGCAAACGGCTGACCTCTTCGTCCTTGTCGTCTTCTGGGGATTCATCTTCTCGCGACTGCGGGGTCATTGCCGAGCTGCCGGGAGAGTGCTTGAATTAAAGGGCGTACAAATTCTACGTTTATATAATTTAAATTTCCCGCAGGCTATGAAAGGAGTGGTGTGCAGCTATGGCGCACAGGGCGGTGGCAGTGCCGGCAAAGGTAGACAACCAGCTGCCGCCGTGAATTGCAGCATTTATAGCCGTCGCTTGGAGCCGAATCGTCTCATGGAGTGGAGTGGGCCAATAGCAAGCCGACACGTGAATAATGACGGGCTATATTCGTCACTCCCGTGTATATGTTGCCATCAAAGGCATCCTGTTTGGTTAGAGTACGTGAGGAGAGAATAAGAGGAAAATGGAGGCATGGGCGCATGGCGACGGCGGGTTCAGCAAATTAGGTACTCGTAATTCTATTCTATCAAATATTATATTTTAAGGATTGATATAACTTTTCGTCATTAGATTTTGATCCGGTTTTTATTTTGCCCCCTTAAATTTAAAATCGATGATTTTAATATTTAAAGTTTGACTTGATTTTAATTTTGATCTCTTAAATTTAAAATCAGTGGTTTTAGTCCTTTAAATTTGCTTCTTTTATGATTGCTGATCTCTCAGGTCTACTTTATTTATAACTTTTGGTCCCTTAAATTTTAGACCGAACCGGACCAAAATCAAGTCATTTTTAAATTTGTGAGACCAACAGTTATAAATGAAGTAAATTTGAGGAACCAAAATCAAAATCAGGTCAAACTTCAAGAATTAAAACTATCAATTTCAAACTTAAGAAATTAAAACCAAATTCGGGCCAAACTTCAGAGAACAAAAGTTATATTTATCCTATTTAAAAATACCACCACATTTTTTATAAATTATGGAAATTACGAAGAATACAAGTTTTCTTGAATTATAAATTTTATATTTTTTTTATTAATGTCAGTATGGTTTAAGGCTTCAGATGAAATAGAGGGC
Organism: Inga leiocalycina; assembly: GCA_963242795.1. Classification (NCBI taxonomy): domain Eukaryota; kingdom Viridiplantae; phylum Streptophyta; class Magnoliopsida; order Fabales; family Fabaceae; genus Inga; species Inga leiocalycina. The sequence continues at coordinate 10,165,580 of OY725325.1, forward strand.
CCTTGCATTGCGCATATGGTTTAAGGCTTCAGATGAAATAGAGGGCCCTTGCATTGCGCATCTGGCCATCTGAAGCCCGTCATGATTATGAAATAAATGGAAAGGGGCGCGTGTCACCCACGTGGATTAGAAAACTAGAGAATCGTACTACATGAGGGTGATAGAGGAACTTCAAACTCTTCAAAAACATACCCATCATCAGTCCAAAAAATCAGAGCCAGGTGGATTCAAACATTCAGTGGCTGTTGGGGTTAATTTTTGAAGAATATGTTTTATGATTTATTAGATAAATATATGAGATGAATTTCATCTCAATTTATAAAAAAATTACCTTTAAAACAATTGGCTGGGGCTTATCCAAACACAATCCAGTCAACACTTGGAAGCGAGAATAATATCCCAAGGCACAGTGAAGCATTTTATATCAAAAAAAAAAGCACTAGAGTGTCCTGCTGTGTGTGATATGGCTGATTTTGGCATCCTGCCTCTCTCGCATCTCCAACCATAACCGTAGACATTAGATTTGGCTCATGTAAGAAAGAAAGTGAGCTATGCTCTGCCACTTTCACTGGCTCTGCTTCCTGATTCTCTCAATCACTTCCCCTTCTCAGCTTCCCTGCTCATATGCTTGGTATTTTTTTTTTTTTTGGTATTCGTTCACTGTTTCTCAAATTCTTCGAATTTGAATTGCCGCTAACTGAGAGGTTCTTGTCACACAAATAATCGACACTTGTTCTCCACTCAAATTTTGACTGCTCGGATAATATTCATTTAATCATTTCAATCTGGATCGAGAAAATTCGATGCGATGGCGACTTGAGAATTCAGATTATCCATAATTCTAATGCTGCAAATTGCTTTTTACATTTACATACTAAAAGGTAGCTCCTCATTCCAGCAATCATGCTGCAATCTTACAGCAGTTAATTTAGCTTCCCTGTTCTTTGTAGGCTACCGTACTTTTTCAGACATTTGACAATAAGGTCTTAAATCCTGTTGAAGGAAAAGTTGTTTGCACTCAATTTTTTCCACCTCAAACTATATGGACCATCCGCTATGCTTTACCACACAGCAGGTCCTTGTCGCAGGTGGGGAAATTACCTGTAATGGAAAAGAGCAGCAGCATCGGTGCTAGTCTATTTACTGGTCCTTTAAGCTTAATAGTCCTTTTTTTCTTTTTTCTTTTTTGCAGCAAAGCTTTCATAGAACATATTAGGATATGAAGAGAAGACAGTGGCAGCAAACAAGACAAACTTTTCAGTGGCTGAATGCAAACACGTTTTGCAGCAACATTCGTTATGACAGTTTATTGACTGGTCTATAATTGTAATTGGGTGGTCCACCTTAAAAGTTGATCCGCGACACTGACAATGTTCAACATCAAACAGTTCCATGATTATTAAGCCAAACCAATTGAGATTGGAGGGGGGGGATCTAAACAGAAGGAGCTGAGCAGGATCTCAGTATAACCAATTCAGTACTTTCTCTTCTTAATTTGTTCTTCTGGATCGTATGTGAACAATATTGAATTATTTCTGTACGAGCACTCCACATCTCTGAAGAGCCTTATCACATAGTTTAAATGAATCAAATGTAAAGAAAGAATGAACTTCAATCTGAAATTCAATGCAAGAACTTTATAACTGACTAATACTCACAGAGAATTAACAATGCTCGTCTATCATAATGATAATAATTTCTGGATAATATCTCAATAAAATCTGCAAGAACATCTCAAAATCAGAGTAACCCGTATCCTGCAGCTTTATGCAAAAAAAATTCGAAAGCCATGGGATACATTGAGCTACAAATTGAATCGCACACAATGAAGATGATAATATCACAATGTCCTAATTTGTTCTCAAACTTCCCTCACTATCTACAGCATCCCTCTAGTTCAATAATAATCAACACCATTACGTGTTGAGGCGCCTAACTATGGAATAATCTTCGTGGCTTGTGAATAAGCCTCCGACATATGGGACAAACTTTGCTGTCGCCATCCATAATCCTGCAAAATGCACCTTAATTAGAAAATCCCAGAATTTATTAATAGGTTAAAATCATATTAACATCTCGAAATTTGTGTACCTCTGTGCACAATCATAGCATGTAGCACAATGGCCACAAGGGATAAAGAAGCAGTTGCGCAGTTCATCATAACAAATGACACACAGTTTTTCGTCATATAACTCCTCTGAAGAGGTGCTAGATGCGATTGATTCATTATCGTCGTCATCTTCCTCATTTGTTCCATATGTCATAGTTTTCACTGGCATCAAAGGCTCAGTTTCAGTAACCCCGCTTGATGTGGCCACAGTACTTGTACGATACGCGTCTGTGGTCACATTAGTAATCTGATTGTGATCATCGCCACAGACCCCGAGAAATTTCAGTATCAGAAATATAACAGCAACAGTAAATCCTACAAATTGAAAAGGGAGAAAGCTTAAGCGACAATCACGTTAGACTTAACCTACGCTTCACTGCAGCTGTTTTAGTGCTATTGAACGTACCTAAAATTGCTATGTAAGCAAGTACACGAGCCACAAAAGAAACTTCGACTGACCAATCCCCAAGAATTCCCTGCCGTCATTTTTTATGACCAGTTTCAATTTAATTTGGTGAAGATCCCCACACACACACACACACACACAGATATAGGTAACACATGAATGTGGCTTACGTTGTTGGTTGTCATTAGAGTAAGGTAACGAGTGTGAGGGAATAGGAGTCTCAATCTACATAATCCGTTCGCAGTAGAGCAGAGCTTCTTGGCTTTGGAGGTATCATAAACCATTGCCGAAACATTAACATGCATGGTCAATATAATATTCATTCCATTCATGTTTAGAACCCCAATGTGGTACCTATCGTCTTCCTCAATTAGGTATTCAGCTTCTTTACCTGGCAATATCCAGAGAATATTAATTGACCAAATGAATGCCCGGCGGGCTGAAGAAGTAAATGTTTATGGTTATCAAAGAATGGTTTGAATGTGAGAGTTAATTACCATAAATAATCTCAGGGTCAGCAACTGCATTAAGGAATGTTTGTTTAGGCTGCAGTCGTTTAAACTTAGTTTCTCCTGTAAATTAAGAATCCGTCATTAGAGAAATTTGAAATGTTCAATCATTTTAAATCTGGGGGATGGGTAAAATTATATTTGAGGAAACAACACGAAGAGAAGACGGGAGAATTCTTCTCATGCTACCTTTAATGACGACACCTTCTAGACGATTTAAATATCTGGTCGGTGCTTCCCACCTCATGCGGATCGAGGAGCCCTTATTTAGCCACAAGGAAAATCCCTGGAAGTGAAAACACAGTACGTTCATATGCATTCTTCGGACGATTCTGGATGGATCCCAAACTAATATTCGGGAAGGTTTAAAAATAAAATGTGGAATTGGTTACCTTGCGACTGTATGCCTCAACAACTAGGAAATTAGATGCATTCCAGTTAGCGAGGACAGTAAGCTCAGGTTTCTCATCAAATGCGTAAACAAGAACATCACTGTTATAATAATCTTTTACTTCAATTTGCTTCACAAACACAGAACCTGCTTCCACCAAACGGGATGAACTAGGTCCAAGCGCGAGTCGAGAAGCCCCAAAATACCCATATCGGATAATGACCGAAACTGCAAAAAACAGAGAGAACGGTATGGCCACATATTAGTAAAAGGAGTCAGTAGAAGGAAGATCCAATAAAAGATGAAAAATTACATGCCACATAGCCAAATTGTGAGAGGAGTCAATAATCCAGCCAGAGTCTCTTGCCATCGGTGAGAATGAGAAGGAGTTGGATGCAACAAGGGCTGAGGCAGGGTTGAAGGACGCAACCATAATGTCCTGCGCATGGCGTCTTCTTGATGTGTTGAGTGACTATTACTGGGACAAGTTTGGCTCAGAGGCAGAAGGGTGACCTAAAAATTGTGGGAAGAAGATAAAGAGAAATGGGGAAGAAGACTGGTAGGTTTCCATTGTGGATCGCTGAGTTGAAAGAAGGCGGGATAAATAGCTTTCTCAGTTTATATTCAACTCAACTAACCGTAATCTGATGTCAATGGCGGGTAGAATGGAAAGTGTTTTGAAGTTTGAACATTAGGTGTTCGCTGTTTGTTTCGGTAAGTTTTTGGATGTGTCCATTGAATGCTAGGTGGATTTTCAAAGAAGAGCGAATGAGAAGAAGGTGGAAATGGAAATATGGATATGCAAGTGAGAGTTTATTTTATAATTTCTTTTTTTGCCATCGGTTTATTTTATAATTTCTCTTACCTGTGAAACGAGAACAGAAAAATTAAAGCAAGGCAAAAAGAAAGAAATTATAGGTATTATATTAAGAAGATAATATTTACAAGTTTGCAAAAAGGAAAGATACAGGAATGTCATCAAAAAAAAAAGTACAGGAAACACTCACCGCTTTCACATTTATTAATATTTTTTTAATTTATTCTTATTGATTCTTTCTTAATAATAATCAAAGAGAATAAAAAATAAGAAAATTAAAAAAAATAACATATAGCGTTTCAAAAAATATTTGTCATATTACTAAATTTTTTGATTTAATCAAATTAAATAAAAATATTTTATATTAAGAACATAAGAGTATTACTAAGTTTATGTACTTTATTTAATACGAATAGGTTTTCCAAATTTTAATTTAAAATTATAGGTGTTGAGAAGTTAATATTTACAAGTTCGACTCGTTTATAACAATTTAATTTTTAAATATTAAATTATTTAAATTGATGGGTATGAAATAAAATTTTGAGACCTTTTCAATTTCGTTATCTGAATAATTTTTTTCTACGTTATAATTTTTTTGTACAAATAATTTTATTGATTTATTTACAATTCGAAAGTGATTCACATTCCATTGTCAATACAGTCCCAGTGGATAAACAACATCAAAACCACAGGAGTCAGAATCCAGGGTCTACGTCTAAGCCCACTCTGCCTTCCTATGATATTTAATTTTGGCCCAAGAAATCTCAATAATTTTGTCTCTAAAAGCCCTCTCATTAGGTGGGTGAACTGGTGTTTGGAAAAATATATGCAGTGGACGTGGTTCACAGAGAATTAAGTATATGCAAGTTATTGAAGTGAATTGATGACATTTTTATAAATATGTTTAATTATTACCAAGAAGAATGATGATAGTAACTGTAACAATACTTAATCCAAGTTACAATGGGTACCCAAAATAACCATAAACATAACAAAAGAGTACAAAAGTGACAATGACATTAAAATTAATTACCTAATGGTGTTTGAAAAACTTAGGGCTTGTTCAATTACGTTCTCTGTTTTTTGTTATCATAAATAGTTTTATAAAACAATATTTGGAAACAAGTTTTAAAAACGAAAAACGAAAAAAATCTATTCGGATGGATTATTTTAAAAAATCTATTTTTAAAATAACGTGGAGGTGCGGTTGCCGATGGTAACATAGCAATAGTTGTCATTGATAGTGTAGTGTCAATAGTTGATAAATGACAACCTCAAAAAATAAAAAATAGGAAAACAAGAACAAGAAAACAACTAAAATCTGTTTTTTTTTATGTTTTTAAAAACAAATTTTGGAAAACAGTTTACCAAACAAGTTTTATTGTTTTAAAAAAATGGTTTTTAAAAACAAAATCAAATAGCCCCTTAATGTTGGTGTTACTTTTGCCCTATCTTATAATATTTATGGTACTTTTTGACCTACAAAAAAATATAGTTATTATTGCACTTTTATTATATTTTAATGATTATTTTTGTACCTTAACCCTAACAAAAAATCATAAAAATTTATTTATAAATGGAGAAAAACATTTCAGTGGGTGAAGTGATGAAAAGAGGCACTTTATTCTAAAAACGCCAATTCTATATGTATTTTTTTTTTATTTTGAAAACTCGAGGTGTCCCTAAATTATTTTAGGCTTGACCCTAATCTTTGTCAATCCAATAGCAGTAAGATAAAAGCCCTTCAAATAATTGTGTTTTCTGTTTTCTGTAATTTAAATTTGTGTTCTCCTCCTCATAGGATAAGCTCACTCACCGTCTCAACCAACAATTTTTTAATAAAAAGTCAGAAAAAACCAACAATTTTTTAATAAAAAGTCAGAAAAAATAGTGTTAAAATGGCTTGACGCCCTCAAACCATGGTGGACTCTATCACTATCTCATCCTAGAAGGGGAATTTCATTAAAGAACAACAGGATCAAATTTACTTAAGTCTAAAACCAAGACATTCTAAAATTTTATCATAGACCCGAGGATCAAAATGAAAATAAGTTTTAGGTAAAAGAAAAAAAATACCCCTTGTTTTAATTTTTTTTTTTTTTTAAGTTTTGATCATTGCGTGGTTAGAGCAACCACCATTGGTCTGTCATTGAAGCTCTGGTGCTGACCAACTAGAGCTCTAAGCACTGTAAATTAATGTATTATTCATAGGAGGATTCTACTTATTTATGAAGAGTTGCATACTTACAAATGAGACTTGTTGAATTATGTTACGTTCATTTGTAAGTGTCAAGCTCCTCATAAATAAGTGAAATATGAACAATGCAAATTAATAAGTTAACAAGATAACATAGGATCATGAACAAATCCTATTTTCAAGTGTCTAGCTTTTCATGAATAAGTGAATTATAGGTATCAACAACACAACTTGAACAAGTTAAATTTCAAGATGTTATGTTCTTCATGAATAAATGAAATCCTCCTATGGATGATAGACTAATTTTCAGGGGTCAAATCTCTGGCCTGTTTACTCCGAAACTGCGATGGTCGACCGGTGGTGGACACTCTAGTCTAGCGGCTGTCGACAACCAATCGCCGGAGCTCTGACGATGATCAAATCTTTTTTAAAAAAATAAAGTAAAGTAAGGGGCATTATTATTTTTAATCTATGAAACTTTTTTTTATTCTGGTCATTGAGCTTGCAATAAAATTTCAGAATAAATGTTTTGATCTTTGACTGAAATAAATTTAGTCATTTGGTTATTAGCCGAAATTCTCCTTATTCTAAACTACCTCGAAAACAACCCTCGCATACAAATGAATGGCCTGGTTCCCGTCTCCAAGCCAACACCCAACAAAAAAAAATTGACGAAACCGACAGGCGAGGATTAGAATTCAGTAGCTCCATACATAGAACCTGTTCTACTCCTGCGCATTGGACACATTGTAAAAGAAGTCATGATGCAGCAATCTGCGAGGTATTCTAAATATATTCTCTTGACCACAGTCAAATATCATTTAAAAATAATTACAAAATGGCTTTTGTCAAGACTACAAATAAAAAGTATGCAAATTTAAGAAAGATTTATTGTTTTAACTGGGCATAGAGGATCACGTAGAACATGTATAAATCCTGACAAGTGTGTCTTTTTTATTCACATTATGCTTCAACGTTACCACCAAAACTGGGCATAATTTAATGGGGGAAAAACACTATCAAAACATTACATATGGGTTTTGACGTACATTTTTGCATCGGGCACCATATATTTCATCTAAATCTATCTATGAATTATATTTCTTCAAAGCTTGTGGTAACGCCGGTTTTTTAAAACGGATTCTATTATGGGTTCAGTCTATTTTAATACTCCTATGATTTATTACTTATGTTGAATGTGGTTCGGTTTTATTATAACAACCTTAAGTACTTATTATCATCTAACATTTGTTTCTCGAAGTCCAAAAGCCATCTTAAAAAAACCATTTACCCTTGAAGTTCAAAAGCCATTTTTAAAACAAATCAATCTTGAAAAATGAAAATGCTTGAATCACTCTTTATGGAATAATCCAGAGAGTTATATAACGTCTATCTTCATTTGATTTTTGTTTAAACTAAATTTTTCGCATTATGATTGTTTTTACACTTTAATACTACCATTAGCATAGCAGGGCCTTCATGTATAGTTCAAGAATACAAATTTCAGCCACTCATTTTCTTGGCTATATTTTATAAGGATCAGATGTTTGCATTCAAATGGATGTGTGAAGGAAGACATCAAACCCGGTAAGTTCGTGGTGGGCATAGGGAGAAAAAAGCAAATCATTTAGCATAATTTTTTTTAAATGGTTTTTTATCTATTAACTCTTCTCTTATAGGTTATTTGGTGATAGACATCTTGGATTTAGTTGGATTAATGGTCCATGTTGAAGGCGTGGATATCTTCTTCTGATGTGATCCGTCGTCAAGGGTGAGAAACAAAGCAATAAATCTTTTAATAATTTTTTTCAGTGATATGGGCTTATTGTATTTTCTTCTCCATAGAAGGAATTTCATATATACACCATTGCAATAAAGAGAAATTCAGCTGGCAACAACTGGTTGCACACGCTTTTATATATGTTACATTAAACCTCATTGAATTCACAATAAAGGAATCGGGCTCTTTTTTACAATGCTGATTTTTTTTATCCCATTTGTTATTGTGGCGTGATTTGTCATGATAGAGTTGAGTTTTTTTCTTACATTGTTCTCAAGTGACTTGGAGCTTATTTGGTCCAATTGAAGACCCTCTTGATAATGTAACGAGGGTGCAATGCAGTTTTTATTACGATTAGCATGTTTGATTTGTCATTGATAAGATTTGGAGAAATTGTTCTTTATATGTAATTGGAAATAAAAAGTCTTAAAATATGTGCCTTAAATAAAATGACTCTTCATCTCTAGTCATCTTTTTCATAAGACAAAACAATCAGAAATAGCGTCAATATGCAAAACCCATAACATAGTCAACAAGTAAACAAATCTTGAATAAATCTTGGGCAAAAAAATAAGATCACATGTTAACAAATTGAAAGGGTAGAAATACATAAATCAAATTATATAGATATGAGTTCAAATCGCAGAAGAGGGAAAAATAATCTTCCATGTGTGTTTTTTATGAATATCTAGAGAAACTAAATATAGAGAAAGATATTTAACTTTAAATGTTAATTATGAAGAATTAAGAAAACATTCTACTTTGCCCCTATTGGCATGATTTTGGGGGATAAACAAGTACGTCACAATTAATTTAATTAATACTGTAATAGGAAAATTGTTGTATAATATGTGTGATTTATGTTTGGTTCACATGCAAATCATAACTCCACTCGTTCTATTTTAACTCCCAAACATATTATAATACAACATGACAAGTGTTCTCCATGATCTTTTCAACAACATTGATAAATGAAATAACACCTAAGTCATTATTATTGCACGTGCTTTGAGAATTTTTGTTTATTGCACGAAGACCCCATTGTATGCTCTTTGAAGGGCTGGCATGATTCTAGAGGACAAGTAGATATGCAGAGCATAAATTTTCCTTACACATATAGTATTTTCCTGTCATTACTTATGATGACTTGTGAAATGCACATAAGGCACTAGAATTGATAGTTTTGATACACAAAGGAGAGTGTGAGAATATTCCATGCAAGCGATCAAGGAGGGTGAAGTCTACCATTTTTTAAACATTTGAAGTACTTGACAATATTGACTAATATAAAATACTCCAAACTCTTAGAAGTTTGGATGCACAATATAATATATTTCCAAGATTTAGACTCCCTAATTCCTCAAACACACATTACAAATTACACAACGAACAAAAAAGAACAAATTGGATATGAGCATTCAAAATTCTTATTTCAGTGACCCTTCTATGTCAAATTTTAAACGAATCCCTTATGTGTCATACAGTTGACTCGTATTTACCTACGATTTCCCCAAGAAAGGAAAAATTTATCTTCATAAAATTTCACCTTTACATGTAGGGGGTCGTGCTATCATCTACGTTCTTAGAGATGAAATAGCAAATGGTATGGCATGTACAAGAGATACATCAAATATAGACAACAAGTTGATGTCATGTTGTTCTAGTCATGCATAATGTTCTACATGAGAGGGAGATTGAAGAACATTTAACCAACGAATTATTATGTTAATATATTTAGTTTTCGTTCCCAAGTAAAACCGTACAATAAACACCATTTAGTGTAATGCACATGAAAGAATATCTAGTTATTCAGGTAAAGATTATGTACTCTCACCCTTACCATTTTTCAGGCTTAAAAGTATAATATTTGAAGTTAGTAGTTTTTTCATCATACAACCAGGGAGGCAATTGGATGTGCAGATTTTTTGACCAGGGACACACACCTGGTAGTAGATGGATTAGTAGTGTTTCCATTGGAGTGCTCCACCAGAAGGCTATGTTCGGATCGATGTGGATGCTGCGGTAGACGAACACAGAAACTCTGCTGTGGGAGGAGTGGCTCGGGACAACACAGGAGCAGTGGGAAGAAAGCTCAGAAGTGGGCAGTCCACAAATGCTTGGTGGGATTTATGGACAAGCCTAGATCAACCCCTCATTTACTATGTCGATAAAAACCAGGACTTAATAAATCCTGAGGAAGAGGTGAAAAAATTTGTCCGTCCTGATGGGAATTGGGATCTCCAGAGATGGAGTATGTTTTTACCACAGTGGGTGATTGAAAGAATAAATCAAGTATCTCCTCCTTCTCAAACTAGTGATGATTTATTTTGGTGGCGAAATTCTTCTGATGGCAATTTTAGCGTCAAATCAGCTTATTCATTGATATATTCATCGCTCTCAGAATCCTCAGATCCGTTCTGGCAACGTATCTGGAGATGGCCTATTCCAGAAAAAGTTAAATTTTTTATGTGGCAATTGTTCCAAGAGAGAGTGCCTACAAATTCAATTCGTGCTGCGAGAGATGTGAGGATAAACCCTGAGTGTCCATTCGAGTGCCATTGTGAGGAATCTGTGATTCATACACTGAGAGACTGTGAGCCTGCTAGTTCCGTGTGGCTTTCTTGTACTAACCCTATTTATCACTTTGCTTTTTTTTTCTGGCAATCTACAGGTTTGGATTAAATGGAACATGCAACACTCACCAGGCGATCATAAGATGTCCCAGTGGCCCTGGCTGCGAGTTTTCGGTTCTCTATGCTGGCTTATTTGGAAGAACAGATGTAGAAAAGTGTTTGAAGGATCCTCTGATTCTACTCAACAATTACTACATAGAGGGCTTCATTTCCTTCATGAAGGCATAGAAGAGGGCCGGTTCAAACACAAGATTTTTAGAGTCCAAGACAGACACACAGTAGGTTGGAGTGCTCCACCAGAAGGCTATGTTCGGATCGATGTGGATGCTGCGGTAGACGAACACAGAAACTCTGCTGTGGGAGGAGTGGCTCGGGACAACACAGGAGCTTGGATTGGGGGTTTCCAACAAAACACAGGTTCCAGTTACGGCTCAACTGCATATGAGATTCAAGCTATCAACATTGGCCTACAATTTTGCAAATCCAGGAACTTCAGAAGAATCAAGCTATATACTGACTCATTTGAAGCAGTTCAACTGCTATACCATACAGGTGGCCATTATCATCCGCTTCAGTACGAGATAGACGAAGTCAGGAAATTAATCTACGGGGATTGGGAATTAGAGATTCACCATTGCCACAGAGAAGGCCTTAAATGTGCCGATGTTCTGGCAAAATTGGCCTTAGATTCGAATAACGATTTGTGTCTCTTACATTTTCCTCCTGCTTTTTGTTTGGGCCAACTGTTAGCTGATCTTAGCTAAACTTTTTGGCCAGTAGATTTTCCTTTCTTTGAGTAGTTAGGTATCTGTATTTTGGCCCTCGTGGCCCCAAGAGTTTCCTCTCTTGTCATTACAATTTTAAAAAAAAAAAGTAGTGTTTCCATTGGGCATCCTGCGGGATGATATGGTATAGTAGGTGAGATGGGTAATCTAGAGACTTATCACTAATTCCAAGCTTTCATTTTGGCCTTTTGTATAAAAAAAAAAGTTAATAGTTTTCAATTTGTTAATTAAAAAAGGGCAAATGACTAAAAAGAAGTTTTAAAATTGTAAAATCCTAAATCAAGTTTGTTATTAAAAATTGATATAATAAAAAAAAACTTAATAAATAATTTATAATTCATTCTATAAAAAATATTTGATTTAAAATTTTACAATTTTAGAGGTCGTTTTTTTTTTATTCTCCTTTGAAAAAAAGGGCCTGAATGGCTGAATCTAGGCAAAAAGTACACCGAAGTGGGCCCGCGGTGGTGCTCTCTCATTCAAAACCATGGCGCCAACTCGCGCCAAGTGGGAAAAACAATACTCGTGTCTCATTTAAAAGAAAAACATTGATTATGAATTTTAAATCAGATAAAAATTTCGACCCACGCCCAATAGCGGCACCGGAAAACATTTTTCGTTTCATTTTGGTTTTTGAAAATCCATACATGCCGCTCTTCCCTCTTCTCTTCTAAAACTCCCACTCACTCCCTCCATTTCCAATTCATCCTCTCTTCTCTTCCCGTCGCTGGTTTCGTCTTCCTCTATTCCCCTCCACAATTCCGATGAAGGAGATGGAGACCCGCGCCTCCAAGAGGAGAGCAGAAGCCGCTGCCATCGCCCAGATTGAATCTCCCAACAAGAAGCGTGTGGTATTGAGGGAACTTTCAAATTTACCGAATGTTACCTTTCCCGCTGTTTTGAATCAGAAATGCCGAAAGAAGACCCTCCCATTGGATCCTAATACCAATATCAAGGACAACGAGGCAGTGCACGTTGTTTCTAAGTTAGATGCTCATGTCAAGCTGAACGATCCGCAAGAAACCGATCCTCATGTCTCTCAGATCTACCAATACCTTCGCGAAATGGAGGTGATTATCGATTTTATTCCCTAATTTGATTTTCAAGATAACAGGAAAGTAGAACGGATCGGAGTGACGCAGAAGCAGAACAGCGTCTTGCTAACTATTTTGGGCATTTATTTTTGCTTATGGTTGCTTGTTTCTTAGATGGAGGCGAAGCGAAGACCAATGCCTGACTACCTTGAGAAGGTTCAAAAGAACGTCGGTGCTAAAGCTAGAGGAATATTGATTAATTGGTTAGCGGAGGTGGCGGAGGAGTACAGGCTTCTCTCGGACACGTTTCATCTCTCCGTTTCTTACATTGATAGGTTCCTCTCTGCTAAGATCGTCAGTAGGCAGAGGCTTCAATTGCTCGGCGTTTCATCTATGCTCATTGCATCGTAACAATTTATAATTTTTGTACTGCCTGTGATTGTGCATATACTGTATTATTTTTGTTGTGCTGGATAAGCACGGAACTTGATAATTCCTATCCTCTGCAGGAAGTATGAAGAAATCACCCCTCCTCATGTGGAAGACTTCTGCTACATAACTGATAATACTTACACCCAGGCAGAAGTAAATATTCGGTTTCTTTTTATTACGGTTGAATGACCTTATCTTGCATGAGGAGCTTTTATGATCTCTGTTAGCTCCCCTAATTTCCCCCCTTGATTGTTTATAACTATGTAGGTTGTGGAGATGGAAGCTGATGTACTCAAGTCCTTAAATTTTGAAATGGGAAATCCTACTGTAAATACATTTCTAAGGCAAGAACACTAAACTTTTTTCTTGGCCATATTATTCTGTTATGCAAATGTCTGAATCTTGATAGAAATGAAATTAGGCTGACTTGTTGTAATTATTGGTTCAGGGGGTTTGCTGAGATTGCTTGTGGGAATCAGAAAGTACGCTGAAATATAGGACATATCTGTCTTCATATTTGAAGAAACGCCTTTTTTTTTTGTCTTATATTTTATTTATTTATTTTTTATTTCAGACTCGTAAGTTGCAGTTTGAGTTTCTGGGACACTATCTTGGTGAACTAAGTTTGTTGGATTACAATTGTGTAAAATTCTTGCCGTCTATGGTGGCTGCATCGGCTATTTTTCTAGCCAGATTTATCTTATGGCCTAAAGTCCATCCCTGGGTAAGGATTTGATGTTGTGACTGTTACATTTCTTACTGGGAATAGTCTGGAGTACTAGAGTAGTGTTTCAAAGTCAAAGGTATTCATCGAGTTTAGTGCTTGTGGCAGACTTCAGCTCTGCAACGATACTCTGGATACAACTCCCATGAGTTAAAGCAATGCGTGCTAATCTTACACGACTTGTACCAGGCTAGAAAAGCGGGCTCCTTGCAAGCTACAAGGGAGAAGTACAGGCAGCACAAGGTAATTTGTCTTCTATTCTCCCTCCAGATCTGTATCATTTTACTGGCAGTCACAGCTTCAAGGTGGCAAAATGACTAAATTGGGATATTTATCTGAAACAGTTCAAGAATGTGGCAACCTTGCCATCCCCTTCGGAGATTCCAGATACTTATTTCGAGAAATGGCGACAAAATGGTAGTTCTATGGCGTGAAGGTCTGGGATTCTTATGGGTAGTTATATGTTCTCTTCTGAAAGGTTCCAGTGTAATGGGGATTGGGGTATTTTTGTGATGCAGAGTGCTAGGCTTCAAAGATCGAAAGAAATGTTGCAGGAAACGAAGCCTGTATAACCCAACCCAGGATAAATTCCCTAGCTGATTCCAGAAACATTTGATTATGGGCTCTTTTGATGATAATTTAGTTGTATATTGGAGCTCCTTGTAAATCAAAGACTGCCCCAAATTTTGTACTTCGATGGGGTTGTATCAAAGTTTAATTGGGCTTTAATAGATGGATTCATTACTGTGATAAGATTAAGGACTTGGTCAGGTCTCAATTCGGCATGCCAAACTACCAGAGACTCGGGTAGTTTAATTATGGTTTTGTTGGGATTTTTCACTTGGAATTTTATTTGAATTGAAATATCCTTGCCAAAAAATAAAATTATGAAACTAGTATTCATCTTGTATATAAAATTGAGATAAAACACTCCAAGATGTGTCAAATTTTTAAAATGATTTAGGGGCAGAGATCGATGCAGAAAGGAAAATTAAGGATTTAGGGGCCAAGATGGTGGGAAATGTGGCCTCTACATAATTATAAGTAGTAGTGGTATAATAATAATACTCCTTCTAGTTCTAATTACTCTCTCTGATTCTAATTATAAGATGACTTTTGAGAGTTGATCTTAATTCTAATTATAGGATAAAGTTTTAATTTTTATCAATTTTCCCCCAAAATACCTCCTATTGATACTCTCTCAATAATCAATAATAATTTAATAAGAGTAGATTGGAAGTTGTTGAGGGGAATTGATGATGCCGGATTGTGTGAAAAGTTGGAGAAGTCGTGTGTAAGGTCGAAGAGGTATAAGAAAAAACAGAGAATCAACATAATTGGATGCCATTTTAAATTTTAAATAAGAATATTTTAAGAAAATAAATATGATTAATTAATTTAACTACTATTCTTAAAGTTGACTATAATTAGGATTGGAGGGAGTATAAGATAAATTTTATTTTTTTGGAGAAATTAAGGAAGCTAATTAAATTACTTTACAATATTTTTATTTTTATTTTTTTCTTCAAACTAATTAGTTTAACTAATAAATTAATATATAATCTAAAGATACATAACATATAATATGATTAAATAATTTATTTAGCTTTTTTAATCTCTCTAAAAAAAATCAACTTTATCTTATATTTGAGATCGAAAGTAGTAATAATTTATGAACACAGCAATAAAGTAAAATATTCAGTGCATTTTAACATTTTAAATTTCAAAGTAAACAAACCACTATAAAAGTAGCATGACTTACATCCACTTAATTCATTTCAAACATTTAATCATAACAAAAAAAGCTTAATGGAAAGATTAGTTAAAAGTTATTGTTTAGAAAATTGGGTTAAGGGGCAAAAATACCCATGAACTTTTTTCAAAAGTGCACCCAGCACCATAAACTTTTTTTGGGTACAAAAATATATATGAACTTTCTAAAAGGGAGCAAAAATGCTGAATCCGTTAAATAAACCAGATGGCCGTTTCTTTTCTTGTCGTGGGTCCCACTAATATTCAGTTGGCAACTGTTGAGCTTTCTCTCTCACCTCAGTCAATTTATCTCTCTCCTCCTATCACCCCTCCCTCCCTCTTCGTTTTCTTCCCTCTCGCTCTCTCCACTTCAGTTTCTCCAACAAACTGGAAGAACAGAGAGACTGAGCTCCAATTTTGTACATAACAAAATGGCTCTGTTCTACTGTAGTGTACTGAGTACAAGATCTTTACGGGTAGACTTTAACTGTATGTAATATTTATCCCCTTCTTATCCCCCTACCCCTTTTGTTGGGATCCAGAAGAATTTGCATCTTATTGACAATACCTCTTAGTTTTAAATCTTGTTTTTTTCTAAATTATGTTGTCATTTGTGATAAGTGTTGGACCAGCCCAAAAGACTTAATCAGCCTGAACCAAAACGCACAATCACTCTATTACAAAACCCATATACAGAAAATGTATCAATTACATCTATATACAGAAAACACCTAAAACGCAACTGGAGAAGTCCTCAACATATATAGCACACAGCCCGTGCTATTTAGGCTATTACTTACAACATATATAGAATTACAAGACTACCCTTACTAACACTCCCCCTCAAGTTTGTGGACTAAATAGATCAACAGTCCCTAACTTGAACAGTAATTTTTTTTGCACATCTCCACTCACTGCTTTTGTTAACAAATCTGCCTGTTGTTCCTTTGACCTAACATGTTGCAAATCTACCAGCCGGCGTTCCCACTTTTCCCTTATGAAGTGACAATCAATCTCGATATGTTTGGTGCGCTCGTGATACACAGGTTTGCAGCAATATGTATTGCCGCCTTATTATCGCAGAAAATCCTCACGGGATTGTCATGCTGAACATGCAAATCCTTTAGTACCCCAAGTGCCCAAACAATCTCTGACGTTGCCATACTAAGTGCCCTATATTCTGCCTCTGCTGATGACTTTGACACTGTACTTTGCTTCTTTGTTTTCCACATGACAAGAGATCCTCCAAATTTTAGTAATTAACCGGTAACTGATCTCCTGGTTGTCTTACAACTTGCCCAATCAGCATCACAATAACACTCAAGTGCTAAGCCGCCTTCTGCACTGATCAATATACCAAGTCCAGGACTGCCCTTTAAGTACCGGATCACATTTATGGCTGCTGCATAATGTACTTTCATTGGCTGTTGCATGAATTGACTAAGGGTCTGCACAGAAAATGAAATATCAGGCCTAGTCATAGTCAAATATATAAGCTTACCTATCAACTTCCTATACCGATCTGGATGTTCATACAAGTTTTCCTTCTTATCCTTTCCTTCCCGGTATGCCATTAATTTCACATTCTGTGCCATTGGTACCGTATGTGGCTTGCATCCACTCATACCTGTTTCAGATAACAAATCAAGTATATACTTCCTTTGACATAGAATAATTCCTTTATTTGACTTAGCCATTTCAATTCCAAGAAAGTATTTCATTTGTCCTAAATCCTTAATTTTAAAATGATTATGCAGCAAGGTTTTTATTTGAGTTATACCCTTTTCTGAACTTCCTGTGATCAATAAATCATCTACATAAACAAGAACATACACTATACCATCATTACATTCCTTAATGAATAAGGAATAATCATTTTTGCTTCGTGTGAAACCTCCTTGCTTCAAGGTTTCAGACAGTTTGCGATTCCACTGTCTTGAGGCTTGTTTCAAGCCATAAAGAGACTTTCTTAATCTACAGACCATTCCCTCCCCCTTACTATCAAATCCTGGGGGGACACACATGTATACTTCTTCATTTAAATCACCCTGCAGAAAAGCATTGTGCACATCCATTTGATGTAATTTCCAATTATTAACAACAGCTAATTTAAGAACAAAACGAATGGTAAGCATTTTAACTACTGGTGAAAAAGTCTCATAATAATCGATGCCTTCCCTTTGACTATATCCTTTTGCCACTAATCTGGCTTTATATTTATCTATCTTACCATCTGAATTGTATTTAATTTTGTACACCCACTTACATCCTATAGGCTTCTTTCCCTTAGGGAGTGGAACAATCTCCCAGGTGTGATTGTTCTCAAGTGCACTTATCTCGGCTTTTATAGCCTTTACCCATTCAGGATTTAAAACAGCCTCATTGTAGTTAAGTGGTTCTGTTGCAGAATCAATATTGCAGAGAAATGACATATGATGAGAAGAAACATTGCTATAGGAAACATAATCATCAATAGGATATTTACAATTACCCTTTCGTATGTGCTGATTTCCTGCAGTTAGAGTAGAACATATATAATCTGTAGACCATATAGGAGGTCTCTTGCTTCTAACAGGCTGTGACTCACTTTGTTCATTTCTCACGTTTTCTGGAGAACTAGGTGAGGTCTCTCTATTTATAATGCTAGTGGATTGATTACTATGCATATCTTGATTATTAGCAGCACCAACAGGGTCCTCATGATCAAACCAGAACATATTTTTTAATTCTCCAGAGACCCCTAACTGATTCTGATTAGGGTTATTTCTAAATGGATATATGTCTTCCATAAAGCTCACATGCCTACTCACAAACAAATTATTGTTTTGGGTATTAAGCAACAGGTAACCTTTCTTATTTTCTGGATATCCAAGGAATACACAAGGTATTGCCCTAGGTTCCAATTTATCATTAGTCACTAAATCTGTTGCAAAGGCAGCACAACCAAATGTCCTTAAGTTAGACAGATCAGATTTAGATTTGTATACT
The DNA here is from genome assembly GCA_963242795.1 of Inga leiocalycina. NCBI lineage: Eukaryota > Viridiplantae > Streptophyta > Magnoliopsida > Fabales > Fabaceae > Inga > Inga leiocalycina. Next base: position 10,184,138 of record OY725325.1, read on the forward strand.
ATTTCAAATGGAGTTTTATATCCTAGAATCTTAGAGGGTATCCTATTGACTAAGTAGCATGCCATCTTAACACATTCTCCCCAGAAATATATTGGGACAACAAACTGTATTATCAAGCTCCTAGTTATCTGTATAATAGTTCTATGTTTCCTTTCTACAACCCCATTCTGCTCAGGGGTGTAAGGACATGTCATTTCATGTATAATTCCCTTTTCTTGAAAATAGGACTTTAATTCATTATTTGTGAATTCAGTCCCATTATCACTGCGAACACGCTTGATTGAAACAGAAAATTGTGTCAATATATATGCACAGAAATTCTTTATACAAGAGACAGTACCAGACTTAGAACTCATGAGAAATATCCAAGTAGATCGAGAGAAATCATCCACAATAGTCAAGAAGAACCGATAACCTTGATGTGTTGGGGTTTTATATGGTCCCCACACATCAACATGAATTAGCTCAAAACATCTCACAGTTTTAATATGACTACGATTAAAAGGAAACTTAGTTTGTTTGGACTGAACACAAACTAAGCATTCTTTATTCATATGCAATTCTTTACTATTTATGACACCCAAATATTTCATTACAGAAATTGGGGCATGTCCTAATCTTTGATGCCACAAATCAATACTGGACAGTTTCTCTATCCTACTGTTATACTCAGAAGCATAAACTGCATTGGCATTGTTACATTCCTTTTTAACTTTGAACATGTAAAGTCCTCCAATTTCTTTACCAATCAGCTTCATCTTCCCATCCCGTAGGCCCTGCATCAAACAGTGATGGGGAAAGAACGAAGCCATACAATTATGTTCTTTGGTAAATTGAGATACAGCTATGAGATTAAATTGGAGTTGGGGAGCATACAGAACATTATGCACAGTTATGTCATCAACAATTTTGGTTGTACCTACATGAGTGACAGTGACATGCTTCCCATTGGGTATCTTGATGGTTTTAATAGGCCCATGATATTCCTTATATTCATGCAACAGGTCTAAGTTTCCTACCATATGAGTTGTAGCTCCAGAGTCTATAATCCAACTATCACATGCTATAGAAGAGTTAGGAACGGTCAAACCTGTACTAGATAATGCGTGGACTGTGGACTCCTCTTCACGCTTCAGCAGCTCCAATAACCTTTCGTACTGAGCTTGCGTGAATGTAGGAGCTCCCACGCTAGTTGTTCCTGCCAAGGCTTCCTCTGAACGTTGCGGAGAGGTTTTAACTCCTTGATTTGCCTCTTTATTCTGTCGTCCTCTGAAATTTGGGGGGTACCCAATAATTTGGTAGCAATTATCCCTGACATGCCCTTTCTTGTGACAATGAGAGCATTCAAGGCTACTATCTCCACGGCCTCTCCCCCTTGCTGCCATAGCAATGCCTTAAGAGGAGGAGGAGAATTTGTCAGAATTAGTGATGGAGTATTGGGTTTCATCTTGGATTATCATACTGTAGGCATCATTGACAGAAGGCAACGGAGCCATTAACAGAATGTGGCTACGTGCTTGACCGTATGAATCATCGAGATCGAGCAAGAATTGAAGCAAACGTTGTTCTTGAAGCATATCAGTATCGGCCTTCGATGCGTCACACTTACATTGTGGAAGAGAGAGCAACGCCGATTGTTCCTCCCATAACTCTCGGAGTCGGGAGAAATAGACGGAGACAGAGGAGCCACCTTGCCTGAGGGAGTTGATTTCGCGGTGCAACGCAAAGATCCTAGTCCCGGTTTTCTTGTCAAATCTTTCTCGGAGATCCTTCCAGACCAGATGCAAGCTCTCAAAGAAGACGATCCCGTTTTCCAATTCCTTCGAAATGAAACCGATGAGCCAAGAAAACACCACCGCGTTACAACGCTCCCATTGACCGTGTAGGGAAGTCTCGAACGAATCCTTTACACAGCTTCCGTCAATGAACCCCAATTTCTTCCTGCCTTTGAGCGCGATCCTCATCCCACGGCTCCACACCATGTAATTCTCCGTTCCAAGAAGCACATGAGGAACGAGGGAGGTCGTCTGCATATCCGACGGATGAAGATACAAGGGATGCGTGAACGGCAGCGACGTGGCGGAGATGGAATCTTTATCGCCGCTCATGATTTAGGGCTTCACGGACGAGTGCGTCGGGAACGAGATCTGGAATGGTGGTTTCACATACGAGTGCGTTCTTGGGCGAGTCTTGGTGTAGCACAAGCGGGTCGAACCCGGGGCTCTGATGTAATATCCCGATTTGTAATTAGGGCTAATGACCCCGATAATTATTGTAATTATCTTGATTTAAATACATTTGGGATCAATGTAATATGAATTTTGAGAATAAATACATGTGGTATTTAAGATCAATGGTTGTGATTCCTTGACCGTGGGTCGGAATCCTATGTGTTGCATCTATGTGAGCTTATAGAGGGAATTGAGTAGATGATGACAAGTGGCATTAGGGTGGTCATTGGATGATGTACTAAGTGACAAAACACCACTTTTCCCACACACTCTCTCTCCTTTTCGGTGGAGTGTATGTGTGTGCAAGCAAGAGAAAGGCTTCATCATCATCATCTCCCTCTCATTTTCTCTTTCTCCTTCCTCCATTTATGGCGCTGGTTTGAGCTTGGAAAGAGAAGAAGAAAGCTTGATCTTTGGTAAGAAATACTCCTCCTTTGCTCAAAACCTCTTCTATAATATTGTTCATCTCAATGAGAGCTACATTGTGATGGTTGTAGAATCTTGAGAAGTGGTGCTTGGTGACTTGCTCGAAATTGGAAGTTGAGGAATCAAAGTTCTTGATTGGGCAAAGTAAAGAGGTAGGCATTTAGAGCATTTTGGTATGTTGTTTGTGAGCTTTGGCTAAGTTTGGTGAAATCTGGAATTTTTGCCCTAATTATGCCTATTTCTAGAAATATGAAGTTCATTATGATTGATGATTGGAAATGATTTAGTTTGGAGATATATGATCATTTGATGCATTTTGGATAGATAGGAATTGATTGGGTTTGAAATTGTTAAGTTGGAAAATCTGTTTTGTTTAAGCTCTGTTTTTCGCTGTCAGTTTGGACGAGCGTTTTGAGTGACCAAATGGTATTGGAAAATTATGAAACTTTCCAGTCTTAAAGTTCACATCCCAAGCTTCAAAATGGTCATATATTTTGTGTCATTTCGTTGGGAATTCTGTGAGATATGGTTGCCCAAAGTTTGGGATTGAAACAGAACTCTGTTTTGGGAGTAGTGTGTAGTTTTTGATAATTCTGTATTTGTGTAGTGATTTCCAGTGATGGGCTATATTTTTCCTTGAAAGAGGACTCATATACCTTTCATTTGGCTTTGGAATCACTCCGTTTCGATTTTTCTAGAATTAGTTATGGTTTTTCGAAGTTCAGCCCAGAGTCAGGAAATCTCTGGGCCGCGGCCCAAGCCCTTCTGACCTGTTTTGGGCCGCAGCCCAAGGCCTTCTGACCATCTTTGGGCCGCGGCCTAAGGAATGGTGGGCCGGGGCCCAAGCCTATGTTCCAGCACTTAGTGTTTTCGAAAAGTGACATTCAACCTATGGTTTCCCAACCTTTTAAGCCTTTTATTAGAGGCATTTGGGGCCTCTTAAGAGTCCTAAATGATAACCAACTTAGTGTATTATGGAAATAAGTAATTGGAAGAGAGATTGATCAATTGTCCCTAATTTGGTATAGGATTTGATATCTGCCGAACGCGTGAGCCCACTGTGCCAAAGATTGTCAGGAAAGATACAGGTAGCGACTTTTCTCTTATACTTTGTGTAAATGTATTGTATGTTTGTCTGTCATTCATTGTGTGGATGCTGCTGTTGCTGCTTTGTGATACTTTGTGCATTGAGATGCCTTGTGGAGCCTAGTGATACATCGTGCTTTGAGATGCTTTGTGGTGCCTTGTGCTTTGTGCTTTGTGTTGCTGCTACATAGTGTTCACCGCGAAAGCGGGCGTTGTGCATAGTGATTACAGCGAAAGCTGGCATAGTGTTCACCACGAAAGTGGGCGTAGTGCATTGTGATTACAGCCGTGAGTGCTGTCGTATGTGGCGCGAGCCAGAGATCATTGTGAAGCTGCTGAATGTGATGAACATACATGCTTTCTGTTTATATATTGTATGAGTGACTTGTTGCTCTGGGATTCTTTAGAATCTCATTCTTTACATATGACTAACCTTTTCAGTCAGGGCAAGTGGCTCGAAGGAGAAGCGACCAACCCGGAGTGGTTAGGGCTTAGGGACATTTTATATTTGGATGTTGGTTATCCTTGTTTTGGTTTTGGGATTACTAAGTGTATATGAAATGTAAATAATTATTTTGATTGTGTAATCCCCTTTATGGGAAAACAACTAAACCCATGATATATATGTAGTATAACCCGGGGTTTGCCGGGATTTTGGTTTCCGCACTTTGATATTTATTATGTACTCTGATTTCTCAAGTAGTTATATCCGCACGTGAATGTGAGACCAATAATATATATATGTTTTGAAAAGATTTTGAAATACCCCATCTCTTGGATGTGGGATCATAAATTGTGATTTTGTTTTATTGGTCTCTATTTCACTTAAATTTCGTAATTCGGATGTAATTACGGTGAGGGGGTTACATCTGATACCATGATAAGTGTTGGACCAGCCCAAAAGACTTAATCAGCCTGAACCAAAACGCACAATCACTCTATTACAAAACCCATATACAGAAAATGTATCAATTACATCTATACACAGAAAACACCTAAAACGCAACTGGAGAAGTCCTCAACATATATAGCACACAGCCCGTGCTATTTAGGCTATTACTTACAACATATATAGAATTACAAGACTACCCTTACTAACAATTTGCTATTTTTAAAATTTAATCAAAGCATATTTGCAAATTGGTTTGGTAAACAGGATAACTTAAAGTTATAAATAACTCTATATAATGGTAATTCATAATTTTAAATGAGTATAACAATACCTTGCTTTGTAGCGAGGCCTCTGTTAACAGGATTCCAATCTCAGATTTTCTATACGAAGGATAGTTGGGGCTTATGGACAGAAATGAGATGACGTCACGCGGAACATGATAGAGTGTGAATTGGTTAGCTTGGATCCAGAGCATGCTCTCGGAAGGGAATCTGATATGGTTTTACTCAAAAGCACAAAATTGATCTCTGTGTTTTTTATTCAAAAGAAGGCCATGACAAATTACGTGGATCTATATATCACAAAAACCCACTTATCTTCATCAACTACTTTAATGCCATAAAGTGGAGAGAGCGAGAGGGAAGAAAATGAAGAGGGAGGAAGGGGTGACAAGGGGGGAGAGAGATAAATTGACTGAGGTGAGAAAAAAAGCTTAGCAGTTGCCATATGGACATTAGTGGGACCCAGAACAAGAAAAGAAACGGTCATCTGGTTTATTTAACGAATTTGACATTTTTGCTCCCCTTTAGAAAGTTCATGTGTATTTTTGTACCTAAAAAAAGTTTATGATGTTGGGTGCACTTTTGAAAAAAGTTAATGGGTATTTTTGCCCCTAAACCCTATAAAATTTATTACTTTTTCCATTCTTTTTAGGGTTAAGGTGCAAAAATACCCATGAACTTTCCTCAAAAGTGCATCCAACACCATAAACTTTTTTTAGGTGCAAAAATACCCATGAACTTCTCAAAATGGGGCAAAAATGTCAAACCGTTAATTAGTACAAACTTCCGTTTTGTGGGACCCACAATTTTATTTTTTAAGGTGCAAAATACCCATGAACTTTTCTAAAAAGTGCACCCAACACCATACAATTTTTTCTGGGTGCAAAAATGCCCATGAACTTTTCAAAAGTTTATGGTGTTGGGTGCACTTTTTAGAAAAGTTCATGGGTATTTTTGCACTTCAAAAAATAAAATTGTGGGTCCTACAAAACGGACGTTTGTACTAATTAACGGTTTGACATTTTTGCCCCATTTTGAGAAGTTCATGGGTATTTTTGCACCTAAAAAAAGTTTATGGTGTTGGATGCACTTTTGAGGAAAGTTCATGGGTATTTTTGCACCTTAACCCTTCTTTTTATAAGTAACTTTTTTTTCTTAGAATAAATTCTTTTTATAAGCAATTTTCTCTTTATGTCTCAAACTTTAAACTATTTTTTTCTTTTCTACTTTATAAAATACACATCTTTATATTAATTATTCTCTATTCAACATTAATTCTCTTTCATTCACTCATTTATTACATGTTCTCTTTCATATTTATTGTTCATTCTCTCTCTTTTATTCTTTTAATAAATAAGGATATTTTTAAAAGAAAAGTAATATTTTTTATATATTTTTTTTATTTTAATTAATCTTAACTGTCTGTTTATTTTACATAATAAAAATAAAAATTACTCATAAAAATAACGAAAAAAGTAGTTATATGGACATTATGTAATTGTACACATAGAAAGTACTTGTACTATGTTATTATTATGAAATTTTACCTCACCCTGCATGAGATCCAGTGCGCAACGTAACTACAGTGCCGAGGCGATATTTTATATGTAGAAAATACCGGCATTTGGTTTTTGTGTACTTGTGACTAATAAAATATTTAAATATGTACTTTCAACCAATTTTTTCAGAAATTTCATATGTGGAAATTAACAGGGTTTTGACAGGGCGCGCGAAAGGTTCCACTGTATTTGTTTATTTTTTTGAGAAAACTTCAATTAGGTCCATAAAAACAATTTTATTTCTGTCAATCCAAAAAAAATTATAAAATCTTGGCGCATCTTTTATGTTAAAATAAAATTAAGTTTTGTAAATGAAAAGATAATAATATTCTTGATTTATTTTTATAAGGCTATTTACACAACAAATAATGATATATACTTACAAAATAAATAAAATGATTCAAAAGAAACCAGAGAGTTAATAATAATATTTTAGCCATTCATAAAATAAATAAAGGGATTCAAAAGAACAAATGGAGTTACAAATATTTTGATCATTCATAAGACAAATAATGACATTCTTAATAAAATTAAGGAGATTAAAAAACATAAAGCAAGAGCATAGTTATCTTTTTATCTATAAAATTTAATTTAATTTTGATTCAAAAAGGTCGGACGAAGTTTCAAAGTTTTTTGGATTAACTGAAATAAAATTTCTTTCATGGAAGCTAACTGAAATTTCCACTTTTTTAGTTTTTTTTTTAAAAAAAGGTTTCACTCTATTGGTAGTGAAAGTGCATGATATTTTCACAGGTGATCTTGGTAAGTATCTCGGTATACCGATGCTTCATCATAGGATTACTAAGGCTACTTTCTACCCCATTGTTCAGAAGGCAAAGAAAAGATTGTCAGGATGGAAGGGGCGGTACCTCACCATGGCAGGACGGACGGTCTTGATTAAGGCGGTCTTGTTTGCATTGCCAAGTTATCATATGCAAACAATGCTGCTCCCTAAAGCCACTCTGGAGGAATTGGAGAAGATTAGCCGGAATTTCATATGGAATCAAGATCAACAGAGTCGAAAGATGCATCTTATCTCCTGGAACCAAATTAAGCAATCTAAGGAGGAGGGGGGATTAGGTATTAAAGACCTTCGGAAGCAAAACATGGCCTTCATAATGAAACTCTGCTGGGGTTTATTAACCCAACCAGAAGCCCTTTGGGTTTCGTTGCCTAAAAGGAAATTATGGATGCGGCAATAGTGATTACCCCATGGTCTGTAAGAAGACAAATTCCTCTGGTGTGTAGCGGAGCATCACTAAGGTTTGGGACACTTTCTTTGGTGGAATTGGTCGTACCCTTCGCGGTGGGACTACAGCCAATGCCTGGTGGGATTTATGGACTAAATTGGAGGAACCACTTATTCACTTTGTTGATCATAATTTCCATCGCTTAAACCCAGCTGCCAAGGTAAGAGATTTTGTCTCATCGGACGGAGGGTGGGATATCACATGATGGAAGGAATTCCTACCAGATTGGGTGGTTAATCTTATAAGCCAACTTCCCCCGCCATGCCAATTTGGAGAAGATCTTTTCTGCTGGAGAAGTGCTTCTGATGGCAACTTTAGTGTCCGTGCTGCATACTCTTTTCTTTCTACTCAGCGAGAGGGGAATGGCTCGGCTCGGTGGAAGAAGGTGTGGAAGTTACCTGTTCCAGAGAAAGTGAAGATGTTCTTATGGCAAACTATTCATGAGAGACTGCCTACTAACTCACTTCGGGCTACGAGAGGTCTTTCAGATAGTGAGGAGTGTCCTTTTCAGTGTCACCAGATAGAAAACATTATACACATTCTTCGAGACTGTGAGATTGCGAGAGCAGTATGGTCACATTTTATTCACCTAACTCTCGTTTTAGTTTCTTTCATTCTGATTTGCAGGTATGGATTAAAGACAATTTCTCTCGTTCCCTGGGCAAGCCTTATTTTCATAGATGGTCGTGGGTTCGCATATTCAGCATCATATGTTGGCTATTATGGAAAAACAGATGTAAAGGCGTCATGGAAGGAGTCCGAGCGCAGCCAAATGAACTTATTCATGGTGGCCTGTACCAACTCATGGAATCCAGCGTGGCGGACAACCTGAAGCACCAGATCTTTTCCTACAGCGTTGGGGACAATCAGAACTGGAAGTTACCACAGGAGGGATGTGTTCGACTAGATACTGACGGTTCAGTGGATATTCATCACGATGCAGCTTGTGGGGGCCTTATTCGGGATCATAGAGGACATTGGGTTCTTGGCTTTCAGCGTCGACTTGGCTTTCTCCCATCAACTACTGCTGAGCTTATGGCCTTACACCAAGGCCTACAATTATGTAGACAATATGGGTTCCAGAAGGTAGTGGCTTACACAGATTCACTTAAGACATACCACTTGCTTATGCAGGATAGCGGTCTATACCACCCACTTAGGTTGGACATTAATGCCGTTAAGGATTTAATTTATTCTGATTGGGATATTGAACTCCGATATGCACCGAAAGATACAATCCGGTGTGCTGATTTTTTGGCGAGGGATGCCCACCATTTAGTCCAGCGCTTAGTTGTTTTACCTATTCCTCACCCTGGATGTATTCCCATCATGAGGGAGGACGCATTACATGCTTTTGATGTTTAGATTGTTTTGGTGTATGTACTCTCCAAGCTAGCTTGGCCATATTATGAATTAAAAAAAAAAGTGCATGATATTTTGAGTAACTGCCAAGAAACTTATGAGCATCAAAGTAATTTCCTTAATAACAATAATTCTAGTTTTTTTATTAAATCAAGCACGTACAGTTAATCAAAATATCAACAAGCATCCATCATTGTCCATTGTCATGTAATGGTCTCATTTTATTTAACTTTTACTTTTATCCTGCCAGCAGGAATAAGCATCTGATATTCAAATAATCTTTACCAAAAACTCTACAACTAAAAAAGCTGCCATAACCTGAACTACCATCCTGGAACTGGCAACAATTGACGAGGATTGATGATAGCAGGAATTTTGTTCACACTCAAATCAAAACCATCTCTCTACAATTAAAGATAAAGTTTTATTCCCCAAGCAAAAATACCTGGAAGGAAAAATCAAAACAGAATAATAGAACAGAGGGTCATGTCATGATGAAGTTCTAAACATGGTGATCAGGCTTCCAGGCCAAGTGGGTATTAGATAATTGGATAAAGATAGTTAATTATTATAGACACTTTAACAATATTGACTTTTTAATGAAATAACTAAATAAGTTGCCGTGGAAATGGTGAACATAAAAGATAAAAACCAGAACAATTAACGTAACACAAATCAGGAAGAGCAAGTGGGGATTGGCCAGGCCTGCTTGCCGTTGTTGGCTGCTACTATTAGAGAATAATTAAGGGCATTTACTTGGAAAAACAACTCCACGTGGCACCTGTTAAGTAAAGCACACGAGAAAATCAAGGTGTCGTAGCGATTTTATCATTTTTAATGTTTTAATATTGAGGATTCAGTGATTTACTCGCAGGTCCTTTGCCTGAATCGCTTTGTGGATTGGTCTCACGCATGATTTGACTACTCAAAGACGTCCGCTTTAAGCAACATTTGCCTCATTTGTTTATAACTTTATATATAAACAAAAAGATCCTGCAAACATAGGACTAAAGCAATGCATGCAGATGTCCTTGGAAGAGCAAAGGGCACAATTATTCATCCACAGAGAGAGACACTGCATCATCAGTATTTTAAAATATTTTGATGCATATAACGTCTTAAAATATTTTTTTTACGTACATTCGACAATTTAAATTATTCAAATTATTAAGTGTAGAATTATATAAAAAATACTTTAAGTTAATTGATACACCTAAAAAAAAATATTTTAAAGTATTAAATACATCACAAAATATTTTAAAATATTGAAAGCATGTTTGACATAGCAGTGGAGAGCCTCGTACATATATAATTAGAGTGGAAAAAAAAGCCACATTAAGGCTATTTGGGTGGTTGGGTTCACCATGGCGCTAATGGGCTTTTATTATAAAACTCATGGCATCTTATAAGTTAAAATTTGGTGTTTTTATGGTGACACCATAGAAAGAGAAAGCAATAATTATGAAAAAAAAAAAGGCTTTTTGGTATATGGGAGCTGTGAGAGTGGGAGTACTCATGATGTATGGTATTACTTTGGTCCTATTTATAAGTTTCTTTTGACAAAAAATGTTGGTCCTTATTATAAGTCTAATTCCAATGTAATAAATGCATTTTTTACTTTTTTTGCCCCTACTAATTGCAATAAATAAAAAAATTTATTCATGTTGACTTTTGGAATCAATCATAAATAAAGGTAAAATTGAAAACTAACTTTCCTTGACATGTGATAGTTAGTTAATTTAGACTTATAAATAGGATCGGAGTGATAATGGCTCTTTGTCTTTGTTAATCTGGAGATTTTTCTTTTCAGATTTGGCTATTTGTCTTAGAAATAATATGGGAAAGTTGAAAAAAAAGTCCTATTGACATAATTAAATTGCTAACAAAATTCAGATTTGGCTATTTGTTTAAGAAATAACAGGGAAAACACAATTTGGCTTGCTGGATTAATTAGGTGTTTTATTTTTGGTATTTACAATTTTTTTTTTCTATTGACAATATTAAATTATCAACAAAATTCAGATTTGGCGACTTGTTAAGAAATAATAGGAAAAACATAAATGACATTAATTAGGATATGTGGCTATAACTTAATAAGATTCATGGCCCTTTTAATCATTTTTCATCTAAATTTGTTTTTAAATAATCATCCAAATAAATTTCAGTTTGAAAAAAAAGTTACGTTTACCACTGCTAATCCAAACATAAATCACATTTACAATTTAACTTTTATCTTATCTTAAGTTTACAGAAATTAGATTGAAAAAAAGTCACTTCTACCATTACTAATCCAAATAGACCCTAAATCGATACAAATAAACTATTTTAGATGTTAGGTGCAACTCAACCCTTTTACCTTTTGTTAATTACTGGGTGGAGTTGCTCAATTTTAGGTGGCTATAACTGGATTACTAATGCATAGCACATAGAGCCACAATAAGCAAATTGGCTGCCTTCCCTTAAGGCGACAAGCAAAGCCAGGACAAAGATAATAGAGAAAAAGCACAAGAGCCAGATTCTGAATATATTGAAGCTGGACTCAGCCTTTATTTGAGGAGGACAGGAAGCTAGAAGAGGAAAACAAATTCAGGGGGGGGGGAATCCAAAAAAGGGGTCGCGTTCTCGTGAAAGACAAAAGAATATATTAAAGCAAAAGACCAGAAAAGTTGCTTCGTGAGATGTGTCCCTTGTTTGCAGGTGGACTCAATTGAACATCACTCTACATCACCTTTTCCCCCCTCCTCAAACAAAGCCTAATAGCTTTTCCCCTCCAATCGAGTGCTTGCTTTTTCAAACCCTCCCTTCTCATTTTCCATTATAAGTACCCTCTTCTCTTCTTCACTCTCTGTCTCTCTCCTAGAGCCAAACAATATGCATATACGCTTCTCTCTACTGGGCTGGTTTCAGATCAGGGTTATGCTTTTTGTGGTTCTTACATTATTCCTAGTGTGCGGGGACAATAAGGAAGAAAGCTCAATGGTAGGGTTGAGCAACCACACAATAACGAGCATGGTAGGGAATCATCAGAAACAGAGGCAGAGTAAGCAGCTTGGAATGAAGCCATTTGACTTGTACTTGTCACGAAAGAGGAAAGTCCCAAATGCATCAGACCCTCTCCACAATCGTTGAGCAGCTTCGAGCTTGTGTTTAGTGAGGAAGAAATGCGAGAATAGAGGTTATGATATAGGGTTTTGTTGAGATTCATATGCTGGCATGGAGAGAAGAATTACTGTTAGTGTAGTAGTACCAGGTACAATATGGTTTTTGATTTGAGGTTGATGCATTATTTTTGTCAACGGTGATTGAAGGTTGTGTGGGGAAATGATGTTTCCTCCTCGGAAATCACACCCGGGCTTTGCTTGCTTCTTCATCAATCACAACTTTTTGTTTTGGCTCCCTCTTTTCCATATATTCTATGTTGTACTAGAATCTATATACTGGATTTGTAAATTGAAGTTGAACATATAAAGGTTTGAAACTTTGTGATGATTGAATTATATATGCGTTGGTCTTTCTGTATGGGCCATCTTCCTCCTTTATTGTTGTTATCTTGTGGCTTTTATTTTGCATGGTTCATGATGTAATGCCGAATATATCTCAACATGTGAATCATAAATCATGACATGTTAGGAATGATTCTTATTCATCAAAAGAAAAAAAAAAATAGGAATCAGGTGGACAAAGAAAATAACACTTGCAGCCTCTGGTTTGGGGAGTCTCCTGTCAGTCGATTTGGAATCTGGACTTTTGATCTACATATTCTCACTTGTATTAGAATCCAACAAAAGCATAGAAACAACGAGGGAGCTGCGTAAAATAACGTATTAATTAATTACTAAATAGTATCCATACTGTGGTTTAGGTTTGCTGCAAATGGTGTCTCTGCCCATTCATGCTTCTTGTTCGAAGAACCCTGCAGATTATTAGTTCGAATCAATACCATAGCTCTGCCCAAAGGAGGAAGTGAGGGAGAGAAGCACCTGTATGCAAAGAATCAAATGTGGTCGGTATCGATGAAATTAGGAATAAAGAGCAGAAGATTTATTTTGTCAGGTGGATCAAGTGATACTTTGGAATGACTTATTTTTTAATAATAAGTGTTTATAAATCGTAATTTATGGTATATGAAATAAATATGTGAGAAAAATTTTATCCCAACTTATATAATAAGGATTTATTATCCAAAAATAAATCATACCAATCACACACTTAATTAAGTTTTCTAGGAAGTATCAAACAGTGATGCAATGTTGAAACGTTTGAAAAAGAAAGAACGCTGGAAGCTAAGAACACCGGTAGGCCCAGTGGCTGACCCTACACAATATCAAGCCGATCTTTTGACTGTTCAACGTGTACGATTTGATGCCCACCTGGAAAAGCATTCACTGTTCATACATCATCTTTATATCTGCAATTGATCTCATTTTGCTGCAGGCTGATTTTTCTTCCTTCTTTGGAAAAAAGATATTAATTATAGGTTCTCTATAATAATAATTATATGATTTAATGGCCACCTGGATGAACCTTGACCCTGTAAACTAACCACAACAATTTTTTTTTTTTTTTTTGCCGTGAAACTAACCACAACAATTGAATAATAGGTAGTATGTTTTATTTTACTCATCATGTGAGTTAACTATTACTATTATCGATATGTTAATTCTTACTGTTTCCCCTTGGAGTCATATATGTGCATGTTGCATTGAAAACCTATAAAAAAAAACCTTAATTAAGTGATCAACTCTTTTAAGGTTTTATGCTGATTGCACGCTTACACTAAAGCTGTTGGGTAATCTCTTTAACCGCTATATCTAGCTGCCGTTGCAAGTTTATCGGGAGATGGTAGCTAATGGTGGTAATGCAGGCTGCAGGCTGAGATTAGGCGGTGCAGCCTGCCCTCCTCGTTGGTTGGCAACCTGTTTAAGTGGTACGCCAATTTTTTTTTTAAATTTCATTTTTTAAAATATTTTTACTCTTTTTTTCTTTCATCATCTCATATCATACTTCTTTTATTTTACATATTTTATTATGAAATCAATTTCATTCTTACTTTCCTTTTTTTCAATCTATTCATATCACAAAACTATATAAACATATCTCTCTTAAATTTAATAATAGAAGAATAAATAAATATAATATGAAAATAAGTGTCAAATAAAAAATATGAGGAATTAATTAAACACATTATCAAAAGAATGAAAATAAGGAAGAGACTAAGTGCATTTAAGACAAAACTTTAAAAAAAAATATTATACGGGCCAGCCCGCATCAACCCGCAAGCTAATTGGGTTCAGCCCGTTTTTAAATAAGATGCCATTTTGGCAGCCCGAGCCCTTTTATTTCGGGCGGGCTGGCCCGAATTGTCGGCTCTAATAGTAGCCAGCTGAACTCCTCCATCTATTATAATTGGGATAATTAATTAGTACTATCTCCAATCCTAAATATAAGACAAGGTTGATTTTTTTTTGGAGAAATTAAGGAAGCTAAATAAGTTACTTAATCATATCATATGTTATGTATCCTTATATTATATATTAGTTTATTAGTCAAACTAATTAGTTTGGAGAAAAAAATAAAAATAAAAATACTCTAAAATAATTTAATTAGCTTCCTTAATTTTTCCAAAAAAGTCAACTTTGTCTTATAATTAGGATTGGAGAGAGTAACTCTATAACATCCCAAATTTTATTCACCAAGAATATATTGTAATTATTATATATATTCAATGAAATGGTGAATATTTAAGGTTAAATGAATTAAATATTGAAAATTGAAAGTTGAATAGTGTTTTCAATGAAATCGCCTATGAGGTAGTGAGTTTTTCATGTGATTTTGGAAGACCAAATGATGAGCAAAAATTATGAAATTTTACAGAATGGAAGTAGACATCCTAAACTTTAATTTGATAGGCCATATGACTCAATTGAAGCTATGTACAAAAAGATATGAATTTTTAAAGTTAATCCAAAAAATCTAGAAAGTTTCTGGAGCAGCGGTCAAATATTGAAAATCTGGGAAAAATATGATCCTATTTAGTAAAATTCCATATTTTTCCTTGAAACTAGATTCAATGAGGTTCCATAGGCTTTGGAATCGCTTCAAAACGATGTCTACAAAATTAGTTATGATTTTTCAAAGTTAAGGTAGAAAATCTGCCAGAATTGGCATTATTCCGAAAATATAAGAAATAAAGTAATCTTCCTTTTTCTCTTAATTATTTTAGAAATTAAGGGGAGGAGGAGGAGGAGACAGGTGTCAAAATCCAATGAGACCAAGTGTCAACACCATATGAAAGATGATGGAGATAATTGTTGTGTCATAAGTCCTTACTTATGTCATAAGGTTAGGTAGCCAACTCTTATACCAATTGACTTGAGTAAATGGAAGAAGCAATTGGTTTGGTTGGAGCAAGGGGGAGCACGTTTTTTTGAAAGCTAACCGAGGGAAAAGCTAGTTCAATGCCAATGGGAAACCAAAGGGAGTAAGTATGACATAAACTTGAAGAAAAGAAGATTGTGACAAGTGTCACATTATGGTCACTTGATTAAATCAATGGTATAGAATTAAGAGAGGAAGTTTATGAAGCATTTCTCTTCCCTTCCCTTCATACATTTTGATCACACTAAAGGAAAGAAGAGAGAGAGAGAGCTTGGAGAACTCTTGAGAGCTATAGAGGAGGAGGAGGAGGAAGATCAAGGTAATAGTTACCTCTTAAGCCTTTTCTTGTGAATATGCATGAAAGATCATTCTCTAAACTCTTTTTCTTCATGCATCCATGATCTTGAAGACACCATTTTTAGCTCAAGAAGTGAGAGAGGAGATGCCTAGAGAAAGAGGATTCAAGATCTCAAGAGGCAACCTCACAAACCTTAAATCTAAACTAGTATGGTGTTGTTGTTGAGGTTTGTGTTTAGTTTTGGTGATTTTTGTCAAGTTTGTAAATTTGGACCGCTATAACCCTAAGGGGTTATGATGCCAAAATTTCTTTGAATCATGATTAAGAAGTGTTTATTTGAGTTGATAGAGGATTAGAAGTGGAAAAGTATAAGTTTCAAAAGCTAAAACACAAAACTCCATTTTTCCAATTTTTGACCAATATTTCGGCTAGCATAGATATGAGGGAAGGAGTTGAATTTTTATGAAATAAATGATTCCATTGGATTCAGTGAGCAAAAATAGGTGGGGTTACAGTTGGTCACTTTTTCGGTAGAGGCCTAAAAAGCATAATTACGAAAACGCCCTTGAAATTCCTAAACGGGGGCTGTTAAGGGTATTTTCGTAATTTGACACTGAATTTGATGATTTCAACCCAGGAAATGGATTCCTTGGGCAAAAATATGTCAGAATAGCCTAAGTCAAAATTTTGGGAAAACGTGCCATCAGGCCGGGTACGATGGGGCCGAGCTGGGGTCTCGGGGGCATTTTGGTAAAATTTTATCATAGACTAATATAACCACCAGAAACACTATGGAAGTGTCTAAATTGTATATTTGACGTTCTAGGACCATGTAAAGAGCTCGAGGGATTGGCACGCAAATCGAGGCATGTTATTTGAAGATCAGGGAAGGGCGATTAAGGTAGAGAACTTACCTCTCCTGCATGTATTTGATATTTGTGCTGGTGTATTGATGCATGTTATTGCTTTGCCTAATGATGTGAAACATATATAAATAATTGAAGCTCTGTTTCTGTTTATACTTTGGCCATACGTATGTTGATTGAAACATTAAGCATGCAGATATGTCATTATGTGAGCATGAGTTATGTAATGCAAGCATGTCATATATTAAACACTTATCTTGCATGCATATTGGTATTACTTTCCTACTGAGATTCCCCAGAATCTCATCCTCCCCTACATACAATTTAGACAGGAAAAGACAGAACGTATGTTGAGAACAATAAAGAGAATCGTACTAAGGGGATTACGGTGGTGGAGCGAAGACGAGAAGATGTCTCCGTTCACTAAGACATGTTTAGACACCCATGTAGCACTGTGAGGCTACGTTAATTATAATTATCAAGTACGAACTCGTATGGGAAATTTCTGTAATCGCGCACATAATATTAGTATATCTATGTTATTCCTATGTTGCCCGTTGAACTGCATATCGTTTTCGCAAATACTCTGAAATAGGTGAAAATAAAATGAGGGTGTGACAAACTCTTTATTATTTCAACCAATTTTTAATTAGATTCCTATAATTTTTTTAGGGAAAATCCTATTAAAAGCCTTTTAAAATATCCAAATGATGGATTAGGCCTCTAAGTGTGTGTTTGGGATAGCGGTAGAAAAAATGACTTATTGTGATTCTAACTTATTAAAAATGACTTAAAAGAAAAGTGAATTTTTGATTCGTGATTTATGTTTAGATAAGCAATTGAAAACGTGCTTTTTCATAAGTGAAAACATGTTTGGATTAGTGATTGTATAAGTGCGTTTTTAAAAATAAAAAGTTGAAGGGCATTTGTATAGTCTTCAAATTTTAGATAGATCATATATGCGATGTCAAACAGTAACATATCATCTGGGCCTGGAAGATATCTAAAATGCAAACTTGTAAATCGTAAAATGAAGTGCAAACTAGGAATGAAATTTCAGAAATTATAACAACATAAACACATTGTGATTCACTCTATTATGCCACTAGAGCAAATAATTCCCAATCTAGAATTTCAATGGCCACAATTGTAGTACGAAGTCCAAACGTAGGTAACGTTGAGCTCAAAAACCAAATAACTTAGGAAATTACATAATTTCACAAAAAACGATTACATAACGAATTGGGATCATAAATTCTGTACAAGTTGCTGTGTAATCATGTCACGAATGCAATTCATTCTGGTTGAAGACGTCGCAGCAACATTGGACGAGGAAGCCGCATCGTCTACAGTATTATCATCTCCCTGAGCTACATTGCCACTTTCTGCTTCGCCAAAATCAACATCACTCTGAGAATTTCTTCTAATAAAGTTATGAATAGCCATAGTTGCCACAACTAAGCGGACTTGCGTTGGGTAGGAGTATTTGCGCATTTTTTGCAATAATTCGAATCTATTCTTCCACACGCCAAAAGTCCTTTCAATAGTTGACCGCAAACTTGAATGATAGTAATTGAAGGTCTCTTTAGCATTTGCCAAACCAGGACGACGCTGAAATTCTGCCAGGTGATAGCGGTTACATCTGTATGGACCAAGATACCCAACTGGTGTGGGATATCCAGCGTCGACTAAGTAATATTTGCCTAATGAATGTCTCAAATCATTTTGAAGGTGTTAGATTAAGCAAAGTGCGCACAGAAAGTAATTACACTGAGTGGGCTTAAAATATACCTGGAGGTGGATGAGGGAAATTCTGAGCTGGATTTGAGACAGCAGCATCAAACACACGAGCGTCATGTGCAGATCCTTCCCAACCCGCCAACACGAACGTAAAACACATATCCCAATCGCATACAGCCATTACGTTCTGTGTTGTATAACCTTTTCTCCCGATATATCTTTCCCGGTTGGGACCAGTGATCACACACTTGATGTGAGTTCCATCTATGGCTCAAATGGCATCCTTAAAGTAGGGATAATAGCGAGGATCGTGGAGGATTTTTGGGTGGCATCCTTTGAATTCGGGATCAGAGGGTTTGATATATTCTCGAGCTAGGCTAAAACAAGCCTCTAGTACCAAGTGCAATAGCCGACTGACAGTTTCCCCTGAATGCTGAAACAACTCTTGGACCATCCTATTACAAACGCCATGGCCAACTGTGAGCAAAAACATCGCAACCATTTCTTCGACCCTGACATTCTTAGAATGTTGTAACCCATGTTTGACCAATTTACTACACAACCGGTAGAATACATGTTTTTCAACTCTAAACATGTCATGACATTGTGATTCATGCTCAGCCAAAATATCTTGGACAAATAAATGACCGGGTCGTGAACCCGTTTTACGAGGTTCTTTACACATGAACCTCGTCCAATATTGACACACTAACGCAGCTGTTTGTTCATACTCTGTTATCTCTTCATTGATAAGAGCTAGTATCGAAAAGTCGTCGTCTTCTTCCTCCATCCAATTTTCCATTGCAACTGTAACCTGTGCATTGGTTGCAAACGTATATAACATAAACATAATTCATAAAACGAACGTCGGATTAAAATATACATAATATATCCGAAATTAGCATTGTTGGTCTAGTAAAAACAAAAGACGAAGCATGCATACAATAAACACTAAACTATTTAGCCATAAAGTTCAATGCAAGGGTCGTTAACAATAAACAAAATACGAAGCATGCATATCGATACTTAAGAACATAATTCGTAGCGACTCAATCAAGGGTCGCAACCATAAGACGCAACCACGCAATCACGCTATCCTTCTTCCGCTTAACAAGTGAGAAAAACGTGTCCCGACTAGTCTTGTCCATGATGACCTTGAAGCAGCGGATTTGAAAGTCCTCATCTTTTTGCACTTCATCGAACTCAAGCAAGGCTGCAACAGTGGCATCAACACTCCTTGCTTGAATCTCGTTGATGGTTGTAGATCTACTCTTCGATGCTTCTGCCATGACACTAACCGCATCCGCAATCTGCTTTGCCGCTGGCATCTTCTGCTTCTTTTTCTTCTCGAAGAAATCAAATCGTTTCCGCTTTCCCTGACTTCCGGAATTAGTTGGACAAGATGATGCGCCTGGACCAGAGGGAGGAGTTTGGGAGGATAACCCGACGCTCGCTAGCTCATCCGTCACTCCAGTGCTAAGTGCTGGGTCAACTCCAAAATTCTCGTCCTCGCTGTCCCCTGAACCTTCCTCCTCGACCATAGTAGGTCGGTACACATCCTCTTCCTCTGCATCCTGTATCTGTGTCTGTATGAACGACGGATTCACTTCATCATCGCCTGTTGCCACGACGTCCTTGAATATAAGCCTCAATTCTCTTTCATTCCTGAGGGCTGAACGGCGAAACTTTCTATACGCCGAATTCTCCTGCATACAGACAAGTAACAAAGCCATTAACTAAACTCCAAACTAGCTGATTGAGGCAACTGAATTACTATTATGCAACATTATAAGTTTCAGTAGGGATCACTAACCTGACATTTGCGCTGCTACCACTCGGCCGAAGCAAAGACATTTCCGGTTCCAGGCTCTCGGCCCACACCGGTCTCTTTTATTAACGCATCCCAAGTCCTTAAATCCTTCCTTAACATATCAAACTTATTTTTTAACTGTTTCTTGTCATACGCTTTCCCAGTTTTCTCGTTGAATGTAGCAATAATAGCTTTCCAACCATCACTTGAAAAAGACAACCCTCGTCGTTCTTTTTTTAAGATTTGGTCAACCATGGCGTATACAAAAATCTCAGTGGACGCATCATCCCATAACGCTCTGTCATTCATCTCTCTATGGAAAAGTTTCACTTTACATAAATGTTGATGACATATAGAAGAATCAATATCATGCAACTTTAGCCAACATAACTACATAATTCTGCAAAATACTCGTTTCCCTTTTTCTTAAACATAAAGACAATGCATGTTCATATCCTAACCGGCTCCCCTAAACTAGTTATCCTAACAATGCATGTTTGTTACCATTTTTCGTAAGAAGTAAGCAAACACGTCTCCCCATCCTGAACTCCGTCTAACTCTACTAGGTATTATCACCATGTCAAAATTGAGTTTTAATTTAATTCATAAATATTGTTTGACAACAGTATGCTTTTAGTTTTCGTAAATTTTCAAACTTATATTTAGTATTTGGATAATTTATATTTTTTCCAATGAAGAGGTATATATATATTCACTACGTACTGATGAAGCAACCATAAAACTAGACTAAGTTCACAAGACTACAACAGTCAAATAGAGAGTAGAATTAGTAACAAACCAAAAAGAACAGCGAAGTGAAACAAAGATAACTCAACAAAACAAATGAAACATAACACTAAGAAACAAGAATTTCCCAGCCTTAGCCACCTTAACAAACCAGCAAAGAAGAACGGGTTATATATATATATATGTAATAATCAATCTTTCAAAAACGTCTCCATGCAAGCTGCACAAGCACACCGAGTCTATGGTCAAGGTGTCTTAAATTAATCCTACATCTGGTCCATGATAAATTATCTCATTTATAGTACAATGTACACTATAAAGAAAGCATCTTGATATACACTATGTTAATGTCTAGCTTTATTCATAAGAGCAGTGCACAATAATCCTCGCTCTCCTCCTCCTCTCTGCCTCGCCGCCATAACAGAGCAACACCAGAACAAAAAAGACACGAAAATCTTACAGAGTTCACCGACAACCAAAACAGAGCAACACGTATAACACTAGATGGAAAAAAAACCCAGCCAGAGACTCCGAACGAATGAAAGGCAAGATTCAAAGCTCAAAAGTCAAAACTCATCTAAAATGCAACTTGTGTAGCTTACCTTGCAAATGGAGGGAGGACCGACAGCACTGCGCACAGCAGCCTCACCGACGGACGACCGGAGGACAAGATCACACACTAGACTCTTCACTGGCCGAAAATGGCAAGAAACATCAGATCCACCACCGGGTGTGAAAAAAATGGCTGAAATAACACCTCAAGACATCGTCGAAGCTCACCTTCACCAACGGTCCGGCTTAGACTGGAAATCGGAAGATTCTCACCTTGAACGACCACCCACACCTCGGCTTCAACTGCTCCAACACCACGGTTTCACCATTTTCCGGGCCGCCGAGCGAGAGAGGGACGAGCTTTATAGATCTACGCTTTTACTGTCGATGGACGAGCTTCGAGTAATGGTGATGTTCGCCCGGTTACTGTTGAAGCTTTGTAGAGAGTAAGAGAGGGACGACGGATGAGCTCGGTGAAGATTTGGGGAAAAAGTGAAAAATTGATGCAATTCGTACAAGAGGCAGTGACAGGGCATTAAATGCCCATAATAACGGTTAAACCACCAAAACGTATTTGAAAAAGCTCCTCAGTTGAGCTTATTAAAACGGGGTAATTATCGGGCTTTTTTTTTTTAAAAAAAACGCTGACCCAAACATCACCAAAACGTGTTGCATTTGTATTTGGGCTTTTTGTTGTATAAACGGGCTTATTCTCACCAAAAAGTGATCCCAAACTCTCACTAAATATGACAAATTCTAATTCATGTCAAGTAACCCAATTCAGAATTTTATAATTGAGCGATTTTACCTATATACCCTATTTTGCCACTCTATTGCTTTCTCTTTCATTCTTCTACCTCCCATCTTGTTTTCTTCCGTAATGCCCATCAACCTCGTCCCCTCCTTCATTCTCTCTCATTCAATTTTTTGTGCTCCGCCCAGCCTCACGTCTTTTGTTCATCTTACTTTTTCTTTAAACTCATTCATTGTCTTCTTGATTGCACGCTGCTATGAAAGAGGTGCTCAATAATAAAAGCATTGAAGCCGCAATTTCTAGTAAGTGAATGAATTTATCGACGTATGTGAAGAAAATGTAGAGTTATAATCAATATGTGGGCTTCATTGAAATTCCCGGTCATGGAATTTTAATTCAATAAAAGAAAAAAGTGGCTTCATTGCTAACAAGTCAATGAGCAGCTACGAAATGTAGTTGCTGCTTCTCATACTATTGTAGGGACCCGTCTGCATTATCGAACACAAACATAAATGAATGATCATCTGTTTGACTTCAATTAATTAAATCTAGCCTCTTCTCTTAGGATCGGTCATTCGATCTGCGGCCGTTTCAATTCTTAACACATAATAAGATATATAAAATGACCCTTTGATTTCGAATCTCTAAAATACAACAGAATTAAAATTTGAATCAGAGATGTAGTGAGATTAGAATGGGACTTGAAGGTGAAGAGAAGAGAAGACGGATGGAGAGAATGACTAAATGAGACAGAAAGAATAAGAGGGTATATAGGTAAAATTACTCAATTATAAAATCCTGAATTGAGCTATTTAACCTGATTAAGAATATATTAAATTTAGAAGCCTAGTTTAGAATTTGAGTATTTCAAGTGACTTTCAATGGGATTTTCCCTTTTTTTATCAGGTCTTTATACTTTTACTTGTTTTTAATCAAGTCCTTATAAATTTTTTCTTTTTTATTAGGTTCTTATTGTTTCACCGAATTTTTAATTGGGTATTTGTAAGTTTTCTTGGATTTTAATTTATTAATTTAATTGCAAGTTAAACCAAAGAATAATATTAAAATATAATTTAAGAATAATAAATCTAAATTAATGATTATATAATTAAAAAAATAATTAATATAAATAATTAGTAATCCTTAATTAACTAATTATAATTCAATTCAATTTTTAGAAAAAAAAATTATTATTATAATTGATATTTTATAATTATAAAAATAAATAATAATTAATATAAATATATGCTTAATTAAAAAATTATGAGGGATATTAAAATTTGAATTATAATAATAAATTTCTCAAAAAAAAATAAAATAATAATTAATTAATTAAGAATAGCTAATTAATTATATTAATTATTTTTTAATTATATAATTATTCATTTAGATCTATTGTTCATAAATTATATTTTAATATTATTCATTTATTTAAATTTCAATTAAATTAATAAATTAAAATTTTAAAAAATCTTCAAGGACCAAATTAAAAATCTAGTGAAACAATAAAATCCTGATAAAAAGAAAAATAACTACAAAGACCTGATTAAAAATAGGTGAAATTATAAAGACTTGATAAAAAGGAAAAAAACTATAGGGATCTAATTAAAAATTGGTTAAAACTATGAGGACTTGCAGATTAATTATCTTATTATAATTTAGTGTTAGATATGAAACATTAATTCGCTTTATTTATTCATTCAATATTTTTGTATTATCTTTAACAATTTTATATTTTTTGCAATAATTTTGTCTCTGACATTTAATACCCCCATCAAAAGAGTGGTAATATTTTAGGGGTTTAAGGATTAAATTTGTCCACAGGTGGTAAAAGAACAGCAATATGGTCTCAGAAGATTTTTAGAAACAGCGAAGCCCTTGAAAGTTCTTAAATCTTAGTAATTTTTTGGCTATTATTTATGTTAAGTTTAACTATTAATTGATCAAATATATTGAGCTAATAAGTCTACTTGTCATCCATATCATTCTTATTTAAGTACAAATTTTTTTCAGGAAGTTTTCATTCAGTAACAGTGTTGTTCTGGAAATTTTTTTTGTTCAATATTGCCTTAGAAGTTTTCAAATTTTAGCAATGTTACTTTTCCCATTAAAAAAGTTAAATTTGATCGCTAGCTGATCAAATATACTGAACTAACAGTGTGGATGATATTGAAGACAAAGCCATAGATGAAAGAGGAGCTCACATTTTTAAGGAAATTTTTATATATTAATAATAACAACTAACTAACCAATTTTTTATTCTCTGTAAATTAATTAACTAACTAATTACATTTTATATTTAGAATTGGAGGTATTTGTTGATTGAGGGCATTACATATATAAAAGAGTTAATGTGTAAATTTGCCTGAAAGTTTTTGCTCATGAGTAAGGTTACTCAAGGAGTTTTTTGTAGTTCAATGTTGTTTCGTAAATATTAAAAAACAGTAATGTTACTTATTGTTAGAAATTTAATGGTCAGCATTAATTTTTTTAATAGTATGAGATAATATTACCACGTTCTGAAATTTTTAAGGCAACATCGTTCATTAGTGAAAACTCTCAAGATAAATTTACACCTTAGACTTATTTAATAAGAAGCAGTATATACAATTGAGGAGGGGGCGGGTACAGATTCTTAGCAGAAGGCGCATTAGTAAAGGTCAATAATGCGTGTTCTCTAATCTCTCCCTCGATCCTCTGATTAAGATCGATGGGCAATATAAGGGTTTATTCTGACCAAGAGAATGTACGGGTTTCATATGTCATTACAAAATTGGCATAAATAAAGTCCCACATCGGATGGGGTGTGTGTACAATTTTTGGCTCTTGGCTTGTCGACCGCGTCAGTAAGTTTTGCCATTAGCAATTGTTCCAAAAAAAAGAAAAAGTCCGCGGAAATTCATTCAAAACCATAATAAGTAAAGGTCTAATCTAACATTTAAAAAGTATGTTTATGTCAATTGAGATAAAATTTTTCTTAAATACTTATTTTATACCATTTTACTTAAAAAAATTAGTTTCTATCATTAATCCAAACAAACAGTAATTCGGTGGTTGAATATTGTAGGATAATTTAACAATTATGAAAGTAACACTCTCTCTAATTTTAAATATACAAAATGTGAGAGAGCC
The DNA here is from genome assembly GCA_963242795.1 of Inga leiocalycina. Taxonomy (NCBI): domain Eukaryota; kingdom Viridiplantae; phylum Streptophyta; class Magnoliopsida; order Fabales; family Fabaceae; genus Inga; species Inga leiocalycina. The sequence goes on from OY725325.1 coordinate 10,209,502, forward strand.
AAATTAAAGAGTGAGAAAATTGTTAAAGGAAAATACTTATGTTAAATTTCTTCCATCCATTTTATCAAATTCTCTGATCACACATAATTATGTGTTCTGTTTTTAAATTATTAGGATTTAACTATAAACCTATATATAAAAAAAAAGAAAAAAGAGGACACTTGATCAAGTGTGATCGGAGAATTTAACAAAATTGATATAAAAAACTTGATGTAAATATAGTCCATTGTGAAATTTAATGAGGATAGATTGTTTTTTTTTAAAACAAAACTGAGGACCTAGTTTATGACAAATATTTCAACTAAGATGAAGATGTTTGAACCCTATGAAGTCGTATTTTGAAATTGTTGAAGGCATATTTACTTAATTACACGCACAACTTGAAGTCAATCCCTCTGGAAGCACCATGACACGTACATGATCGATAGTCAAACTTGTAAAACGCATTCCCATTCAATTTCCACCATGTAACTTTCTGTTTCAAGCAAGACTTATTCTCAATGACATGGGGCGTGATTTGAATTTCTCCAACACGCATGAATATCATTGGTAAAGCAACCAATTATTCAAACGATAATATATATACTGTACCATAGTCCATTCTTGATATGTTATTGTATTGAGCCACGATTTTCATAAAATGATGACTCTGTCCAATAAAAAAATAGTGTATATTACTTTTCTTTTCAGAATATAGTCCACAAAAGTATGGGAAATGTGTATAGTACTCGTAATTCATTTCAAGCAATCCGTTTTTTTCACGAATTATTTAAAAATTCAGCGGGCCGTATTCTTGTACTAGAAATAAATGTGGTGCAACTAAATAATATTAAATGTGGCATGGAAATAAAAAATTAACGGTTTGATTGATTATATAATATTTCCCCTGTTGCCATGTCTGGCATGAGCTTGGACCCCTGATTTAACAAAAGTATGTGGTTTTTTCTTTGTTTGACGAAAGCGAGTGATCTGATCCAAATTGACATATTTTGTGACCATCTATTTATACACTCGTTTACTTTTTATTTTTTAATTGAGTCGAAATACATAATTTCGTAGACAATTCAATAACTCACCTGTAAAGGCATAATCATATTGTTTTTTTTTTTTAATTTATTCATTCGGATTGTTTCTCTTGATTCTTGTTTTTCTTTTCTGAAGCGGGATTTTGTCAATGAGGGGGAAAAACAAATAATGACTCTGTTTATATTTTATTATTTTGATACATGCATGTTGCAGTCTTACAGAGACTGCGAAATATTTATACGATTAATGGGGGCAGAAATACATCGAGAGGTATGATCTATCGCTTGAAAAGGGCTTTAAAAATATATTATCCAAGTTGGCGTATATATATATCAACTTATCAAGAAAAGAAAATAGAGTTGACTTATTTTTATGGAGCAAAATTTGACCGAGACTATAAACATCGAAATGCTCCGTATTTTTCATGCCCATGGAAATAATTTTACGCACGAATTTGGGAAAGAAATCAAACAATGTTACTATAAATTAATTGTGTGCTATATCTTCAATCTTTAATATAAGAGTCAGCTGACTTATTTTTAAATATTAATAAAACTAAATAAATTATTTAATAAGCATATATTATGTATTATTATATCATATATAAATTTATAAGTGAGCCAAATTAATTTTTTAAAAAAAAAGATAATATGAATACTTTAATATAATTTATTTAACTTCATTATTTATCTTTTAAAAAAATTAACTGACTTTTATATTAAGGATTGAAGTACTATATTTAAAATGTTGGCATTTTTGTTAATCTACTACTACCTCCGGTCCTAATTATAAGACAAATTTGATTTTTTTGGAGAAATTAAGGAAGGCAATTAAATTACTTTAGAGTATTTATATTTTTATTTTTTTCTCCAAACTAATTAATTTGACTAATAAACTAATATATAATCTAAGCATATTAAAAATATAAACACTCTAAAGTAATTTAATTGGCTTCCTTAATTTCTCCGAAAAAGCCAACTTTATCTTATAATTAGGACCGGAGGGAGTATTATACATCAGTTGGCGGAGAGGTTTTTCGTAGAATTGATCAAAATAACCTGAAAAGAAATAGTATTTGATTAAAAATATGATAGACATTAGTGTTTGTCAAACTTTCATCCACGTAATCTTGGTCTCAAAATGCAGATCAGAGTACGTAATTACATGTTTAATTATTAGTCTGCTGATTCAAGAAATTTTGTATATTGTTCCATCTGTGAGAAACATTCATGACCGTCCGTGTTTGCTTCGTATACGTCGTTAATCTTTAAAAAAAAAATACTAAATACATAATTCATAATTGAATAATGTAGTGACATTTTAATGATAAAAAACATCATATGAGCAAAGGAATTTCGGGGAAGGTGTGTAAATATATTTTCTCTCGTTAATTTCTTCGTTTCTATGTATTTTTTTGTAAGCGTGATTTTAAATTTAGTATTATAAAATCATTGTAAATTATGCTGAGAAAGTCATTAGGGTTAAAAAACTCAACGAGAATTCATATAAAAAATATGAACGAAAAATTCATTTTTATTTAAATAATTACATGTAGATATCATTTTAAAAATTATATTCACAATAATCAAATATTACATTGAAGCTTTTAAAAAGGAAAAACCCCTCACCCATGTTAACTTGACCATTATTCTCCAAAATAGGCTATGATCATCACCACGCCTTCTTTTCCAAATAAATTAATTGGCACACCTTTTTAATTTGGACGTTATACATGTAAACGGAGAAAAGGAAGATTGAAAATAAAGCAAAGGAAAAAAGTCCAACTGTCATCTCTCTTACTTGCATGTTTTTCAAAATTCATTTATTATCATTGATGCAACAAAAACGAGACTGATGACTGATGCGGGAACAAAGTTTCATCGGGACTGTTACCATTTTTCCAAGTAATTAAGCTCATAGGCTGAATTAATGCACACATCTCTTGAGCTAAAATTCATATTAAGTAGTATTCATCAAAAGAAGAAATGCCAGGGGGGCCGATGTCATCAACGTATGGAGACCGCCCTGATGAACATGATTGAGTAGGAATTGGCTTTAGTCCGGTGTTTGAGTCCGGTGCTCGTCCTTTTCTTCAAAATTATACCATTTTGATGTAGTTTTGGGTGATGGGTTAAATTTTTTTAAAAATAGTTTCTAGTATTTTTTTAGAAATATCTAATATCTTAAAATATTTTTTAAGTAAGATACAGTATCATAAAATAATTTTTAATGTTTTTAACCCCTTAAACTATTTTTTTAGTTGTACCCAGTATGTTAGCAGACTGATTGTAATTTTACCCTTAATGTATTTTTCAGCTCTAAAAATAAATTTTGGGTGCTAACACACTGGGTACAAATAAAAAAATAGTTTAAGGGGTTAAAAGCATTAAAAATTATTTTAAAATACTGCATCTTATTTAAAAAATATTTTAAGATACTAGATACTTCCAAAAAAATACTTCAAATTACTAGAAATTATTCTTTTAAAAAAAAATTCAACCCATCACCTGAAACTACACAAAAAACGATGTAATTTTGAAGAAAAGGACAAGTAGCGGACTCGAAGGCAGTGGACTGAAGCCAATTCTGATTGGGTATGCCACTTAACTTCCACCAGACCACAACTTTAAACGGTCTATATATGCCAATTAGACCGACTCTCTCTATTGTTTAGGGGTCTATTTGTCAAAACAGTGAGTCATGGCAACCGTATGTTTTCCTTAAAAAAAACACTTTAGATAAAATTATACCGTTTGGTAAAGCTTTATTATCTACAGCACTTATGTCACAGCCGTAGCTTTTTTTTAAAGCTCCTCTAAGTTACTTTTCCTCTGCACTTCTAATATACTCCTTCTGATTCTAATTATAAAATAAAGTTAACTTTTTTTGGAGAAATTAAGGAAGCTAATTAAATTACTTTAGAGTATTTATATTTATATTTTTTTTCTCCAAATTAATTAATTAGACTAATAAACTAATATATAATCTAAGAATACTAAAAATATAAACACTCTAAAGTAATTTAATTGACTTTCTTAATTTCTCCAAAAAAGTCAACTTTGTCTTATAATTAGGACCGGAGGGAGTAATATATATATATATATATATATATAGTATTCAATACTCCTTTCGATCCTAATTATAAGATAAAGTTAAATTTTTTAGAAAAATTAAGGAAGTTAATTAAATTACTTTAGAGTATCAATATTTTTTTTTTTTTTTCAAACTAATTAGTTTGACTAATAAACTAATATAAAATATAAGGATACATAACATATGATATGATTAAGTAATTTATTTAGCTTTCTTAATTTCTCCAAAAAAAATCAACTTTGTCTTATAATTACGATTTTCGGTAGTAGCATCCATGCCCTTTTCAATCATTTTGCATATAAACAGGTTTAAGGTTAGAAAAAAAGTCACTTTTGCCACTGCTAATCTAAACACAAATCACATTCACATTTTCGCTTTTAATCCTACCTTACTTTTTCAAAAGTCAGATGGTTAAAAAAACCACTTCTCCACTGCTAATCCAAACGGGCACTAGTACTCCCACTGTCATATATAAGAGATTTTCAACTGTGAGATTCTAAAAAACAGGAAAAAAATAGTTAAATATAATAATTATGTAAAAAATTTAACTTTTTCTTCAAAATGCCCCTATTTATGAATGAGTGAGATAGAGTAGTAATAAGAAAATGATGAAAGAGAATGTACTCCCTCCGGTTCTATTTGTAATTAACTTTCTCTCTCATAGTATTGGTCTCTTTTATAAGCACCTTTCATTTTTTGTCTGAAAATGTAAGCTTCTTTTTTCTATTTTACCCCGATTAAATACTTATTATTTCTCATATTTTATACTCATCATTTCTCATACTTTTTATCTATTATCTCTCCTGTACTCTTTTCATAAATAGGGATATATATGAAAAAAATATGGCATTTTTGACACACTTATTGTTTTTAACTACTAGTTAGTTTTGAGCAATTAAGAGGAAAGTTGCTTATAAATAGAACCGGAGAGAGTAATAATTAATTAAGGGTAAAATGGAAAAAAATGAATTTATTATTGAGACAAAATGTAAGGGGATCTTACTTTTGAGAACAAAACCATTCATAAAAAAGGCTCTTATATATAGGGATGAAGAGAGTATAAAACCTGTTTACCTAATTTGATTAAATTAAGTAAGTTAGTTAAATTGATTAATATGACAACTTTTTTTTGAAAACATCCTAATCATCTTCCTTAATTTCCTTCATAAATTCCTCTCATTTATTGTTGATGAGGGGCATCAATAAGATAAATTGAAAAAAAATTGATAAATATAAGAAATAGATTTTACATTCATGACTAAGATCAACTCTCATATTAGCTTTTATATTAAATACCAGAGGGAGTAATAAACACAACAATAATGTGACAAAATTAAAATCATCGTTATTTTTTGGCAGAATTACTATATGGTCCCCATAAAGAGAATTAATTACTAATAAGTCCCAATAATAACTAAACAACATGTAAATACAAATTATAAGATAGAAAATGATAACACCTCAATTATTATTGAAATTTCTTAATAATTAGTCCCTTTCTTGGGGCCTCAGTCAGTAACTTTCCCTTATTTTTTCCCTCTCTAATGGGGGATGGATAAAGTTGCAACAGTTCAAATTAAAAGACGACAGGCAAATCGTTAATCAACCGCCTACAAAGTTAATAGCTAAAGAATAAAAGGCAGCTATCAATATATTTCAGTCTTTAGTATAAGATATATATACATAATTTAATTAAATTTAAGAAGTTAGTTAAATCAATTAACATGATATATATTTTTTAAAATATTAGAGTCATTTTTATTATTTTCCTCATTTGCTCTCTTCTTTATTTATTGTTGAGGAATTATTAATAGAGATAAAATTAGGAAAATATTGATAAATATAAAAATTAGGTATTATATTTAAGATCAAGACCAACTCACTAAATTTGCCTTATATTAAAAACATGAGGGGATATGGTTTAGAGGCTCTTAACAAGTTTTATAAATGAAAGTGTTCATGTATGAACTAACAAGGGATAAGGAGATTTGAAACGAAAATACAGTGACTTACAAAAAAGCATAAGAGAATTAACAAATCCTATACATGAAAGTGTACATATATGAATTAACAACTTAAATAGAGAGATTTATAAATAAAATAAAGTGATCTACAACTAAATTTTTCGGCAAGTTGGCATCGCCGTTTTTGTGGCTGTTGCTTCAGCCAAGGGCAGCCTGCCATTAGAGTTCCAATGACTATTGACCCTTTTATTAAAAAAAATAAAGTAAAAGTACAATTAACTTGTCACTCACAAATTTTAATTCATTCTGATCTTTAGGTGCAGTGAGATTCCAAAAAATTTGTGGGATATCAAATATAAATTCTCTACTGCAGAGTTGCAGGGGAATTTAGAATTTTCCTAAACATTTATGACCGTCCGTGTTGTTTTACATTTAATTTGCTTCGCATTCGTCATTATATTTGTTTTATAAACAATAAATATAAAATTGAAGAATATAATGTAGTGACATTTAATGTTAAAAAAACATTATAAGCAATGGATTTTGGGGAATGTATATGTGCTAATAGATTAATTCCCTGTCTTGTTGGAAAAGAAAAAAAGATTAATTCTATGTCTACTCTCCCCTTCTTCTTTCCTGGAAGTACACTTCACTCAGCATTTTAAAGAGCAAAAAAATCCAACTATAGTTACATATAATAAAATAACAAACACCAGATGTAAATTTATCTCTCTGTTTGTTTAAGGGCCTGAAATGCTTAAATTTCCTTCCAACCTAACTGTGAATCTCATAAACAAATAGAGATTGAGAAAAGGAGGAAAAAGGAGGGAAAGGGAAAAGCAGGAAAACCGGTCCCAACTTTTCAAATTGAACGTCATGTATATGACTAGTAGAAACAGAAGATTGAAAAGAAAGCAAAGGAAAAGGGTACAAAGTGAAACAAAGTAAAAGTGCTGAGTTTTCATCATGGACTGATATTAAAATTTTCAAGTAATTAAGCACGTACAGACGGAATTAATGCACACATCTCTTGGGCTTAAATCCAGCTTAGGACGTATGAATTCATCTAGAGGCGAGGTCAACATACAACATAAAGAGACCGGCCTAATGAACAAAATTACCACTTTATTAACTCTCAAATCTTCTTTAATTAACTGTATAATTAATGTATGGAGATAAACACAATATGGTACTTAATGGGAATCAGTTTTCCCGTTGGTTGGATGAGCAGGGAGAGTTCGGGCCATTTGAGCTATTTAGATGAGATTCAGATGATCTAAATTTAATTAATGATTTTTTTAAAAGATAAAAAATAAATCTAGATTATTTAGATGAACCGAGCTCTTCCTGCTCATCCTTTTGATGATGTTAGCTGACCCAAAAAATTATAGGGGAACGATCAAGTTGCAACCGTTCAAGTTTTATGATGTACGACACGCACATTTTTAACCCACCGCAAAATATTAAAAATTAAAGTCTGGCAAAAGAAAAAAAGTTTGAAGTTAAAGATTAAAAGTCAGGTAGCTACCAACATCCTGTAATATATACTCTCTCCGATTCGAATTATAAGATAAAATTGATATTTTTAAAAAAATTAAGAAAATCAATTAAATTACTTTAGAGTTTTTAATATCCTTAAATTATATATTATTTTATTAATTAAATTAATCAATTTGGAGAAAAAAATAAAAATAAAAATAGTCTAAGAGGATGGAGTAATAGTTATATATACACTATATGGTCTAGAGGCTATTCCACCAACGCCTTGTGATACACACGTCCTCATTGAGGCAAGTTAAATCGTACGTCTTCGCTCCAATATTTCAAAACTCCTTTGGGAGAAAATGATGATGGAACTTCCTCAGTGGTTTGTTCCAGCTTCGTGTGTGTTCATCCTGATTTGTATATCCGCTCTGTTTCTCAGACGAGATGGGAAACAGAAAAACCTTCCACCGGGCCCACCCGGCTTACCTGTCATCGGCCATCTTCATCTCATGAAGCCACCCATTCACCGGACTCTCCAGAAACTGGGTGAGAAATACGGCCCCGTCATGTTCCTCCGCTTCGGCACTCTCAAAATTCTGGTGGTCTCTTCCCCATCCGCCGTCGAAGAATGCTTCATCAAGAACGACATCGTTTTCGCCAACCGCCCCGTCACGCTCGCCGGGAAACACCTCAATTACGACTACACGACCGTGGGATTCGCACCTTACGGCGATCACTGGAGAGGCCTCCGGCGGCTAATGAATCAGGAGCTTTTCTCCGTTAGCCGACTGGCCATGTTGAGCGACGTGAGGGTCGATGAAGTTCAGAGTTTGGTGAAACAGCTGTTTGAAAAGTCAGGAGGAAGCTGGACGAAAGTGGAGGTCAGACACAGATTCGTTGACCTTATCTTCGATGTGACGTTGAGGATGATCTCAGGGAAGAGGTATTATGGGACGGACGTGGTGTCGAATGAAGCGACGGATTTTAAGAACATGATGGACAAAATTTTTGAACTTATCAATCCCGCTGCGGATGACCTTTTTCCGGTACTACAACGATTTGACCTCTTTGGGTTGCAAAAAAGGATGAAGCAAGTGGCGAAGAAGCAGGACAGTTTTCTTCAGAACCTGATCGATGAGCACAGGAGAGAACGAAGCTCCAGTAGCAATAATAATGGCGCCAACCAGGAGAAAAAGACCATGACCTTGATTGAAGTTATGTTGTCTCTCCAAGAAACGGATCCCGTGTTTTACTGCGACATAAACATCAAAGGAATCGCAGCGGTAAGAAATTACTCGTTTCATTCTTAATATAAAATATATTTATTGAACTTAATTAGGTTAAATAAGTTAGTTAAGTTAGATAATATAAAATATATTTTCTAAAAACACATCAGTCACGCTTCTTCCTTAATTCCTTTATCAATTTCTTCTTTTATTATAATTGATAGAGCATCAATAGGGATAAAAAAAAAGATTAAAAAAATAAAAATCATGTCTTATATTTAAGTTCAATATTGATTTTTTTAAATATATTTTATATTAAGAACAAGAGAAATAATATATATAGCCAAAATCCTTACTTTCTTACTAGCACCAAAGAAGTAGGGCTTTGGTTGAGCGTGCCTCTCCTTTTTTTTTTTGGTGGAAAACTGAATATCTTTAATAATCTATCATCTTAAACACCCAAAAGAATCAATAAGACTAGCTTCCTTCATCACTAACCATCTCTGTGATGGGAGATGGGCTGTGATCTAAGATATTATATTCTCCCAACATGAGTGGTTTATCTCACCGTGTCATTTCTTACCGAGAAGTAATCTAGCCTCGTTTACAATATCTCTAAATGGTAATTATAGTCACAACCCCTAGTGAACTCAGACGCCTTTTCTTGAAAAATACTGTGCTTTCCATATAAAGGACACTTTTTCTTGAAAAATAGTCCTGCTTTCCATGTATGAGTTCCTTCTCGTCATCGTATCATAGGCCTGTATGCTTTGATTATTTAATTTTCATTAAAAATGAGAGTCGAACCTTTGAGCTTGGGGTGGTTAACTTATTACTTCATTCCACCATTTTTATAAGTAACTTTTATTTTTATTACGTAAAATAAATCGACGGTTAAAATTAATTAAAAATAATAAATATGTTAAAAATGTTATGTTTCTTCTAAATATGTCCTTATTTATTAAAAGAGCATTAGAGAGAGAATAAGCAATGAATATGAGAGAGTATGGATATAAAGTATGAGAGAGAATATGTAATAAATAAATACATGAAAGAGAATCAGTGGTAAGTGGGAGATAATTAATATAAAGATGTATATTTAATAGGGGTAGAAAAGGAAAAAGTAAGTTAAATTTTGAGACACAAAGAGAAAGTTGTTTAAAGAAAGGACTAACTCTAAAAGAGAAAAAGCTGTTTATAAAAAATACTAAAAAGTAAGTACGCACATCGCCTAGTTTGGCTCTATTCGTTCAAGATGGGAGGATTGAACTTTGGTCATACACCAATATTCTATATCCCATAATTATTTTAATTAAAAACTAAATCTACATCAATAACTTGAGATAAGAAGCGACCTACTAATAGCTAGTTATTCAATAGTTTGAATGTATAGATCATAGATCAAATCATTTGTTGATATAAATGCCATCTTTACAATTAAAGATAGATGTGTATCTTAAGTACATAATATTTTTTTAAAAGTTGCGTAGAGATTGATGGATGATCGATAGATATCATAAAACTGTATAATACGATGTTATAAAATTTTGATTCAAATGAGAGTAAATCCTTTTCATCGGCCAAAAATGTCAAACTATATAATGTTACTCCATAAAATTTTGATCAAGATAAGGTAGCAGCCACCCCCCCCCCCCAAATAGTTAATTTTATATTGATGATGAAATTGCAGGCGGTGGTAGCAGCAGGGACGGAAACGTCAGCTTCGACGATGGAATGGATACTTGCAGTTCTGCTGAACCATCCCGAGGTAATGGAAAAGTTGAAGGCGGAGATAGACACTCACGTCGGAAAAGGCCGATTCATCGACGACTCCGACATGCCAAAGCTGCCATATCTGCAGAATGTAGTGTTGGAAACTCTCCGGCTATATCCCGCCGGAGCTCTGGGAGTACCCCACATGAACTCAGAGGACTGTACCATTGGTGGCTACCACGTGCCAAAAGGGACGATGTTGATGGTGAACTTGTGGGTGTTACACAAGGATCCAAAACACTGGAAGGATGCGACCAAGTTTATGCCAGAGAGGTTCCAGAATGGAAGCTCTGAAGGCTATAGTCTGATTCCATTTGGCGCTGGAAGGAGGCAGTGCCCTGGGGCTAATCTGGCTAAGAAAATAATGGCCTTGACCATTGGATCGCTGGTTCAGGCCTTTGAGTGGAAGAAGATTGGGGATAAGGAGATTAACATGATGGAGGGAGATGGTCTTACTCTTCCTAGACTTGAGCGTCTCGTTGCTCTCATAAGGCCTCGCCAAGAGATGATGCCTCTTCTCTCCAGCTTGTGAAGTATTTGAGAATGTTTTCACAGTTGGTGAATAAACAGTACTGGCTTATTAAGCCGGTTAGATCACGTCTGAAAAATAAATAGCACCTTCGCTTGACCTCCTAGCTAGAAAGGAAATACTGTTGTGTTTAATGTGTTTGTTTGCTTTAATCTTTTAAAATAAATTTCAAGATCTTTTTAAAGTAATTATGTAAGGGAAGTTTTAGTTAATTAGTATATGTGCTTTCTGATTTGTTTGGAATCATGTTTAAACCTTTAAAAGTGTTTATTCGTATAAATTGAAGTAGAATTTTTCTTAAATATTTATATCGTATACCGTAAATTATAATTGAGATACTATTTTTTAAGAATCTAATCAATATACTAAACAAGCAGTCTGAATTGTCAGGAATAAAACGTATTTCAAGTTTGGGATCCCGATTTGAGGTGTGTGATGCGTAACTTCATTTTATTTTATTATGCCATCATTCCAAACAGCGGCTCAACTTCTCTCCATTGAATTTCCCGCCATTGCGCCTCCATTGCGGGTACATGACATGCGTTTGATGCAGATGGTGAAACGCAAATGTGGTGTGTGGCCTCTAAAATGGGAGCTTAAAAAACTAAAGAGGAGTGGGAGGCTGCTATAGTGATATTAAAAGAGGCACAAAAAATTTTAATAGCAGAATGGTATGTTTATCCAAAGCACAAAAAAAATATTTACAAATAATTAAGGTAAAGTAGTAGAAAAAGAATATTGAAACTGTAAAATTTTAAATCATGTTTGTTACCAAAAGTTGATAAGGGATTGACAAAACTTGATAAGCAATTCATAACTCATTTTTTGGGAAATACCTGATTTAGAATTTTACAATTTCAAAATTCTTTTTCTATCATTTTTCCAACAATTAAATGGTATTGTTATACATAATAAAATTATTCCATCTAGTCCAAAATATAAAACACCTTCTAAAAAAAGGGTGAAGATGCAATTTCAACAACAATGTTTTATGTTAAGGCCATCTAACACCATTAAATTTTTAAGGGTGCTAAAATAAACACAAATTTTACAAAATAGAGCAATTTTACTATAGCAGTTAACTTGAGGGGGACAGACGTTACTTTATTTGTGAGTCCCACACATTGTACACCTGAATTTGTTTCTCCAGTTGACTGTTTGAAGACCCTCCTCCTCCTCAGGCCTCAGCTCCTCCATCGTCCTCCATTATACCTCTATGGACCATCTTCCCCTTCAGCTCTTCTTCCTCTTCTTTGTTGTCATCACCTCCTTCTCCATTATCGGTTTCAAATACCACCGGATATACTTCATCTTTCACAGAACTACATGCCCCCACCATCATCGATGTTGAAGAAGGAAGTTAGAACCAGATTTCATGGAGAAAAACAAAAATCCAGATATGGAAATCGAATGGAAAAGAATATAGAACCAAAAACAATGTACAATATTGTAACAATACAATTTCTGATTAGCCCATGTCGTTGGATGCCTCACAGACATCGTACTCCACCAGAGGTTTCAACCCTTGTTCACCAAACTTTGACTAGCCCATGTTGCCAAAAGAACACCCATCAAAAAATCATGAAGCAAAAAAAGAGTTTAAAGGAGGTCTTAGTCGCTGAAGAAGATGAGTAGTTGTTGGAACTATTTTGCTCTTGAGTTTCCACCTTCGAATCCTCCTTCTACAGCCACATTGCCTCTAGTTGGTGGTCGACCTCGTTGTCGTTGGGTTGGTGCACGATAGTCTGGAGGTGGCAAGTGGTGGTTGGGAATTTTGCTGATGATAAGAACTCATAATAAGTGCTTCATTTTTTAATAGAAGAGATGAAGGGGAAGATGGTTGGCAGAGGTACAATGGAGGACGATGGAGGAGCTGAGGAGGAGGAGGGTCTTCAAACGGTCAAAAACACATGGGACCCACGCACAATAAAGTAACGTCTGTTTCCCTCAAGTTAAATGCTATTGTAAAACTGCCGCATTTTATAAAGTTTATGTATATTTTAGCACCCTTAAAAATTTAATGGTGTCAGATGCCTCTGACATAAAATATTGTTGTTAAAATTGCACCTTCACCCTCTAAACAAATTATTACTCTCTCATATCCTAAACATAAGACAGAGTTGCCTCTTTTAGATATATTAAGAAAACTAATTAAATTATTTTAAAGTATTTATCTTTGTCATGTTTTCTCCAAACTATTTTGCCTAAGTTATAAAATGATATATTATCTAAGGATACAATATATGATATGATTAATTAACTTACTTAGCTTTCTTAATTTCTCCAAAAAAAAGTCAACTACGAACTATGTTTTATATTTAGACCAGAGTGAGTACTTCTTTGGTCCTATTTATAAGGAAGAGAGAATAATTTTTTTTGTTATATTTATAAGTTACATCATTAAATTTTTCATATAAATGTACAATTTTTCATATAAATATTTTACCCTTTATATGAAAAATTGTACATTTACATGAAAAATTTATGGGAAAATGACACTAATATCTCAATGAAGGAAAATAATATTAGAAAATTCTCATAACTTGTTAATGACTGCTATTTCACTTGTTATTGATAAGCTATAAGACTTTTCTGACATTATTTTCTTTATTTGGGATCTTGGTACCATTTTCCCAAAATTTAATGATATGAATTATAAATATAACAAAAAAATTATTCTCTCTTCCTTATAAATAGAACTAAAGAAGTAATAATTTCTTTAGAAGGTATCCTATATTTTGGACTAGTTGGAATAATTTTAGAAAAAAAAAATAAGAAAAAACTACTAGAACTTCAAAATCTCAAATTAATCTTGTTCTTTACCAGAGTATAGATATTGACTATAAGAGTATAACAATTGACAATTCATTTTAATCAGAAATCACTAATTTGAGATCTTGAAACTCAAGTGATATTTTTTTATTGGTATTTTCTTATTTTTCCCATAATTTTATTATGTAAAACAATAGTATTTAATTATTAGGAAAATAACAGAAAAAGAATTTTGAAATTATAAAATTTCAAATAAGGTATTTTTCAAAAACGAGTTGTGAATTGCTTATCAAGTTTTATCAATCCCTTACAAATTCTTAATAGCAAACCTAATTTAAGATTTTATAATTTCAAAATTCTTTTTCTATCACTTTACCTTAATTATTTGCAGATGACTTTTTTGTGTTTTGGATAAAAATATCACTCTGCTATTAAAATTTTGTGGGTCTCTTTTAATATCACCACATCAGCCTCCCGCTTCTCTTCAGTTTTTTAAGCTCCCATTTAGAGGCCATACAAAACACATTTGCGTTTCATCATCTGCCTCAAACGCATGTTGTGTACGCGCAATGGAGGCGCAATGGATGGGAAATTCAATGGAGAGAAGCTGAGCCCTTCCAAACAGGCCCTAAACTCTGATAATAAGACAAAAACGTGGTGTTTCTCGCAATGCCCGAACCGGAAATCACAACCGCAGCCAGTTCGGTCTAGGGCTCTGCGACTCCGGCCATGGAAGCTCAGTCTCAGCTCAACCAAACACTGTGCTCCCAATCCATTTCGTTCAGCATATGGCCCCCCACCCAGCGGACTCGTGATGCCGTCATTCAACGCTTAATCGAGACCCTTTCTACGCCCTCTGTCCTGTCCAAGCGCTACGGTTCTCTGTCCTCCGATGACGCCTCTGATGCTGCCCGCAGAATCGAGGACGAGGCTTTCTCCATCGCTGCTGCTGCAGCTGCTTCTGCCTCTCTCGACGATGGCGGTATCGAGTTTATTCAGCTCTACTCTAAGGAGATCAGCAAGCTCATGATTGACACTGTTAAGGCCAGAGCTGCTCTCGATAATGACGCCACCAAGACGCCAGCCTCTGGCATGCCTCCTCCCTCTCACGCGGTGGGCGTCTCTGCTAATGAGTCTGAGTCTTAGTCTTGATCCTTATGAGGTTCGTTGTTCCATGTGTTTTTAGGGTGTCTGCTCGCACTGAGGGTTTGAGCTTGTTTGTCTATGATGCCAATCTTCATTCTGGATTCTTTCCATGATCATCGTTACATTTACCGTTGTCTTGATTTGCTTCCTTGTGCGTAACATAATTTTCAAATCCGCAGCCTGCCATTGCTGTTTTCATCCTTGGTTCTCTATTTTTTTTTTTTGGACTGAATCCTTGGTTCTCTATTTGATGCCTTTTGTTTTTGAATTCCTAGCTAGATTTTATTTAACCGTTTGACTGATTTTGTCAATTAATTTTCTCCAATCCATCAAACTAAACAAATGCGCAATTGAGGAGATGAGCATCGAGGGATGAAACTTACGCTGGATTGTCGACATTCTAATAATCTTTCTGAATTTCAAATTGAAAAAAATAGAATAAAATATGTTTCTGTTTAATTTTAACACTCACGTCAGTCTGGCACATTTGTGTAAAGAGGATGTTCATTTGCCATTAGCTTGCTTCTATTATGGTCTTGTGTGTGTTTTGTGTTAAAGATTCTTGCTGCATTGCATCCAATTATGTTTTACTCTGGATTGTCGACATTCTAAAAATCTTTCTGAATTTCAAATTGAAAGAAAGAGAATAAAATACGTTTCTGTTTAATTTTAACACTCATGTCAGTCTGGCACATTTGTGTAAAGAGGATGTTCATTTGCCATTAGCTTGCTTCTATTGGTTTTGTGTGTGTTTTGTGTTAAAGATTCTTGCTGCATTGCATCCAATTATGTTTTACTCTGGATTGTCGACATTCTAAAAATCTTTCTGAATTTCAAATTGAAAGAAATAGAATCAAATACGTTTCTGTTTAATTTTAACACTCATGTCAGTCTGGCACATTTGTGTAAAGAGGATGTTCATTTGCCATTAGCTTGCTTCTATTGGTCTTGTGTGTGTTTTGTGTTAAAGATTCTTGCTGCATTGCATCCAATTATGTTTTACTCCGGATTGTCGACATTCTAAAAATCTTTCTGAATTTCAAATTGAAAGAAATAGAATAAAATACGTTTCTGTTTAATTTTAACACTCATGTCAGTCTGGCACATTTGTGTAAAGAGGATGTTCATTTGCCATTAGCTTGCTTCTATTGGTCTTGTGTGTGTTTTGTGTTAAAGATTCTTGCTGCATTGCATCCAATTATGTTTTACAAATCACTGCATGCAATAGCATGCTGTGATGTTGTGCTTGTTGAAAGCTTGCCTGGTTATTATGCCTGCCAGTTGTGGAAACTACATGTGCAAGGTTTATTTTATTTACCACAACGGTTAATTACTTGGGCAATGTTGTTTACTTCTTTATAAAGGGTATATTTGATCTTGTGTGTTCAAAATATCTGTATGGATAGAGACTGAACAGTCGGCACTGTTCACACTATTAGAGGGTGCATTTTCTCAGCGTGATGATAATGTTTGAGTTTTTGTTTTTCAGTATTCTTCATTCTCGGGAGAACCTTTTATATTCCGTCATAGCCATGCACATGAATCTTTAAGCTGTACCTTATCAGCAATTTGACCCATGTTTTGCTTGTACACAACATTTCTATGAAAATTGGAGTTGCCTTTAGTTTGGGGGGTTATACATATTTACGCCTGGACAAAAAACCTTGTTAACACCAATATTTAGATCGATTAAAAAAAAATGATCTAAAAGAAGTGATTTGTGGTATGTTTATAAATAAATTTTCCATCTTAAACTTTTTCATTGGTCGTTTCTATATTTACCCTAAAATAATCTAAAAAGTCAATTTAGCGGATCTAACATATCCTTATTGCAGCAATGTTGTAATGATCAATGATATTGCAAATGTTTATTGCATTTTCTTTTCTTCTTTCAATCGAGTCTTTCCTAATTTTTAATTTCAAAAGCTTTTTGTGCCAGATATCTAGAGTAAGAACAATTTATGCCAGAGACAATAAATTTCCTTCTCAAAAGCCTTTTGTACATCCAAGATGCTACTCATATTGTAGCCTATAACTTCAGATCACACTCAATCTATAGGTCATCAACTCGGATTCACATATTGAGCCTTGTGCTTATGCAATACTCTGACAATTTGATCTGTTTCTGTAGAACGGTGCATGCTCCAAGATGTGAATTGTTTTTTTTTTTAAAAAAATCAAATTGCTACTGATTGTTTAGTTTTATACATTATGCTGTTCTTGAGCTTAAGGGGATCTTGAGTCTGCACTAGCTGCCTATCTAGAATGGGGTTTATAGTGTTATGCAGGCACTTAAAATTGATGGGTGATTTCATAATTGTAACCATATCCTTTAAATGCTCAACTATACTAATTTTTATATGTCACCCTAACAAAGTTCCGCCTGAGAATATCTCTTTCCTGTTTATTTTCACCACCTAAAGGTAGGCTGACTTATATGGATAAGTTTCTTTTACTCTAAAAGATGTATAGTCATATAGCTGCAACTTCTTAGTTTATCTATGCCACGTGCTGGAACCTTAGACAAACATTTGCATACTTCATTCATTTACTGCGTTTGGGGTTTAAGCACGCCTGCACTTGTTTCTATCTGCCTTCTGATACTGCCAGCAATTGTGACTCACGATTGTTTAGATTAATGTTCTGCTCAGCATTTTAGCTACCACTTACCAATGCGTTGTCCATGGTCTGAGTAACATTCAGGCACATATCACTGATGTGTATATTAAGTTTCCATTTAGTTTGACTAATAATTAGTTGAGGGTCTTTTCGGTTAAATTCTTACTCATTTAGTGTTAGATGGTGTGATTTAATGAAGGCATTTTATTTCTCTCAATCTTTTGAGTTATAATGGGTCTGCTACTTCTGGATTCTGTTCACACCTGTTGCTTGTGACGGTAAAGGTCTGTGATAGATTGTACTCTCTTATGACCAAAGGAGTAAAGGTCTTATTGGAATAGTAATGAAGAATATACTATCTTATTGGAATAGTAATGAAGAATATACTATCTGTATGTAAATAACGTACAGCATTCAATGTGCCATTGCATCTGATCTCAGAGATGAAAATGTGGCAATCTTCTTCCATACTACTCTGATAACTTCATCCATCGATTATCCCAAATTTGGCAATGCTTTCGTCTTTGTTAAATGATCCATCAAAAAATTGAATTTACTCCTTATTATCTTGGGTAAATCCCAAATTCCAGTACTTTGGGTTTGCAAGAATGGAATCTCAGTATTCCTTTTGCACTCTTCTGCAACCTAATATTCCAGAAATAATTTATCAGCATATACTGCAGTACACCGTACTTAACATGTACACCATCAAACGCAAGAAATCCAGCACCCATTGATCTATTATTGAGATGTTTCATTTATCATTTAATAAAACACGTTTGATTGCTACTTTGAGTGAGTTATTATTATTTGTACACACTATGTAGTAATGGCAATCCCTCCAAGTTCAGGGGATCCAACAAAAAATCAGATGCTACTTCTAACTTTTTACTCCAGACAACGGAGAAATTATACTGATGGTTTCACTTTGACATTGTACACATATAAGAGTTGTATCTAAAGAAAGGAGCTCAAGGAGCAACAGAACCATTTGTTTCATACTGTCAAAAATCAATTTTGTATTACAGTACCCTATGCATGTACGCCTTGGGATGTAACATGGAAAGGGGTACGCGTTTGGTTGATTGAAATTGGCCTGTACAGAATATGTCCATGCATTCAGAAAAATTGATCGGCACAAGACAATCTGAAAATGATCGTTCATTGAAGGGGCCGGGTATGTGTAAAGAAGTCGTGCAGGCAAATTTTGATAGTTCATCGACCCGTATATGGCCTTTGTCGTATAGGCGCCTATAATTGAAGTTTCACAATTTGAAACTAGTTATAATTATATCTTATGAGTAATTGAAATCGGGATTACTTTATATTAATTAGATTCGCAGAATCTTCCTGTAAGATGAGAGTTGAGATCGTTACGCAAGGAATTTAAAAGAGCCAAATTTATATATGGATGTGTTAAAAATTTAATCCAAGTATCATTTTTATGAATGATTAATCCCGCGATAAATATATTTGTTTAATTCAAATTTCCACGGCTCAGGGTCACATGGTA
This sequence comes from Inga leiocalycina, assembly GCA_963242795.1. Taxonomy (NCBI): domain Eukaryota; kingdom Viridiplantae; phylum Streptophyta; class Magnoliopsida; order Fabales; family Fabaceae; genus Inga; species Inga leiocalycina. Next base: position 10,228,648 of record OY725325.1, read on the forward strand.
CTCGGATTACCTGGAAATAAATTCACGTGACCCAATGTCATGTATCATTCCAATGTTACTTGCTCTTATAATATCAATGCTTGATGTGGTCAATTGGTGTCCTTGTGATGTGGTCAACTGAACACAAAGTGGTAGTTTTGCACCCTAAATTAACATAATTAGAAACCACATTTTGTCAACGATTTTCTTTGTGTTACACCGTTCACATTAACATTATTGATTATTATTTATTCAAATATGGAATTCTCAAACACATAACATTCTCATATATTAGATTTGTTAAAAAATATATTTATCGTCTAAAAAAATTAATCTTTCCATCTTTATATTTTAATGTGATAGATAGATAAGTTTTATCTAAAATTGAAAATCAAATTTCATTCTGATCACATGATAATATATATCAATAAATGGCAGTGTGGCTTGATCACGTCACGAGAATATTAAAACGAACTCAGACTTTCTGGGAGATCAATGGTTTGGTGGGGTAAGCGATCTTGGCGTTTTCCCACTGCTTAAACAATGACATATATTTCCTGTCGTGTTTCATTTCAGACCACATACCTTAATTTGATGCGTGAAAGCATGAGGAAATGTGGATTAGAAGAGGTTTTTGGATACTCGATAATAATATTGTAATGTTGAGCTGAGAATACGTATTGGAATTATAATCAAACAAAAGCAAGAGGAAGGGATTGTTTATCATTGTGGTTGGCATCTTCAATAAAAAATCAGGAAAACCCTCAAATCATACCTAATCCAAGCGGCGAATCAGTACCTCTTAATTTGTCTTTTCCCCATATATCTCCCACGAGACCTGAAAAACTCAAAAAAGTCAACAGCACAGCTTCTCTTGCTCTGCAATATATATATATATATATATGGTTTTGTCCACAAGCAGGGAAGAAATTAAGACGACATTGCCTGAGAGCACGGCTTTGGCCCTAAACCCTTGTCTTAGTATCATTATTAAGCAGACATTACAATAGCCTGCGAAGTAGTGATGTTGAAGAGAAGAGTGATGAACTTGTTGAGCACTGTGATGATTGTGATGATGCTGTTGTTGCTAAGCTGCTTGTCGGGGCAAGCCCATGGCTCCAGACCCACGACCCACTTCAGGACGGTTCAAGCTCACTCTGGTCCGAGTCGAGGCGGAATCGGCCATCAAATGGTTTCTTAATTCCCCTTATCTTTGCTCTTGTCTTGCTTCCTACGTACAAACTATTTATTTCCGTGTTTACATTGCCAAATGCTACTTCTCGTCCTTAATATAACATCTCATAAAGGCAATATTTGCTCTGTGAGTGACGACAAAATGAACGGCTTCTTGGGCCTTGCCGTGATTTTTTAAAATTTTTACTGTTTGCTTTCAAGGATGACATCACTGACTGATGCGTAAATCTGTAATAGGATATGTATGTTTTGCGTAACATTCTTTAATTTTGCACGTTGGCTCTGTCTCTTTGATTATTGATTTCTTCATTGTCAGTGAGCAAATGATTAGTTTCCCGGAAATATAATTCTGTACTCGTGCTTGCGCAGTCTATATGTTTATAAATTAATAACGCAACAGACTTAATAATGATTTCCAAAACAAATTAGACAAGAAAAAGATTGGTATCCAGGATATACGAAACTTTCCGACATAAAAATATTTAAATTTCATTATTTTAAGAATTCTCAGGAATTATTCAATAGTATTCGAATAATTGAATAGATCATGCGCAGTGTCTTGAACAGGACATCCATTAATTTGTGAAACACTCATTCCATTTTCTTAATTTATTTTACTGTTTCAGATCCAAATTATGTTGTCTGGGGAGAATTTTGTAAACAGGCATAACGAAATATGATTGCTAAATTCTTTATTTTAAATTTTGTCGAGTTATTTAGTTTTATTTTCTTGATAAAGATATTTTAGTTCAGTTAAAAACGGACAAGACCACGTGAAGAATAAATGGGCCATTAAAAGACGAGCCCAAAGCAAAACTGCGCCGATGCAGAATGAGTGAATAAAAAGTTTTTCCAAATGAATGATGAAAATGGCCCATGCAGGTCTCGAACCTGCGACCTTCGCGTTATTAGCACGACGCTCTAACCAACTGAGCTAATAGGCCTGGTTGTCATCCGTTGAGACTTTTTATACTAATTCTTTAATACACAAGTCTACAATGCAATACTGACACCCTATAGAAACATTTAAAAATTCTTTTTTGGCCACTTAGGAATTCATTGCCCGTGATTAATTATTAATCAATGAGATGAATTATCATTTCTAATATGAAATATTACCAGAATACACACTGTTTTTACTTTTGGATATCCGAGTCAACTTGTATAGATTTTTTTTAAAACTAAAATATAAAATATCTTCACGAAACATAAAAAGTAAACATGGTATCAAAAATACCAAACTAATAACAATTTCTTAACAAAAAATGCATGTAATGAATGCTCATAAAAGCAATAAATTAATGTAAGTTATTCTGTGTTTGGGGCCAATTAAATAGTTTGAAGAATATGTATTGTTTAAATTTAGTGATGAATGTAATTAACAGTTGATGCATCACTTAACTATGATTTTGTGGGGGGAAGGAGTGGTGGTGACATAAAAAGGCACAAGACAGAAGAAGCATGAGAATGGAGAGAGACGTCCACGAGCAGAAGGAGAAGAAGTGGAAGGCTGTCCGATTAGAGGCGTGTCCAGTGTGGAGTGGACAACTCTCGCGTGGAGTCTGAATCGAAAGATGCGCTCCTACTTAATGCGCTTTACCCATTCTATGCCATATGCCTGGCTATAAAACAACACTACTTTCCTTTTAAAGAATCCTGTTTTTCTTCAGTTTCTTTTATAAATAATTTTTTTATTGATGGTGTAAAGTAGACTGATAGTTAAAAATAATAAGTGTATCAAAAATGTCATTTTTTTTATATATGCCTATTTATAAAAAAAGTATAAGAGAGAGAATAGATAAAAAGAATGAGAAATAATGAGTATAAGATATGAGAGATGATGTGTATTTAATAAAGGTGAAATAGAAAAAAGAAGTTTGCATTTTTAGATAAAAAGTGAAAGTTGTTTATAAAAAAAACTAGCTCTATGAGAGAGAAAGTTATTTATAAATAGGACCGGAGGAAGTACAACATTAGGTTAACTTTTTAAAAAAAATTAAGAAAGTTAAATAAATTAATTAATCATATTGTATGTTGCATATCATCAGATTATATATATTAATTTATAAATTAGGTAAAATAATTTTGAAAAAAAAGGATAAATACAAATACACTAAGTAATTTAATTAGCTTTCTTAATATCTCTAAAAAAATTAAGTAAATCTTATATTTATAATTGGAGGTAATAGTACCATAGCAATATAGAGTTGATATAGTAATATAACACTTCGTTAGATTTCTTTAATATCTAGTTTGAATCTTAGATGAGATATTTATATTAGTAGGGACAATCATAAATCTTGAAACTGGTCGGAGTAACACTGTTATTTAAAAAGAAAAAGAATATATTGTGATATTGAGGGTCCAAGCTTTCTCTGTTCCTTTAAAAAAAACAAAGAAAATTGGTTCAAAGAATATAATCTATAGGAATCATGCTTAATCAAATGTTTATAGTAAAGTTTTTTTTTTTTCATTTTTTGCGACTAAAAATTTTCCAATGCTTGGAAATGAAAGTTCAAGAGTACGTTAGTGTTAGGTCTAATGAATAAAACACGGTGTAAAATGGGTGTTTCTTAAATAACGAATACATTAAGTGGAGTGATTCCCGAGGTGACAAGGAGTTTCTTTCTTGTTGGGATACTGAAGATGGAGCAAACATTTCTGATGTAGTAGCTAACAAGAACTGGTAAGAAAGGTGCCGACATTTTTTTTAAAAAACAAGAAGAAGAAGAAGCTAAAAACGCAGGAAGACGAAGGATGTGACAATGGCGGAAGATAAAGGGAAAGAGGGTAAAAAGGAGATGATATTTTAAATGACATGATTAATGAAGGGGAAGGTGAAGACAAGAAAAGAAAAGGGCCAGGACAAAATCGTCAATCACAGAAAAGAATCAAAGCGCATTCGTTTCTCATAATGTCGTCTTCGAAAAACCATCGAGAGCAGGTGCACCTCCTAATCTTGACCCTTGCTTGTCTCGTGCCCCCCATTATCTTTCCTCTCCAATTCCCTCTAATCCCATTATCACCTTCCTTCCTCCTTCCTGCAACTTTATTTATTTCACCCTTCACTACTCCATTACTTCTCACAATTACCCTGTATGTGTATATCATCTCGTGCCATCACAGGTTAAGCTGCCTATAGATTTTTTAATTTCTGTTGCAGGATTGGGGGAGGAATTTCTTGTTTTCTTTTTTGTTAAATTCATCCAGGCTTAGAGATGAAGCGGTCACATGCTGGCAACGATGAGAAGATGAAAAAGCTGAAGCTGGTGGATGTTGATGAGCGGGGTGACGATTGGGCTTCAGGGAAACCTAGAGGCTCTGTCTATTTCGACGATAATCTGCTGTTCGAGGTTCTGAAGCACGTGGACGCGAGGACGCTGGCGATGGCGGCTTGCGTGAGCAAGCAGTGGCACAAGACGGCGCAGGATGAGCGGCTCTGGGAGTTGATCTGTACCAAGCAGTGGGCTAACACCGGCTGTGGTGAGCAGCAGCTGCGATCCGTCGTACTTGCGCTCGGCGGCTTCCGTCGTCTCCACGCGCTCTACCTCTGGCCTCTCTCCAAGCCCCAGTCCTCTTCTGCATCCACGTCGGCCGCCTCCTCCTCCTCCACGTCGTCGGCTTGGCCTGCGTTCCCGCCGATGATTCGCTCCAAACCATCCCCACGATTAGGGAAAGACGAGGTTCATCTCTCCCTGTCACTCCTCTCAATCCGGTATTATGAGAAAATGAATTTTAATAATAGAAACAGATAAAATTTTGTATCTGATTCCTCTTATTGTTATAATTTTCTGCCCGTGAGATTTTGATTTTAAAGTAATTATGGTGTAGATTTTGGATTTGGATTTCAAGCTAGATCTGTAATTTTAACAACTATGATATGATTGTGGGTGATTTCAGAACGAATTGTTGAATGAGATGTATTATAATATTGATAAATCGAAAGATTGAATTAAGTTTTAATCGCTTGATTTACATGTTATGGTTAAGAAATTTAGCAAGCAGTGACTTCTTTATTCAAGAAGCCAAAGCCTATGCTCTGGCACCACCGAATTCTCAGAATGCTCAAATGAGATAGGCATTCCATAATTGTGGCTCAGGCAAACTGTTATTCCTTATTCCTCGTTTGATACACTGAAACACTCTGGTCATGGAACCTGCCAGCAGGAATTGTCTGTTTCGGACGAATACCGTGTTTGTTTCTCTGTTTTCATTCCCCCCCATTTTCTGCCCTTTTCTTCTTTTATTTGGTTTTCCGTCAATATCCTTTTTTCGAAAACAATTATGGGGACATGACAATGAAAGCTGGTGCAAAATGATTTGGAAAGATAAATTCATGAATTAGGACTTATTATTTGGATTTATGGCAGAATTATACCTTTTTTATCCAGGCTAAATTTAGGTTGTTTGACATAAACTTAATTAACACTACTATTTTTAGGAAAGATAAATTCACATGCGAACTTTCCCTTTGGCGGAATTTTATGCGACGAATTTTATTAGCCAACAGTAATACATATTAGAGAGCTATAAAAACACGGGTACTTGATGAAATGTTGAAGCCTCTGAAGGATGAAGAAGTGTTTCCGCTGCCTCAAAAAATTACAGTTCTTATTGAGATGAAGATCTGAATTAATTTATACTGCACAAGTGCATCTCATATCAAGCATGAACGATGTTTTTAGGGGGACGCATTGTTTTGAAAATAAATGAACGGAAGCTGAGAAATTTTCATGCATATTCTCTGATGAGGCTGTTGCCGTTGAGGGATCCATTCCGATGAGAAGGTTCCTGAAAAACGGAACCGCGGGAATGAATCCATCACCGGACCGCCGTGGCTTTAGCATCGAGAGTAGAGAAAAGTAACAGCCACTAGGTTGAAACATAGGAGGATGTGAAGAAGAGCAGAGAGGTCCCTTGGCAGTGGAGCAAGCGGCCTTTGTTATTTTAATATTGATATATTGATGCTGAAATTAGTCAACCTTATTTAATTATAATAAAAATGCATCCTCTTCTTCATGTGGGAGAGACACTTGGCATGAGGAGGGAATCTAGTGCAGAGGTGAAAGTGAAATTTGTGGGTAGTAGCAGACCATGGCTGTTGAATATACGCAAAGCCTCCAAATTGCGTAGATCCTGCCTTCACCAAACTCCCACCGCCCTTCACTCTCACCCTCTTTCCATTCCCACGTGGTCGGAGTTCCAAATCGGCGCTAATGCTCTTCTCAAAACCAAACACCTCCTTACTTTTCCGTTCCTTTCGGAGTCATATGTCAGTCTCTTGAATCCTGCTTCGTTTCCTTTCTTGACTTGACAACCTCGTATTTGAACTCCACCCCCATCCCCCACTCTATATAAGAGAAGCGCATGTCCAATCTCCACTCCAATCCACAACCAAATTAACTCACATTTCACAAGCTCCTTCCCATATACATAGCATTGCCGTGAGAGCTAATATAATTAGAGCGCTTCAATGGCTGAAAATCTCAAGTCCCTCAGGCTTGTGTGTCTCTGGCTTCTTCTGGCAAGTTACTTCCTCGTCATTGCACAAGGTCGTCCTTACCCTGTTGAACATGGTACGTTGGAGGGATTCCATGCGAGAGGGATGAAGACCGGAGGACCAAGCCCAAGAGGGGTGGGCCACTCCTCCACCGATTCTCGGAATCTCAGAGACGCCGCCACCAAGATGTCGGGTCCTAGCCCGGGTGTAGGACACTGAGCCTTCAATTCGTGCGGGCTCCTCCTTAATATTCTTCGCCACTGTCCCATGTTTTCTTCATTGTCTGTTCGTTTCTGCTTCATTAGCTACCGATCCAGGTTTTCTTGCTGTATTAGTCGAATTTTAAGACCATCATATTTTTTGCTAGACTTGTAATGCATTGCGTATTAGGGAGCTTCACCACTACACAGTAGCGAAGCAGAACAGATCTCTTTTTATCAACTGCTACTTGTTTATTCAGAACGATTGAGTGCTCGTTGAATATGCAGATTATGAGAGCCAAAATCATGATCTTTTGAAAAAAATGTCTAAACACTCCTATACATATTAAAATCAATTATAAACTCAAAACTAAATATTTTTAAAAGTAGTTTAAACTTTGTTTTTTAGCATGAGTGAAGAATGTAATTGGTCAAAACTGGGAATGATAATTTATCCTTCTCAATCTGGTAAAGATGACAGAACAAAATGCATAAAACAAACAAAATACTTCTCCGGTTTTTCATACAAGACATATTTGGAGAGTTGATCTTAATCTTAAATATAAGATATAGTTTTTATATTTACCAATTTTTTTTTTCTAATTTACCCCTATTGTTGCTCTCCAACAATAATCAAGGAGGAAAATGAATGAGTGAATTAAGGAGGGTGATTAGAATGTTTTAGAAAATATATGTTATGTTATCTAACTTAATCAATTTTCTTAACCTAATTAAATTTGATAAATATGTCTTATATTAAGTACTGGAGTAGTAATAACTATGTGCTTGTTTGGAATAACTTATTTTTGGATAATAAATACTTATAAATCGTAATTCATGGTATACGAAGTAAGTATGTGAGAGTAATTTTATCTTGGCTTGCGTAATAAGGACTTATTGTCCAAAAATAAGCCCAACCAAACACATTCTATGCATGGCTTCTTAATACCTGCAACTGCAAGATCTCCTTGCAGCAACTGCTGAAGCTGCACAGGAACCAGGAGATCATGAGAATGGCGAAGTTTCTCTTCGAAGCAAGAGTTATGTCATTAATTAGCACATGACATAGGAAGAGAGTGTTTCCTGCTACTAAGGTGGCTTATGACTAATAATATAATCTTTTATACAATCATTCATTCTATTTCCAATAGCCTTCCAAAATTTAACATATTCAATAGAACGTTAAAGTTTCTTTTAAATTTTAGTCCCCAACCCCTTTTTAGCCAACAATTTTACTCCCCTTTTAAACCCATAGTTCTTACAACCACTGGTTATTTTAAACGTGAATATTACAACTATACTATTATTCTATCAAAATGGAGAGGTAAGAATTTTTCATTAAATAGAATTAAGTTCCATTAACGAAATGCTAATCTTAATTAAAATGATCTGTATATAAGTTTCATTAAAAAATGTAGCTAGATTTTTCTCGCGAGAATTTATTCAAATCAGATTAGGAATGGGCCCAATGAAGGGATTACGGAAGGGGATACAAGGGAAGAAAAAAAAAAAGGATCGGGAGCGGGAGGAATACATGGAAGACAGAGAGGAAATAATTTTAAAGAAATGCACGTGTTTTAAAGAACACCTAGATAGAATTATAGAGATTTTATAAAAATAGAATTGTAGTGATTTTTTTAAAATACCGGATAGGAAGAGTATTGTACTATCTCTTATTTTATTCTAACAACAACTTTCCACATTCTTACCGTTAATTTTACGTTGAATGTGCTCCCTCATTTATTTTTATAGGTAATAGTTATTAAAATCACACAAATTAACTATCGTCCCGTTGATTAAAATTAATTAAAAATAATAAATATATATTTTTTTAAATACGCCTTATGAAGGAGCTATAAAAAGTTGTTTAGATTAGACAATGCTCATGTACAGGACAAAGAGAGAATTTTCTCTTGTAAAAAGGACGTCCGATGGTTTCGTTTCGTTTCGTTTATTAAAATTCATTTTATTTCATGACTTGGAATTTCTTCGTTTAATGGCACATCGATTCGGGAAGGAGATTGTTTTTAGGTTGGCAAGAGGTGAAAGCACAAGTTCGCTGCCAACTCGAGAAGGATAACTCAACGATCGGTTGCTGCTACCTTCGTTGCTGTGATTTCGTCATCCATGGCAGTGGCGCTTTCTATATAACAAGAAATCAAAAGAAGTGTCGCAAAACTTGAGAGTCCCGAACCCCCAAATACAAGAACACGCAATCGGTGAGCAGATTGAATGGGAAGCTCCGATACTTCTACGGGAACTACCGATCATTCTGCGACGGAGTCAGACACCAGTAGCAGTACCCACTCCGATAATGATGTTGCCAACAAGTCTGATTCCCCTCCCTACGCCGAAAGTGAGAAAGTCCTCGCCTCCCATAATGGTCGAATCTATGAGGTTAAGGTATTCTACGCTTCCACTTTTTCCTTATTCCCTTCCTTCTCCTTTTCCTGCCTTTTTTATGTTATCGACCTGCATATCTCTGTCTGATTGACCTTAACAACCCATGCTTCGACTTGTTACGTTCTCTTCTGCTATATCTCGAAGTAACATGGATTGTTCCTATCGTATCAGCTGGTGAATACTTGTTGTAAGGACAGAGGGTAATTCTACGAATTGAACTACTCATAACTGTTATTTGTCTTGTTTCAAAGGTGTTACGAATTCAGCACAGGCAGGATGGATGGAGCTTCTATGTTCATTATCTTGTAAGCAGTCTGTTTGATTTCGATATATCTCTTTCTTGTACCTTCCTCGTGGATTTCTGGCTCCAGTCTGGCATCTTTCTTAATCAAATCAACGTTATTTATCTTCCTTTCTCCTTCTCCTTTTTTTTTTCAGGGTTGGAAGAAAAGGTAGACATGACGTCCTTTTAGTCAGCCACAATGGAAGAAGGTTTTTTACTTTAAAATTTAAGAATTCCGGTATCATTTGGTTTCTTAGTGCTTGTTTCTGCTACAGTTGGGATGAATGGGTCGGGCTGGATCGTTTGATGAAGTACACTCAGGAAAATTTACAGAAAAAACTTGCACATGAGAAAGATGACAATGACAAGAATACTAAAGCAGCCCGTGCATCACAACTTAAATCGAAAAGTTTGAATGGTCAGATACTTCTTTCCTATAATTATTTCAATACCCAATCACTAGAGACTTGCTGATTATTTTTTGGGGAAAAAGCATTTACAGTTAACAGTCATCCCCCCTCCTCAAATAAAAAGGAGAATGCAGGATAATTGGTTCATTCTTAACCTTTCTAGGGACTAAATAATAATATTTGGCAGTTAACTAATGAGAGAGTTTGACAATTCACTTGCTGCTGTAATTTCCCCCTCAGTACAACTACATTAGGCAATTCATCTTCCATGACATGGTTTTTTCAACCCGTTAAGATAATATAATTGAGAGTTGCCATGAAAGCCAGTTGGTCAAGAATTCATGTGATCTAGATATATGGTAATAAGGTAATCTTGTCTCATATTTTTAATGAATAAAAAGAGTAAGACCTTATTTTTACAGTTTGCAAATATCTTAAATCGAGTTTGCTGTAGTCTCTCCCTGTGCTCACTCTCTGTTTAAGATATTTTGTTTAAATGTACTGCAGCAGCAAGAGGCAAGAAGCGAAAGAGTGAATCTCTTGTTAAGGTACTCTCTCGCTTTAAATTTTATATAAATCACTCACTGTGCACCCTAGCATTTTTTAAGTGCCTTTGAATTGTAAGTTAAATTTTACTCATTTGAATTAGTCAAACGATATTTTTTTATTCTATCAAAACTAATATTCATTGAAATATTTAAACTTTCCCTCCTTTTCTTAGTTAGGGGACAGTTTTGCTCATTTTTCATTTTGCTGTAGGATGTAATTAAAGTTATTTTTTTTGGCTAAATTTTAGGAAAAAGCAGCTGCACCGTCTGACAAGTTTTTGAGCCTTCAGATCCCTCCACCACTCAAGAAGCAATTAGTTGATGATTGTGAATTTATTACCCATCTGGGCAAGGTAGCTAGCTATATTGTGCCCATTTATAGCTTTTTTTGAACTATTAATCCATGTATTACTCTCTTTGAAACAGTTGCTATGGCAAGTTATATAACATGTGATTTTCTTCTCTAGCCTTTGGTTCAGATGCCTCAATAATACACTTGAGCCATCTTGGGTTTTAATCATCCGTGACCCTTTGAGATCTTTTAAGATTCATTCAGTACACCATTTCTTTTGTCAAGGAAATTTGGATTCTAGGAAGCAATCAAGATGATATAGTGGTACTCAAGATGTCTAAAGGCCTAGATTTAGCTATATGTTTAAAACACAAAGGACATCTAACTCTCTTGAAGTTTCAGCTCTATGAACTTCTATAAATCATCAATGACATCAATTCTGCTTTTATTCCCAACTACTATGCCAAATTTGGGAATTTTAAATAGCATGGTATGTAACTATCTTATATCATGGTATTCATTGTGCTAGGGAATGTAAGTTAATGGCTCCTCAGTTGTTTTGTATGCGGATAAGTTTTGGCCCAACAGTTACATAAAGAGAAATTTGTGTATTTATGGTTATTTCCACGTCCTCGTCTTATAGCTATATCGCATTATTCTGACATAAATGCTTGGTGTTCATTATTTTGTTAGATTTGATCGTGTGCTCATTTATTGCATTTTATTCTAGTAGTCATTTGCATGTTTGACTGGGATAATCTGGGTATCCTAAACACTATTCTGTAGTTTTATGTGGCCCTAAAATATTGAAACTCTGCCATCCAACTTTTTTTGAGAAGAGTTTATTATATTCGTTTGTGCAGCTTGTCAAACTTCCTCGTAGTCCAAATGTGAATGACATTGTGAAGAAGTATCTTGATTACAGGTCGAAGAAAGATGGATTGTAAGTTTTTTTTTTGCCGAAACCCTTACCCAACCCCCCCCCCCCAAAAAAAAAAGAGCATGGTACTTGAACATTTTGCCATCTAGGGAATTATACCTAATATTTATATGGATGCTATGTCAGAATTAAATAACTCATCTTCTTTCAACCACTGCTAGGTGGCAGTTTACATAACTTGGAATTGTTTTCTTTTGCCACGATAAGCTCGATTAGGAGGTCAAGAGAGGGAGGGTTTGAGTACAAGGTCACAAGAGTAATCTGTCTTGTGTGTACCAAAGAAAAGGAATTGTCTTATTTTTGGCTAAAAATGGAGGAAACATCCTTCTATCAGTTTGATTCTTTGGCAAATGCACCTCTCTAGTTTTATTTCTGGCTTTTAACTGCTCAAACTTTCAATAAGGAGTAATTAATTCTTTCCATTCACTAAAAAGGTTAATATTAGGACCCATTTACAGAGTACGAAAATTGAGCCCCATGTTGGAAGTATAGGATTTGGATGTGGGGCTGATAGGGACCCCGAGCTATCCAGCCTATAGAGCCAGCTTTTAGAGTGTAGTCTTCCCAAGGTTTCTAGTGGGCACCAAAGTGGGATGGGCACCCTCCCCCCAAACCTAATTATTGATGTGGAAGAACCAACTTCAGTGTTCCGTAGAACATCTTATAATCTTCAATTAGGGGCATGGGTATCTCATACTATCTTAATTTCCATCAATTGGTCCTTCTTAGAGAGTCAACGTCTTGATGACTACACTTTGCAAGATTCCACAGGATGACACTTGTCTTCCTCAATAGTTAGAACCCCCCTTTGATTAAAATCCCCTGCAAGTAGCCCTCTTTTGGAATTCAATGGTGTTACTAAAAAAGCCATCTATATGCCTTACAATTAAATCGTATTACTAAAAAAGGTCATCTATATTCCATAAATTTATGTAACAACATAGACAAACAGTCAATGAAACATTTAAATACAAAGCCTGTTATTCACACGAGATGTGAAAATCGTTCCAATAGTTGAAAATTTCTCTTTATACTACATTTGAATTTGTGTCAGCTGGTGTGCCATCAGCATCATAGATAGCGTAAAGTTGTTGACCTCATGGATGAAAAACAAATCGGGTTCCAATATTGCCCCATCTCTAAAGTAAGACATGTTGTTGAGATTGGCAAGAATATTCTGATAGGCAAGATTATTTTAAAAAATCATCTTAAGCATATAATAGCATTTCCTTTGGAATTATTGACATCCACCTCTTCATTGTTGGGCTCATGCATTTTGTCACTTGTTGAAATCATCCAATTTTGCATATTCCCTTATTTTTCTAGTCATCTGCGTTGAATTTGTAGGAAATAGCCTCATTTTTCATCAGCGTCAATATTTTGCAACCATTCCATATATTCAATGAGTTAATTGTCATGAACACTAAATTGTCTCGCTTACTCTTTGGTACAACATGTAGTATCCTTTGCTCATAAGATGTAATTGTTAAGTTTATCTGTGTGTTAAATGCTTTCAAAAAGAGTGTTGATTTTATTGATGATAACTTATTTTTCATGGTGATGCGATAATCATATTTTACTGGCAAGTTTCATTATGATTAATCTGTGTATTTATTTTCAGCTTAGTGTCAATATATGTCTCTTAATATGCTTAATTGCTACTGTTTAACATAATCTGTTTACTATAGGATAGCTGATTCAGATGAAGAAATTTTCAAGGGGTTGTGTTGTTACTTTGATAAAGCATTACCAGTGATGCTCTTGTACAAGAATGAGCGTAAGCAGTGCCAAGAAGCTTGCCCTGATGATATCACTCCTTCTACTGTATATGGTGCAGAACATTTGTTACGCCTCTTTGGTATGCTCTTTTACAGTGAGCATGGGCTTATACGTTTGAGTTACAAATTTGTTACCTGTGCTATGAAAGGGCTTTTTCTTTTTCTTTTTTGGGTAAATATGGAAGGGACTTTACTGTAACCACCTTATGAGTTTGTGATATGTCATTACCTAGAGAGTTAAAACATGGGGCACTGTGTAGTGTTTTGCTTTGCTCTCTTGCCGAACTGACATCATCAGAATGCTGACCCTTGCCCCAGCCTTACATATACATTTAGATTATCCTTTAGGCGTTCTCTGTCATTTGGCTCATTGGTATGGCTTCCAGACTAGCATCGGATCTATCTTTTTATTCTCATGGTTTCACCGAACTTGTATGGGATGAAGTGTAATTTTTTATCCAGTTCCATTTTGGTTGTGATTTTTCTGTTTTGTGATAGAAAGTAATGTAACTGCTCGGGATTTGCAGTTAAGTTGCCCGAATTATTGTTCCATGCTAATATTGAAATGGAGACAATGATGCAGCTGCAGGCAAAATTGGTCGACTTCCTCAGGTATATTCTCTTCTGCTTCCGTCGAAGTTTCATTTTAACACATGGCTATTTGTTCTGTCTTCAATATCAAAGTTGAGGTAAAAGATGGACAAAGGGAAAAAATGAAATATGGAGATGTGTGCTTGTAAAATTTGTGATTTGATGGGTCTGACCTCAGCCTTTACATTTTTCAATTGGAAGTGTGGAACTTAAGTGATCGGCCATTACCTTGTGCTTGACTATAATATAATCTCTGTTGCGGTGCAGGTTTCTGCAGAAAAATCAGAACTCTTTTTTTCTCTCGACTTACCATGTCCCAGAGGACATTGAGAACAGCACCAACAAACAAGAGGACTAGTTCAGGAACCTGTTTGTACATAATACTGCTGAGATGCTGCTGTGATAGAAGAAGGTATTTCAGAATCGACATATATTTGTTGTGGGTCATCTTTGTTCAAACTATTTACTATTGCATGACTTAGTATTGGGAACCGCATTGTCAGCGTCAGCCATGTTGAGGTTGGGAGAGTGACATTTCCAGAAGGAATACGACAGACCCTCATTTTTGTAAATGCATTGTATTTCTGAAATTTGTAATGGCGGCGTTAGTGTCCGGTTTTGCGGAAGTTGAATGCGCCTTAACCTGCTAGCTTATTGCATTTAACTAAAATCAGCCAAAGAAATCAAAACCTGTGCAACTAAAATTAAGGGCCAGCATCCAACAAATGAACAAGGTCCTTAACCTGGAATGTGCAATTAACAAAAATACAAACAGCATGGATCAAATCATCTGGAGAAGGATTGTCATCCAAGAAGATGCCATCTTGGGTCATGTGGCTTTCAGTCTTATAGCGTTAGTAAGAAGGCAATTCCTTTGAGCGAACCAGAGAGAGAGGTCTTACCCTTTGGGCACCAGGCTGTTTGCAAATCATGTTCCAATCTTTTTCTTCGTCTCTCTCCCCCTTCACAAATTACAAGCTGAAGACTCTGAACATGCCATGACTCACCTTATTCACACTTCACCATCTGTTTTTTAGCTGAATTTGGGATTCTTTCTTTCTTTTCTTTTCTTTTTATTTTTTTGTTCATAATTTTAACCATTATAGGCCTGCCAAAATCTGTTGCTTTCCTTCTTCCTAATCTTCATCTACGAAGGAGGCTGAGAATTCCCAGTCAGAAATTAGGGGCGGATCTGGCTTAAACATAGCATGCAGCCTAAGTAATACTCCATCTACTTCTAAATGTAGAAGTTAGTTTTGGAATATTTTAAAATAAAAGGATGTGTTTTTTGCAAAGTAATGTTTTAGGGGCTTATATGAAGAGTTGTGTAAAAAGTTATACTATTAAGAGTCATCAAAATTATATCTCTTTAATATTTAAAGATACATATAGTAACCACCACTTGGTGAAATATTATGTTGTGTTTATAAGAAAGTTTTACATAATATAAAGGTATAACTTTTCATATATTTGTTTATAAATCAACATATGAGATTTATAAGTCTAACAAATTGTTATGACTTTCATTGAAAATGTGCTGCTTGAAGAGGCACCACTTCATGATTATAAATACCTATCACCATAAGTCCATTCAGACATTAGAAATCACACAACAACAAGAGATCAAACTCATTGCCTTTATTCTTGAGTGCACATAAAGATAAAGTCAAATTATCACTTTGTAAAAGTTATTATTGTTTTGGCTTTAGTGCTAGAAGTGCAATCCATACTCGAGAGTTTTCATTATAATATCAATATCTTGTAATATTTTCATTCAAAATTCAAATTTTAAAGAGCAGTCGCAAGATTATAACAAAACTATTTTTTAAGCTTTATTTTCACACAATCATCTTTAATTCAATTTAATCACAATCAATGCTATTTAACCCAAAATTAATGATAAAATCCCTAAATAATATATTAAATATTATGATAAAATCAGGATATACCAACATCCAATGATATAGGTATAGGTAGGGCAAATTAAGCCTAAAGGAAAGTGGTGACCACGCCTTAAAGGCATTGTACACTACTTTCTTTTTCATCTTTTATTCTTATACTCTTCAAAGATCCAGCCCCTCCATTAGTTAGTTGCTGGGTTTATTTTGATCATAAATGCAAAATCTCAATCTATTTTATCTCACAAATTTATATACATTTTTTAAACAATTCTATTAAATGCACATGCTAAAGACGGTTTTTGTCGATGGAGATAAGTTCTAATACAAATTATTAAGAGTATTTTAAGAACACCATGCCTTTATTACAAATAATTAACATAACCAATTTTTTTAATATATGTAAGTTAGTTATATAGCTCATCCTATATTTAGCTGTTGAATCGGAGGGAATACTCTATTCATAGTAGGAAGAATCTCACAAGCAATACGGAATGCTCCTTTTCTTTATCTTTTTTATTAAATTGAAATTAAATGAATGATTAGGAATTATTTCATCAAGATCTATATAAGATGAAAAGTTGAGACTTGGGAAACATTTTTTAGTCTTTTATATTATGAAAAAATTATTTTAAATTTCTTACGTTAAAATATATAATATTGTCTACATATCTTTTAAATGATTTAATTATGCCCCGCTGTCAATGTGAACATTATTTATTTACTCACTTGATAGTTAATTGATGCAGTACAATTAAATTACTATTAGCTTCATTTAATATAAATATTTAAATTCCAAATACACATGAATTTAGAATAGATTACATTAGAATCACCTGTGATTATTAGTTCGGACTTTTAATGAAAGAGAATTAAGAAGGATGTGGTGTGAATAGAAGTGAAAAATCTACGCCATTCTAATATATTATAAAATAAATAAAATCATAAAATTTAAAAAAAAAAAGCAATAACAGGCAACATTATTAAATATATAAATAATTCGATAAAATTAAAACAAGTAAATTAAATTGACAAACAAGAATGTTATATGTCCATTCATGTGGGCGCGGGAGAATTTTTATTTATTTTGACCAAAGTGCATGACTATACTATGATAGTATATTTGTGTTTGGGATAAGTTATTTTTTACTTATAAGTGCTTTTAAATCGTGATTTTTGGTTACGAGATAAATATGTGAAAAGAGTTTTGTCTCGACTTATATGAGAAGCACTTATTTCCCAGGAATAATATA
Organism: Inga leiocalycina; assembly: GCA_963242795.1. Lineage (NCBI taxonomy): Eukaryota > Viridiplantae > Streptophyta > Magnoliopsida > Fabales > Fabaceae > Inga > Inga leiocalycina. Next base: position 10,245,917 of record OY725325.1, read on the forward strand.
AGCTGATCCAAACATGCTTATAATTGTTGAAAAGTAGCCAGTTGATTTATAAAGTATGTACATAAATCTTGATGAGAAATAGTAACTCTTATTTGAATGCACATTGGTTTTTCTCTTTCGGTTTTGAATATATATATATATATATATATTATCAACTTTGAACTCACTTTATTTATATATTCTGATGTGCGGTTGAGCCAGACACTCAATCATTAATTAATTAATTAATTAAAAGTTCGAGAAGGATAATGACTCAAAAGAGATGGCTCATGTAGATGCTCCAATTCTAGGGTCAACTAATGACGTGGCCTTATTATGCAAGGATCAACCGAATCACATTAATTCCCTCAAAAGGACAACTGGTTTTGACCCCCACCCATTTGCACGCCTTGGTTTGCACGAGAGTTAACAAAAGCACATCAACGATCACGATGACTCCGATTCAGCAGTAAGATCATGTAATTTAAAAATCCAACAATGTAATTGAATTTATAATATTCCATAATCAGATTCAACCACCTCTACAGAGCGCGCGTGCGCATATGAGGACAATGAGGTGCATGTAGATGCCCCAAATTAGAGTCCTATATGATTAGACATATACATATACATATAGTGCTCGTTTGGAATAGTTTATTTTTAGGTAATAAATTCTTATAAATTGTGATTCACGTTATACGGGATAAATATGTGAGAGGAGTTTTATCTCGACTTGCGTAATAAGGACTTATTATCCAAAAATAAGCCTAACCAGACACACACATACTTAAGTAGTTAGATCGCTTAAATAATGCCAACTTGTTTCTTTAATTTCCAAGCAATCACCACCCACCTAACCTAATGCTGCTGGTTAGGGAAATGAATGAATTATATTCACCCATCTCTTTTTCCCGTCAATTGCATCAATGGTCATCATGCAATAATAGTAATAAATTCTTAATCTTTTTGTAACCTTCTCGTTCCTATTTATCATCCCTAATCACTCTCACCATTTATTTTGTTGATTTATTCTTCTATAAATGCCCCCTTCAGTTGTATGATTAATAATATTATATTCTTCCGTTGTGAACTTGAGACACATCCTCTTGACAATAATTCAATTATAAAGTTACGTAGTTAAATCCATCAATATATATATACATGCATGTTTAGTAAATTAAACTGATGAAATTTAGATCCAGTACACGACAATTAAGGGAGAGGGGCCTCTCTATTTCTCTTATTATGCACTTCCCTCCATTTATTTATTCTCATCGTTAGATTAACTTTGAATGGTTGAGATTTAATATCCTATAAAAATATTATTATAATATTAAATAATAAAAATGTATATAAATAAATTTAAATCATTAAAATTTTATATGACTGTTCATATCTTTATACTTTTGTTAAAATATTCTATACATAATTTTTAATTTGTATAGGATATTGAATCTCAACCGTTTAAAGTTAATCTAATGGTGAAAATAAAGAAGTGGAGGAAAGTGGACGGTAAAGGAAGTGGAGAGGCCCCTCTCCCAACAATTAATTAGTTAAATTTGCTTTCATATTTAATGGATTTAGGGACAATCTTATCATCACTAGCTAGTAATTAAGTCCATTTAAGCGCTTGCCGTCTGGCATTCTGTCAAATTATTCCCAAACCCTTGGTAACCTTGAGCATTAATTAATTAATTAAGGGAATGAAAATAGCAAAATCTTGTTTGACAATTATCTTTCTAGGTAAAATGAGGAGAGGAATGTGTCAATCTCTCCCTTCATTTTCCTTCCATTTAATATATCCTTAGATTAAATTTTAATGGTTAAAATTTATTCTGTTCAATCAGTAGTTCTGCTAAGCACGTGATATTAGCACCTTTTCTTGAACATGTTTGGACGAAACAACAAATTATTAACGTACACCTTTTCATATATTGGCGCAAGAACGTGAGCAACAACTGCTAAACATAAAATGATCCAGCGGGGCAACGAATGAAAAAAAGAATTACAAGTTCACGACGGAGATGAGATTATGGTGGACATGGATATTATTGGAAGGATCTATATGTTCTGGAAACTGAAGCATCTCCACTACTTGGCTCATGGAGGGCCTTGCGTCCATGTCATCTTCCACACACCGCAAAGCCACTTTCACCAACAACTCCAACTTTGCAGCCTCGTAATTTCCTTCCATATTCTCATCTGCTATCTCCTCAGAAGCACCATTCAACTTCTCCTTCACCCACGTCACCAGCCTCCGTTGATCTATTCCTCCTCTATTTTCTTGGCTATGGATTCCCATTGGACTTTTTCCAGTTATCATTTCCAACACCACAATTCCATAGCTGTATACATCCACTTTAGAAGTAATTCGCAGATTGTACACCCATTCTGGAGCCATGTACCCTCTCGTCCCTCTTATTCTGGAAAATCCAGAATTGGCACGCTCGTCGTCCCTATTGAGCAGCTTAGACAATCCAAAATCAGCTACTTTGGGTTGGAACTCTGAGTCTAAGAGTATGTTCTGTGGCTTCACATCGCAATGTAGAACCCATTCCAAGCATTCTTCGTGCAAATAAGCTAAACCTCTGGCTGTCCCAACTGCAATATTAAACCTTTTGTTCCAGTCAAGTGAATTGGAACAGAGATTCTCTGCTAAAGATCCATGCTCCATGTACTCGTACACTAACATTCTGTGCTTCCCCTCCACGCAGTATCCCCACATGTCTATCAAATTCATGTGGTTCAACATCCCAATTGTGCTAAGTTCAGCCAGAAACTCTGCTTCTCCTTGATTAGTTTCATTAATAAGGCACTTGATTGCTGCCACACGATTGTTATCTAGCGTCCCTTTGTACACTATCCCTCCTGCTCCTCGTCCTACCTCATTGCTGAATCCACGTGTCGCCTTTTTGAGCTCTGAATAGGTGAACCTTTGGAACCCTGTAGCAGAAATTAGTTGCTGTCTCTCTCCTTTATCATCTTCCTTACTGCTTCTAAACAAGAAGAACCACACAAAGAAAATGCAGGTAATCTCAAGCGATCCAATCCCACAAGCGAACCAAAGCAAAAAATTCAACCACGTGCTCTTTTTGGGATCTTGGTAGGTTCTATCCAAGCTCTGAGATAGATTGGCTGGGCACTTCAATGGCACATGTTTCAGAGGAACTTTAAGGGAAAGCAGAGTTGATTTTGGCAATTTGAGATAGGCATCTCCATCGAAATTAGGGGAATCTCGTCCGTTGAGCAATATTGTTTTGATGTAGCAATTGTAAGTACTAACTTCGTTGAATTTGAGTTGGACGCCTTTACAATCATCACAAAGCTCCAAGCACCTATTTTCACATTGTGTCAAGTTTGTTACACGGATTACCTGCAAGTCATAACCGAATAATTCCATTCTGGGAAGATGAACAAAACCAAACTCTGCGGAATTATTGCAACGAGGGGTTGTAAATTCAGGTTCACAGCCCTGAGTCCAGTCATTAGGATTCTTAATCTTGAATCCTTGTAAGCAATAACAAGTCCTTCCTAAGAAAGGGTCATAAGTGCACATACTGTTAGCTCCACAAAGACCATGAACCGTACATGGTTCGGCTATGACTTGCCATGTCACCTCCCACATGCTAGTTTCTTCATTGAAGCTATAGAGACGCAAGTTACCATCAGAATCCACCTTAAATCGCCTATAGCGTTTAACACCATAATCAGATGGATAGAATTGGAAAGTATCAGAGGAAGTGAAATGGCCAAAGGGATCTAGCAGAGCAATTTTAGTTATGTTGTAGGTGGACCTGCCTTCGTCAACGGGAAGTTTCCATGTGGCAGGCCAGTATACGCTAGAAACGTTAGGGCCTTTGAAAAGAAGCCGAAGAACATTGTCGTTGTCGAAGTAAAGCTTATAGAAACCAGAGGAAAAGTTGGTGGTGCTTCTGGATGAAATAAGGCTGGCTTTCTCTGTGAGTGGTTGACCAGGAAGAAGGGTATCGGCTGGGGAGTCAAAGCTTTGCCATAAGACAGTGCCTCGCGAAGTACGGAGTACGAGGTTGCCGTTTTCCCTGAGCATGAGATACACTTCCGAAGAGGACGACGTCGTTGTGGTCCAAATGGTGGTTGCCCCTGCATCGCTCAAAATGAGGTTGCCATTGTTGGAAAGTGTTAATCTTGAAGCTTTCCCATTAACGGGTTGATCTCGATTTGCGATCCAGACAAGAGTGGGTTGTTTGGATTTTGTGAACCATATGGAAAAGCAGAAAGCATTGTCGCCCACTTTAAAGAAGCCAGCGGAGAAGACACCATTGGCTGACACGAGTGTACCGTTTGGTTTCTCAACTGAGAGAGAAGAACCTTGAAGGAGGGTATCTGTGGCTGCAGATGAACAAGAAGAAGGAATAGACAGAGCAAAAGAAAGGAGGAAGACGATTAAGATATGCATTTGACGAGTGCAGAGAGCATGAGATGGTCTCGGTTATGTGAGTTTCTAATAGGGGCACAAGTTTCTGTTATTTATTTACCACTCTGGTCCCTATTATCAGTCCTTTTTATCTAAATCCCACATATCAAGAAAAAGTAGTTAACCCAATGATTATAGGGTAAATTTTCAACTATACCCTCATTTATGAATGTGTACTTTTCAACTTTTTCTTCGTTATCTCTCTTTAAATTATTTATTTATGGATACAATAAATAGGGGCAAAATTGTCATAAACTCATTTATGTACTGAAAGTGGACTTATAAATAGGACCAAATTTTTTAGTCAAAAAGGACTTATAATAGGGACTAGAGTAGTATATAGATGGCTGCTTTGGTTTGAATACCTAACTTTCCATAATGCGTAAAATGGACAGAATGATCATAGTCATGGAAATTGGAATGTTAGCGTGCTTGGAAGTTTGAATGGTGTTGTTTGAAATTTTTATAGCCGCCTTCTTCGTTCTGTCCTTGATGATAGTGGCCATTTAATTTATTTGGATGTGTTCATCGATCCGTGATTCATTTATTTTCAATTGTGTCTCTCAACCTTCTTCTTCTTCGTAATCGATCAGCTTGCGGGTTTTAGAGTGATTATTATGCAATCGGACCGCACATTGAAATTTTAAAATATCCTCCGATTAAGATTCTAGTAGTTCCTAATAAACCAACTTGGCAACTTGCTAGCTAAAACTAAAACTTCATAGTTGTTCTTTCCATTATTTCCCAATAAAAATACCACTCAATGCATATTTATAAGTAATAAATATATATTTTATAATTAAATAGGTACAGATTTTAGAACATAATTGATTAAAATTATTAATATTTTATACCTATTTAATTATCTTCTACATATTTTTTATCTTTTAATTAAGTTGAGGGTAAAAAGGAATTTTGATATAAAATATATCCATATCCTATTTTTATTTTGCAGGAAATATGATGATATTGAGGAAAGAAAAAATTAGAAGGAAAAAAAATATATATATATATATATACACATAAGGGGCCGTACATCTAAAGATAATGAAAGGAAAAATAATGATGCTGTGAATAGATATATAAATATATATTTATATATCCCATAAGGCTTCAAACGCATGATCTGGCAAAAAAAAAAAAAAAACGCATGAGGTGCAACGGATTTGGAATGAGATACATATGGACGTGGACCCCACTTGAGGAAAAGAAAGAAAGGAATGGATAAACCTATATCCCCACGGCAGATTTTATTGAAAAGATAAGATAATAGAATATATTATTTTATGTTGACATTGTGATAAGGGAAAATCCCTTTTAAAGCCATACAAAATACCCAAATTCTAATTTGGGTTGCTAAACTTAACAAATTATTAACCAAGTCACATAGATCAAAGTGATATCTAGAAATTGGGTCAAATTACTTCCATGCCCCTGAGTTCTTAAAAAAAACAAAATTAAAGTGTGAAGTTCTTTTTTTGCTCTCCCATGTATCATTAAAAAAACAAATTTAAATTTATTAATTTTCAAACCTGATTAAGATTGAGCCGTAGGATACAATATATGTGTGTGTGTGTGTTTATTGTCTAAGGACTATTTTTATATATTCATCAATATTTAAAATGTTTTTTATATATCCATCCATTGTTGATACGGAAAACTTGTATTTCAGTTTCCAACCACCACTTCACATGCGCTTCCCCCATCCCTATGGCAAACCAACATCAGTCCTCCCAACGGAAGATGCTCCAATGGTCATCTTATCATTGATTTCATCGTTAACACACAGATCTCTTGATCGTTCCATCTGTTTACATTCCCAAACTGAGAAGGGACATACGGTATACACCCATACTTTTGTATGAAATTGTTGTTGCTGTGCAGCTGAGTCTTTAAACATTCCATGGGTGAAACCATATCAAGGAATTAAGAAGGTTGAAATAAAAAATTGGACGAAAGAGGAGGGAGTGAATTTTGCTGTTGTTGGAACATATAGTAGTTTTAGGATCTTACAGACTACAAGGAAGTGTTTGAGAAGTCATTGCTGGGAGAAATTGAAGGCAATGCCTTCAATAGAACTTTTCAGTTGTAAAGGAGTTTATCGAAGATCAAAACTTTCGTGTCTCATGATTAATTCAATCTCTTCTACCGTAACAGCAATATTAATTTTTGAAATGCTTTGCAATCATTTCAATGATATGTGAGAGGACATTAAAGTCATTTTTTCTACATTTTGAAATTCTAAATTGGGTCGATGGCGTAATTAAGGATTTGTTGAATTCACCAACCTCATTTAGAATTTCTCTATTTGAGCTAGCTTTATATGGGATTTTCCCTTGTGATAACTTTTTTTTTTTAAATTTATAATATAGCCAAGCTAGTTTGGAGAGTACATACACCAAAACAATCTAAACATCAAAAAGCATGTAATGAGTCTTCCCTCATGATGGGAATACACCCAAGGTGAGCAACTAGTAAAACAACTAAGCACTGGACTAAATTATGGGCATCCCTCGCCAAAAAATCAGCACACCGAATTGCATCTCTTGGTGTATAGCGGAGCTCAATGTCCCATTCAGAGTAAAGTAATTCCCTAACTGCATTAATTTCCAACCTAAGTGGGTGGTATAGACCACTATCCTGCATAAGCAAGTGGTATGCTTCAAGTGAATCTGTGTAAGCCACCACTTTCTGGAACCCATATTGTCTACACAGTTGAAGGCCTTGGTGTAAGGCTATAAGCTCAGCAGTAGTTGGCGGGAGAAAGCCAAGTCGACGCTGAAAGCCAAGGACCCAATGTCCTCTATGATCCCGAATAAGGCCCCCACAAGCTGCATTGCGGTGAATATCCACTGAACCGTCAGTATCTAGGCGAACATATCCCTCCTGTGGTAGCTTCCAGGTATGATCGTCCCCAACGTTATAGGAAAAGATCTGGTGCTTCAGGTTGTCCATCATGCTGGATTCCATGAGATGATACAAGCCACCCTGAATAAGTTCGTTCGATTGAGCTCGGACTCCTTCCATAACGCCCTTACATCTGTTTTTCCATAATAGCCAACATATGATGCTGAATATGCGAACCCAAGGCCACCTATGGAAATAAGACTTGCCCAAAGAAAGGGAGAAATTGTCTTTGATCCATACCTGCAAATCAGAATGAAAGAAACTAAAATGAGAGTTAGGTGAAATAAAATGTGACCATACTGCTCTCGCAATCTCACATTCTCGAAAAATGTGTATAATGGTTTCTGTCTAGTGACACTGAAAAGGACACTCCTCACTATCTGATAGACCTCTGATAGCTCGAAGTAAGTTAGTAGGTAATCTTTCATGAATAGTCTGCCAAAAGAACATATTCACTTTCTCCGGAACAGGTAATTTCCACACCTTCTTCCACCAAGCCGAGCCATTCCCCTCCTGCTAAGTAAAAAGAAAAGAGTACGCAGCACGGACACTAAAGTTACCGTCTGAAGCACTTCTTCAGCAGAAAGGATCATCTCTCGTTTGACATGGCGGGGGAAACTGCCTTATAAGATTAACCACCCTATCTGGTAGGAATTCCCTCCATTGTGAAATGTTTCACTCTCCATCCGGTAAAACAAAGTCTCTTACCTTGACAGCTGGATTTAAATGATGGAAATTATGATCAAGAAATTGAATAAGGGGTTCATCTAGTTTAGTCCATAAATCCCACCAGGCATTGGTTGTATTTCCACTGCGCAGGGTTCGACCAATTCCACTATAGAAAGTGTCCCAAACCTTAGTGATACTCTGCCACACACTAGAGGAATTGGTCTTCTTACAGACCATGGGATAGTCGCTGTTGCCGCATCCATACTTTCCCTTTAGACAACGAACCCAAAGGGCTTCTGGTTGGGTTAATAAACCCCAGCAAAGTTTCATTATGAAAGCCATGTTTTGCTTCCGAAGGTCTTTAATACCTAAGCCCCCCTCCTCCTTAGGCTGTTTAATTTGGTTCCAGGAAATAAGATGCATCTTTCGACTCTGTTGATCTTGATTCCATATGAAATTTCGGCCAATCTTCTCCAATTCCTCTAGGATGGCTTTAGAAAGCAGCATTGTTTGCATATGATAACTTAGCAATGCAGACAAAACCGCCTTAATCAAGACCGTCTGTCCTGCCATGGTGAGATGCCATCCCTTCCAGCCTATCAATCTCTTCTTTGCCTTCTGAACAATGAGGAAAAAAATAGCCTTGGTAACCCTACGATGAAGCATCGGTATACCGAGATACTTACCAAGATCACTAGTGATTCCCACTCCTAGCGATTGACTCAACTCCAAAGCCCTATTAAAATGGACATTACGGGAAAAGAATGCTTTGGACTTGGTCAAGCTGACTTGATGGCCTGAAACTTCACAAAAGGATCTCATAATGTCCCGCATCAGCTCACTTTGATTTTGGGTAGCCTCCCCAAAGAGGATAAGATCATCTGCAAAGAAGAGATGGGATATTGGGGGAGTACGGTTATTGAACCGAAGACCCTTCCAATGTCTTTCCCTAACTTTGTTGTTAATCAATTGACTTAGGCGCTCTATGCATAGCACAAATAAGTAGGGGCTCAAAGGGTCACCCTGACGAACTCCTCGAGAGGGCCTAAAATCCGGAGATTCGAAACCATTCCAAAGGATCTTCATGGACACTAAGGAGATACACGCCATGATAAGATTCACCAGCTCCTCCCGTATTCCAGCACAAACAAGAGTGGACTATAAAAACTTCCAATCAAGACGATCATAAGCTTTCTCCATGTCAACCTTGATTGCAACCATTCCTCTTCTTCGTCGCCTACTCCGCATAGTATGAATAGCTTCTTGCGCAATGATAATATTCTCACTTCGCTGACGCCCAGCTATGAATTTCTTTGTTTCATTATGGATTTTATTTTAGTCATAAGTGGCGAATTTTCTTTTTAGACCTAGTGAAACTATGAACTCACTAGTGAATTAGATTTTATTTCCATGATTTATTAGTTATGATTTATGTTAATTTTGGTTACTTAATCTTATTTTATTATGTCCATTTGATGATTGGCCACCATTAGATATGAATTTGAATATTAGAATTTACCTCGACGAAGGGGATTTTAATTAAGCTCTGAGATTAAGTAATATGGGATTAAATTATGATTTAATTTACAATTAGGATAGACATATACCTAATAACCTCATATAATTGTTGAAGTGTGTGTTTGAGTTATCTTGCCTCTTGAATAGTCAGGATAGACATAACAGTTATACTTAAGAGAGGATTGTATGTGGACTGACAGGCACTTATAGCTATTTATACTCGAGATTAACAAAATTAACATTTGAGATTAACTAAGTAAATGGATTTGAGATTTGGAGAGCTAGTGAAGGATTAGTGACTCTAGGTTGTGTTTGATATTGATAGTTTTCATTAATTAATTTCCTTTCAATTTTCTTATAGCTAGATTTGTTTAACTTAAAAGAAATTGAGATTTTAATATTTAAAAAGTAATTGATTGATTCCTCATGGGACAATATTCTACTTATCACTTTATTCCTTTGCACGACCTGTATACTTGCAGAGCGCATCAATAAGTCACCTGTTAGCAATAAATAATGTCTTGTCAATTTTATCCCTGTTGACTTATATTAATAAATGCAAAAAGGTGTAAATGCGGAGAAATAAAAGGGTATGAGAGAAAATGTGCACCCTTTCATAAGTAAAGACAAGTATGGAAAAATTTATCTATTTAATATTTTTATTGATTTAAGAGAATAAAGTATATGTGACTTGTAAATAATCACCGAGTAATACTCCCTTTATATGGTCCTTGCGTCTTCATTGACCCTGAACTACAAAAGTGAGACATAAGGATTTAGGCCCAATGAACTCTTCCCCAAAGAGAATAATAAAAGGTTATCCCCAAACAATACAATTCTTTACGTGTTTGGATTTTTTTTTTTTATCTCACATCTCTGTCATCGTTTGATTGTGGAAACCCTGTGAAATATTGTTTGTTCACAAATTTCATATATAAAGATAATAATATTAATATTTGATGGCCTTTTTCCAATGATCTAATCACGCGGAGTAGGTATGCCATAGATAAAGATCTCAAGGCTTCGACTTGTATCTCCTCCAACGTGTTCACCAGCACGTACTGCGGGATTTGATTCTAGCCCTAGGACTTGGAAATACTCCATGAATGATGCTACAGCGGAATGGCGGGTAATTCTATTGAAACCAATGAGTTCTCTTTGAGTTTGTTCTTGATATGCACTCTGAATTGATAATAGTCCATGTTGAAGAGACTAGCTTGGCAATCAAGCTGGAGCGCAGGGTTGAGATGGATTAGAAGAAATTAAAGTGACGTTGAACCCGCATGATGTCTCCCCAGTCCTCACGCTTGGCTAATATCAGTATATTACAAACTAAAGACTAGCTTGTTAAAACCAAGAGCCCAAACTAACTGAATTATTTCAACACATATTATTGAGGAAGAAGTAAGTGCAACTGTACAGGTATTTACAATATTTATAGACATGTGGCAACACACCGACTTACAACACATTAATTGAAATAGCTACACATAAAACTAAAACTAACATATTCAAACCAAACACTTTACAACTTAATCATTCTCAACACTCCCCCTCAAGTTAGGAACTTTATAATTACAAGTTCCTAACTTGCCTAAAATATAGTGATGCTAAGGACCTCCAAGGCCCTTTGTCAATATGTCAGCCAAATTTTCTGAGGACTTCAAATAACCAAAGGCAATAATTTTCTGTATTAGCTTCTCACGTACAAAATGACAATCCACCTCGATGTGCTTTGTGCGCTCATGAAATACTGGATTAGTTGTAATATGGATTGCAGCTTTATTGTCACAATATACTTGCACTGGCTCAATATCATGTACATGCAACTCTTTCATCAATCCAGTAATCCATACTAACTCAGAAACGGCCTTTCCTAAGGCTCTGTACTCAGCCTCTGCAGAAGATGTTGATACCGTGTTTTGTTTCTTTGATTTCCAGCAAATTAAGGAATCTCCCAGCTTTACCAAATATCTTGTGACTGATCTGCGTGTGTCTGGACAGCCAGCATGATCTGAGTCACAATAGCACTCCAATGTAATAGAACTTGCTGCTGATAAGAAAATTCCACGTCCCGGGCAGCCCCTCAAATAAGTGACTAGTCTCATTGCAGCCCGCATATGTGAATCCTTTGGAAATTGCATGAATTGCCTCAACACCTGCACAGTGAAGGAAATGTCAGGTCTAGTTAATGTTAAATACAATAGCTTACCGACCAGTTTTCTGTATGGAGTTGGATCACGGAGAAAATGATCATGCTTAGTCTCCTCTGCTGTGAGCTTGAGATGTTGCTCATAAGGAGTGATGTAAGTTTCTGAATCATCCAGTTCTAATTGTTGTATCAGTTCAGTCGCATATTTCCTTTGGTTAAGGAATATGCCTTGGCTGGACCGTAAAACCTCAAGACCTAGAAAATACCTTAAATTACCTAGATCCCTAATTTGAAATACACTATGCAAATAACGTTTAGCTTTATTGATAACATGAATATTATTCCCAGTTATTAATAAGTCATCCACATAAGCAAGAATAAACACAATATCAAAACCTGCCCTCTTTTGAAATAGAGCATAATCATGTTTGCTCTGGGAAAATCCCCCTTTTATCAATGCATGTGTCAATTTCTCATTCCATTGTCTTGATGCCTGCTTAAGGCCATATAGAGACTTTTCTAATCTACATACTTTGTAACCTTGCTCCCCCTTTCGTGGATAACCTTATGGTATAGTCATATAGACCTCCTCATGGAGATCTCCCTGTAAGAAAGCATTATCCACATCCATTTGCCACAATGACCAATTATGTACAGCAGCAAGAGAAAGTATAATTCTAATTGTAACCATTTTAACAACAGGAGAAAAAGTTTCATAAAAATCTATACCTTCCCTTTGACTATATCCCTTGGCAACCAACCGAGCTTTGAACTTATCCAAAGTCCCATCAGCTTTATATTTAGTTTTAAACACCCATTTACAACCTATAGGTCCTTTTCCTTTAGGTAGGGAGACTATTGTCCATGTCTTATTTTTCTCCAAAGCATTTATCTCATTTTCCATAGCCTTGACCCATCGAGGGTCTCTAGCTGCCTCTATATAGCTATCAGGTTCTACTACTTTATCAATAGAAGCAATAAAATTTTGACAATCAGCAGATAAATCATTGAGGCATACAGTGTTAAGTAAAGCATTTTCATTTATGAAATCAGATTGATGTTCTCCAAAACCACTGGAAGAAGGTAAATAATCACAATGATAGTCCTTAAGGTGTGAAGGTGGATGTCTCTCACGCGCAGGCCTCATTTGAGGCTGTCCGTGAGAGGAATGAGAACTTAAGTCAGGTTCAACACCTCTAATATTAGTTTCAGGATGGTCAAAATCATTTCTTACCATTTGATCATGTTCAGAATTATTTCTAATGACCTGATTATGCATGTTAGTCCCTAAATGTAATGGCTGATGATCATATACCATCACAAACGGGTCTGGAGGCAGACTATAAGTTTCAGTTGGAATGTCTCTACCTTTGTCTTTAAAAGGGAACCTGGTCTCTACAAATGTAACATGTCTACTCACAATCAAAGTTTTAGTAACAATATTATATAATATATAGCCCTTTTAAGCAGATGGATAACCAAAGAAAATGTAAGGGTCAGCTTTACTTGTAAATTTATCACTAGAGTTCAAGTTGGCAGCAAAACATAGACATCCAAATATCCTTAAGTGTGACAAATCAGGTGGTTTTCCATGAAGTAATTCATATGGTGTTAAGTTACCTAAGGTTTTGGAGGGAGTGCGATTAATCAAATATGCTGCAGTTCTTACCGCCTCTCCCCAGAATCTGATTGGCGTGGCAGAGGAAAACATCACACTTCTAGCAACTTCCAAGAGGTGTCGATGTTTTCTCTCTGCTACCCCGTTCTGTTGTGGGGTTCCTGGGCATGTTCTTTGATGTAGAATACCTTTGCAATGTAAAAAATCCTGCATAGCTTGATTAGTGAATTCTGTTCCATTATCCAACCTAACAACTTTAACTTTAGTATTAAACTGATTTTCTATGTAAGCAACAAATATGTTCACAACATTAACAGTTTCTGATTTGTGAGTTAACAAGAAAATCCAAGTATTCCTAGAGTAATCGTCAACAATAGTTAGAAAATATCTATAGCCTTGATGTGTGGGAGTCCAGTAAGGTCCCTATACATCCATATGTAATAATTGAAAACATGCTGAACTTTTCAAAGTACTAGAGGAAAATGGCAGTTTTGTATGTTTTGCACGAATACAAATTTCACATTTATTCTCATTCAAATCATCCATAGGACTAAAATCTTTGCTTACATCAGACAGATTTTTCAACACGTGAAATGGAGCATGGCCTAACCTATGATGCCAAAGAGTACATTTCTGATTACTACATTTATCAGCCAGATTAACAAGGGTATTATTATTCTCATGTTTGAGCAAGTAAAGGCCATAAAAGAGCCTACCAATCCCTCTGTTCATTCTACTCTTCATATCCTGCAGCAAACAATAGTGAGGAGAAAAAGAAGCTATACAAGAGCAATCTATAGTTAATTTTGCTACAGAAATCAAATTGTAACAAAATTCCTTGGCATATGAGACATTCATTAATTTTATGTGTTTTGTGAGTTGAACTTCCCCAATATGAGTAATTCTAATTTTCTGTCCATTAGGAACCCTTACCCACTTAGGTGTTCCTAAAAGAGGTCTACATTTATCTAATTTAGCAAGATCACATACTATGTGACAACTAGCCCCTGAATCTAAAATCCAATCATTAGCAAAAATATTAGCATGCAAACCTGGAGTGGTTGCCTGAACGCTGACAGCAACCTCTTTAGGTTCAGAATCCTTCTTCAGCAAATCAAGGGTCTGTCTATACTGCTCCGGAGTGAAGAAGGTTGAATCAGAAGGTTCATTAACAATTTTGGAATACTCAACTGATGAGTGGCATTGGCAGCTTAGCAGTGGCACAAGAGTGGCATACTCATCCCAGAGGTGCTTTAACTTTATGTAGTAAACCGATACAGAGGATGTTCCTTGAGTAAGCAGATTAATGGCTCGGTGAAGTGAATATATTTTAGCACCATCGGTCTTATCAAACCGTTCCTTTAGGTCTAACCACACAAGATGAGCATTAAGCGAGAACACCATACCAAATGCAATGTGTTTATCTACTGAATTCACCAGCCAGGAGAGGACTACTGACTTGCAGGGGTCCCACAGTTCTTTGAGTTTATCATCTTGTTTATCCCTAGTACAGGTTCCCTCAATAAATCCTAGCTTATTTTTGCCATGTAAGGCAAGTCTCATGGCTCTACTCCAGGTCGAATAGTTCTCTGATCCCGTGCGAATCTGAGAGACTAGAGTTGTAGCTTGCGTATCAGCAGGATGCAAATACAATGGATGATTAAAATGAACAGATTAAAGAGGATTGAGATCTGATTCAGACATCGCAGAGGGATTGGTAGGTACAATGGAAACTAAACCAGCGGAAGCAGTGGAAAACAAGAGAAGATAGCTATTTCCAACTTATAAATCCTCAGTTTTCAGCAATAGCAGAGTGTTACTGTAAATGCTGAATCGGAGGGGAAAGAAAGAACCACCGTCTCGCAAGAAGGAAAAAAGCGAGAACAACCACCGTGAGAGCAAGAACAGCCACCGTGACGAGGCGAGAACCACCGGCTCGCAAGAACCACCGTGAGAACGAGAACAGCCACCGTCGATAAGGCGAGAACCACCGTCTCGCAAGAACCACCGTGAGAACAAAAATCACCGTGAGAGGATAGATCACCGTGAGAGCAAGAATCACCGTGCTGAGAAATCCATGGTCAATTTTGATCTCGATCTCGCAAGAACCACCGTGAGAACAAAAAAATCACCGTGAGAGGATAGATCACCGTGAGAGCAAGAATCACCGTGCTGAGAAATCCATGGTCAATTTTGACTGAAACCTTCCAATCGAACAAGAGGACCAGAATCAGGTTTGGGAGAGAATAAGAAAGGAAAATAATCAAAGCCCTAAGGTGAAGAATGACAGGGCTGTGCACGGCGGAAGAAACAAGAAGATTCAAGAATCTTCAATAATCGGGTGAACTGAGATGGATGACCCGATTAACTTGATCCGGGTCAAAGCCAAAAAAAAAGAACCAAAGCTCTGGTACCATGTTAAAACCAAGAGCCCAAACTAACTGAATTATTTCAACACATATTATTGAGGAAGAAGTAAGTGCAACTGTACAGGTATTTACAATATTTATAGACATGTGGCAACACACCGACTTACAACACATTAATTGAAATAGCTACACATAAAACTAAAACTAACATATTCAAACCAAACACTTTACAACTTAATCATTCTCAACATAGCTGATTGGCAGGTTGTGCGTAGGACCAAGGCTGGCCTTTACAGATTTTCTTTAGGACACAGCACTCTCAGTTGGGCTGTGTCATGTCTAGGAAAAAAGCTAAAGACCAAACTGCATCAGCCTTTTGAACTCCAGAAATATAAGCCATGCACATTTGACACTGTTCTTTATCGCTTTATGATATATTTTTTCAGTGGATATGTTTACCTAATTTGATTAATATGATATGTGTTTCAAAAAACACTCTAGTCACTTTCCTTTATTTCCTCATTCCCTTTCCTTCTCAATTATTATTGAAGTATTATCAATAGGGGTAAAACAGAAAAAAAAAATGACAAATATGAAAATTTTGTTTTATATTCAAGATCAAGATCAATTCTTCAAAAATGTTTTATATTAAGGATAAGAGGAATATGTCTTATACTACCTCCGGTCCTAATTATAAGAGCTAGTTGACTATTTGTTTGGAGATTAAGGAAGTTAAATAAATTATTTAATCATATTATATGTTATGTATGATTAGATGATATATCAGTTTATAAGTTAGAAAAAATAGTTTTGAGAAAAAATGATAAATATAAATACTTTAAAATAATTTAATTAGCTTTCTTAATATCTCTAAAAAAATTAAATAGATCTTATATTTAGGAGGGAAGTAGTAGTAAGGACTGTCTATAGATGCAAATTTATGAATGCATAATTAACAAAATAACTACGTGGAACGACAGTCGCACATGGCCATCTCTCACCAACAACGAAACTCTCCATACTCTCACACCTTCTCCATTTCAATCACTCTCCAATCTCCATATAAGCCATGGACACTCATCTACAATTCAATTCACATGCACGGTGAGTTTTCTGTCTCTCGCTCCATGGCAGGGTCTTTTCCTTTTGAAAATAGCCCAGCCCAGTGTCATTTGGGATATAAAAGCCCCACGAATACATTTCATTTATTGGGCAATGGTTCTCATTTTGTTGTGGCCAGTATGAGTTAGTAATACTTCATTCATTGTTAATTAAACTTACATACTATTGTCTAAAAACACTCTTATTTAATTAAACGCCTTCAGTCTTCATTACAAAGCACCTATAACTATCTCAACGAAAACTAAGAAAAAGTGGTTAAGTCATTAAATTTGTATGAAAACAAAAAGATCAAGGTGTTAAAATAACCTTTAACTTTTATCAAAAGTGTAAAAGTAACCATAAACTTTCAAAATTTAGGCAAAACCTTTTACTCAACTAATTTCCATCTATTATAATGGGAGAAATTAATCTTTTGACCTTTAAAGTTTTGACTCATTTATAACTCGGTCCCTGAACTTTTGATACACTTAAAACTCAGTCCCTAATGTTTCTAAGTCATCCTATAAGACAAAAATATGTGAAAATACATTTAAAATTGCTTAAGTAGATTTTACATAAATTAAAAATTAAAGTAATTATAAAAAACAGCATCCTCGCCCTGACCAACTTGCATCCCATGTCTCAAGTGTCTGTTTGATCAAACAAACAATATTCACAATAAGGTATTCTTGAGTCAATACTAAAATGTGCGGTCCCATTTTTGTTCTCCTCTATCAAGGAATGGGATCGAACCTTGCTGAAAATTTCACCATTCAAAACAACAAATTTACACCAGTATTAAGCATTGACTTCTTTTGAGTTTTACTTGCATAAACACATTCGGTGATCTATCACCAATTTGTAAGAGGGAGGAACCAACAATGAATTGTAGCACATTAATATTATTAGTTGTTTAGTTATGGGTTTGGCATATGGAGTATGGGTGGTGATTATAGCCCTAAAACTTATGGATTTCCTGCAATTTACAATTTTGGGATTCAACTTTGGGTGAAAAATTCATATTTTATTATATATTTTCAAACTTTATTTGGAGATTTTACCCAGTGAGATTTTTGGGAAACATAGACTAAGGGTGATGCAAGTTGATGAAGACGAGGATGCTACTTTTTATTTTTTTTAATTTACATAAAATTCACCTAAACGATTTTTAATAATATTTTAACATTTTTTTGCCAAATATGATGACTCATAAGCATTAGGGACTGAGTTGCAAGCTAGTCAAAAGTTTAGGGACTGATTTATAAGTAAATCAGAACTTCAAGAACCAAAAGATTAATTTTTCCTATTATAATAGACGGAAGTTAATTGAGTTTAACGGTTTTGCCTCAATTATAAAAGTTTATGATTACTTTTACTCCCAAAAATAGTTTATGGTTATTTTTATATTTTTTTATAAAAGTTTAAGGTTATTATATAACCTTAACCCTTAAAAATACCTTAATTTACCCATATCTAAAATCATAAATCACTTATTGAAAAGTGAAAAAGAACAAATTACACTTAACTTTAAATGGGGGTAATTATAAACAAAAATGAAATGAACAACTTGGTGACTTATAATATATAAGGTCCACTCGTTCTTTCTACAAGATACCTTATAATAATGACTGGAGAGAGTGTTTCAATTTATGTATGAAAGCAAAGCACTGGTCCTGGAGTGGCCTAATTATAAAACACAAAGTTAGATATACTATGATCCTGAATAAAGACTCGTTTTTCATAATAACTCTTCCGTTTAAGATAGGTTTGGTGATGGGACTAGGGTATACGAGTTCAGGTCCAATCGCGGAAGCCAAATATCTTGAAATGATTTCGTTTTTGACAGGCAAGGCTCATTTGGAACGCCATTACACTCTGACACAATTCAATGTTCTGTCTGTCAATTTGGTGTACTTGCATGGGCCAAGCTCGTACTGAAATGGTAAGACCACATCTTAAATGGCCGAAGTTAAAATGCTAGTGCCACCCCAAGATCTTCGACGGTTGAAAAACAGGAAATCTGGGTGGCTGACCTCACGATGTCTTAACCAGTTATCCACAGACTGAGGTAGAGAGCTAGCTAATTGGCGCTCATTTCCACCATTAGGAGTCCAGAGCGAACCCTTGAACTTATATGAAGCAAGACTAGAGACAGTCAAAGATAATTTAAGCCCACCATCAATCTCACCAACATATGTCAAGACGGGAGCCTGTGATCTTTGGATACCTGAAAGATCAGTGATCAGTCTCCCTATACGGAAAACTAACTAACACAAACAATACCTTCCATGGGCAAGATAGTAAAAGACCAGTAGAAAGATAACCAATTTCCTTAAATAATGTTACCATGCATTAACTAGAGATTCTAATATAAAATTTTCTTTAGATATGTAATTTCATCTTTATCCAACCAATCACAGAGGAAGAGCTTAAACAACAGAAATGAAGTCAAAATCCACCTACCTTCCATGGGTGTATGGAGAGAATGGTATGTCAGAAAGCAAGCATCAAGATCCTTCAATGTTGGTCCAGTTGGTATCCTATAAATTGGATACCAGGCTACAGATATCCAGCTTGAAGGGAGTATGTCACAACTTCTGAGAGGGTCTTAAGCTCAGGGAAACGAAAAGCAAGGTCGAATAAATTGGAGGTATGTTGGATTATTCTTCTCTTATAAATAGTGTACCATTTTATATATTTTATATTGATCTCTATTGGATGATGTTATTTATTTGCCCAACGGAGACGGTGTCGATTTTGAATTATAAAACCAAAAATATTATATAGTGCTATTAACTGTAAAGTGGAACAGCCCAAATACGGCATTGTTTTGTAATGCGTACCACCAATTTTTATTGTCATGCTTTTTAGCACTCGCACCCACCCATATCTTTGTATATCGTCAGTCTTTTTTTTCATGTTGACTTGTAAATTGCTACCGTTATGTCGTTGCTATTTTAATAACGAAAGTTGTAATAAATAATATTTTATTTTCAGCATGTGTTTAGAGAAATCAACAAATATTATATAAAAGAACTTGTTGACCGAGCGATGAAAAAGGAAGGGAGTGGCTTCGAAACAGAAGGAGTTTAAGGATGAATAGTAAAATAAGTGAAAATCACGGGCCAGAAGTTTACTTTTATCGATTAAGATATGTTGGAAAAACTGTCATTGAAGGGGATGTACTAAATTAAAATTTGACCTAATAAATTCAAAATCTCTAAATTTGAGTAAATAATTTAAACTTTATCCCCTGGACAATCGATTAATAAGGATTCCCAATGCGTATAAATGTCGGTCACGTTTATTTGTTTTCTTTTTTGTCTACTTGTTTTAATTTTTATTTTTATGCCTAACATTTGGATGATGGCATCAACCAGTCACTCGGGGAAGGAGTTGCGGGTCCCACCAACGGCCAGAGATTTTTCCAATTGGACCCCCCATCTCCTCTTAGAGACTCAAACAGATACTCTGCTCATTCTTCTTCCAAATCATCAATGAATACATACAAAAACGGTTGTGTTGCTTCTGTCCGTCCAACAACCTGCTCTTCATATTGGCTTTGTTTGTCTATTTTTCACTTTGGGTATTTTTTTTCTTGACCCAAGTATATTCCAATTGGAGGCAATCATATTGAGATACTAATACAAGAGACTTAACTCCTCCCTCCGGAATTCCCTACCAAGTACCAAGTTCAAAAAAAAATTCTTACTTGGTTTGAAAACCTCCTCCCTATATCTAAGTTTTTAAAAATCTATATTTTAAAAAAACTATTTTAATAAGTATAGAATCTAAAACATAGATAAGCTTTCAATTACTATTGTTCTAACAAATAATTAAAAAATTATTATTTTAAAATAACTAAAATCTGTTTAAATTCAGATCTGTAGCCTCCAAATCTGATGATCTCTCCCTGCTGCGCCTAGCAGGGAACCGGTCCCCTCCCATTAGGTTCGTCATGTTGGTTTTAGGTCACTGTACCTATTACATTGGTTCGATTAGTTAGTAAAAACTAAAAAGTGATAATGATAATATTCCCTCCCGTGAAACAAAAAACATTTTCCTTCATTTTTTACAAGTTTTAAAATGAAACCCATATATGGCTTGACAAATTCACATCAAATCATTTTCTCATCTGGGTATTCCATTCACAAAAGGCGCCATTCGATTCATGTCGTTCTCTTCTGATTTCAGAAACCTCGTTAGGTTCTTCTGTGCATTACCGAAATTCTTATTTTTTTTCGTTCAGTGTAACAAAAAAAGGGAATTAAAGTAAAAGAAAAACAAAGATCGTTTCCGATTCGGATACTTGGGTTTCTCTCCACTCCGATTCATGCTGAGTTAGCTGAGCCGGAAGCAGCATCATCCTTCTTTACTCGACCCTGCCCATTCCGATGCTCTTCATCACAGCGTTTCTAATGGCTTCCGTCTGAATACACGCACCATTCGGCTCTATCCCAGACATGTAATTTCTCACCTCCTTCTTTATCATCTCTTGCATAACCGCCAAAAACTCAGCGCTGAAAAATTGTTTCTCCCACCCAAACTGATCACATCTCTGACTGGTAGGAGCTGATAAACGCACTTGCTGTATTGATGCTCCTGCAGCTGGTGTGGCAGTCGCTGGCGATGGCGGACTTGGCGGTAACTGGGTCAGGCTGACAGACAGATTCGGTCCGGATCCATGGTTGGAGGCCTCGTGCAAATCGGATCCAGGCAGTGACAGGCATAGTGATGTCGGTGGATCATGAGCGGAGGTGGCATCTTCCGGTTGTTGGGTGCAGGGGATTGGGGCGGCGTTCCTAGCAAAGGGTCTGCAAACCCGCGTGGGAGACATAGCGGGCAAACTCGTATCGCTCAAATCGGATCCGGATGGGCTACTCGGGCTCAAGTACAATCTGGAGACGGTTGGGGCGGCACCGACGCTGGCAGATCTTTTAAGATGCTGGTGGTCGTCGGATTCGGGATTGAAAGGATCGGTTATGGCGGAGCATTTCCTCTTGAGAGTGGAATTCCAGTGGTTTTTGATGGCGTTGTCGGTGCGACCGTGGAGCAAGCGAGAGATTGTAGCCCACTTGTTGCCGAACCTGGCGTGTGCTCTGATGATGGTTTCGTCCTCCTCGGGCGTGAAAGGCCGGCGCTCGACGTTGGGAGAGAGCTGGTTGCACCACCGCAAACGGCAGGACTTGCCGGATCGACCGGGAATGGACTTGCTGATCAGAGACCAGTTTCTGGGACCGTAACTCTGAACGAGTCTCTGCAAGGCTTCATCTTCCTCGGGGCTCCATGGGCCTTTAATACGGTCGATGTCTTTCTTCAAAGAAGCCATGGAGATGAAAGCAGTGTGGGAGGGAAGACCAGTGCTCTCAATGGCTCTGTAGCTGGGCTGTGTTGTCTAAAAAACCGAAAGGAGGAGGAAAAAACAAAAAATGAAATAAATTTTTGTTTAGGGGGCATTAAAATGGGATTATAATTATAAATCATAGATATGAGGATTAAGCAAGGAGGGGAGTCAAAATTGAAACAGAGAAAGGAGAGAATTTATATGGGAAGGGGAAAAGGATGACTGGTTGAACCGGTGGGAGTGAGGAAGGACGAGGATTCAGGATTGTTCCAGGCAAGTCAGTAAGCATAGGGTACAGCTGTCACGGCGACACGCGTCAAATGAGAGTCTGTGAGAGTTACACGTACGGTCACGCTCTCGGCGCCTATTAATAAGTGGCTGATGGCTGTTTCCGTCATCCCACACCGGCCCCTTCTTCATAATATTATTATCTATTTGGATTAGTGGTGGAGAATGAGATTTTTTAATAGATGGGTTTTTAAAAAAATTAGATTGTAGATGTGATTTGTGTTTAGATTGGTGGTAACAGAAATGATTTTTTTTTATCTCCATATGAGTAAAAACAGCTTTGATCTCAATTTGATAAAAGCTTCATTTTCTACAGAAGCCCAGATATCACAAACGCTCTCCCAAACACACCAAATGAACTTTTAGAGCTTTTATCCCCTAAATGGATTTTTTTAACCTCTAAACGGTTCCCAAACAAACCCTTAATATCTCTTCCTTGCCAGTCACGCTTTTCCTTCTTCCCCGGGCTTTCTTAATTTTCTGTTTTTCGTATGAGCGCGTCTCATTTTCAATTCACGTTTTGTTTTTGCAAACAAAAAAAAAACCTCATATGCAGCCAACCCCTCCTAAGTAAAAATTTCCGATATTTAATAAAAAACAGAGAAAAAGTGAAAGGGCAAAAAAAGCGTGTCTGCTGGGTAGTTAAACGCCCAAAATAAGGTAAGCCGTTTTATTGGTTTTAGTGTTTATTTGGAGTAATTTATTTTTTACTTATAAGTGTTTATAATTTATTATTTAAGATATATGAGGTAAGTATATGAGAGGAGTTTTATTTTGATTTACGTAATAAACACTTATTTCCTAAAAATAAGCTATTTCAAACATAGTTTTATTATGTATTTGGGTAAGCCCCAAACCGTGGTTTTAAAAGCTCTTTTCCACAAATCAAGACAAAACTCATCTCACATATTTACGTTATAAATCGTAAAAAATATTCTCCAAAAGCTAATCCAAACACACAACGTGTGTGTTTGGATTAGCTTTTGGAGAATATCTTTTACGATTTACGAAATAAGCATGTGTAAGTGTGTGTTTGAATTGATTTTTGAGAATAGCTTTTATGATTTATAAGATAATTATGTGAGAAAAATTTTATCTCAACTTATAAAAAATAAATTCTAAAATCAGTATTTGATTGTTTTCCAAACATCACTTAATTAATTACACATAACATCAAACATATGTTAGGGTTTATTGGTTTAACCACAAACAAAAAACATACTCTCTTCAATCCAAAAAACAAACATACTCTTAAGAGAACCTAACCTGAGGGCGTGTGTACGGGGACAGATGGAGTACTATAACTTTTTGACCGAAACAGCCTGGACAGCATTTTAGAGTGACTGGGGAGGAAGCAATCCCCACCCAATTTTTGTTTCCTTTTTACGAAGGGAAAAAAAAAAGGAAGAAGAAACAAAATTAGATTAGTTTGATTTTCAAAAAATAAAAGAATCAGGAAGGCGCTGAACTGGAAAGGAAAAGGACAAGGTTTGAGGGAGAAAGGGTGGTGATGTATTGATTGTGAGTCCAGGCTGTCAGGCCAATAAAAAGTGGAAAGGTGAGCTCAACTACTAACGGCCTTATCGCCTCGCCTCACCACTGCCACGTGTATGCCGCCCTCTTCCACAGCTCCTCCCTGCCTCTTTCCTTGACAAATCAATCATGGGGTAGAAGAATGGAAGACAGTATAGAAAGCAAATACTCCCTTCAGTCTTAATTATAGAATATATTTATTTAATTTTAGAGAAATTAAGAATAATAATTAAATTAATTAATATTATTTATTTTTTTAAAATGCCCTTATTTAATAATGCTCAATACACTCATAAAGGATAAAAATATAACTTTGGCAATGCACAAAATTAACGTTGTGGAATAGAATTCCCAATCGCGTATAAATTTGAGGATCAGCAATGAAGTATAATAGAAACTGCAATAAAATATCGGAAAAAAAAGAAAAAAAGAAAAAAGAAACTGCAATAAAATCTGAAGCGACATACTAATGTGCAAAATGTCATAAAAAATATTATCATGAAGCAATCTCTCCTTGATGTTGAATTTTTTAATATTTATTTTAAGAAAAATATGGATTGATCATTTTGTTTTAATTTTTTTTAAAATATTTTTATTGTGTTTCATTATTATTGAAAAAATATTAATGGGGGTATTTTGGGAAGAAATTGACAAAAATTAAAACTTTATCCTATAATTAGGATCAAGATCAACTCTCAAATATTATCCTCTAATTAGGTAATTAGGAACAGAGGGAGTAGTTGTTTGGGATAATGTTTGGGATTCCTAAAAATACTTATTTTTATAAGTCGAAATAAAATTCTTATAACATATTTTTTTTATATACCATAAATCATAATTTAAAATTATTTTTAAATATTTTAATCATTATTTCAAATAAAATACAGTGCTAGTACAGTACTTACTAACCCAAAATCTGGGCTACTCCTGCATAAAATAGAAAGAAATGTGTCCCCTGTTTGAACACCATAATTTGCTTCATTATTGGCCCCTCCACTCCCTTCATGCATTTAACTCCTCCAACGTCCCATCCCCTCCCAACAATTAAAAACACCTCAGCAACCATGCTTCTTTTTGTTATTGTTATCCTCTTCTCTTCACTTTTCTTTCCAAAACTATACATTGTCTATCAAATATTAATTTCATTTTTCTTTTGTCTATAATTTGGGACACAAGAATCATTTATAATTGAAAACCATCGCTATTCGCTTCATCAGTTTCTGGTTAGGAGTTTTAAATTTAGAGAATAAAAGAAATTAAACTGAATTCATCAAGATGCATGCATCTATCCTTTCTTTCTTTTGGGTACAACACCGGTACCGAATGCATGCATCCCCAACCTGTACGATATGTCGTCCTGTCTCGTCCCCGAAATGTAAAACCTCCCACGTGCGCATATCACGTGACCCTCCTTCCGTACCATGTTTCTTTGAAATAATATCTCAGAAAATTTGAGAGATATATAATTAAAAATGAGAAAACATAAACTGATGCCACGTATTTATAAAATTTCATATCAGAATTGAAATAAGAATCTAGGATATGAAGTTGTAAAACATAAAAGTGTTGGCAAAAAAAAGTAAAACATAAAAGTAAAATCATTAATGTAAAATTTGATGTTATTAATACATATATAGATGTCGTTATTGATTCATGAAACTTATACTCTCAAAATTATCCCTGATTTTTAAGATATGAAGTTGTCAAGCATGAAAGCAAAGTTATTAATATAAAATATGATATTGTTAATATAGATACAGATGTTATTTATTGACCCCTGAAACTTGTGCCCTAAAAAATATCCCCAGTTTTTGGGACATGAACTTATAAAACATAAAAGTAAAGTCGTTAGAGTAAAATCTGATGTTATTAATATAGATACATATGTTATTATTATTAACTCTTGAAAACTGTGACCTCAAAATTATCTCCGGTTTTTAGGATATAAAGTTGTAAACTATGAAAATAAAGTCGTTAATGTAAAATTTGATGCTGTTAATATAGATATAGATATAAATGTTGTTATTAACCTTGAAACGTATACCATCAAGTCAGGGCAATTCAATCATTCAATCAGAATAAGAAATTCCAAATTATTATTTCAATTCGAACTTAGGATTTGATAAATTCGCAATATTAATTTATCTTTTTTCATTTTTAATTATATTTTTCAGGAATTTTTCTTAATATTTTTTTAAAAATTAATCTCCCAATACAATAAATTAAAATAACCCCCAACTAGCTGTCTTCACTCTTCAGAAGGAGGAAGAAAACAGCGTAACGTTGAATTGGAGGGCATGCCTTCTTCGAAAGCAGGAAAACATGGAAAAGCAAACGGATAAATAATTGACATGCCCAAGAGTTGGATTACTTTTTTGAAAGCCAAGTTGTGCGTTGCCTTGTATTTCTAGATCTGTCACTAAATATGGATAAGGGAAGCCGTATCCAAAAGTATTAGCGCCGGATCTAACAAATCTGGTAAAGCACAATTTATTTTAATGATGAAGATCACACCTTTAAAAAAAAAAAAGGCTTCAAAATTGAAAAGCAATATATGGACTAGAATTTATACAGAAATTAAATTAAATTATTTAAATCACGAAAATAATTCTACTTGCAAAAATAATTACCACTCTGGTTCCTATTATAAGTTCTTTTTGGCCAAAAAATTTGATCCTATTTATAAGTCCACTTTCAGTACATAAATGAGCTTATAACAATTTTGCCCCTATT
Organism: Inga leiocalycina; assembly: GCA_963242795.1. Classification (NCBI taxonomy): domain Eukaryota; kingdom Viridiplantae; phylum Streptophyta; class Magnoliopsida; order Fabales; family Fabaceae; genus Inga; species Inga leiocalycina. The sequence continues at coordinate 10,272,581 of OY725325.1, forward strand.
TATTGTATCTATAAAGAAATAATTTAAAGAGAGATAAAGAAGAAAAAGTTGAAAAGTACACATTCATAAATGAGGGTATAGTTGGAAATTTACCCTATAATCATTGGGTTAACTACTTTTTCTTGGTATGTGGGATTTAAGTAAAATGGACTTATAATAAGGACCAGAGTGATATAATATTTGAAATCTATGTGTAATGATGGCAACAGTTTTTATTTTACATAGGACATGAGAGTAATGGTGAGTACAAGTTGCTACGGAAAGGGTAATTAAAAATAAAAATAGGAGGGAATAAAGTCACATGAAGTGGCGAACAAGGAGTGGACTTGCCCCCAACCAAAAGGAGCTTTCCATTCAAATTTAGATTGTGACCAATTTGCCAGCGCTCTCACTTGCCTTGTCAGGCCCCTCCTCCCACCCTACCCTCTGTTCTCTCAAAACCTTCACATTTATAGGGCATAGCCTCCCTCTTTACTTTATTATTCACGTGCATACAAATATTTTTAGCAGATCTGCCCTCAATTCGCCTTCACAATCCTCCAATATGACTAGTCTGCATAATTATACGTAAACTATTTAAATCTTACTACCACTCAGTGACTATTTATAAATTACCAGTGTCCAAAATATTTTGTTTAAAATATAATAATTTGTAACTTAATAAATAGGATTTGTCAATTTTATCCTTATTGATTTATATTAATAAATGCAGAGAGGTGAAATGCACAGAGACAAAGGGATGTAAGAGGAAATATAGGCTCTTTTACAAATAAAGGCAGATCTAGAAAGAAAATTCATTTAATATTTTTTTTTGTGAAAATAAAGTACAAGTTATTTATAAATAGACATTGAGTAGTACTCATTCGGTTTTAATTATAAGATAAAGTTGATTTTTTTGGAGAAATTAAGGAAGTTGGTTAAATTACTTTAGAATATTTTTATTTTTATTTTTTTCTTGAAACTAATTAATTTGACTAATAAAATGATATATAATCTAAGGATATTAAAAATATAAATACTCTAAAGTGATTTAATTGACTTCTTTAATTTCTCTAAAAAAATCAATTTTATCTTATAATTATAACCACAGAAAGTATATAGATTAACAGGAGTATTAATTTCAATTATTGAACATACTCCTTGGTTTGGTTCTCCGATATTTCCCTACATTTGACTTAATTCAGTGTTAGTGGGAGCCGTAGGGGGAGTGTGTGGTCACTGGTGCCTCCACATAATCCAAAACAGGAACAGAGCCCCAAAAAAGAATCCGAAACTTTAACGGATACAACCGTATCACCGGAAGTTGTCTCGTCATGTGGGGCCCTGCCAGCTATCTCCCACTTCCTCTGCTTCCCTCACTCTCACACCGAATCATACTCTGCGGATTCGTTTCTTTATTGTGACTTCACTGGGCCCTCCTTCCTTTATTAATCCCCTAAGAATTACGAGTACTCTGTCTATTTTTTTGGTCCCGAACAAATTATCAAAAACCCCATCCAATCCTGTTTATAATATATTTTTAAAAAATCTATCATACATTAAAGGGAAAAACTGTTAAAATTGGTGGGAATACCGGAACACTGTATCCTATATGGTGGGTGGCCGAAAATTTGCATACTTGTTCGCGAACTTCCTTTGTTTTCTGCCTTCTGGTTTTTTTTTTTTCCTGTCCTCCTCCCGTCCGGTCTGCTTCAATGATCAATGGGTGGCCGTTCTCCGTTGATCTTGAGTCATTATACTGAACTTTTCTTTGCCCCAAAAAAAACAAATTGAATTTTTCTTTAATGCTACGGCGACTTTGGACAAACCAATTGGATTGGATTTACTTTTTACGAGTACGGGATAGAGGTTTTCTAGCAGTAATTGGCACCACTTAATCTTAAAGGTGTGTTTGGTTTGAGGGGAGGAAAGAGGAATTATAATTTTGTCCAACTGAAACCTAAAATTTACCTTCTCATTTTTTTAAATCTTGTATTCCCGCCTTAAATTTACCCTCTCATTCTTTTTAAATTTTGGGTTCCCGGTTAAAATTTAAGTATCTTTAACTCAAAAAGGTAATTTAACCCCCTCTCTTTCCCTCCCTCCCATCCCCTCCCCTCAAACCAAACACACCTAAGTAAAAAATCATGGATCCCATGTCCACCCGAGCACACCCCACTTTTTTCAGATCCACACATGATAACTACATGCATGACCAGAACCATAAAATATGTGATTGTGCGTACGTTGCTTTATATTAAATTTTAATTTTAAATATAAGATTTAGTTGATTTTTTTTTTTAAAAAACCAACGAAGTTAAATAAATTACTTAACCATATTATATATTGTGTATCACTAGATTATATATCAGTTTATGAATTAGGCAAAATAAGTTTTAAAAAGATGATAAATATAAATATTTTAAAATAATTTAATTAACTTTCTTTAATATCTTCAAAAGAGTCAACAGAATTTTATATTTAGGATGAAGGTAGTAAGTTGTTTTTATACCTTTTTGTATATTTTATGGGGTTATTTTAGCAAGTGTCAGTTTTTTCTTTGGAACAGACGGAGGAGAATAGGGTGCAGTTGATGTTTAAAGAGACCTTCAAAACCAAAATGAAAGGATGAGCAGCAGTGAAAAGGGCAAAACAAAGATGATTTGATTTTTTTAAAAGAAGGGCGAATAAATCAGGGAACGCCGTTGACAGAAATTAACATCGTGTTTCTCGTGTGGATAGCTGCGTGACGCAACATGGACAATCAATGGCGGGTGGTGTCCGTTGAGAGAATTGACTAGTAAGGACTCCTCAGTCATGAGAAATGGGCTTCCATAAGATTAAGGAGAGCCTTTCGTGATTGTGACCAGATATTTAGTGCCCCCGGATTTCTCATTTAATTATCCACACTCTTCGGTCTCTACCCTTAATATAATGATTGTCACTCAGGAAACTATAATTTATTTAAATTAAAATCACACCTGAGTTGACTGGCGGGAGCGTAAATGACACATAAAAAGCCAATTACTTCAACGTCCCAGCCCATTTTCAAATAAATCAGCTCCCCCAGGTGAATGGTACAATTCCAACTAACCCGTCTGATTCTGACAAGTAACTTTCATTGTTTGCTTAATGTGGTGGGCCGTGGGCCGTGGGCCGTGGCCTTTAAACAACTTGCTCACGTCTCATTTCTCTGTACCCGCCACGCATCAAATTGCATTTTATTGTCCTAACGCACTTTACCCACGTGATATAGGCACCAGATGAGAATTTCTTGTATTCTTCCATACCACCACCTCATCTGTGCTCCACCCAATTAAAACGCACCAACTTCATAATTTTAATGCAGTTAGGGACGTTCATATTATCAGATAAATTATTGAAGACTGAAGAGGGGCAAGACCGCTTAAACTCTCACTTAGTCTGTTGTTGGAAGGCCAATTCTGCAGATGCAATTGATTTTGGAATAATATTGTTTCTCTGATTCAAAACAACAAGATGAAATGTTATATATATCGTAAGCTTTAAGTGAGCGTTTCACTTTGCATTAATACCTCACTCCAAGAGCCCTGTTGTTCGATATTAATTGGTGAGAGCACGTATGAGGCAGTGCTGCCGAAGTATGCAAGAATCTGTCTGCACCATATTAGTCGAAAACATTTTAACTATAAAACGTTGTTGATTTTTTTTAGAAATTAATAAAGTTAATTAAATTATTCTAGAGTATTTATATTTTTACTTTTTTCCTCTAAACTAATTTTTCTAACTTATAGACTACTCATATATAATCTAATGATATATAACATATGATATAATTAAATGCGTATTTAATTTTCTTACTCTCTCATAAAAAAAAAAGTTAATTGAATCTTATATTTAAAACAGAATATCATCATTAGCATTGTTGGCATGAACCGTTGGTCGGCCGTCTCAAGATGAAGGGTTGGGTTTCAGAAGAAAAAGGCAGTCAGGGAACATGGCTAACATTTAAAAAGTGTACTGCATTTAATATATGGGTCTTCCCTTTTGTCTTTACCCTTGTTTATTATTTTGTGGTCCTCATTTTGTAGATTTTTAAGTTATAAGGCAGAACAGTATACTATAGTATATTCTGAAACTTAAATCGAATTGCCAACTTCACCCATAATCCAATGAATCCAAGCTTTATAAAAGACCGAAACCTGCAGGGAGAATCTGTACCCATCGATTATGAAACCCGGTCCAGCCATTGAAATAGTCGGGGTGCTAAGTCAAGGGTCAGTGGGTCAGATCGGAGTCAAACTATGGCTAACTTAGGATTAGACCGGTGAGAAAGTGAAGATTTTAGGGTTATTTATACAAAATTCTAAATAAAATATTTTTTTAAAAAAACGGTGAAACCACACAAAAACCAGTTGAATAAGGGTCAACTATCGGACCGAATCAGTCGGACCACTAGTTGGCCGGTTTCCAGCCTAAATCATTTGGTCCAATCTAGTTTTCAAACCATGGGTACCCATCCATCCGTGATAAAAATATTAAAACCAAAGACATTTTGTTTTTTTTTAAACCTGTTTAAAAATTTGTTTTCAATAAGTTGCTTTTAAAACCAACAAACAAGAAGTTGTTTTCTAAAAACTAAAATATAAAAATATTTTTTAGTTTTTTTTTAAAAAAAATTATTGAGGCTATTATTTATCTACTATCGATATCGCACTATCAGTGACAACCATCACTACATCACTATTGGCAATGGTCACTTCCACATCACTTAAAAAACAATTTTTTAAAAGAAATTTCCAAATTGATTTTTTTGTTTTTCATTTTCAAAACTTGTTTCTAATTTGAGACCAAAAAAAAAAAAAGAATAGAATCAAATAAGGCTATAATGTGGCATCTCCAACCCCTCACATTTGAAAATGCTGCACCATTTTAATTCAACTTGAAAAATCACCATTAGGGCAACCTGCAACCTGCAACCTGCAACCTGCAACCTGCAACACACACATGTACACACTGTTGGCAGGTTGTTTAGATAAATTATATAAATAAAACATATGCTTTATTAACTATTATTGGTTTGAATGCGATTCTTTCGTAGTTCAATTGATGCATTGCTAGTTATATATAGTATTTAGTGCTCGTTTGGGATAATTTATTTTGGGATAATAAATATTTATAAATAATGATTTATGGTATACGAGATAAGCATGTGAAAGGAGTTTTATCTCGACTTAAGTAATAAATGTTTATTCTTGAAAAATAAGTTAATCCAAACATGACAAAAACAACAGGTTAGTGCTTAAACTAATTTTAACAGTTGATTCGATTTTAAAAAAAAATATTTTAAAAAATCATTGAAAAGATATTCGGCCTTAAGAGTGGGCGTATACATGTACTCCCTCTCATTCTTAATATAAAAGCTAGTTGATTTTTATAGAGATTTTAAGAAAACTAAATAAGTTATGTTAAAGTGTTTATAATTTATCGTTAATCAATAAATTAATTTTTTTGACTTATAAACTCATATGTAACTTAATGATATACAACATATGATTTAAGTGATTTATTTAATTTCCTTAATATCTTAAAAAAAAAAAAAGTTAACCGCGCTTTATAGCAAGTGCTAGGGTAGTATTTACTGTATTGAGGCACGTTCTGATGGTACAAATCACGTGGGGAGGTTTAGATGTCCAAGTTTTCACTTTTCCACTCAAATATCTAGTAAATAAGTTTGTGGTGATGATAATCTCTTCAAAACTCACGAGGGACAAGTATATTTGAGGTTTGGCGAATTTGGAATGGGTAACAATATATAGTTCCAACTATAGGAACGTGGATTAAACCTGAAGGATGAAGCACTCTTGTATAGGGCTACAGAGATTTTGCAGTAGCATCTCTAGAAGCTCAATCCCAGAATTATTTTGAAGAATTCAACGATACTGATTGAGGAAGCTGGCACAAAGCAAACCTCGCGTAGAGCAAAAGGACCTATATAATTGAGCGTAATCTGTAATAGGATAAAGTTAGACGAAGCCTTATATATATTGTGTGTGTGTGTGTGTATTATATTACAAGAAGTTGTGGTGTTTTGAACTCATAACCTCCTAGGCTCATGCCTTCAAAGTGGTAGAAACATGACTTATGAGCAAAACCACCATTTTTGCATTTAAAAATGATATTTTAACTAATAATTTTAACATTAATAAAAAGTTCTTGTTTTAGTTTATACTGCATATTCTAAAAGCTATGGTGCAAGATAAATTTAGTTTATGCAGTATAAAGTACAGGGCATGAGATGAAGTAGATAATTATATAGGATATAATATGATGAAAATTTCAGACTCGGTAGGGGGCCATGCCAAAGAACAGGGTATAATAGATTAATAGGAAGTAATCTTTTATTCAATCGTAACTGAGTCAGGTACACCAAGTGCATAAGCTGTGAGCCACGTGATTAACTTTGACTCTTTGACTGACTTTAACTCACTGACACGTAAGACCCAATACTGAAGACTCAGAAACATATAGAGAAATGGTACTAACACTATAATAGGCCGTACTAGTTAATGAAAATGCTAATTAATGATGTCCATTTTGCGGGGTTATAGTTTGTAATGGTAAATATTTTGGAATGCCGGCACTCCTATCTTCCAACTCTTTTTTTTGTGTTATGATGACAAGAGAATGGTTCTCTTCAGAGTCACGGCGGACTCATGCCAAAATCTACGTAGATCGGAAAAACTCAAGAAAAATCCAAATCTTAGCTTAAGTTAGTTAAAATTTGGATCAAACAAAAATCTGGAAGGTTTTGCAATAAAGACAGGTCATTGTTTGAATCTAAAGCCGCTTTTGCCAAAAGATCTGCACATACAATACTTTCCCTGTGCGAGTGATGAATCTCCAAATCCCAATTCTGGTAGGTTAGATCCCTAATTTCCTCTAGTTCGTTGTGTAGAGGATGTTGTGGACCACCTGCGTGAAATAGTAAATGAAGTGCTTCGGCTGAGTCAGTGTGTAACTTCACCTTTGTGAAATTCATGGATTTGCATACTTGTAGTCCAATCTTAATAGCCTGGATCTCCGAGTCTGTTGAACCAAGAGAGAAGCCCGTGTTATTTTGAAAACCACATATTCAAACTCCTGAACTGTCACGAACAACTCCTCCTACAGCAGAGTGTCGATGCTCGTCGAATGCAGCATCCACGTCAATCCGTACGTAACCGATTGGGGGAGCAGTCCACTTATCCGAATCTCTATATGGAACTCTCAGGATCTTGTGCTTGAATCGTCCTTCTTCTATGCCTTCATGAATGAAATGCAATCCTCTGTGCATAAGTTGTCGTGGTTGGCCGCAAGTTCCTTCAAAAGCTCTCTTGCATCTATTCTTTCATATGAGCCAACAAAGTGAGTCAAAGACCCTTAGCCAGGGCCACTAAGCCACTCTGCAGCTCCCGAGGGAGTGTTGCATATTCCATTTGATCCAAACCTGTAAATTGCCAGAGAAAAAAGTAGAGTGATAAATTGGGTTAGTACAAGAAAGCCACACACTGTTCACAAGCTCGCAGTCTCTCAAAGAATGGATAGGTGCTTCCTCACAGTTGCACTCAAATGAACACTCAGTGTTTATCCTCACATCCCTCTTAACTTGAATTGAATTGGTGAGAATTCTCTCTTGGAACAATTGCCACATAAAATACTTGACTTTCTTAGGAATAGGCCACCTCCGGATACGCTGCCAGAAAAGATCAAGCGTCTCCGAACGCAACAAATAGATCATGGAATAGGCGGATTTAACACTGAAGTTGCCATCAGAAGATTTCCGCCACCAGAACAAGTCATCACCTATTTGGGAAGGGCTATCTTCCAACTCTTAATCATTACTTTCGTTGGTTTCTGCAAAGTCTCCTTGCATGCTTCATTATTCGTTCTTTCACCACTTGATCCAGAATGCCAAACTAATTAGGGGCACTTTGGGATAGTTTTTTTTTAGGTAATAAGTATTTATTCTCTCTGGTCCTTATTATAAGACATCAACTATCAATTCTCACAAATCAATAAAGATAGTTAAAAACATTAAAGTTGTCCTGAAATTCAAGTAATTTCTAATATTATCCTTATTAACTACACTAAACTCAAATATCCATTAATTATTACTCTCTCCCACTACCCTTATTAAATATGGGCATATATAAAAAAATAAATTAAACTCTTATTGAAAACTTGCAAGTGCCTTATAAAAAGGATCAAAAGCACTTGTTAGTTGGTGCCTTATAATAAGGACCAGAGGGAGTATTATATAAGTTGAGATAAAATCTCTCTCACATGCTTACCTCGTATATCATAAATCACAATTTATAAATACTTATAAATTAAAAATAAACTATCACAAACAAACACTAAACCTAACTGCACAAAATCAAAGTGCGCTTATTGGGCTTGTGTCCTGAAAGCCCGGATGTAGAACGCCCACGATTCAAATCCTTTTGCTGATTTCGCCATTAAAGTCTCTTTGCCCAGTTATTTAAATCAGCCTGGCTACCCTTTGATCCTTTTTTTTTTTTTTGAATAATACCGGCAAGCATATGGCTTGAGAGTTACTCTTCCGTATTCAACATACGACATATTACTTAGTTTGTACATTAAAGAAGTTAGTTAATGTAGTTAATATGACATATAATTTCTAAAACATCCTAATCATCTTTTTCAATTCTCTTATTTTCATTCCTCATTGATTATTGTTGGGTGAGCATCAACAAGATAAATTAAGAGAAAATTGACTAATGTGAAAAATTCATCTTATATTTAATATTAATATCAACTTTCAAAATATGCCATATATTAAAAACCACATGGAGTTAGTAGAAGATACTAGATCATACAACAAGATTGGGTTCTGTGGTATATTACAGCTATATCCAGCCTAAGCTGGTCTAAACAAAATATTGGTGGATTGAAACTACTATGGCTTATATCCTGAGCCTTTGATCCCCACTTAAAGATCAAACTATGCAGGTCTAACAGCTCTTTTACGTATTCTTTACTTCTTGGTGCTACATTTGATTTTCAATGCTTTAACAGAAGGGGATGGCAATATTCACAGTTAAGATAACTTGGAGTGGCAGTCAAACTGCCTAATGCCAAGGGAATTATAATGGCAAGCTATGAAGTAATGACTTGTGTATCAAAATTTTGGGGAAACTGTGTTTGCAAGGTGTATACAATGTAACTGATTGCTGGTAATTAGAATCTCAAATCTAATCATGTATTTAGAGATATCAGCATCTATGCCAAATTACATGAAGGTCGAGTCAGAAGCATTTGGTCTTATAGTTGTCTGACTGTTTGGTTTTGGTATTCCCTTTTACTGAAAGGAGGGGAAAAAAAATCCCATCGGTTGGACTAGAAGTTTCTGTGATGGGCTCTTTTCTGAGTGCAGTCGATTTGAGTGTTGTAGGAGTTTCTATGCAGAAGGAAAGTGAAAATTCGCAAAGGAGGAATGTGCAACTGAGGCAAAAATTAGTTAACAGTAGAATAAGAAATGAAATAGTATTGGCGAATAATGTGCACATCATGGTAAAGAGGAACACGTGTACTGTGGGGAATCCCATTTGGAAGCTAAAAGGCAAGTTGATTAGGGTGAGGTGTTGGTGTGATAAGGTCAAAACGTCGATGGTGAAAGGGAGGCAGGAGAGTACAGATCTGGGCCATATTTGTGTTGGGCCGAAAAAATTACACATATGTTGTTTTTACGGAAAGGCTGGAATGATTGATGTAAATGATGATGTCCTCTGTGTCTGTGGCGGTACTTGTGGGGATCTGTACACCGCTCATAGGAATAAGACCAGAAGGAACGTCCCTTCGTCATCTCAGAGCATGTTTGACAAAGTGTTTGGAGGACCAAACTGCGCTGTGAAGTGTGAAAAACTCAATGGGTAAAAACTGTGGTGTTTGGCAAAATGTCTGCATAACTGTGCTTCTACAAGAAAAGTGGCTTCTGACAAGAAGCCAACTTTTAAAGCTTCTCGTGGTGACGATAGGTGATTGTTAGAGCTTCTGCAAGAAAAGCTGTTGTTGCATGTATGATCGTGTGGGTAGTGGTTCGGTGGTAGGACTTGGAAAGAAGCTACAAGCTCTGTTTTTCACTTTTCCTGGTTCGGGTCTCCGTTCGGAGGAGGAAGGAGTTTTGGTTAAATACTTAAATTAGAATTTGATCAGGGATTTATTGGCAAACTTCAAAAGTTTTAAAGAAGGGACTACAGTGTAAATGTTTTAAATATTTGTTGCCTATAAGTAATTTATGAAACATTTGGGTATCTTTTCTATGATTTCCCCGGTCCTTTTTCTCCACTCACTTGTATTTTCTATAAATTTTAGGGAATTTTTCTGTAATTTTCTCCAGTTCTCAAAATATTAATTATGACCCTTCAAAATCTCTAATTTCTTATTAAGTACCTATAATACAAGATTAAGCACAAGGTAGCATCAAATGTTTTTAAGAGATCATTTGTATGAATAATTACAAATTTTGACCATTTTGCCCCTGATTACAATTAATTTAATATTAATGTCCCTAATTTAAATTATTGCTTAATCATGTAATAATGTCCCAAAAAATGCATTAATATGAATTTTTGTATTTTATCAAGTTTTAATTTTAATTTTTCACTTCAATTATCACAATATATATATATATATATGATTCATGTCTTTTTCAGTCATTTTCTATCTAAACGGGCTTTTCAAATAATAATCCAGACAGATTTAATGTTGGAAAAAAAGCCACTTCTGACACCGCTAATCCAAACACAACTCACATATACAATCTAATTTTTTTCTATTTGACTTTTCCAAAAGTTCATATGCAAAAAAAACCTCTTCTTCATTACTAATCTAAATAGGCACGCACTTAAGCGTTAAACAAAATCCGAATAGTGCTTTCATATGCTCACACCCCTTCCTTCCAACTCTTCGTTATTGCTTTCGCTATTTTCTTCATGTCTCCTTCCCCCAACTCCTTTTTATTTTTTATTCTAGTTTAGTTTTAAACTTTTTGGGTCTTACTTTACTTAAACTTCAAAATCCTAAATAAATGATTTTTCAAAAATTATAGTTGTCAATTGCTATATTTTTTCTGTCAATCACATTACTCTTATTGTTAACAAAACTAAATTGAGATTTTAAAATTCAAATGGTATTTAAATATCTTTTTCACTACTTTAAAAGTTTGAATTTATTTATTATTTAATATGATGATGATGATGATGATGCTCATTATCATTTATGATATATTAAAGGGAAAATCACACTTAAGTCCCAAAGAACAACAAAAATCACAAAAAAGTCCCATAGCAGGTTTCTCTATCAAAAAGCTCTTTAAGAACTTCATTAATGTTAATTTTGAATGTGAAATTACCTTCCTACCCTTAATAAATAGCAAGTGTATGTGTCTATTGTGTCACATTTATGTGCCCACTTTAACAACTTATAAAACGACAAGTATATGTGCCTATTGTGATAAGTTTATATGCCTATTCTTGTAAGTTTATGTTTTTACTATGACAAGTTTATGTGCTTACTTTTGACAATTTATAAAATGGCGAGTGTAGTGCCTATTGTAACAAGTTTATATGCCTACTTGGACAAGTTTATGTGCCTACTTTGACGACTTATAAAATGGCAAGTGTAGTGCCTATTGTGATGAGTTTATATGCCTACTTCAACAATTTTATGTGATTACTTTGACAAGTTTATATGACTGCTTTGACAAGTTTTTGTGCCTACTTTGAAAAGTTATAAATTGGTAAGTGTGTGTGCCTGTTTTGACATATGTATCTGACAATTTTCATAAGTTCATATAACTACTACGACAACTTACAAAATATAAAGTGCATGTACCTATTTCATCAAGTTTATGTGTCTACTTTGATAAGCGTGCCTATCTATTTTAACAATTATATTTGCATATTTTGACAAATCATGGAGTGGCGATTGACAAACTTACTTATGATAAATAAAACAACTCTAGTTGACAAATGCGTATACCTATTTTGACAAGACATAGAGTGATAAGTAACAAGTACCTTTACCTAATCATATAACTTAATATCATACCATATTCAAATATCAAATACTAAAAATAAGAAGATAATTTCACATTCATGATTAATATCAATGAAATTTGTTGTTAGAGTTTTTTATGATTTTTTTTTATCTTCGAGACCTGAGTATCTGCCGCCCTTTTTTTCTTTCTTTTGTCATTGAGACCCGTGAAGTTGAGATCTAAGGGTGGGGAAGGCTGGGAAGGAAAAAAGTAAAAAGGAGAAAGGTGAGAACAGAAATACTTTTTTTTTGGCATCCGGCTCAAGTATTAATTTACGTGATTTGAAAGGCGCTTGGATCACAATCTTCAATGGGCCATTCCTCGGATTTTCCCTCCCTCCTGTTTTTTTCTTTTCTTTGGTTTTGTCTCCAAGCAAATTAAAGAAAAATAGTTATAACTTGAAATTTATTCAAGATTATCATTGGGATACATGAAAATGATTCTGGTATTAGTGCATTTACGAAGCATACGGTTGTCTAACGTGCTGCTGCTTATTAGTTTCGTTTGTTGCTTTTTTTCCCCCTTACTTCTTGTTTTTAATTTCATCCTGCATAGGAAATAAACAAACGTGCTACTCCTCTAATGCTAGATATAAGTTATACTTAATTGGAATTGGGCGGAACCTAGCTAATATAAGTTACACTCCTTTTTCTCAAAAAAATTTTTTAATACTCTTTTCGTTTTTACCCCAAAATGATAATATGAATCTTTCTTTTATTTTTTCCACTTATCCTCTCTCATTTATTGCGATCATTATTTCTCTCACCCACTCTCTTCATAAATAGGATTATATTTAAAAAAAATTATATCTCTTACACATTTACTATTTTAAACTAATTTTAATCTATATTATTTTGTTAGTCATAACTTCAACATAGTTGGAAAAATAAACTTATATATACTTCTGCAAGTATACAATACAAGTCACATCAACTAATTTATTGAAACTAAGAAATGATAGTTAACTCGTTAAATTTATCTTAAATTTAAAGAAATTTACAACTCTACCCATATTAAATGAGGCTTTGAAGGAAAGAGCAAAATACAATGAATCATGTTTAAATATCAACTACATGGATAAAATTGATAAATTAACATTAATTACTTTCAAAATAACTTATATTGTGGATCTAACTATTTTTCTAAAAGGGACTTACATTATGGACCATAGAAAATATATGCAGTAAGGGTTGGTTTGGCAAATTTCACAGCCGCTGGTGTTTTGTCGTGAGAAGTTGATTTGGCCATCCAAGTTGCGTTGCCGAATTAATAAAATGAGGGTGTTTATTTGAAGCTGGCTTCCCTCCGCTGCCTGTGCTTTTCTTAAAACTACACTGTTTTGGTGTAGTTTTGAGAAAAAATGGGGCTAAACTTTCCCACTCTAAAAAATGGCATATAGTATTTCAAAATATTTTTCTGGACGTATTTAATATCTTAAAATATTTTTTAAGTAATATGCAGTATCCTAAAATAATTTTTAGAGCTTTTAACCCCTTAAAATATTTTTTCAATTGTACTCAGGGTATTAGCAGACTGATTGCAATTTTACCCTTAACGTATTTTTTCAGCTCCAAAAATTACTAAATATTTTTTATGCTTTTAATTCTTTAAAATATTATTTCAGTTGTACCTACTATCCTATAAGACTGAATACAATTTTACCGTTAATGTATTTTTCTTAGCAATAACGAGCACCCAAAACTTAGGATACATGTTTATTGATTTTCACCTACTCTAAAATATTTTTCCAGTAGTACCTAATATCTTAAAGTAATTTTTGAAGCTGAAAAAATACATTAAGGATAAAATTAAAATCAGTCTGCTAACACGCTGGGTACAATTGAAAAAACATTTTAAATGGTTAAAAACATTAAAAATCATTTTAGAATACTACATGCTACTTAAAAAATATTTTAACATACTAGATACGTTCAGAAAAATATTTTAAAATACTAAATATCATTTTTTTAGGGGGAAAAAAGTTCAACCCCCTTATTTTTTTAAAACTATACTAAAATGGTGTAGTTTTAAGATAAATACAGACAACATATATGGACTTGACAACGGAGAAAAGCCAGGTCCTGTTTGTTTCCCCTTCAAAGGCAAATGCGGCAAATAAAGGCGTAACTGCTGTTTTATGGAAGTATACTTGGTTGTCACATTTGATGAATTATTACTAATACAGAAGCAGAAGTAGCAATGTTGGCATGGACCTGCATGCGCATGAAAAAAGAATACTAATAAAAAATAGGGTTAAAGTGCAAATTTACTAATAAAGTTTTGTTCGAAAAACGTCTGACACAAATATCTTTTAGAAAGGGTAAAAATACCAATGAACAATTAAAAATGGGGATACACCACAAAACCGTTAATTCGTACTAACGGCGTTAAATTATAAGAGAAGAAAACTCTTAACGGCGTTAGTACAGATTTAACTGTTTTTGTTATGGATGCCCATTTTTAATTGTTTATTGATATTTTTATCCCTTTTAAAAGATATTTGTACCAGACATTTTTCGGATAAAATTTCATTAATAAATTTACGGATTAACCCTAAAAAATACTAAAACAGAAGGGAGAAGAGGTGGAGGTGGAATCAGGGGAGGGGAAGATTCATGGAATCGAGGAGTTCAAAATGGGATCAAACTCCCAAAAGTCCAATGCATTAATGCCTAATTAAATGATTGCGTCTCCAAGTCAAAGGAAGATATGTACTGCAATAGCAATGGGAAGCAGCCAAGCATTGTCACGTGTTTCCAAATGTCGGCTTAAATATCTGCGGCCTGCATGCAGAGACACAGGAGCGGTGCCAGCAATACGCATCACTTATTTTTGGATAATAAAGATATGTTTATTTTAGTGATCAGATTGTTTATAAATTGATTTTTATATAAATTGAGACATAACTCCTCTCATATACTTATCTCGTATACCGTAAATCATGATTGAAAAGTTACTTTTAAGCATTCCAATTATTAATCCAAACGAGCACTAAGTCTTTATTATGTAAGTGCTCGTTTGGAATAACTTATTTTTGGGCAATAAGTGTTTATAAATCATGATTCACGGTATACGAGGTAGGTATATGAGAAGAGTCTTATCTCAGCTTGTGTAATAAGGACTTATTATCTAAAATTAAGTGATCTCAAACACAATTTAAGTCGATATAAAACATCTCTCATATATTTATCTTACATACCTTAAATCACAATTTATAAGTATTTATAAATAAAAAATAAGTTATCTCAAACCAACGTACTGTAGAGAGCACCTGAAATGGAACCTATGGATTATGGAATTTGAGGCGCTTTAATTAAAATAAACGCTGCGGTCATATGGTTTGCTTTGAGAGGCCAGCGCAGTTCACACTTCACAAGGAGTAGGTAGTGCAGGGACAAAGCCAAGTTGAGAAGGCCAAACCACGCACGCAAATGCTAATGCTATTGCACTTGCACACATTTTTTAGGGACCACCTCGCTTTTAGCACTCTTCGTTTTATACTTGAAGAGCATATCATCGCCTGGCAAGTGGCAACTGACCCTACCCACCCCCACTATTCTTTCGTCTGTCTCTTCCTTGCGTGCCCTTTAACACACTCTTCCTCTTTGTTTTGAGTTGCTTATCATATGTATGTTCATGTATTAAACTGAAACATAGTTCTTCCCACAAATATATTCGTATACTGTAAATCATAATTAAAAACATGTTTTTAAATATCTCAACTGTCATTCCAAAAAAGCCCTCCCTTTTGTATTTTAGATCAAGATTCACCTCACAATAAAATTATCTACCACTACTCCTTCCCTCCTAATTATAAGATTTTTTTCCCAAAATATGTTTACCCTTGTTAAGAAAACATTGTTACATATTGTATGCCTATTAAATATAATGATTACATTATAATGTTAACACGAAAACACTTTTCGCTCTAGCGAGGCGTTGAATATAACAATCTTGCACCCTCATTTTTTTGGGCATCAAATTCATTTTGGTAATCAGTGTGGACCCCGCTTTTAACCCTAATACTCCCTTTTGTCCTTATACTAAAGTACCAACTAATAAGTATTTTTTATCCTTTTTATAAAGCATTTGTAAGTTTCTAAGAAGTATTTAATTTTTTTCCCATGGCAAAAAAAAAAATTATTTTTTCATATCTACCCATATTTAATAAAGGCAATAAGAGAGAATAATAATTAATAAGATATTTAAGTTTAATATAATTAGTAAAGATAATATTTAAAATCACTTAAATTTTAAGACCACTTTAAAGTTTTTAAATATTTTTATTGATTTATAAGAATTGATAGTTGGTATCTTACAATAAAGATAATAAGGATTACTATATTCCTACTGTCAGGGCAGCAAGTGGCCGATGGAATCTTTTGATTTAGGTTTGTACATATAGTAAAACCGTAAAAGGACTGATTCATTTATTTGTCAGGATCCCCCCATAGCAACAGGACCCCACTTCAATATTTTCCCACCAGCGAAGCGGCTTTGTTGGGGCGGTTAGTTAAGGGGGACTGAATAATTACCACGCTTGCTTGCTTTTGATAAGGAGAAAGAAGCTCCCGCTAACAGAAAAAGCATGAGTGGACCACAAAACAAGATTAGAAACTAGAGGTAGAGATTAAAAGGCTCCAAAGGGAGATGAATCTACTGCTTAAATTTATTTGCACAAACAGAAAATGACCTATTATTTAACAGTTGGTTTACATATTCAGAATCACAACTGGCAGAGATTCTAGGACCCCCCTCCAAATAGAAGGTTAATTAGGGAGGATGCACCCCGACGCGCCTCTGATTCCAAAGCCCAACTAACAAACATAAACACACAGTTCATTCCCAGATTCCAACCTCCATGAAGCCGTCCTCGGTGGCACACCCCCGGAACATGCCGTTACAGTTAAACCCATAAGCCACTTCACCGCTCTTGGACACCGCGATCAAGCCCGCCATGCCTTCGTCCAGCCTCTCCTTTATCACAAAGTCCACCGCTTCCTGCAGGCCCAGCCCTTTGTACTCCATCACCGCCGCCACCTCACGCGCCAGCGTCCCTCGTATGATGGCCTCCCCCTCCCCTGTGCACGATACCCCACACAGGTCACACGCGTAGGTCCCTGCCCCGATCAGTGGTGAGTCACCGATCCTGCCCGTCATTTTGTTCATCAGCCCTCCCGTCGACGTGGCAGCAGCACACCTTCCCTCACCGTCCACCACCACGCACCCCACCGTCTCCGGCGCGTACACGCTGATCGGCAGCCCATTCATTTGCAGCGGACTCTCCACCCCTGAGCCGCACGTCTCGTATCCCGCCGTTGGAATCCTGTAGTCAAACTGCAGATTCCCAGAATATCCCAATGGATTCCGTCAACGCTCTTTTTCCGCATTATTCTCAATTAATTGTTAATTAATTGACCAAAAGCTGCCACACGATTTGATCACGTACCAGAATAGCGTTCGCGTCCTTTGCCAGCTTCAGCATGCCCACATTCTCAGGGGTGATGAAGTATTCGTTTTCCACCAGCTCCACACCCTGCAACAATCCCAATCCCTTTTACTCTTCTTTCCAATACTTTGTAAAATCACATGATCTCATTGTTCACCATGAAAGGATTCCAGGAATCCGACTATGTCCACCAATATTTTATCTTGTCTTTATCTTATTAAAGAATATTGTAAAAAATAAACAAGAAAACGAATACACGTGACGCGCGCGCAAAAAGCATCAGATTGCTCCTGAGACGAACGACAACATTCAAATTGAACATGGCTTTGTGCGGATGAAGAAAGACGAACCTGTTGCCTTGCGAATTGTTCGGCGCCGTCGAAAGCAAGGTACGAATGGGGGGACTTGTCCATTACAAGTCGGGCCAACGAAATGGGGTTTTTCACGGTGGCGACACCCGATACGGCGCCGCATCTTCTTTTTGGGCCATCCATGATGCTCGCCTCCATTTCTACCGTCCCCTTCTCTGTCAGAGCAGATCCACGGCCGGAGTTGAACAGGGGATCTGTTTCCAGTTCCCTCACCTGTACCCAGGGGGGAAGAAAAACTTTAACGCCGACCGTTCGTAAAAACAGAACGAAAAGCGCGCGGCAGTTGCATTGTGCTAAGTTTCTAATAAAGAAAAGATGCACAAAAGGATGTGATGCGAGCGTGCATAGAGAGAATTGAAAGTGGGTGAGAATACAATACATACGACAAGTTCGACGACATCGAGGGCGGGAAGGTTGGAACGAAGAGCAGAGATTCCCAGATGGAGACAGCGAGTGAGGAGTTGCTTGGCTTGCTCCTGACGCTGGGGTGGGAGATTTGGGTCGACACCTGCGCCGCCATGCACCGCGATTGCCCAACCTCCCATCTCTCTCTATCTCTCTCTCCGCCCCTCTTCTTGTCTCTGCCCTCACAACTGTCAGGTTCGTGTGCCACTGCAAATGGTCGAGCGTTGGCCGCGATTTTATAGACGGTTTCGGACTTCAAACCTGTATTGTGTTGGAATTTAATTGGAAATTGGAGTGCCCCGATCCTCCCGCGCTGCAGCTGGTGACAACCTATTGTAATTGTAATTCCATTATCATATCAGCTTGATTTATATTTTCTATATTTAGTTTAGATCGGAAGTAGAAGTATTTATATATTTATACGTTAGTAGTATAATTATAATACTGGTGTGCAAAATGCATATAAATGATTGAGCATACAATTCAGAACCATTGGCCATGGATTTTTCACCCACATATCACATATGTGCTATTTCGAAGTATTTTTTGAAAATTAAAAATGAATAATGACAGATAACAGCTATGTTTGGTATAGCATTTTTTTGAGAAATAAGTGTTTATTATATAAACTGAGATAAAATTATTCTTATATATTTATCTCGTATACCGTAAATTATAATTTATAAGTATTTATAAATAAAAAATAAACTAGCAAAAAATACAACATTACCGCCTAAAAAGGATGCGAAATTATTTTTGGAGGAAGCGCCAGGTGGGGTGGGTCATGTGTGAGTGGGTGACTCACGTAGAGGAAACCTTCTGGGCTCTTTTCCTGGCATTGACAAGTGGGATGTGCCCCTTCAATTACGAATTTGCCCCTACCCTCCAGATTCCAAGCAGCCCCCAAACCCAGGCCCAACCGGCTGGCCTTTTTTAAAAACTTCCCCGTTGTCTGGCCCTCCACCGTCCGATACCTGCCACTATCGCCTTCTACTTTATTACATTTTAATATTATTATTTATACTTAATTATGATTTGATGAAAAAGGGGTTGCAATTTTTTCTGGGCACGCTTCGGATCTTGGTAGATTCATGTTTGGCAAGGAATCCTCGTGGGTTTTGCCAATCGCTGTTCCAGAACGCCGACACCCCGTCCCAATGAGTCAAACTGCATGGCTCGTGTGAATCTTTGGAGGTGTGATGTGATGTGATCTCCCCATAAATTACTCACTGGGTCCCTGTACCTGCTGGTTCCTTTTTATAATATCATAACACTGTCTTTTCTATATATCCCGAATCTAAAAATTTTGTTCTATTTATAAGATTAGTTTTAGGATAATAAATACATTTTATAATTTTTTATTCTATTAATTGTAATAACAAAAAAAAATATTCATGTTAAATTTTATAATCAATCATTGATAAAGATGAAATTAGAAATTTAACCCATAATTAATGAGTTAACTAATTCTCTTTAATAAGTAAGAATTAGTTAAAAATAACTTATAAATAGGATCAAAGTGATATTAAAATTTGTCTCAATAATAAATATATTTTTACCCATTTTATCTTTATTGTCTTATATCACTTATTTACCATATATTATCTAATTTTAATTATCTTTTAAAATCTCGGTTGAAAGTTGAAAGGACCTTGTACATTATGATGGAAAGAGTACTTTTTTTATTGTCCGTCCTTTAATTAAAAAACAAATCAATGTCCCTTCGAGATTACTTTTTTTTAAAGTATTTTCTTTACCTCTTTTGCCTCCACTTCCCTCATGATCCTTTTTATTATATTGTTATATGAATAAGAAAATGATGATAAATGTCCTATTTGAACCCTTCCTCTGTTTTTAATTTACCCGGAGCCTCTGCACGCGCCCCTAAGAAGTATCTAGCAGTAATAATATAATATATAATTGAAGATTCCCCTCGTTTCCCTAATTTTTTGTCCCTTAGCCTATTTCTCATATATCTACCCCATAATTATTCATCCATATTTCCTTAATCACGGTCTACGGATTCGAGCCAAAAAAAAAAAACACCGTCGGCTCCATCTGCCTACAGATATTTAACAGCATATTACAGCAGATCAGATAAAATAATATCACAAAAATTCTATAACTTATCAATGATAGCTTTTCCACTTATCAATAATTATTAAATCACTTGTTATTGACAAGTTATAAAATTTTTCTGATATTAATTATTTTTTAATTGGGACTTAAGTACCGTTTTCCTTTAAAAAAAACATCAAATGCTCGTATGATTGTCCCGTAATTCATAATAAATGGCATTTAAAACAAATTATTTAGAAAGTCCAGACCACGTAATTTCAATGCGCTTAAAGGTGTTGTTATGGCTGCCCGGGGTTACCATATTCCTTCCCCCTCCTTTTTGGTCACGTCTTTGGTCAATGAAAAGTTTGTGTTGAAATCATAATACGGAGTGGTATTCAGAATTTAAATTCTTCTGACACAGTACCTGAAAAATAAAACAAATTGACAGGAATGGGGCACTTCTTTAGACCGCGATGGTTTATGCCTCGCCGGAAAAGTTATACTGTAACACAGATTTTGCCGAGTCAATAGAAGCTTTTGACAGCCAAGTCTTTTGTTTCCTATAAAATCTGACACCGAACTTTTCAGTCGTCATATTACTTGTTAAAAAATAAAAATTAATCTGTTACTCCTCCCATTCTTAATATAAGATATATTTAGAGAATTAATCTTAATCCTAAATATAAGACATAGTTTTCAATTGTTAATCTTTTCTTAATTCACCCCCATTGATACTCCCTCAATAATAATCAATGAGGGAAGGAAAGGGGGAATTAAGGAAAGATGATTAGCGTATTTTAGAAAATACATGTTATATTAACTAACTCAACTTATTTTCCTAATATAATTAAATTAAATAAACATGTCATATATTAAGAACTGGAGGAGTACTTTCTTAAATTGCCATTAATTAATCTCCTTTAAATAAGTACTTTCTATGATGAAAATAAAGGGATCCAAATTTTGGGCATGGGGATAATGGTGTTGCAGATCTGCTTTCTAAAGGGCGCTTAATGGGTGAGAGGGGTGTCTCCACTTGCTATCTTCACCATTAGAGGAACTTGCAATAGCTCAAGTGATTCAACATTTTATAATAATATATTAAAATTTTGAATAACATAAAATTATATAAATAATTTTAGTAAAAGTTTACAAACCTGAAGTGTGTAGATATAATTTTAACCACTTTAATTTATTTATATGTGTTTTTTGTATTTAATTTTATAATAATATTATTATATAATTTTAATATGTAAATCTTTATAATTTCAACCAATTTTTAAGCGGGTCCCTATAGTAGTTTTTTCCTTTTTTTAGGTTTTTTTATTTATCAATTTAATTTAAAATTTAATGAGAAAATAAAATTTAAATTAAAAATTATAAAAAATAATTAATATATTAAATTTTTAATACAAATAAGTAATATAATTAGAATAATTAATTATAATTATATTCTATTTTTAGAAAATTTTATTATTATGATTAGAATTTTATAATTAAACAAATATATGCATTGTTGACCCCAAATTAATAAAATTTAAGGTTTTTCTTTATTCAAATAAAACATATTAGACGTAGCTTATAATTAGGATCGGATAAGAACAGTAATTGGAGTGTTTTCATCCAATGACCTCAGAAAACTGCCTTAGCCTTCAGCCAGCGGGCATGTTACAACTTACAAGTACTGTTTCATGGTCTTTAAATGCATTTGTTAATAGAATTAATAATACACACCCTTAACGTTGGTTTTAAAATGGAAACAAAAGTATAACACGGAAGGGGACAAAAGTCAGAGTCACGTTCCGCATATGTTAATTTATGTTCTTTGTCATAGGCATGAATCTAGCTAGAAAAATTTACTGCTAGTATAATAATATAGGGACGATTCTATTTCCATGGTCGCCGGAGAAAAAGGGCATATATGTGGAGAGAGTGAGTGAGACAGACAGGGAGGGAGGGAAGTTGAAAAGAGATCGGAGCCGCCGGCAGTGTGTGACCTAAATTTTTTATTGCCATCGACCTAAAACTAAGACTTGTTGGTCAAGGCCGGTTTCAACTTTTTTTCCTGTGTTCCTTAAACCCAGGGGCATTCGGCTAAGCTTACTAATAAAATTTTCAGCCACTCAAAAATTAAGAGGCCTCCAATTCAGGCCGAAAAGGGAAAAAACGACAAAAAAAAATAATAATAAATAAAGGAGGGAAGAAAGAAAAATAAAAGAAATAACCGAGAGACACCTCCACCATCCTTAGTTTATGGACAAGATAAGGACTGCGATTGGCGAAATTGAGTGACCACCCACCACACGATGGCACTTAAACTAATCCATTATTTCTTTATTAGAGGTAGATCAAACTAAATTTATTTATTTATAAAATAAACTAAGACTTAATGTTTGTGACTGAACGATTTAAGAATCTGTCGTTGTAATGAACGTGAAGATTCCCGGCTACTGTGATGCACACAGACCTTGCTGCTAACAGGTTCAGACTTGAGGCTAATTTAAAATAATAAACAGGCAGATTAAAATAGAACCATGTTGGTTTGGTCTATTGGGTGCCTACTATATAACAGCGAACAAGGAGGACTGTGATTGGACAGAATCCTTCAGTGGGTATGGAGTATTTTATTGAGGATGCGATGATTAAGGTAAAGAATCCTGACCTCCCAGGTTTTGGGTGGAGCATATTGCACGTCCATGTCCTTCTCATTGAGACCGATTGCTCTGTTTATGCAAAGCTTTCTCAATTGAGTTACCGAGTTATCAGATGTTAATGTACTTAGATGAAAATTAGTTATAACTGATAGTACGTGATTTAGGTCTCATTTATGGTTATTATCAGAGTTTGTGGACGTGGACTAGTTCGGCCTAGAAATCGGTCCCGTCCAGGTCACTGTTTTTTTTAAAAAAAGATTCTGTTAGTTTTATTTTTTTAAAATTTCATATTAATAAACCTAAAATTACCGGTTTGGTCCTGATTTGACTCACTGACCATTAACTTAGTACCCCAGCCGGTTCAGTATCCGATCCGGGTTTTAATGCCTTGGTTATTATTACTCCTCTGGTCCTTAATTAAGACATGGTTGACTTTTTTTTTAGAGATTAAATAAGTTAAATAAATTAGTTAGTCATAGCATACCACTCTGATCCTATTTATAAGTCCTTTTTAACTAATTCTCACATACAAAAAAAAATTAGTTAACTCATTAACTATGAGCTAAACTTTTAATTTCGCCTTTATCTATTATTGTTTCCAAAAGTCAAAATAAATATATTATTTTTTGTTATTACAATTAATAGGGTAAAAAAGTACAAAATGCATTTACTACCCTGAATACCTCAACACTCACAAATTAGATACAACAAAAAAAGTTAACCTTAACACTGTCAATTGCGATTTTTCTTAATTACTGTCTTGAACATTAAGCAAATAAATGGCTAAAACGAACATGAAAACCCAAATTCAAACCATGTTTTCGTGGAATTATCACCTGACTGAGGGAATAAGATAGCAGTGCGAGCGAGGGTCATGGATGGATGGTCAATATTTCGTGGTGTCCTTTGGCATCGTCGTACAATAATTGATAAGTTATCATATGCAAGGTGAGTAGAGGTGAATCCACCAACCCAACAAAAACATACATTCAAATTCGAACACACGAATCATTTGAAGCCCTACTCAGTAATGGTCACTTCACTTGTTGATTTTTTTCTCTCCCCCAAAAAAAGAAGCTTAGGTCATAATTAAACATAAATATCGTAAATGGAATAGGGTGGGTGAGGTAAGACGACTTGTGGGATATTATTATTGACACCAAAAATCAACAGCAATAACTAATAAAAGTCAGGTATAATTGGTAGATGATTAAATCCCTTAAACATGATTTTTCTGATTCGAATAAGGCCATGTGCATGGAAAAGATTTTGTTGGGAGAGACAAAACCTACTTCGGTAATCTCTACGTCTTGAGATGATTAGTTTCAAACTATGGGTTGGGAGATACCGCTTAGATTGTATAAAAAAAAATTAGTGAACAGCAACATCTTATGTGGGAGTTGGGAAAATACAACAATACCCCAACTAGTTAAGAAAGGGTAGGGCAATTTTGTCTTAAAAGTTTTTTGAGGGGTGAGGGGGGATTTTTGCCCCATAAGCGTAAAAAAGAGAGCAATTTTGCCCTAACCATTATTTCAGTTAACCTTGATCATTAGTTGACCAAATATACTATGCTGAAAGTCTTCATGTCATTCATATAATTTGTATTTAGGTGCAATTTTTTCCTAAAAATCCATGTGTTATTTACTTCCTTTTTTTTCAAAGTTAGATTTAAAATTTTCTAAGCAGATTTACACATTGACAAAAATGATGTGAATGACATGTAGACTATCAATTCAATATATTTGATCAATTAACAATTAAAATTAAATGAGATAATAACTAAGACAAAATTACCGCTCTGAGACAACTTCCAATACAAAGTTGCCCATCAGCCCAATTAAAAGGCCACTCTTTTTGCCCCACGTTTTCCCGTGCTTGATTTTTTAAAATAAAACGGTGGTGAGTAGGGCTATCAAAATGAAAACGGCAGTAATATCAAAAAGAAAGAAAGTGTGGTAATAAGTACTTATAAATCATGATATATGATATATAAAGCAAATATGTGAGATTGAGTTATTTATTTTTAAAAAAATAAATTAATCCAAACACGGTTACAAAGCATCCAACGTTAGGAAAGGGAACATGGAATGGTGTTAAAAGTGACTGCACAGAAAGTCACTCCACAAAAATAAGGAGATGCCTGCTGGGATTGCATATGCGGAACACATTAGTGACTGTAAATTCCGAAATTACCGCCAATTGAAGAGCAACCCAAGTGTTGCAAAATGTTCATACAGTGTGGGTAAATTCTACAAATAAACACATGATATTCAAGCTTGATTTGATGCAGTGCCCGGTAAATTTAAAATCTTAACTTACCGAACTCACCCGTGTAATCTTTATACTCTTGATATTGTAATCGAACCCTACAAATAAACAGTCTTTCATTTTTCTGTTCACCATTTCTTTCCTAGACATTAATCAGATTTTTCACAATATTTCTCTTTCTGTCGTATCTGTAACAGAGAGGTGTTAGAAATGTCCATAGTTAATTAAACTTAATCTAAAAGTTTATAGTGTGCTGTGCTAAGGAGAGTGAGGCAAGGGCATAGCTGGGCAAACGGGCCGGCCCGTGACGGGCTCGGGCCTAAACGGGCCGGCCCGTTTAGGCCCGCGTCCTAAAAACACCCCTATTTTAACGGCCCGGCCCGTTTAACTGAAGCCCGCGGGCTTCAGGCCCGTTTAACTTTTCCCTCTCCTTTATGCCCCTAATGACTAAAATACATAATCTAACATATAAATATTATTAAAACTACTTAAAACATATATAGCATCTATATTCAATAAAACATAAACACTAAAACCTAACAAACAAACCATAATTAATATCCATAACCAGTCAAACACTCAAACAAGTTCATAAACTACAGACAAAAGCCATAATCAAATAAGTCTACAAGAACAAGACCACAATCAAACAAGTTGACAAACTACAACCAAAGAAGTTCATAGCTACAATAGGGCAAAAAAAAAACATTGCTATAGTGATTTCTAAAAAAAAAAAAAAAAATTAAACGGGCTTAAACGGGCCGGCCCGACGGGCTTTCGGGCCGGCCCGTTTAAGCCCGCGGCCCATCGGGCCGGCCCGTTTAAGCCCGCTTCCATTTTTTCACTTTAAATCACTGGCCCGGCCCTTGACGGGCTCGGGCCTAAACGGGCTGGCCCGACGGGCTCGGCCCGAATTCCCGGCTCTCGCAAGGGGTGAAGAAAGGAGGAAAGAAGTGGAGGCTGTGGAGTTAAAAGGGGGGGGCGGTGAGGGAATGCGTGGGCCCATGGGCAGGAGGGGCATGTGAATTGGTGAAAGTCGCATTCAAAGGGACAGGGACACTGAGACACACACCCACGTTCCTCGGGGAAGGGAAGAATCTTTGGCCAAGATCCCCTCTTCCACGTCACCCTCTCACATGCCCAACAACCTCACCTCACTGAATCTGCCCAATGCAAGTTGCATTGCATGTGGTTGTGAGGGAATCCCAACATAGGATCTGTTTGGTATAAGGGTTCAGAGTGGGAACATTTAGCTTATTGGGAATCTGATTTACCATCATTTTGGGCAGCTAAACACATTTTTGGGTGTAAAATATTGCAATCCTCCCTTTCCCTCCTCAACTTTCCGCTTAACAAACAAACCAATAGAGTGGTGGGAGTGATGAATATTGAATCCAGGAATCTACGTTTAATTTACTACATAAGTATAAACTTTCTCTCACTCCCTGATATAAATCAGTGGTTGAAGAATGACCTGTTTCTCAATATAAGTCATTAGATGAGTAATTGATACTTATTTCTTAATTTTGCTTATATGACTAATATTTAAATATGATTTATTGTATTTTTGTCTCTCATTAAAAACCTATTTAATACCCTATTTGGTTATTTTTATAAACAACTTTTATCCTTATTGCTTAAAACGAATTGGCTGTTAAGATTAGTTAAAAACAATAAATGTGTAAAAATTGTCATGTTTCTTCCAAATATGCCTCTATTTATGAAAAGAACATAGGAGAGAGAACAAGTAATAAATATGAGAGAGTATGAGTATAAAATATGAGGGAGAATTATAATAAATGAGTAAATGAAAGGAAATTAGGGGTGAGTGGGGGATAATTAATATAAATATGTGTATTTAATAGGGATAGAAAATGAAAAAAATAGTTTAAATTTTGAAACATAAGGACAAAATTACTTATAAAAAGGATAAACCCTAAAAATAATTGTTTATAAAAGCAACAGGGAGAATTGTTAATAAAGTTACAAATTTTTTAATTTAAAATAAATTTAATGAATTAACCATAATTTCTTTTTCGGAACTCCTGTTGAGAGCGCCGCCTAAATGGAATGAGTGAATCTTGTGAGAGTATATTAGCCACCTAACCAAATCAAACCCCAAAAGTCCAGACCCGTCACAATGTACAGCCACACTTGCTGCCAGTTCCGTCAGTACACGCGCCTCTCCCATGCTTCCCGTTTGGCAGTCACCCACCTAAAGCCATTCCAATTTCACATGCAAATGAAGGACCCGCAAGGAAGGTGTTGTTTACGTTGCATCCTCTCGATTGGCCCTTTCAGTGGATGCTTAACTTTTTTACTCACCCAACTTCCCTTTCAATTGAAATTCAAATCAAAAGTAACCTCCTTTATTTAAAAGCGAGTGTGTTTTCTTGTTTAACTTGTGAGTTCTACAGTTGCCAGATCATTATTATGGAGGATGAATAAAATTCGCACGAGAAAATACACAAAGAGTTGGCGTCTGGAATCATCTGCAGCGTTTCCATTGAGAATGGGCCTGTGAGTCCCTCCATCGCTGACCGTTAGGTCACATGAACTACTTTGACCCACATTTTCAATCCTCTTGTATTGGGCCAAATACGTACGTCAGTCAAGACTCAATTGATGGAGCGGGAAAAACCACTATGACCCTAAGTCCTAACCCCAGGCAAGCATCAACCAAAATGGCAGAATCACTCTTATAATGTGCCCAATCTCCATTCCAAGGCCCTTTTTGCTTTTGAATTCTCTTCATCTCTCACTCTTCATACTCTCCTTACACAACTGCTCCATTCAATAATTAATCCCCCCAAGTATTACAACCCCACAAGCAAATTCCATCACTTGCATACTTAATCACTCCTCCTACTACCAAACAACAACTCTCATGTCATTTGGGATTCTTCTTTATTATTACAATTATATACATTTTCTTAACATCAATCATGCTCTTCAATGGAATTGCAAGCCCACGGCAAAAGAAATAGGGGTCGGCATTCGTACCATCACCGTAGACTCAATATGAAGCGGCTGGATTATACAAAACTTCCCTAAACTTTGGATCAGTTGCATATAACCCCCTGACATTTCAAAATTTAAATTTAAGCCCCTCAATTTTTTATTTCGTTACCATAAGCACCTTGCCGTTAACTCACAGTTATATTTATAATGAAAATCGCTACATCAATTGATATTAGACACATAACATCCTGTGTGCCATTCTATTTAGTTTAATATTTTTATATTAACTATATATTATCAGATGCCTCGCATCCTACATGGCATTTTATGTATAATTTAGCCATATAAAGCTAATATTCCTGTGCTCCTATCTGTCTCGTCAGTTTTTTTGGGTGGTTGTTTCAACTATGCTTGTGGCCCAGCTTTAGATCTAGTTTTTTTTTTGCCATCCCACTTTAGATCTTGTTGCACTAAGTTCTGGGTCATATCTCAGCCTATTACAAACCTAAACACTCTTGATATTGTAGATCTGTTGTTCTTGGCCCATCGGCCTACACGTCCATTGATTTCCCCGCTCTCGTTTTTCTATTGTGAACAGTCAGCACCCCTCTCCACTTGCTCATATCTCGCTCATTTGCTCCAGTATTGGACTATACAATCCCCGGTCTATTTGGCAGAACCAGGGCTGGCCCAAATTTTGTAAAGAGGGTAAAAAGAGTGAGAATTTATGTTTTTGGCAGAGTCAATATGTCATTGATGAGCACTTGCGAATTGTGATTGATGTTGGTAAGAGAGACTGGGATAGAGACGCAGCATCATGAGAGCTGTAGAAGCATTTGTGAGTTGGGAGTCATGATTATTTGTATAAGATATAGCCAAACTTCAAATGTGATGCTCCCTTAAACTGGTCCAACTCTAAATTCTCCAATTCAATTCAATGTTGTACTGTTTGGCGCCAATTTCTCAATTGATATCCTTCTTCGGCCTCAACCTTGCCGACACTCACAACTTCTACTCATGTCCCTTTCTTCTCATTCCCTTCCAATCTATCATCATTACTCCCACTCCTCACACAAATCACACATTATTCGTCCTCATTTCAACCAAACCCTCTC
Source organism: Inga leiocalycina (assembly GCA_963242795.1). Taxonomy (NCBI): domain Eukaryota; kingdom Viridiplantae; phylum Streptophyta; class Magnoliopsida; order Fabales; family Fabaceae; genus Inga; species Inga leiocalycina. Next base: position 10,301,929 of record OY725325.1, read on the forward strand.
TGGATTATTACTCCTTCAGAAAATGGTGAAACAAAAATCAAAAGTGTATATGGACCACGGAGGGTGAACAATGGACCACATGTCATATAGTGGTTGGTTCCCAAATTCCAAATACTCATTCACAGTGCCAGCAAAGGTTGGTCTCCCTCTCCTAGTCTGAGAGCTTCTTTTAGGTTTGGCATTGCTGGGGTCCTCGGATGGTGACCCCACCAGCCCAAGCCCACAAGGCCCATTCAATAGACACACCCCCTTCTCTCTCTCTCTCGATTTTGCGTTTGCATGCATGTGATCAACAGGTCTGAACATCCCCTGCTTCTGGGGACTGTGGACAAATTAAATTCCACATTTGGCTTCTACCATGCTTTCTCTGCCTCCTTCATTATGATTCTCACGCTGCGAATGTGTATCCCCTGTCCCTTCCTCTTTAATTCTCATCCCAATCACTTTGTAATCTCTGCATTCCAGGTCCCACTCCCCTGTTTTCCCCAGTCTCAACTCTGTTTTACTTCCCCACTCTCTCTAATTACACCCTTTTCCCTTCCAATTGCCAATCTCCACTTATTATTATTCATGAAAATCCAATCTTGCTCGTACTTGTATTGTGTAAACTAGGTAATAATACATTTAACCTGCACAGTGCTCACACCCGAATCCATATATTATGGTTTTGTGAATCATGACAGCCGATCATGGCCTGGCCTGCCAGTGTCTGTGACCTCTCGCACCAGTTTCTGTGAGCCCCACCGCTCTGTCCTTTCTTCTTCTAGAGACACAGAACTAATAAAATATGAACAAGGAGAAAAACAAAGAGGCTGAGTACTAGGATCACGTTTTTGAAACGAATATCAACGGGGATAGCATATAGATCGTATAACGTAGTTGAAAAGTCTTTGTTTGCACACAGTGATTTATTCCCATCACCTGTGAGGGGTTAATGAGGGTGGACCATAACTTTTTTGGGGGAATGCTAATTGGCAAAAAAGGAGGAAAAAATGGAGTGAGCAGAAACCTTTTATTTAATTAATTGGAGGGTTTTGGTGTTCACAATTGGCTAGTAAGTGAAAGTTGGCATGGGCTGTGATTTTAATTCCCTCTCAGCAGTGACCTATATTAATGGTCCCGTGCTGCTAAGACGCATAATAGTACTTGAGCCACTCTGCCATTTCTTTTATATCTTTTGGGGCTTTGCCCATCTACCTTTTGCACTTGTCTGAATCTTAATTGAATTAATTGGGGGACCAAATTGTAGTGTTTATCGAATGTGGAAAGAATGGCTGGTTCAAATAAAAATGAGGGAAACAGATAAAGAATCTCAAAAGTCAGAAAGAACAGGGGAATCCCCTAAAGAGGGCAAGCAACAATCATACTGTAAATTGTAGCAGTCTTTACGGCTTTAGTGGAGTGAAAAGATGGGAAATACAAAACAAAAACAAAAACAAAAGTAAAAGAACAAGAGATGGTAGGGGGCTCCGCTCATAGACACTGGAGAGAAAAAACTAAAAACCGATAGAAAAATCTAAAATGAATGGCTTTTTCACCATCGACCTGTACCGTCTCTCTCTCTCTCTCTCTCTCTCTCACAACACGGTAATTCACAAGAGTGTTAGGTAGGCAAATACTATTTTTCTAATCACGTGGTGATTTTACTTAATCATACTAAGGTAAGTGGAAGGAAGTGAATGGTGGAGAAGGCGGATAAGAGCATAAGGATGGCACGTGACGAGTGCATGCGGGGGAATATGGTGAGAATCAAGAAGATGAGTAGATCATATGTTTGGTTGAGCGATTCGATTGCTTATAAGTTGCTTTTTAATAGTGATTTACGGTATACGAAGTAAGTATGTGAGAGGAGTTGTGTCTCGATTTACGTAAAAAGCAACTTATAAGTTTTTATAAGTTGAAACAAAAGAGATGTAAGGGAGGGAACGTATTTAAAAAGGAGAGTGGGCAGGCACGTATAGTTTCAGTGGTAGTGATCGCACCGAATACGATTCTCTCAAAGACTGGCAATGAAGAAGACTTTATCGATGGGCGAGTCAAAAGGATCAAAATAATGAGGAGTGCTCACAAAAGAAAGGGAAGAAGAAGAAGGGTTGTGCCACTAGTCAAGTTTGTTTTTTAAAAAAATTTATTTCCTTGGGAGTAATACTATGATTGGTCTTATTATGGCCTTTTGCTTTTAGGGGGTGAAATACGCACTACAGTGTCTACCCTGCATTTTCCACCTAAAAGTACTCACATCTCAAAACCAAATCAATACATAATGTTCCCCTGTTTCAACATTCCTCTTCTTTTCTTTCTTTCTCTCCCCTTTTTTCTGCTCCATCTCTCATTCTGCATCTAATTGCATCCAAAATCTCTGTTTCATTATCTAATAATCCCAAGACAATTTAATCTTTTTTTTTTCCATATTCGTGTACTTAATTCCATCTTGGCTTGATTTCTTTTTAATTTGAGGAGTCACGTAGTGATAAATTCCAATGTGCCCATACGAGATTTTTCAAATGTTGAGCTGCATTAGGGATGGAAATAGGTAGGGGCCTACGGCCTAGCTTACATAAAGCCTATCCTAGCCTATTTAGTAAATAGGTCAGGTTCAGGCTCAGGCATATTGCTAGGCCTATTTAGATAAACAGGCCAGACCTATTTTTATAAGGCCTAGCCTACAAGCCTGACCTATTTAATTTTTTTTTTAAAAAATATATTATTATATAAGTATATATAATATCATCTAAATAATTTTATAAATTTACCAACTTAATCTTAATTCTAAATTCTAAGTTTCATATTTCATCGTTATTATACCCATCCCTTGTTTTCGCATAAATCATTCACCTCTACATCTCTTCTCTTCGATCGCTCGATATGGCAATACTAACTCACTCTCTCCCCTAATTTGTGCCCTCCACTAAAACATAAAAAATGTTATGAGTTTATTTTAGTGTCAAATGAAATATTTTAATTTTAACAAGAGGAGTTTGTCCCAATTTACGTGGAAAGAATAAAATAGGTAAAAATCTAGTTTTACATGTTATTTGTTATGCTTGGTTGATTTTAAAAAATATATCTCATTAGTCAACAGTAGATTAGTTTTTCTTATTCCTATTTGCTCGAACAAGTGTTGTCATTAGACATTTTTTTTCCTTACTAAGCCTTAATATTACTACAAGAATAGATGTTAGGCTTTTAAGATATAATATAGTATTGTGTATAAGCATGAAGGGTTATATATGAATTTGACAATATAGGCTTTAAAGACTATTTAAAGTCTTACATTTTAAGTAGACTTTTAAACAGGCTTCAGGCCTTTTGAGGCCTTTTGAAGACCCAGGCTCAGGCCTAAAAAAAAGCCTACATACAGACTCAGGCATTAAATCTTTGTTACAGGCTCAAACCTATTTAAGTAAAATCTAGATTAACCTAACCTATTTCCACCCCTTAGCTGCATGTGTGAGTGAAACGGGCTGTCTTGCTGTAGGATTCGCACCAAATCCCACAACTTCTAAATCTGTACCACACAGAGAAGTACCAATATTATATCAATATGGTCACACATCCTCCGAACTAGTCATCCTTTAACTCTAAAAATAATCTACAAACTCCGACATTCACGGTGCTTCATTATTAAAACATCAGTTTATATTCATCTGATTCTTTGCATGTATAATTTTGATTTCTATAGTTTTTTCATTTTTTATTTTTAAAAATATTTGGCCATCTAAGGCATCGTTGCTTGCTTGTTTTCAAAACCTTACACTTTTTAGACGAATATATAATGTATATCAAACATGGCATTAAATTTTGGGTGAATGATTTGACAATTGATCAGGTTCAGGGTGTGTTTGGTTTGAGGAGAGGGGTGGGTAAATTACCTTTTTAGGTTGAATGAATTTGAATTTTAGGTCAGAATCTAAAATTTAAAAAGATTGAGAAAATAAATTTTGGGCGGGAATTCAAAATTTAAAAAAATGAGAGGATAAATTTTGGGTTTCTTTTATCTAAAGTTATAATTTTCCCACCCTGCCCTCCCTACCCTCCCCTCAACCAAACATACCCTCAATGTCAAAGATATATCCTCCCATCTCTATCTTTCAATTCTTGACTCGTTAAAAGCCAAAAAATAATCAACGCCCTCACCATCTCTCTTTTTTCTCTTGTTTTGTTATGAGAGCTGAATTAGTTTCACTGATTCTTGCACTTAGCTTTTTACAGATATACAAGGATCATATTCATTAAAATAAAGGAGAAAAAAAAGGGAGCAAGAGTCTATTCTCACCGGCTCTTTTGTATCCATGTAACTTTCAATTAAATGCGATGAGACTAAATGCAATGCATTCTGATTCAAAATCAACACTAAGAGTACTAATTGTTCTACTCTTTTTGGAAGCTCTCTGTTTTATCCATCAGTAGTAGTCAACCAGAATTTAAATTTAATGAAGCTGCCAAGATAGTATGATTTTCGTGAATGATTTCATGGGTATAATTTCGTTGCAGGACCAGCAAGATCATCAAATACATAAAGACAAAGTTCTTCCTCGGCTCATGCAAAAACAAAAAAGACACAAGGAAAAGAACATATTTCTCTTTTTAGTTTTTTTAAAATAAAAAATGGAAAAAAAAAGAAAGAAAGGGAGAGTGAAAAAGCAGGGGATCAAATATCAAACCAGCAACCAGCTGGAGAGCTCATTAGTAAACGCTTTTCTTTTTTTTTTTAATAATGTCTATGGCAAACTAAACACATGGAGAGCGTGAAGGTATTTAATGTAAATATTGCACGGCAAAAATAAAAAATTTAATGTAGATATTGAATAAACTACTCAATGGAGCACCGAATAATAGCAACACATAAAAACAAAAGCGACTTGAAACTGAACACTCTGAACGAGGTCAACACCCCAATAATGGCCATAAAATCTGTATTTTGAATAGCCTCCAGTGGCCGACATGTTTTTTTCCCTCCCATGAATCTCCATTGCCAACTCCTCCAACATTGTGATTCTCCACAAACACAACCACACACTTCACTACCATGATCTGAACCATTTCAGTTTCAGCCAAAAATAATAATACCATATATGGATTATATGATTTCTTTGAGCTTTTACCATGTGACTTGGTATATCTTGCTTCATTTCAAAACAGATATGAGAAAGTAATACTCATGAATTAATTCATTTCTATTATGATGTGCTTTAATTACTTCCGGATAAAATGCCAACGATCTCTGCTCTCGACCGCTTCCAATCATTTACAACAATCTCAGATTTTGTGGAAGGTCTATATAATGATTTTGCGAGTTGAGAATTGGAGCTGAGCGAGTACTTTTAAAGCAGAGACGGTTGGCAATTTAACTTGAGAGACAAAAAACGGGAAGATTAAAAAAAAAAAAAGCAATGATGGTGATAGATTAGTATTATTGGAAATACAGAGATGATCCTCAAAGATTAGATGAAGGGAGTGGGGATTTCTGAATTAGGCTGGCTTAGAAGAAGCTGATCTTGAGTCCTGGCCTTCTTGGAGAGAGGCTCCGGCGAGGACGACACAGACGCCGCCACGGCCCACGAATCGTTGGAGCTGTCGCAGCTAAACGACGCATCCATCACGCCGTTTGGACTTCCGGGAACGGAACCAAACGTGCGTTTGTTGGATTGCTTCACCCTCCACTCTGTTGTAAATTCCACTATAAGCTTGTGACACTCGCGTACCTTGTCCTGTTATTTATTCAAGCATTACACATTAATAATACACAATCTACACTAAAACTAAATTTCCTCACAACTCTAAACCGTCAAAAAGTAAAGAAGATAATTCATTAACTTACCTTGTCAATTCCCAGAATACCCAGCAGCTGGTTTCTGTACTCAATTCCAAGGCCGGCTTCCACACCATTTACTACGTGCATCATTGCCGCCGTTGCCACCACGGAAGGAAGATAACACATAAACCTTGAATCTGGAATTGGCACATCACAAGTCAAAACTTGAGAAATAATGCATCGTTGTTGAGTCGTCAAGGTGGATCATTTAACCGAGCATTGGGAGATTACCTGTAATGACAGACAGAATAATGCCTTGGCACCTCCTGAGGAACTCCCAGCAGAGATAGTCCCTTAAGCCCAGCCTCCGAGTGATGTAATCAAGAAACGATAGTGGTGTCACCGGATTCATCTTCCACTCCAGAGTGGAAAGCACCAAAATCTCCATCCTTTTTATGGTTTTGGCTTCGAACACGTATTTGCTGTCTTCCACCTACACAATTGAGTGAAAATGAAAAAAAAATCATGAAAATGTCCATCCCGATGAAGGAACGGAGAATCAGAGAGTGAAAGTAGCACACACTTGGAGGTCGAGTAAAAGAGGGACATGGGTCTCCTCCACCTTGGCGGCGAGGGAAAGACAAGCGACGGCGGCGAGATGGGTCATCCAAGGCTTTCCGTCCTGAACTTGAAAGTGGAACAGAAACCTGTCGAGGTAGTTGACGGCGAGAACGGCGGTGAGAAGAGAGAAAGAGTAGTGGGCATTCACTTTCAGAATCCACTCAACGCCTTCTCCGCGAGCTCCGGCAAGAACAGGGTTGGTTTCCAGTAACGAATAGAGTTGGTTTTCACGTTCTTTTGCCAGCAGAGACGTTAGCTCCTCATCTTCCCACGAAAGGTCCTGTTCCAGCAACACCGGAAACAACTTTGTCGGAGCATCACAGCCAAGATAAGACTCGTCGACAAGTTCTAATTCGTGGTGGGAATAATCGGCGCCGGAATGTTCCTCCCAGTGCTCTTCTGAACAGTACAGGGCATCCAAATGGAACCTGGGGTTGTCTAGTTGATGCTGGGGATGAGCCATGTTTGTGAAGCAACGACGGCAAGTTGGAATCTTTGATTTAGTTGTTCATACGTCGGGGAATAGAAGGGCTGTGAAATGCCCTAACGGAGACATATCTCTGGTTTCTCCGAGTCGTCCCAGCGAGGGCGAGACTGAGAGAGAGAGAGCAAGGGAGACAGAGGGGATTGAGAAAGGAGGAAAAGGAAGCGTTACATCGGAGTGATTTCGCCGCGAGTCGTTTTATTTTATGAAGACCCGAATCATGAGCCACGCATTACAATTACTCGGCACGTGACGATTGCACCGTGCGTGGAGTTTCCAAGCAATACGCTCTCTTCCATACCTTTTAGACTTTTACCATGTCAGTAAGAAATACTTTACATGGTTGTTATTATAAAATATTTTTAGAGTTAATCTGTATCCTATAATTTTTATATTTATTAATTTTTTTAATTTATTTTTATTGATATCTATTCAACAATAATTAATGAGAAGAGGGAATAAGAGAATTAATAAACATGACTAGACCTTTTTAAATAATACATTTCATATTATCTAATTTAATTAACTTTTTTTATCTAATTAAATTAGATAAATATATTTTATATAAAGATCAAAGGGAGTATATAAAATATTCACTGATTAAAACTTTTCACCGTTTTTATTTTTACTCCCCCAAAGAAAATAATATAAGGATTTGTTTGGAATGGTGATTAACACGAGTTTTATCACAACTTACATAAATTAAGTATAGTTATGTTAGGAGGTTAAGCAGCTTCAAATAAACACTAAATGAGATTGAATTTGCGATCAACCATTAACAAGAGAATTCTCATGTCTGCAAGAAAGGAAAAGAGGGGGGATAAGTTGGGATAGAAATGTTCGTTTTGTTTCGGTTTATTTTGTTTTATGGGGTAGGGGATGGGTATATTGAGTGGTCACAAAGGGTGGGGATTAGAGCATTTAGCAGTGTTATGTAGAGGCATTAAAGAAGGGAGAGTGGGGGGCTCATTTGGCGCGGGCGGGAGTGAGAGGGGAAAAAAATGGAGCAGAGTGCCCCACACATACAAATACCCACTCTGTTCTCTTCTGATCTGATGCAGCCATGAATATGATACTCATAAACCTAAGTTCCCAGCTTTTCCATTAAAAACCCCTCTTCTGGTTTTCCCATTTCATTTTGGCCTCCCGATTGTAGATTCCTTCCATTATTAAATTAACACTAATAAGTCAAGCTAGCTAGGTCGATTTCCACGAATCATCTTTACTATTCATTTAACTAGGAATCCTCCTCGTGCTTCTTCTTCTCGGTTCAAATTTTGAGACCCATTCCCTTGCATATGATAATTAATGTTAACTTGGCTCATGTGTCTGTCCACGACCCCTGCCCAACTTAGAACTAGATCTTGCTCACTTATTAGTTAACTACATTATCTCTACTTGACTGCAAGCCATATTTTATTCCCCTCACACTCCCCATATCTCACCCACCTCGTTCTTCTATATATATTCACACACAAATCTCGAATGCCTGTTTGTTTTATATATACCGAACTGGTTTGGTTGAGAAATATCGCAGTTCCCGAGCTCTGAATAATAATAATAATAATGGCTCTTCTTTTAAAAAAGAAAGTGAAGTGAAAGAATATGACTGACTGGTTGAGAACCCACGATGCGTTCCGATCCCCTTTTGGTCATGTAACCAGCTAGTTAGATGGATAAGAAATAATATGCTCGTTACAAATCAGTGTCAAATTGCCAAAGACTTGTACCATTGGATTAGTGTAATAGTCTATACATATAGATGAATGGTAGGGGCGGGGCATTTCTATTGCTGGAATTGAATTGCTGGTTTTGTACGTACCTTTTGCTCTTAAAAGAGTCGTTGTTGTTGGGTGCATTAAGCTGGAGGCGATTTTGAACATTCGACTCATGGCAGGTCAACTTTATTCATATATATTAAGAACAAAAAGCGAAAGGCTATGAGGTGTGGTGTAATAAATAAGAGAGCTGGGATTACAAGTTTAGGTCAGAGATGAGGAAAGGGCTGGGTGCGTATTACAATGGCTTTATGCGAAAGGGAACTAATGGAGGGCGATACAAAATTGGAAGCAACAGATTCCCATGTAATTTACTCAAGCCATGTAAAACAAAGGACAACTCAATTCTTCGTACGATAAAGAGATGTCTCTGAGGATAGGCCATATTACAAAATAATGGTGGTGACAGAGCAGCAGGCCGTAGAAGCAGACGTGGGGGTGGGAATGGAAAAAGAGAAGGTTTTAACTTTTAATGGGGTTTGCTCTGGGGTTACTCAAAAAGTTAGGCTACGGGAAGCCGTGGCATGCAAAGAAAATGGGCATTGTATAAATAGTGTGTAGGGAGAGAGAACCGTACGTGAGTATGTAGCGTAGAGTAGGAAACTCAGACATACGCGTGTAGACCTTTCTTTCCTGTCATCATAACTTGCTTTTACTTCCTCCCTTCGTTTCTCTCTTTTTACCTAATGACTAATTTAAATTGCTAATACAAGGTCAAAAAAAAAAAATTAAATTGCTAATAAATTATTGACTGAGATAATAGCAGGAATTACACTAATAAGGTAAATAAAAGTTTGAATATCAAGAAGCTGAACTTGTTAAATAAACAAAAACCCTTTGCATCATATTATCCTGTCAAAAATATAAGACTTAAATTTTGTTAGATATATTAAGAAAATTAAATAAATTTTTTAAAATATTTATATTTATTGTTTTTCTTTAAACTAACTGTTTTATACTACTATAATTTAATAATATATAATATATATTATGATTAAATAACTTATTCAGTTTCATTAACCTCTCTAAAAAAATTGACTGGAGCTATATTTAGGATTGAAGGGGGTATAAAAGATAAAATGGAAAAACATCTCACTTTAGAATCAAAGTTCACCCCAGAATAGGTCATATATTTAAAATTAGAGGAGTATATGCAAAGTAGCATTATTTATTCTACTGTTTGTGCATCGTATAAATACAGAATACTTAGTTTTTCTGTTTGATAGGGTATGAGCAGTGACTTGTTATATATTTAAATCTTACAATGACCATGTAGTTAGGAGAGCCCCATATGAATTGGATTTGGAAGAATGAGCTGTATTTAACTATTTATTATACATTTGTGATGATCCAAATACGGAAGATAATTATTTGCGATTCATAGAAATGAATTATGACGTGCTTTTAGCTTGTACAGTACAGTTTAAAAATATGGGTGTAATTATAAAAGGACAGTCTCAGTGGAGAAAAGTAAACTGTGACTGTGATGAGCTCATGGAAAAATCAAAATCTTACTAAATCGACGGAGGTACATATAAATACAGAAAAGCTGTGATGAATGGTGGTGGTTGGAGGATGCCGTGGGTGGTTTCCAGCCCATTTATCAACATTCTCCCTTTCTTTTTTCCTGTTACAATTCATTTTCAGATTTGCGCGTCCTGGGCGCGAGTAGGAAAATGAATTCGGTCTTTCAAGTCACCAAATAAAGTTATGAAATTTATTTATTTTAAATTATTTTTCTCATTTGACCTGGTGCTTGTACGGTCATTGTTGGCACGGGGTCTTTAAATGAAAAATATGAATTACAAAATAAGGCACTCAACCTTTTACTGCCCATCTTAATACAAGAATTTCTAAATAATTTAAGAGTAGGAATAAAAATTATTAAATTTATCATAAAATTTGGGTAATTTTTAATATTATCCTAATTAATTATATTAAATTCTTACATCATATTAATTTTTATTAATATTCATATTAAACATGGACATATATAAAAAATATTTAATATTTCATAAAAAGGTTAATACAATGTTTTTTTCTTATTATTTACCCTCATTTTGGTTTTGTTCATATAATTTCCTTTTTGTGCATGTATGACAAACTACAAAAAACTGAGGTTTTAAAAGTCCTTTTCTGTAAGTTGAGATAAAATTTCTCTTACATATTTACCTCATAAATCATATAAGTTATTTTTTAAAAGATAATCCAAACATAGATTGAAATATGTATGGCTAGAACACATGACATGTAGGAGGACTTGCAACCTTAACAACAGCATGACACTTATCATGTAGACATTCATATAAGGCATGTTTGTGTTAGCATTGGATAAATGTGTTTACGTAAGTCGAGATAAAATTCTTTTCACATATTTATTTCGTACATTATAAATTCTTTTGAAAAAATAGCTTCCATCGTTAACCCAAACAGACACATATTTTCTAATCATATATGTTAGAGAAATGGTTCAAATCTAAATTACAAATACTAACAATTTTAGAAAATAAACTCGAGGGAATAGAATATATGATTTGTAATTATAGAAATTAAAATTAAAATAACAATAAAATATAAAGACCAAACATTATGCACCCTCGGGTTCTTAATATAATATATATTTTAGGAGTTGATATTGGTCTTAAATACAATATATAGATTTCATATTTATCAATATTTTTCTAATTTATCTTTATTGATGCTTTCTCAATAATAATAAAAAAAGGAGAGGGAATGAGAGAACAAGGGAATTTAGAAAATTAAGGAAAATGAGGGCGTTTTAAAAAATTAATATAATATTAATTAACTAAACCAATTTTTTTAATTTAATCAAACTCAAGAGTACAAGTATGTTTGAATGAGCTTATTTTTGAAAAATAAGTGTTTATTATATAAGTCGAGATAAAAATTCTCTCACATATTTATCTCATATATCATAAATCATAATTTATAAATATTTATAAATAAAAACTAAACCATCACAAACCAACAAGTACTACAAAAATTATAAGAAAGAATTTGTAAGCTCTAACAAGCAAAGCCTCCTGTAATGGGGAGGCAGTAATATGTTAAATCAGCGTGCCCAACCTTCCAAGTTCCAAGCTGCTGCTCAGGCATGGCGACTTGCCATCTCAGTCTCTTCATGACAAGACTTTTTGCTTTTGACTTAATTAAAAGCTTTTTTTTTGTTTTTTTGCCAAACATAATTAAAAGTTATAGACAATAATAGAATTGAACTTTGAGATTTTATTTGGCATATCACCGCTGTGCGTAGACACTAATACTTATATGTGTGCGCGCGCGCGTGTGTGATATTTATATGAATGTTATTATAGTTCTTGATCTCCTTGGTGTGAAATATAAAAAGCAGAAGCGATTAGCGTGATTAGTTTGTTTGTGATTGGAGCCAGACAGTGAGATCTAAAACAAAATCTGCGACTTCCACTAGAACAGGTGAAAGTCAGATAAGCCCACAACCTGAACGCATCAGAAGAAAGCATTTCCATTGCAACCAAACAAGAAGAAAAGAAGAAAGAAAAACCCTTTCTTGGGACTCATAAACCCCTTTCTCTGCACATCGTACCATCGCTCTGCATATTGCTCCCTCTCATTAATCATCCAATTCAATAACAGTTTCCACCAATTTCTACTCATAGCTTTTTATTATTTATGGGCCCAAAATCATTAACATAAAAATTTATGAAAAAAAAGTCACACTATCTATAATTCTTTATTAAGAACTTAAAAAGTCTACGAATTTTAAATTAAGATCCACTAAATTTTTTGTCAAAAAATCATACTCGTATTTTTTTTTTTTTCAGATGAATGTAATGTGGACGAGGAAGGCCTAGTGAGGAAAAGAGACGTGATCATGGGATGCGGGTGGGGGCCCACAAGGATCTTGTTCCAGCTGGGCCGATGACCAATCGGAAGGTGGGGCCCACATTCCATAGTCATAGCTGAATGATAATGTTTTTGCCGTAATCATAGATATTACATCACAGTAAATAATTGCTGGTGGGAAGTTGTAACTACTAGTACTAGGGCGGGATGAGCCCCAATATATCTAATCATCACTCCGGGTGTTGACCATTTGATTTTACATTACATAACAGTAACCTTTTTTATATATTTAATTAAACAAATTATCGTTGCATCATGATTATCACTTTGCTTTAATTTGTTTAAACAACATATAATCTGAGTCGAGCTCCGGAGAAATGAAGCTGGACATGACAATCAAAAAGAAGGAAACAGTTACGTGCAAAGGCAATTTGGTAGCAAAAATAGTTTTGCATGGGAATCAAATCTTTGGATTATCATTAGGGTTAAGCTTGACACGACGTCCCAACTTCACAACTAATATTCCCTGCTACGTCATCGTCATCATTTTGCCTTAGACCCAGATCAATAAATATAGCTCAAGATCCGTGGAATGAACCCTTCCAAATTTTATTCAAATGTTTTGAAATACAAATAATTATAGGCATTGGATGGTCAAATTCCTATATTTTCCTGGCACAATCCTATCTGCATTGGAAGCCTACTAGGGATAACGTTTAGACTTAGTACATAAAGATCTGGACTGTTCCTTACCTTCTCTAACATTCAAAACTTAAAGCAAATCTGTTTTATTACTTTAAAAAATGAGTACCCTTCCAACAAAAACAAAAGAAGAATATTGACCTGGTCACATCATATGGTACGGTGACGGATTGAGGTCCTTGAGGTCTGGTTGAGGCTTTTTCATGAGAATGGATCTCATTTTAGTGTGTTTAGATTAGTTTTTTAGAATAGTTTTTATGATTTACGAGATAAGTATGTGATAGGGATTTTGTCTTGGGTTGCGTAAACCTAAATTTAACAAATTACCAAACACTTACTAAGAGCTAGAGGGATTTTGAGTTGGGGAGTGGTTGGGTTGAGCTGAAAAATGAATCTGTATTGCTATATATTACCAAAAATATTGGCTCCCCCTGGGCATTTGTATGTCATAAGTGTGATTGTGTGGTGCGCATGCATTATCATCTCTAAAATTCTTTTTCTTTTGAAGAAAAAACCCTAATGCTACCTCTAGTCCTTAATATAAGATTTAGTTTATAATGCAAATTGCATTATAAATGAGATATTATATTAAAGACCGGAGGTAGTATATGTATATCAACGAACATGCAAATGCAACTTAATGAAATTAAATTACGTTAATAATTAATCAAACAAACTTAAATCATGCCTTTTACTTTATTTCTTTCAAAATTAATTATAGGATCCCATTAGATTTTGTTGAATGCTGAAATCGATTCTCCACAGAAATTTTTACCCCCTCCGAAGTAATTTTTCTTTTAATTGTGTAAACCGAACTGGTAGTTAAAAGTAATAAGTGTGCTAAAAATGTCATATTTTTTCTATATATGCTCCTATTTGTGAAAAGAGTGTAGGAGAGAGAATAGATAAAAAGTATGAGAGATAATGAGTTTAAGATATGAAAGAGAATGAGTATTTAATAAGGGTAAAATAGGAAAAAAAAGCTTACATTTCCAAACAAAAAGTGAAAATTACTTATAAAAGGGACCCGCTCTATAAAAGAAAAAGTTGCTTATAAATAGAACCGGAGGGAGTATTATTTTTTAAAATTAATTTTTCTAATAATTGCTATTTTATTCTTATGATGAAAACAAAATTTATAAGTTAATAGCAAGTCTGATCAAGAGATTGTGCTTTGCTTCTTATTTCTTAATATAACACTAGGTTAGAAAATTAAATACTAAACCGCTTCGAAAAAAAATTATTTTTTTACAGGTCTGACTTATAGATATGAAATATTCAGAACAACTTTCATTTAATTTTTTTAATCGATATGGGTAACTTTTTTCAATATTAATGTAGACGAGGTCATAGAAAATTGAGAAATGGAGGGAGGTTATTTCTTATAGAACCAAGAAAAAGGTAACGTGACTCATGTTTAAAGTTTTAAAAATGCCACAGGTCGCCCACTAGTGGATGATATTATTGCCACTAGTATAACGGTTTGACTAAATAACAAAAACAGCAACAGGAAGAAAACATGATTGTGTCTCCAGATTTGGCAACACAGATTCAGCTTAGTAATATAAAAATAGCAGGGCCATCACAGTTTCTCGTCGTTTTGACTTGCTCAGAGACCCCACTGAACCAAATCATCAACCTTGTTTGGGCAAACTGCTTCCAGCCAAGAGCCTGATCCTTTTGACTCTCAGTGTCCGACCCTTTAACTACTACTACGTACTCTCGCACATCCCGTGACTAAAATATTACTCTCCATAACTCAATTTGCAAACCCAGAATGAGCCCACCCTACAATCTTCGATGGGATTCCCAAGATTCCTGCTTAGCCTTCCCTGTACAAGTTTGTTATACTGTCAGATACCTCATGCACACCAAACGACTCCATATTCTGTTGGTAGTCTAGTTTTCAATGCTCTGAAGACCGTACACATTAAACATCATTCTTATTGCCTATAGGTTACCTAATCACCAATTTCTGCCACGCTAACAAACAGCATTTCACAAGTCAGCACAGTAGTGAAGTTCAACTTCAGTCATTTTCTGTATGTTCCCTTAACTAAAAGGCTTGATATGCAGGTCAATGGTTATCAACAACCATTGACAAATCGATAAAACTAGGTAGAGCATTGAACAATAGGGACCGGCCAATGAAATTAACAAGGCAGCAGTTATGATGTAATTAGATTGAGGAGCCTGAATCAGTAATCATGCTTGGAAATATACATATTAACCACTCCCGCGCTTTAAATGTTCTCGAATAAACCTTTCTGCATGAGATGGGTATTTATATCTAATGTACTCACGAAGGCACTTCTGGTAAGAGAAGTCGATCCAGCCTCCGTCAGTTCTTACAACAAAGAGACACCTTGAGTATCGAAACTGGGGATGACGATCGACCTGAAATACAAGAAGTCAGATAATTTGCAAAACTCTAGAGCAATCTACAAACAATAATAATTGAAAGACAGAAATAGCAATTACTCTAAAAAAAATAAAAAAATGCACAACATAACACATAAAGCATCCCTATCCTATCAGAATCATGCATCTATCACTAACTGCGTTAGCTGCTAAAATTCACAGGAGATGAAATTAAAACTTGTCCGCAGCCAAAAAAAGCAAACCAAGAACATCCAAACAGTTAGGGAGTGACTCGGATTTATGAAGTGAATCTAAATACATACATCTGTAGAGTATTACCTAGGCAAGAACATTCTCTTACTCTCATGTCATTCAATCATCAAAACTACGAGTTAAAACGAAATGTGATGTTGACCAAAAAATGTAGAGATCAAAAGTATGGGTAAGCAGAAGCAGAAATAACATCATCTTCATACCATTCCAGCATAGAGAATTCCCTCTACACAATGTATTCATGAACAGCAGAGTGTGCCATTTCCTTTTATGTGATATGTGCAGGGAGATAGGAAAAAACGAAGATAATTGCTGCCTAAGACAACTCACATTGTTGAAGCCAATAATATCCTTAAATTTATAGCAATTTATTTCAGTGAGTTTGCAAACCCATTGGTCCACATTTTGACCATAGTAATATGAAAGTAAATTTGCCGCAAAAATTGCAAAAGCATGTTGTCAACAGGTTTCAAAACATAACCTCAAGAAGCATAAGCTTCCATTTTGCACATTTTGTTTCCTCCCTCCGAAGAGGAGGAAAATAAAAGTATAACTACTTTTATTGGCTGATTAACTAGTCACGTAGTGAGTTATTGATTTTAGATAATCTTTAAGCATCCTAGCTAATATATTTTGGCTCAACTGAATAATGTGTTGAACTATAATTATAGCACAAAAGGTTTCTTTGACCTGTCAATTCATTGCATGTAATTGGTAGAAAAACAATGCTTAGAAGAAATAAATCTCTAAATGTATCTCTTGTAGGTTATCAACGAGCCAAGAAGCTAAAGAAATGATCGGCTTGATTGAAAATTGAAAAATGAGAAAATATTCAGCAGTTCCATATTTTGATATAATTAATTTTCCGTCATGAGCAAATGGACCTCATAGCCCAGCAAAGTAGTACAGACAGACCCAAACCAATGTAATCCAGTCCCCAAGAGAATTAAGTATGGGACTGGGTTGGAGAACACTTAAAATAAGTGCTTTTGCGATATATGAAATAAAACTTTTCTCATATATTTACCTTGTATAACACAAAAACACTTAAAATAAACTAATTCAAGAAAGCACTAAGTCAGAGTTTTAACTGCCAAACAGGTTGACTTGAACTAAAAATTAGCGTTGTCTTAGGGCCCGTTTAGATCAAAGAAAAGGTTGGAAAGGAATGGAATGGAAAGGAAAAGAATCAAAAATATTTTGCCACATAGGTGTTTGGTTTGCACTGGAAAAGAAAATGGGTTGATAGGAAAATTTTTGTTTGGTTTGAATAAAATGAGCCAAAAGACCATTTTGCCTTGAAGTAAAAATATTATTTAAATGTCCATGGGATCCACTCACCTTTTTATATCACATCCAAGGTCACATCAAAGAGCTTTTGTGTCTTTAGGCATTTTTTCTCCACACTTGAAAATTGGTTCCCACCAATATTTTCAATCATATGGCTGAAAATTAGTAGGCCTAGGAAAATATTTTCCCATAGAAATGGTGAACCAAATGGCCGCCACCGGCGGAAAAATCCAATTTTCCCTTTTCCTCCTCTCATTTTCCCTGAACCAAACGGGCCCTTATTGAGACAGCATGGCAGATTTTATGAAACATTTCTAGATGAGCAGCATTGTTTACTTCCTAAAGTTTTCGTGCCCAAACCAAGAACCATTCCTCTGAAGTTGAGCTCAAATAAAGTGATAGTTTTCTACTTTGTATTACTATATAAATTCTTCTAGACACACAAAACGAATGCAATAAGAAACATCTTATTCTACCAAAAAATAATTCAGGAGATAAAGTACTTCTAGATTTTATTGTCATTAGAAACAGAGGCAAGCAGCCGACCCCACCTAGTGAGATTAAGGTTTTGTTGTTGTTGATGTTGTTATTGTTGTAGAAACAGGGGCAAGCACTCCATCGGACAGTGCCACAGTATAGCAGGAGGTGTCATCAGTTTTAACATACTATGGCTCAAAGAATCATATAAATATATCATTTTTGGCCTAAACTTGAGAGAAATAAAAGAATGCATCAGCACAGATGTAGCACATAAAGTACCATTCTAGGATGAATGCAGAATAAAATATCCCAAGAAAGTTGCTATATAAATTAAAATTCAGGTCTTAAATGTTCAGATTGGATGGGGAAGAAACACAATCTTGTGATGTTAAATATAATTCACAATTAAATCATCTCTTTTGGGAGCAAAGCAATTCAGAAATTTCGATTCATACAACAGATAGAACTACTGATCCTGTAGATATTCCTTTACAAGCAGTTCACACAATGTGGTATGTCATTTTTAATGCACAACACACGCAACTCAGAAGTTGCATAGACAGAACATAATAAAGAAATTGATAGAGTTGCACTACCATGACAACAACAAATCGCATTGTTGCTGTGGCATGTAGATATACATATAGAATTAAATGTATCATACCATAATTGACTCAAGACCACATCCAATCTTGTCTTCAGAATGTGGATGGTAAGCTAGAAGCTTCTCTACTACAGCTTTCTCATCCTCAGCTGTCAATTGCTCTCCATCCATGTACCTATTGTAGAAAATCAAATAAGAAGATAGTTTTTAAAGGTTAAAAAAAATTGTAGAAGCCATGCTGGTCAATATTCCAAGAATGCAGCAAGTATAAATGTGGGCAAATGATATGACAGAAAATTTGTACAACGTGTTAAGAGACTCAGGCAAGTAAGCACCGCTTTTCAGCAGTTTTTTTAGAGGATTTGATGCTTTAACAGCGATGTTATGCTTGTCTATCTTCTTATTTATTAGATCTCTTGCTGACACTCGCAAAGTCGTGATTTTGCTCATCCCACGTCTTCAAATATGCTTCAGTTAGTCACACAATAACGTACACAGTAATTTTATGACTGAATATGTAAAATCCCCATCACTCAACCAAGAATGATCAGAGGCAAATGATACTCTAGATTTTAGTTTCCTGTCAAGGAGCCAATAGTCTCATAAGGAATTATCAAGAAGAGAATATGAACTTTGGATTTCGGGCTGGGGAAGTATGGGGTTTTGGCTAAACAAAGGTGGAGACAAGGGGAGAAACAATAAAGGGCAGCCAATAATGTGCTGGTTCATTACTTCACTACAATATAATCTATGAATATATGTTGATAACTACTTTTGATCATGCTCATCTGATCATATTAGTAATTACTTTCGGTTGACATGCAGATTAATGCATGTGTTCATTATGTACATCAAATCAATCTTTTGTGCCCAGTAGTGTCATATAGTTTAAACAGAGATGTACATAGAAGATAAATTCAACCAACAGCATTAAGAGTTGATTTTGTTTTCTTCTGCTCAGCTTTTGAACTATAGAGTGACCGAAATTATAACTCCATCCTTGATCGCTGTATATGTAAGTAAATTGAAACAGTCTGTATCGTCATGGGTATTCATGCCAAGCTGCCTCCGAACACAAAGTTTGTTCTCTACTTGCTAGCAGATTAAAATCAACGGGGCATTATGTCCAATCACATAAATAGCGGGTATCAGGAAAATTGAATGACACTTGAGTGTAGGCAAGAGAAGCTAAGACGCAGACTTGCAAGCAAGGATAAGAAGTTAAATTATCTCAACGAAGAAGTTGAAGTACTTAGTCGGTTAGTCCCTATCTTTTCATCCATTACAAAGATGAAGACATAAGATGATCTCCCTCATATGTATTGTCGTTCGGTAATGGACTATAACTCGTTTTGTTTGCATATATGAATATTCAACAATGTGCTGAGAATTCTTAGTAACAACAGGACGAAGAGTTAGAGTACGACAAGAAGTACAAAATTTCAGATAAGGAATGAGCGGGAGAGCCTGACCTTCGCGTGTGGAGGATATCCTTGGTTAACCTAACGATTGGTTCAATGTCCTTGAGGATCTCTTCTTCTTTATCCTTCCATTTGCAATAATCGGGGTCATCCGACCTCGGGTGACGCACAAGGTCCTTAGCTCTCAGCAGCTTGGAGATTTGAGCGGCATAGTTAGCTTTCTCATCTGCGTGTCCCGGCTCCGAATTGGTGGGGGCACGGCAGAGTATGCGGTGAGGCGTCTCAGTCGCGGTGATTCCCGCCACAAAACGCCGGTGGTTATGGAGCCGAAAATGAGGAAACAGGGCGTCGCGAAGAAGTAGAGGACCCGCCATTTGAGGTCGAGTGGAACTGGCGCGGGTGATGAGGAAACTCATAGCATGATGTCGTCGGAACTCAATCCAATAAAGGGTTGTTTGGATAAGCGGGTTGAAGACAACGAGTTAAATTCGTGTGAGAAGGATTTTATTTCAAGTTATATAAATATACTGTTTTTTGTCTTAATTATAGGACATATTTATTTAACTTTGGAGAAATTAAGGATAGTAGTTAAATTAGTTAATTTTATTTATTTTTCAAAAATGCCCTAACTTTGGAGTATTAATTGGAGCACTTATTGTATATGAGGAAATTGTAGCTAAGGACCTTAGAACTCATTGTTTGATTAACAAAGTCAGATTTGATCCATTCATTACAAAGATTGAGAATTAATTTATCTAGCTAATGCACCTGGAATCCAAGAAAAAAACTACAAACAACGTGTATTTCTCTCTATTTTAATTCAAAGCCTCCAAGCATAATACACTCTATATAAATTAAAAGACTATCAAAAGGCGTTAACTTAAAGTTTCTCAGGGTTTCAAAATTATTTTATTAAAAAAAATAAAAGAAACAGTAGAATTGAGGAATATGTGACATTAATAAGTTGCAAGTATTACTCACTTTATAGAATATATAGATATATTATAAAATTGTTATTGTGTTTCATTATTATTGAGAAAGTATCAATGGGGCTATTTTAAGAAGAAATTGACAAAAATTAAAACTTTATCCTATAATTAAGACTAATATCAACTCCTAAATGGTGTCCTATAATTAGAATCGGAGGGAGTATTTTTCAAACGCTAACTCAACAAACCTAAAATCAGTCCAGCCCAACTAAAGTGGATCCCATTTATGTTTTTTTATACATAAAGTGCATCCTATTTATTACTCCCTCATCTTATATTTACTTATTTTCTACTGCTTCTAATTTTTAATATAAAACATATTTATATAATTTAATTATATTAAGAAAGCTAGTTGAGGTAGTTAATATAATATGTATTTTTTAAAAATATCATATTCATCTTTTTGAATTTCCTCCTTCTCTCCCCTCCTTGATTATGGTTGAGAAATCGTCAATAGGAGTAAATTATGAAAATATTGATAATTATAAAAATTATGTCTTATATTTAAAACCAATATCAACTTCCTAAAAATATACTATATTAAGAATCAGATGAGTACTTATTCTTTTTTGTGTTTTCTACTCATACTCTCTCATGTACTCTTTTTATAAAAAGAGACATATTTAAAAAGGATATTATATTTTTGACGCATTGTTTGTAACTCAACAGGCTATATCCACCCATGTGTTGCCCTATGGAGTATTGTAGCTTAAAGTGTTAATTGCGATGGCATGCGTATAGACATGATGTTAGGTATTTTGATGGGGTAATACACGTGTGACATTGACGTTAAAAGGTTAAATGGAATTAATTTGATTATCATGATGAAAAAATGTCTAGAATTATTTTTGAATATGAAGGAAATAACATTTACACCCCACGTATAATTTTTTTTATAGCCTCCAAAAGTCAATTAAGTGATTATGAAGTATGATTCATGATTTGATGTCTATATTTAAATTCAATCAAATTAAATTTATGATTTAATATCCATTGTTAAATTCAATTTACTTTTTATTACTTTAACATCAAACCCTAACAATAAAAGCTGAGAATTAGATGGGAATAATATCCCAATACATTCAAATAACTTAAAACCGAAACATAATTTTAGTCCACGATTATTATTGAAAAGGTCAAATTTTATGAAGTAAAGCGAAATTGTCTATAAGATAGGTAATAATTTGCAATGATTTTTACAAAAAAAGAAATTACTTTAATGAGTATTAACTGAATGAGTATTAATGTAATCACGCATGAATTAATTTAATTATGTGATTACCCAACCCATTTTTGTTAAACGGGTTTTTAAGTGGGTATTACAAGATTTCATATATAAAGTTGATGATTGATAATGATTGATTTTAACCATCGGTTTGTTTTACACAATCAGAGTATATATTGTTTATAAAAAAGACGGTGTTGAGTAACTTCTTAATTTAAAATGGGAAAATCGGGATGAAAATTCTCATTGAAAATTCAATTAATGAGAATGACATGATAAGAGTGCTCTACAAATCTCGTATGCTTATGTATTAGTGCTATGATTTATATCCTTCTCACCTGTTAATTTTGTAACGAGGGATTTTTCCCCTGTTCTCCTGTTTTAAATAAGGTTTTCACTTTTAAATTAAAGCTGGACTAATCTTTCTGGACCAGTTATAGATGATGCCTAATAATTTCTCTCAAGGGGGGGTCAACTGGTGAAGATCTGTTCGGCCTGAGAAGCGCATGAACCCAAGTGTCAGGTTTTGAGTCTTGACCCTGCTTGAACCCGATTGAGCGGCCCATGTTGTGGGCCTCGCATGTCCGTCGCTCTTAACTCTTGAATCTTGACGCTGCTGGATAAAATAAGACGAACAAATCGGTCTTAACTCTTGAGACTGAGCTTCTCATGCAAATCATCCCAGCAGCATTAACAAGTAACGTTTAATTAGTTAGGAGACATTAAAACAACAGATATTTGGGGAATAGTGACCATTCCCAAACTAAAAACTGGGATTGGATATGTCTTAAGTCTTAACCTCTTAGTGCCTATTTGAGTTAGCGTTAGAGAAGCGCGTTCACGCAATTTGAAATAAAATTATTCTCACATACTTACCTAGTATACCGTAAATCATATTAGAAAAGAAGTTTCTACCATTAATTCAAACAAACACTTAATCATACAAAGACTTGCTTTACATTGTTGAATGAAGTGTGGAGTCTTTAGGTTATTTCAGTGTTTGCATTGACCACGGTCTCATCATAAATAGCTCGCTAGACAACAATGAAACCCTTTCAAGCAAAGAGTGTAGTAATAGTGTGGTGCAACTCTAGTTTAAAAGCACTCAGGGACCAAGTATCAACTCAAGGACCCATCGTTTCTTAACGTTTTGTTGTTGATTGGGTTAATGGTGAAACATCATTACCTGCGTGCGGATACCCGTACAAAGTAGCAGTATTAATGAGTTTTTCTTTTTATGTTTCTAGACATTTCATGCACTTTTTTTTTAGGAAAACGATCAAATAGCATTAATAAAAAGAAAAAGTAACATCACAAATACAATATAGATTGTGAGTAAAGACAAGAAAATTTAGAGAATGCAAAATGAGAAGCATGAACAACAACAATATCCAAACAATAAAATAGTTGACAATGGGAGATGATATCCCTCAGGATGTCGTCATTTGCATCGATGCTGGAGCTAGCAATGATTCCAAATTGTTTGATTGAAGTCAACATCTGTAGCCATTGAGAACTAGATGAAAAGAAGGGGACAGGCCAAGACATATCATTCACTTGTTTCAACTGAACAAATAAAAACATATATAAATTTGTCACTATGTGATTAAGCAGAAGAAAGTCATTTGAATAATAACAGAATTACATTCAAATATCTCATATTCAAAGATTCTAAACTGATTTTTTTCAATATTCTAATATAACTAGGTCAAATTCGAATATTATCGTTAAATCATAAAAGAAGAAAACCCCTAACAGCGTTAGTACGGAATTAACGGTTTTTGTGCTGGATGTCTATTTTTAATTGTTCATTGGTATTTTTGCCCCTTTTAAAACATATTTGTGCCAGACGCTCCTCGGACAAAACTTCGTTGGTAAATTTGCTCCTTAACCCTTTTATAATTACTAATGGTGTGTTTGGTTCAACAGAAGTGAGGTTAGGTGAGGTTCATTAAAGTTAAGTTAGGGGAGGCATGAGCTTTGTTTGCTGCAAAATGAAGGCAGATGAGGTTTGATTTCTTGTTTGATTCAGAAGGGTAAGTGAGAGTAGTTAATTATAAGTTGACGAAGATACCCTTTTCTTTTTATCTATATATTTTCCTTCTTCTTTTATTTTTTTTAATAAAATGATTATTTCTTAATTTATTAATAGAATTCTTCATGAAGCTTGATCTGAATTCTTGGTTAAATTGCTCATTAATTAGTACTGATTCCCACAATGAGGAGCACAGATCTTTAAAAAAGAAGAATTGTAGTGTGTGTATAACATTTTCTAAATTTCTACATAGCATCATATATTTTAAGTTACCATATGCGTTAATGATAGATGTGGAATAATAGAGTGAGTACCTCTATGAGAAATTTTTTTTTATATTATAAGGATAGATATGGAATAACAAAAAAATATCATGGGCAATTTAGTCAAAATGAGTCACAAATTTTCTCTTACATAAGAAAAACCCCAAATTTGGAGGTTTAAGAAAGGAGGGGAGAAAGCACTACAAGACAAAAAATTCTCACCTCCCCTTATTCCAACCAAACAAGGTTTTTTAATCTTCAACTCTCACCTAACCTAAAAAAACCCCAACCAAACACACCCTAAGTTACACTCAGTTAAATTTAAAAAATAAGACAAAAATAAAAAAAATAGAATTCCTCTTTAGGTGCACAATCTGAATTTTGATCGCGCATTTAATGCACCTATTCTAAATATATGAAAAGTGTGTTTTTCTTTATGGCCCGTTTAGTACAATGAATTTGATTTTAATAGATATGAAAATGGATATGGAATTAAGGTTTAAAGGTATGTTTGACATGTCACGAAAATAAAACCTAATTTTGAGGTGAAAACACCAAAATGCCCTTCTTAAATAAAAAAATTTTCGAAACCAACTTCGTCTCCTTCCAAACTCAACTTGCATTGTTTACAATTTCCAACAAGATTTCTGATCTATGAAGGTCAAGCATAAACCACTGCAGCAAGATTGAAATCTTTATCACCTGAAAAAGCAACCTCCATGGTAGATTTGAATGAGGTGAGTCATCGTCAGTGCTTCTCAATGGTCTCGTCAGATTCATCATCAGCCATTAAGCCATGGGTCTATCGTCTTGTTAGTCCTTCTTCCTCGTCCTCACTATCACAGATGTGGAATAGTGGGGGATCGGAAAAGGTGGGTTAGCTAACGATGGAGGTGGGAAGGTAAAATGATGGAGGTGGGAGATCGAAAAAGGTAGGTGAGTAGCTCGTCGATGCTAAGGTTAAGGAACTTGGCTATAAGAAGGCTAAAGAACTCGCCAGCGGTTGGGCTAGGGAGCTTGCTGAAGGTTGGGGTCAAATGAGCAAGCTTGAACCAAGGGGAAAAACTGAATTTTGGGAGGTGGAATTACAAATCTTGGCGTCTGAAGATGGAAGCCATTTCCACCTATTTTGGTGGATATGGAATTGGAATTGGAAGCCAATTTTATCATACCAAATAAACTATCTCATGGAAATCAATTCCAATTCCATTTTCATTTCCAAAACCCCCAATTCCATCATACAAAATGGGCCATTAGTTTTTGGTGTTAAAGCATCAAGCAGTGAATTTAGCTAGGTTTTTCAATTTTGTGTAGAAAACGTGCAATATATATATATTGAGCCTGTTTGGGATGGCGTTCTGCCATCCCAAACGTGGCTTTTTCTTTGAAAAAGCATGGTGGTGTCTAGGTTTTTGAAAAGTAGGATGTTTGGGTTGACATTTTGACAACTGGACTTTTTTTCTTCTAAAAGTAGCTTATGAGAAGAAGCTCAAAAGTCTGGCTTTTTGAAAAAAATAGTCATTTTTGCCGCAACCAATCCAAACACAAATCACATTTACAATATGACTTTTATCTTTTCTTAAGTTTGTAAAAATCAGATTGAAAAAAAGTCACTTCTACCACTGCTAATCCAAATGAGCATTAGGCTAATGAGGAATGAGGAAAATCACTAGGGGTTGAGCACCTGTATGCAGTTGGAGAGAATATAGGGGTTGCACTTATATGCATTTTAGTCTTTTTTAATTTATATTTTATTATTTAGTTCTTCTAAATAATCACATATTTTTTGTCCTCAGCAATAAATATTATTTTTCCTTGATTCTTTTCCCTAATTTCCCTTTTTTACACTAACAAAATTTTCAATTTCGAAGTTGTATAATGCGTCACGCTTAAATTGCATTCTTACAGTAGATGTTTTCCCTCTCATCATCCTCCATTTTTTTGTTTATTTGCATATTATTTCTTACTTCGATATTGAGTGAATATGTTAAATTTGGCACTACGAATATTGAACAGGTCATAGACTTATCACTTATGAACCAACTTGAGTCGTTTTAAAAGAGAAAGAAAGAATAACATTGTGTATTTTTAAATTATACAAACTAACAATTATTGTCCGCTAATAATCATACAAGCCGATTCAAAGTTGGATAAAATATACACACCTGCCATTTGGATGTAGCTCTGGTTAGGAGGAGATAATGATCGCTATCCAAAGACTCATGATACAACTTTTTTCAAAAAAATAGAAAAAGTAAGTTCATGTATTGCTAAAGCAAAAAGAAACCGATGAAGAGCATATGAAAATTTTTGAGCATAAGCATTTCCTTATGCATTGAGATCAGAGAGTAAACCTCGGCTGCCATCTACAGAGGCACCTTAGCTTTTTCAGTTTTTCCACACCACCATTTGTAGTGGTGGTGTGGAGAGTGTGTCAAGGGAAAACATAACAGTGTTTAGTGATGAGTGAGTGCATGAATGAGTGTAGGAAGAAGATCGTGCAAGAGGGATGTGATGTTGTAGGCATGGTGGTTGCTGAGATAATGGAGTCATAAGAGAAACAAACTTTGAAGGTGGTATCCAAAGACTCAAACATGCCAAAAGCTGAGGCCATTGGTGGCAATGCTAAGCTAAAATGGGATACACCATCAACATAAAACACTAGAAAGATTCAAATCTCCTACAAGTCCAAGTTCATAGGACAAGAAGAACAAAGTTTCGAAAGGGATTTCGAAGGCCAAATAAGAGAATGGTTATTGGAAGAGAAAGAAATAGAGCTTGGGATGTCAGAGGAGCAAAAGAAAATTTTTGAAACTCTTCCAAAGATGAATCAACCGGATGAATGACTTAGGGAGTTATGTAGGCCTTGGAAGGATGCCCTTATCATATCTCTGTTGGGCAAACGTACATCACCGAGGATGATGAGAGACAGAGTTGATTGGTTACTAAAAACAGATAACTTTAAGTTGATTGATCTAGCTAACAGTTATTATGTTTTTAGATCAACTGACCTGTCCTTATGCAAAAGACAACTATTTGAAGGTCCCTGGGTGATTCAAGGACACTACCTTGCAGTCCAGAGGCGGAGTCTGAATTTTAGGCCATACTGTAATAAGGTGAGAAAGCTTGTCTTCTATGTGAGAGTTCCTACTTTGCTTATGCACTGCTATACTGAAGAATGTTTATTGGAGCTAGGTAACTTAATCAAAAAAGCTCTAAAGGTAGATCTTAATACCTTAGCTCAATACAATGACAACAAATTGGCGATAGAAAGAGGCAAATTTGCTAGAGTAAGTGTGGAGGTAGATCTAAACAAACAACTACAATTAAAGGTGGTTATTAAATCGACGATATACCTGGTTGAATATGAAGGATTAGATGTCATTTGTTTCAAATGCAGAATGTACGGACATAATTCTAAAAAATGACCAATGAATGTGTTGATTAATTAGCCTTTGGCAAAAAAGGGGCACTTGCCGGAAACTATGGAGATGCCATAAAAGCTAATACTGCCAACGGTGGAAAGCTTTACAGCGATGGTCAAGCTAGCATATAGGGTTCCAAGAATTACAGTAGAAGAGATGTACGACGACTGGATGAAAGTAACAAGGACTCCTAGGCAAAGACCACAAAGGAAGGAAATAGAGAAAAAACAAAATCAAAAAACCCATTTGGGAAGCTATTAGTCGGGTAAGCAGAAAGATATTTCACAAGGCTTAAGATTTGATATTTTACAAGAAGAAAAGAACCTAGTCATATCAATAGGCAGAAAGGAAAATATGAGAGGCAAAACACTTACCTCAGAATGGTGGAAAAAAGACGCCAGAGATACTTCTTTGAAGCGGAAAGGAATGATGGATAAAGATAGAAAGAAGGAAGCTGATTGTACATTGGGGAAGGAGAAGAGAAATGGCAGTGCACTAAAAGTAAAAGGGAAAAGTCAAATAGTGACGCAAGACCTGCAGGAATCTCCAACGGATAACTCTCCACCAATTGATGCTTTAATTATCAATAATGCTATTTTGACCAAGTCCAACCCGATATGTCCAGGGATAGAAGCCAACCAAGAAGGAATGGAGGTGGAAAGAGAAGAATCGGTCAAGGAAGGTAATGGTCCTTGTTTAATTGGAGAGCAAAAAGATTTGAATAAAGTTGTTAAGGAGGCTGGAATAAAATTGTTAAGCCCACAGAGACAAGCCCAGGAAATGCAACAAAGAGTAGAAAGTGGAAAGAACATGCAATCAAACAAAGGCCGATGATTACCAAGACAAAAATTTTATCTCCAGCTCTCAAAAAGAAACACGTAAGTAGAGGCCACAAGCTTGTCATAGGTT
This sequence comes from Inga leiocalycina, assembly GCA_963242795.1. Taxonomy (NCBI): domain Eukaryota; kingdom Viridiplantae; phylum Streptophyta; class Magnoliopsida; order Fabales; family Fabaceae; genus Inga; species Inga leiocalycina. Next base: position 10,330,387 of record OY725325.1, read on the forward strand.
CTATGCAGTGTATGGAGTCCATTAACCTTAAACAAATTAATATAATCCCAAGTGGATCTTCTCATGGGAAAAGCATGAAGCCAAGAAATAATATAAAGGGCAAATCCTCCATCCTGGAAAGTACTACTGGGGTACGTGATATAGAGAAGAAAATCGGAGGCATGATAAATACTTGATTCAATCCTCACAATTTAGCCAATTTCCAACACAAAATCAAGAAGACACAAGACACCATTTGGATTTGAATGAAGTCACAGAAGTGGGCTATGAAACAATAGATGATGTTAAAGAAATGCACAGTGAAAATGCTACCATGGAGTTATCTGACTCAGGACAGTAAAGGCTTGAAGATTAACCGGGTTTCCTCTTCTCCTATTTATTTTTATGATGATTAAAATTTTTTCTTGGAATTGTAAGAGGCGGCCTCCAAAATTTTCCCAAGTAGATTACGAAAATGATTTTAAGGAGATCATCAGAAAATGTTGGAATGAGGAGAATTGGGTGAAAAAAGTTGATATGTTTGCGAATGAAGCCACTAAATGGAATAGAACTAAAGTTGGCAACTTCTCCAGGAAGAAACACACGCTGCTACAAAGAATAGAAGGAGTGGATAGAGCAAGATAGAGACAAGATAACCAATCCTTAAGTCAAGTGGAAAAAGAGCTATGGAATGAATATAATAAAGTTTTGACACAAGAACTTCTCTGGTTCTAAAAAATCAAGATGCAACTGCCTAAATGGGGAGATTGAAACGACAAATATTTTCATACATTAGCCATCATCAAGAAAAGAAGAAATTAGATTGAAGGGCTCAATGATGCTAATGGGGAATGGACTTTTGACCCAAGAGAGTTAAAAAATATGGCGATGACACTACAAAAAAAAAAGGTATTTCGTAGCGGTGCACTTGTAGTGGTTATATTAAACCGCTACAAATTATAGTATTTGTAGCAGTTTTTTCCTAAACCGCTACAAATTTGTAGCGGTTTCCTACAAAAAACCGCTACAAATTTGGCGCGAAATTCCCGCCAAAACTTGTAGCGGTTAATGCACATAAACCGCTACAAAATACCAAAGGTCAGAATTTTGTAGCGGTTTTTACTGAAAACTGCTACAGAATTTCAAGAGACTCCAAATTTGTAGCGGTTCTGGGCAATAACCGCTACTGAATTTCAAACGTTGTGAAGATTTGTAGCGGTTATTGTAGAACCACTACAAATTTAATTATTTGTAGCGGTTAGAGTAGCGGTTATTTTAAATAACCGCTACTAATATCTGGCCTATTTAAACCCCTCGCCTCCTCCATTTCTCATTTTGCTCATTTTGTTTCCTGAGGTTTCTCTGAGTGGTTTATTCAATATTTGAGCGTTCAGACGAGTCTATAGGAGTTTTTGGTCAGTATTTCGCAGTATTTACACTTGAGGTACGTATATAACACGTATTTTTATTTATATTTGTATTTTTATTATATTTTTGTATAATAATGGACTAATTTTTTTTTAATTTGTACAGTTGATATGGCTTCAGGACAGGATAAGGGGAAGGCCCCTGTGCTCCCCAGACCGACTTTACGGGGTGGCGGCAGCCGGGCAGGGGGCAGAGGGAGGGGGCAGCGCGCAGGCAGGGCTACCGAGGCATCTCAGCCCATCCCTCCACAGGAACCGCAGATGATCCCACAGGCGACGACCGCAGCTGAGGTGCCTAAGGTGGAGGTGCCAGAGATTAGCGTTGAGGACTTTCTCAACGAGGAGGAGTTCGAGATCCCGATTAGTGGGTTCAGGGAGATGGAGCAGTTCCTCGATGAGGAAGAGGCTCGGGAGCAGAACAACCCACGAGGGTCATCTTCGCGGTCCACTGGGTTTGAGGTGCAGGTCGAAGGTAAATTATTTAATTTTTTAATTTTTTAACTTTTTAACTTTGAATTATAATTTATCTAACGTGCGGTCAACTGTGCAGATGAGCAGGGGAACGTGTCGACGAGGAGGCTGGATGTGGCCGGTCTGAACAGCATGGACCGGTCCCTGTGAGTTGTAGTGCCGTGGAACGAGGGCACTGACCAGCCAATCCACAATGGAGGTCACCTGCTCAACCGCTTCCTGAGCGACCTGTGATCGAATTGGATGTGGTTCCCCCTTCACTTCCCGACGTGGAGGCACATTCCGAAGGGGCCGAAGGACCAGGCTTGGGAGAAGGTGGTTCAGGTAATTAAAACTATTTAATTAATATCTTTTGTAATTAATTCTATTTAATTATTTTTTTTAAATTATGATTTTTAGTATTATTGATATTTAAATGTATTTTTTTCAGCTGCGGTTTGCCGTCCGGGCCAACCGGAAGAGGTACGCCCTTGTGAAGATGGGCGACGCCTGGAGGAACAGGAGGAACCGTCTCTTCCACAGTGTGGATGGGGACGGGACGATGCCTCTGGAGCAGCTGCAGGAGAGCGTCCCGGACGGCGTGCCGCCGAACGACTGGGTGCGTTTCGTCCAGTTCAAGAGGAGCCCTCAGGCGCAGGTAATGTATTTATTATATTTTTGATATATAATTTTCTAATTGTTAAATATTAAATTATAATTTCAATTTAATTTGTATTTAATTTCAAATTTTATAATACATTTAATTATTTGTTTTTCCAGGAGCTTTCTCAGAGGAACGCCGCGATCCGGGCGCAGCAGACGATCCACCACACAGCAGGATCGAAGACCTTTGCTGTGACCTACAGCGAGCTGGTAACTTTTCAAGTGCTTCACTTACTTTTAGCTGATTATTTCATAATACTAATTGTTTTGTAATTGTTTCAGGAGACGAGGGCACAGCAGGAGAACCGTCAGACAGACTATGCGGAGCTGTACGCCATCACACACAGACACCGTGACGGGACTGCGACCTCTCAGCAGGCAGAGGCGGCGATTGTAAGTTATTTTATTATTATATTTTTTATAAAACCAAGTTAATAATGAAAAATGGTAATTATTAATTGTTTCATAAAATGACAGGAGCGGATGCAGCTGTCGCAGGCTGAGCTGCGACAGACCCAGCCTAAGGAGTCACAGGGGTCAGTGGACCCAACGGCTCCTCTGAAGGCGGGTTTGGCTCAGCCTGAGCACCCCGAACGAGTGCGGGGGATGGGGATAGGCGCCAGACCCAGCATGATCTACGGCAGGAGCGCCGCCTCTGAGGCTGGCAGCTCTAGAGGGGTCAGACGTCGGAGGGACGAGTCGATTGACCAGCTACGGTCAGATTTGGAGCAGACGCAGCAACAGATGGCGCAGCAGCAGCAGCAGATGCTGCAGGTGCACGTAGATACGATGTACGCTCAGCAGACGCAGTGGCGTGAGATCGCGAACACCATGCTCGAGGGAGCATGGAGTCGCCTGTTCCCGAACGAGCAGCATCCAGCGGTTCCCCCTGTCCCTCACTACGTCGTCCCGAGTACTGCTCCTCCTCCTGCTGATGACGATGGTGCGGTTCAGTCTGCGCAGCGGCCCGATCCAGCGGCATCTGAGGGAGCCCCACCTGAGGGAGCACCAGAGGATCAGCCCCCAGCTCCTTAGTTTAGGACTTTTTCTTTTCTTTTAAACATTTGTAAATATTTATGAGATTTTATTTCAGAATTTTCTTATTGTGTTTTATATAATTATATTTATATTATTATATCGCATTGAAATAATTTATAAATGATTTAAATCTAAATTTTAAAAAAAATAAATTATGTATATATTTGTAGCGGTTTTAACCTAAAACCGCTACAAATGTAAATATTTGTAGCGGTTTTAAACTAAAACCGCTACAAATGTATAGATTTGTAGCGGTTATTAGTACATAACCGCTACAAATATATAATAATTTTATAAATTAAATATATATATAATTTATTTTTTTAAATATATTTTTTAAAAAATAAATTATATATACATTTCTAAATAATTTATAAATGTATATTTGTAGCGGTTTTGAACTCATAAGCGCTACAAATTTACTTATATATTTGTAGCGGTTTCCCTTCAGAAACCGCTACAAATATATATGTTTGTAGCGGTTACACATTAATAACCGCTACAAACACTCAAATCATTTGAATTTTGAAATTTGCTGCCTTTGTGCACATTTGTAGCGGTTATCTTATGTAAAACCGCTACAAATTAGAAAATTATTTTTATATTTAATGTTCAACGGCTTTGATATTAGTAGCGGTTTTATATAGGTAACCGCTACTAATACGTTGAACATTAGTAGCGGTTATAGATGTAAAACCGCTACTAATACTCAACAAGTACATTTTAAATTTCCCACCAATTAACGGCTTGAATATTAGTAGCGGTTTTATATATATAACCGCTACAAAATTATAAACGTTGGAATTTCTGTAGCGGTTGGTGTAGCGGTTTAATAACTGCTACAAATTTATAAACGTTAGATTTTCAGAATATAAGGTTCTAGGCATTCGTCATTATCTTCTCACTCATCTTCTTCTCTATACTTTCTTCTCTCTCACTTGTAGCTATGGATAAATCATGGATAAGGTTGCCGCGCAATTCTCCTGAATATTTGTACGGATTAAACAGTTTCTTAGATTTCGCATTCACTCACGCCAGCTGTAACGGCAAGATCGTCTGTCCGTGTCGGAAATGCAAGTTCAAGAAGTGGCATCCACGAATTGTTGTGAAGGAACATTTGCTTGTGAAGCCTTTCCCTGAGGACTATACGTTCTGGGCAGTACATGGTGAGAAGGCCGGCGTTAGATATGACGAGGCTCTTCCTCGAAGTTCTCAAGTAGGCGTTCAAGTAGATGAAGATGATCCTGTGAATGATGTTGTGCGTGATGCGTTTGGATTTCAAGGCGACAACTTCAACGAAGAAGTGCACAGCTCTGAGCCGGCTTTTATGGGGAATGAAGCAGCTCGGGATTTTTTCAGCTTGATGGATGAGGCAGATCGTCCTTTATATCAAGGTTGTCGCAAATATTCTAAATTATCTTTCTTGATCAAATTGTATCATATCAAGTGCTTGTGTGGGATCACGGATAAGGGAATATCGATGCTGCTCGACTTATTACAAGATGCATTCCCCGACGCCGAGATTCCCACAACCTTCTACGAGGCCAAGAAGATTATCAACAGGTTGGGGTTGAATTATCAAAAGATTGATGCGTGCCCAAATGATTGTATGCTGTATTGGGGAGACGATTCTAGCAGGGAGACGTGCAAGAGATGTCACACATCGAGGTACAAGACAATTCGGAAGGGGAAAAAGCAGAAGAAGAAACCCGCAAAGATTCTCAGGTATTTCCCTTTGAAACCTCGTCTACAAAGATTATTTATGTCGTCTAAAACTGCTGAGCACATGAGGTGGCATGCCGTTGATAAAAACGAAGACGGTAAATTAAGACATCCGCGGGATGCAGCTGCTTGGAAAACGTTTGACAATGACTTTTCAGATTTTGTGACTGACCCCATTATGTCTATGATCATTCCAGGCAAAAAGGCACCGGGTAATGACATCGATGTGTATCTCCAACCGCTTATTGCGGAATTACTTGACCTGTGGAATGTCGGCTTGGAGACGTACGACGCTCATAGCAAGACTTTGTTCAACATGCGTGCAGCCTTGATGTGGACGATCAGTGACTTTCCTGGCCTTGGCACATTATCTGGTTGGAATGTACACACTGGGTCTGCGTGTCCGGCTTGCAATTTCGACTCTGACGCACTGCGCCTTCCCCACAGCCGAAAGTGGTGCTTTATGGGGCATCGGAGGTTTCTCGATGGAACGCATAAATTCAGATTGCAACGGAATCGCTTCAATGGGAAACCAGAGAAAAGAGGACCACCTCAGACTTTGTCCGGTACAGATATCTTACAGCAGCTTGAGCATGTTGACGTCGAGTTTGGAAAAAGCGACGATTCAGCACAAACTCGCCAAAAGAAGCGCAGGACTTCGGCGCCTCAGCAGTGGAAGAAGATAAGTATCTTCTTCACGCTTCCGTATTGGAGATCTAATTTACTTCGCCACAGTCTTGATGTAATGCACATTGAAAAGAATGTTTGCGACAATGTGCTGTATACGCTGCTTAACGAACCCGGCAAGACAAAAGATCACCTTCAAGCCAGGAAAGATTTACGCGACATGGGAGTTCGTGAAGACGCTTGGCCAGATGAGTCGACTTGCAGGCTCGAAAGGTTGCTGGCCTGAAGAGTCACGACTCACATGTTCTTATGCAGCAGTTACTCCCTCTGGCTATAAAGAATACACTTCTTCCCGATGTTTCCATCGTTTTGGTGGAACTTTGTTCTTTCTTTTGGAAGTTGTGTTCTAAGGTTTTGATCGTTGAGGAGCTCGATCAGCTGCAGTCGAAAATCATTCTTACGCTTTGTCACTTGGAGATGATCTTTCCTCCGTCCTTTTTTACTGTGATGGTTCATCTCACAGTCCACCTCGTTCATGAAACAAAGCTCGCTGGACCAGTACAATATCGTTGGATGTATCTGATTGAGAGGTACTCATTTTAAATATGTGCTTTCATTTATTGTCCGTATTTAATGTTTGCTCGTCGTCCTTTTCATCATTTTATATCAATTTTCTCTTATGTACTTCGTAGGTTCCTTGGGAAATTAAAATCTTACGTGAGGAATAAGGCGTGGCCAGAAGGTTCTATAGCTGAAGGCTATATAGGGGATGAGGTGCTATATTTTTGCTCAAGGTACTTTGATGAACTTGAGAAGGCTTTCAACCGCCCGCCTCGTGTTGACGATTGTCCTGAACCTGCGCCGACATCAGGAGAATTTATCCCTCGTGTTGGTAAACCAGTTGGAGCAACTGAGAACTTCAAACTAACGGCAACTGAGAAGTTTCAAGCACATAGACATGTCTTGATTAATTGCAGTCAAGTTGAGCCTTTCATACGGTAAGAATTGTACACTCACATGTATGTTATTCGATCTATATCTTTCGTAACATTTCTCACTTTCATTTCACTAACGCCTTTCCATTATTAATTGCAGGGAATTCAGAAGTCATGTCAAGCGTCAGCTCAGGATCCGTACACAAACATCCTCGGAAGTTGATAGGAGGGTCCACAGAGAATTCCCGGGCTGGTTTGCTCGCAGAATACTAAATGACCACAACCCACACTCACCGGATTTCAGAGCTCTCGCAATCGGCCCTCTTGATCATGCAAAACGGTTTACAGCATACAATGTCAATTGTTTTAAGTTTTGCACGGTTTCACGGGATCAGGGATTGCAAACACAGAATTCGGGTGTTTATGGCACATTTGGGACAAGGAGTTATGCGAGCAGCAGTGACGCCAACATGCAGTTCGGAGGCGTCCCTTACTATGGCAAGCTTCTTGATGTGGTCGAGCTTAATTATCAAGGCCGTTTCACCGTGACGCTGTTCAAGTGTTTGTGGGCAAATACCACGACTTCTCGGGGACTGACAACTGACGACCTAGGGATCACATCAGTCAATTTCTCACGCCCGATTCATACTGGTATTTCTCAAGATGATGAGCCGTATATTCTAGCTTCAGAGGCACATCAGGTTTATTATGTCGAGGACGAGCGGCATAGGGATTGGCACATGGTCGTTCATTTAAAGCCAAGAGACCTTTACGACATGGGTGAAGGCGATAACATCGCCTACGAGAGTGAGCCATTTCAGCCAGCTGATTTTGAAAACTACTTCCCTGAAGGCGATGACAATTTACCTCTACTGCGGTGAGTTTTTTTAAGTCCACGTCATTTCAATTAAATTTTTTAAATTTAATAATACATCAATAACAATAATTTTTCTACAAAATTTCTGTAGGGATGGTGACGATGAGTGATCAAATTCAATTGTAAAAAATTTGTCTTTAAAAAAAATGCAAAAAATTTGTGTTAAAATAAAATGTAAAAAAAATTAAAATAATATTTGTAGAATTCAAGTGTAAAAAATTTTTCTTTACAAAAAATGCAAAAAATTTGTGTTAAAAAAAAATGTAAAAAAAAAATTAATATAATATTTGTAGCGGTTATTAAACCGCTACAAAAAAATAAATAACCGCTACTAAATAATAACCGCTACATTAACCATTACAAATAATTAAACCGCTACAAAAATATAAATAACCGCTACTAATTAGTAACCGCTACATTAACCGCTACAAATAATACGTAAATCCCTATAAATACCCTTATCACAACTCATTTCAAACACTCCCCAATTTCTTTTCACCTTACCCTTCTTTCATCTCCTCTCATTTACAACTTCTTTCGTATGAGTAGAGGAGCTGAATAATACGATGAAATATGGTAACAAGATTTTCAATTTCTTTTAGAATACTTCTTTCCTTTCTATAAAATTTATTCTAAACATCTTTTTTTCTAGATATATCTTAACTCTATCTCATTTTCATCTATTTTTCATATACAATTACATTATATTATAAAACATCATAATTCCTTATTACCTAACTATCGTTAATAATATTATTAATATAATTTTATACTAATCATATTCAATTACATTTTTTCTTTTTAATTTATTAATAAGTTAAACTATTAAATAATAAACTAATTGAAATAGATAAAATAATAACAAATTAAACCATTTAATATAATATTGAAAAAAAAGAAAAAAATCAACGTATATTTTTAAAAAAAATTTTAAATATTTGTAGCGGTTATTAAACCGCTACTAAATAACGCGCCTTTTTAAAGGTAAATTTAAATTTTTTGGCGGCAAATTTGAATTTCATGAAATTAGTAGCGGTTTTAAGAACCGCTACTAATTTCATGAAATTCAAATTTGGTAGCGGTTTCTTAACCGCTACAAATAAAAAAAGTCATTTTTAACAAATTTTCATTTTTATATATTTGTAGCGGTTTTTTAACCGCTACAAAAAAAAATCTTTTTAAAGCTGTAAATAAAATTTTTTATATTTGTAGCGGTTATATAACTGCTACAAAGATCTCTTGATTTTGTAGCGGTTATTTTTGATTGAGTAGCGGTTTTATAGAACCGCTACAAAACCTCTTGCAACGTACGATTTAGTAGCGGTTTTTCTAACCGCTACTAACCTAGTTTGTAGCGGTTAGAACCGCTACGAATACCTATTTTTAACCGCTATTAAATCACATTTTTTTTGTAGTGTGAATTATTCCAAATCTTTTTTCTCTAGAGAAACCACTCAATAAAACCATTTACATATAGATAATCAGTTTCCACCTCTAAGCAATACTAATAAAGCCATGTTATTGAGACCTATGAGTGCAAAGGAAATCAAGCTAGCAACTTTTGACCTGGGAGCTTTTAAAGCTCCAGGTCCAAACGACATTCAAGCAGTGTTTTATCATAAGTACTGGAATATCATAGGTGAGTCAGTGTGTGATATGGTCAAGGGTTTTTTTGTTAATCAAAATACCATTAAGGATATCAACAGTACTAATCTTGTACTCATACTAAATAATGAGAAGCCATAAATTATAAAAGATTTCCAGCCGATCTCTCTTTGTAATGTGAGCTACAAAATTATCTCCAAGATCCTTAGCGATAGACCCAGAGCAATTATGAGTAGAAGTGTAGGGCATAACCAATGCAGTTTCATAGCTGGCAGACAAAGTAGTGATAACATAATCATTGCACAAGAAGTGATTCATTCCATGACTATGAAGAAAGGAACTAATAGGTAGTTAGCAGTGAAGGTAAACTTGGAAAAGGCTTATGACCATTTGGAATAGTCTTTTATGTTAGACACCCTACAAACTATTGGTACCGAGGAAAAACTGTGTAAGGCAATAATGGCTTGTATAACAACTTCTTCTTTCAGAATTTGTTGGAATGGAGATAAATCTAACGAGTTCCTCCTATCAAGAGGCATTCAACAAGGTGACTCAATCTCTCTATATATTTTCACTTTATGCATAGAATGATCGAATCACCTTATCTTTGATGCTATTGAAGACGAAGATTAGAAGGCTATACATCTTAGTTCAAATGGCCCTCCAATCTCTCATCTCTTCTTTGCGGATGATCTCATCCTGTTTGGGGAAGTAACAAGTTTCCAAGTGGATGCTATGATGGAATGTCTAAACCGGTTTTGTGACGCCTCTAGAATGAAAATAAACAGACAAAAGACAAAAATGTGTTTCTCCAGGAATGTACACATCTCACGAGATTTAGATCTTAGTCAAAGAATGGGGGCTGGCTTAACAGGAGACCTAGGGAAATACCTAGGCATTCTTCTTATTCATAAGAGAGTATCATGTGCTACTTTTGCCCTTCTAGTGGAAAAAACAAAGAAGAAACTGGTGGGTTGGAAAAGGAAATGTTTGAACATGGTAGGTTGTATGACCCTCATTAAATTTGTTCTATCTACCCTTCCTTATTATCATATGTAAACGATGCTTCTTCCAAAAGGAGTGATTAAGGAGCTGGAACATTATAGTAGAGATTTTCTATAAGGAGGAAAACAGAAAACTACACCTTGCTCCATGGGAAATGATATGTAAGAATAAGGAAATTGATGGTCTGGGGATTCACAACCTAATAAGAAAAAATGAAGCATTTATAATGAAATTATGTTGGAACATCATCAACAATCATGAAGCCTTGTGGGTAAGGGTCTTGAGAGGAAAATACAATTGTGGTGAGGAATGTATGCCAACAATCCATAGAAAAAGATTATCCTCTCTTACTTGGGGAAGTATATGTGATGTTTGGGATATTTTCAAAAAAGGAGTCTGAGAGAAAGTAGGCAATGGATATACAACTAGCTTTTAGTATGACAACTGGTAGAATTGCAATACCCCCTTGTCAACCTCATGTAGAGTTACGGACATTTAGTGGACAGGAAGGAGAAGGTCTTTGATTATGTGAACTAGTGGGGTGATTGGGATAGAGTTAAGCTAGAGTTCTGGTTCTAGCCGGATATTGCAGCTCACATCATGAGTACTCATCCGCCCAAAGAGGAGAGAGGAGAGGATAAATTTATTTGGTTACCCTCTACTGACGGTTTTTTCTATTAGATCTGCCTATAATTTTGTTCTTGCAGGTAATGATCAACAAGAGGATAGATTTTGGAAGAACCTATGGAAGTGGAAGATACCAGAAAAAATAAAGTCCCTAATGTGGCTTGTTTCCCTTGATAGAGCCCACACGGTGCAAGTGCGAGCAACGAGGGGTGTTAATCAAGATGCAAGATGTTCGTTCAACTGTAACCAGGAAGATGTCGTGCACCTGTTAAGAGATTGCAGCAACACAAAGGAGAGGTGTAGATCAATGATTCAACCGGCTCACTAGGATACCTTCATAACCTGAGTAGGAAAGAATCGATAAAATGGAATTTGAACCAGGAAGTAGGAAACGAAAACACCAAGAAAATCAAATGGGCTGTGTTATTTGGCTATATATGCTGGGATATATGGGTCTCTCGGAGTAACCAGCTATTTGGTGAAGAGCAACAATCAGAATATAGCAATGCAAATTTGAATTTTTTTAGAGCATGTTGGGACCAGGATCTCTTATCCAAATGTTCCTTCTATAGCCATAAACAGGAGGAGCATGCGGATACTATGGATACAACAGGTTTTGTTAAGCTTGAAACATATGCTTCAATTCTCGCCTCAGGAAGAAGAGAGTGTGGAGGAGCAATCAAAGGATCTCAAGAAGAGTGGCTAGGAGGCTTTATATGTAAACTTTCTTCCGTGCTGGTGGTTATTGTAGAAATGCTAGAAATCATACACGGCCTACACTTTTGTTGGGCTCGAGGGTACAAGCAGATCGAAGTAGCTTCGGGTTGTATTGATACAGTGAATCTGATCATTAGATGATGTCTCCCTAACCATCCTTACAAGAATATCATTGATGAGGCTAGATCCCTTCTTCATAGAAATTGGAATGTTGTAATCTATCATGTGCCTAGGGAGTCCATTAGTATAGCGGATTGATTAGCCAAATTGGCTCATAACCTGATAGGAAACTTTTGTATCCTTGATCAACCATCTCCTCCCCACTGAGATAGTGTTTGATGAGGGAAAATAGGAATATGTTTTTCATGTTCTTGGTTTATTTTGTTTTTCTTTTGTTTTTGGATCAAAACTCTATTTTGAGTTTTACGATATACTGCTTCCATTAAAAAGAAAAAAGAAACAGATGAATAGATAAATGCTTATCTAATATTTAAATGCAGACGCACGTTCATCAGGGGTATTTTTCATCACAGCGCCACAAGCCCACAAGTTGTCAGCAAAAGTCGAAGAAAGGCGATTTCCCCCTGGATCACGCTTTACTCCTTGCAGGGTCCACTTGCGTCGATTTTAATTTCTTGATCACTAATTTGGACCCAAGCAGCCTCTCTTTCCATTAAAACACAGAAGAAAAATCAATTCATTTTGTTTCAAGTTTCAATCATGATTCTTGAATATTCAAACTCAATCCTTACCCAAATCTTTATTTTATTTTACTTTTTCATGTTTCTTTATGGCGAAGCAAATTGAACACAATTGAGCTGACAAGTCACTCGTAACCAAAGGACCATTCTATTCTACGCCACTATTTTATCAAATCTTTTATGTAAATTACTACTCCTCTTATATCTAATATAAGATATATTTAGACGGTTGATCTTAATTTAAATATAAGACATCATTTTTATATTTATCCATCTTTTTATAATTTACTCATATTAATGTTCTTTCAATAATAATTAAGGAGAAAAGAAAATAAGAAAAAAAAAAGAAAACTAATATATTTCATAAAATATATATCATTAATTAATTTCACTAAATTTTTTAATTTAATTAATTAGATAAATATATTTTATATTAAAAATGTATAAAATTCTTTGGGTGCGGACCCTATATTTATCTCCACGTCACGAGAGTCCATGCTAAACGTATGGGATTGACGGATTGTTCACATGCTGCTCCTTATGGTAAGTGTTTTCCATTTTAATTTAGGTTTGGTATCATTTAATTTTAGATAATAAAATATTTATTATATAAATCGAAATAAAACTTCTTTTACATACTTAATATATTATGGATAACAATTTATAAATATTTATTATTAAAAAATAAACTATTCTAAACCAACACTTAAATAACTCAAGTTTATACATGGAAGCACACAAAAGTCCGAAGGAAATCTGATTTCCATGTCCGTCTCTGTGGTCAAAGCGGCGAATCCAATTCCAACGCCGAACAAGTCTGATTAGCTCAGAGTGGTTCTCAGTTCTCACCTTTTGAACTGTGAGGCAGGTACGTCTGAGAGCATCCCGTTAATATAGAGATTGAAGTTTGTCTTCTTAACCCTCCAATTTCAAGCATATTCGTGAATGGGCCAGGCTGCTTCCGCTGCCGCTATCCCTTGCCGTCGCCAAACCAGTCACAGCCACCGCTCCACGTCCAAATCCAGATCAACTCCGTTCATCCCTCCCATGCTTTTCAATGGAAGTCACGAGTCCCCAAATGAGGCCATCCAAGCAGTGCCGGACTACATCTCTGAGCTTCCCGACGAGTGTTTGGCTTGCATTTTTCAGTCATTAAACTCCACCGACCGTAATCGCTGTTCCCTCGTGTGCCGGCGGTGGCTCCAGGTCGAGGGGCAAAGTCGTCACCGTCTCTCCCTGAACGCCCAATCAGATCTTCTCCTGGTTATTCCTTCTCTTTTCACACGTTTCGATTCCGTCACGAAGCTCGCTTTGAAATGCGACCGTAGATCCGTTAGCATTGGGGACGAAGCGCTTGTTCTTATCTCTCAACGATGCCCCAATCTCACCCGTCTGAAACTCCGTGCCTGCCGTGAACTGACGGATGCTGGCATGGAGGTCTTTGCTAAGAATTGCAAGGGTTTGAAGAAACTTTCCTGTGGATCTTGCACTTTTGGAGCCCGAGGGATGAATGCATTGCTCAATCATTGCGCGTCTATAGAAGAATTATCTATCAAGCGACTCCGGGGAATTACCGATGTAGAATCGGTGGAGTCTATTGGGCCTGGTGTTGCAGCGTCATCTCTCAAAACTGTTTGTTTAAAAGAGCTATACAATGGACAATGTTTTGGGCCACTTATTCTTGGCTCGAAGAATTTAAGGACTTTGAAGATTTTCAGGTGCTCTGGCGATTGGGACAGACTTTTTCAACTCCTAGCGGATCGAGTACCAAATATAGTCGAAGTCCACCTTGAGAGGCTCCAAACAAGTGATGTCGGCTTAGAGGCGATCTCGAATTGCTCGAGTCTGGAAGTTTTGCATCTTGTCAAGACTCCAGAGTGCACAGATTTGGGGCTTACGGCAATTGCAGAGCAATGTAGGCTCTTAAGGAAACTTCATATTGACGGGTGGAAGACGAATCGAATAGGGGATGAAGGTCTAACAGCAGTCGCTAAATATTGCCCATATCTTCAGGAATTGGTCCTTATTGGCGTCAATCCCACTAACGCAAGTTTGGAAATGTTGGCATCCAATTGCCTGAATCTAGAGCGGTTGGCGTTATGTGGAAGTGAAACAGTTGGTGATGTTGAAATATCGTGCATTGCAGCCAAATGCTTAGCATTGAAGAAACTCTGTATTAAGAGCTGCCCTGTGTCTGACCATGGTATAAAAGCACTCGCAGCTGGTTGCCCGAATTTGCTGAAAGTGAAGGTTAAGAAGTGCTCGAGTGTGACATCTGAGGGCGCAGATTGGCTGAGGCTGTTCAGGGAGTCGCTTGCTGTAAATTTAGATGCTGGGGAAACAGAACGTCAGGACGCAAGTGCTGGTGATGGTGGTGCTCAAGAAAATGGCCTAGAAATTCCTTCAATCCCCAGCCGGGCAGCGGCCTCTGCCAACATTGCATCAAGCAGTACTGGTCGATCAGGTTCATTCAAGTCAAGGCTCGGGCTTTTCTCTGGGAAAAGCTACGTAGCCTGCACCTTGAGAAAATGGTCTGGTGGTAACCGTAGTTCCCGGCATAGTTAGATTGAGGGAATTTGGGTCACCAAAGTGATGGGCAATTCAAGCCATTGACCATTCATATTATTTGGTGATGTTATCGGTTGATTCTTTCTCTTGTAGTTAAAGCTAAAATTTCTTTTTGTGTGTTGTGTTTTTGCTTTTTGAGATGAATCTTCTTTAGTTAAATTGGCAAGATCAAATTTTCTTTGTTGTTTTTCTCCTGAATTATTGTTGCTGTTACGCTAGTTGTTGATCTTACCTCTTCTCAGACTTGTCCGTATCTTCCATTTTAATTCCTAGAGCATATAATTTATAAAGTGCATCCTGTCAGAGTTTCAGGGATGGTGAATTTAGTTGTTTAGTGATGGATGTATGAAACTTTCATGGGTTTTGTTAGATCTTTGATAGGTAACTGGAGGAGAGCACGACACAAGCTTCTACTTTGGGCTATGGCATAGCAAAAGAAACAACTGAATTTCTTGTCTGATTCTAGCACACGTATCTTAAGTGTCTCCTCTAATGTATGGGCGAATGGCCTCATTGCCGCAAAATAGATTCGATGCGTTTGGCCGTTTGTGATTGAATATTTGGGGTTTAAGTAGATCGTGTTGTTAAATAAGGTGAGTTTTCAGATTTATCGGGTTGATTATCAGACCAAGCTTGATGACAGTTGTGGGTTTGCTTTTATTGTACGAAGTGTGACTTTGTTCTGTGAAGTGGTTTAAACTACCTAACTCAACATACATGTGGAAACCTTGCTTTGATTCTATTTCCTGTTAGTCGGTTTGATGCATGTATGTTGATTGCTTGGTTCTATCTTTTTTATCAGTTTTTTGTTGCCACCATCATTTTAAATTGGGTAAAGGTGCGAAAAATACCCATGTGTTTTTTTATCAAATTACACCTAACATTAAATATTAAATACTTTTCGGAGGTGGAATAGTACACGAGTTCTCAAGGGTAGAGCAAAAATATCAAATCTGTTAACTCTGACTTACTTTGAGCGTTAGAAGACATGGAAGCTGACATAAAAAAAAATAGGTACATTGCAAATTTTCTACCATCGCAATTCTTCCAAGTCTCCCTTCTCGTGTCGCGCCTCCCTTTCATGATTCACAGTCATCACTACTGACGATTCCACCAATGCCGTCAAGAGTTCTTCACCCACTAAAAGCAAAAGCACAACGACCTCCTTCATGGTCGGGCTTCTCTGTGGATCAGGGTGATAACAAGCTAAACTAAGCTTCAAAATCATCTCCATGTCTCCCTCATCTTGCTCACCCTTAATCCTTGAATTGGTTGCCTCAATTATACTCCCTTTCGCGTGCCAATCCCTTAATCAATCAGCTCCATCTCCATCTTTGGCGCTGACATCTCTATCGGTCTCCGCCAACACACAACCTCCGACAATACTCCAAGGCTGTAACATTGGTCGTCGGCGTCGGCGCAGCAACCGATGCTAGCTCAGGTGCCAAATACCCCAGCGTTCCCAGCCTAGAAGCTTCATAAGTTTGACGAAGATCAGTTTGTTCAGACTTACAAAACCATATTGCAAATTTTAGCTTCTTTCTTCCATGAAATAGCAAAGCTCTCTGCATCTACTTGATTTCCTTGCTTCACCTCTAGGAATTAATGTAGCCCATACAATGTCCGATTGTTTTTTGGATGGGTTAACTTTTAACTGATTGCTTTGGCTGGATCTCCCCCCCTCTCATTTCCGGTTTATTGAAAGGAGCCAAGACCGAAGGAAAGAGGAACTGAAAGGATGAGGCCAATGTGTGTGAATTTTATGTTATTATTTTTTCCATCTCAGCTTCCATGTCACCTTTTTTAGTCAAAAGCTCCCTTCTAACGGTCAAAGTAAATCAGAGTTAATGGATTTGATATTTTTGCTCTACTTTTGAAAACTCATGTATTTTTACACCTCCAAAAACATATTTAATGTTGGGTACACTTTGATAAAAAAACTTATGAGTACTTTTGTTCGTTTACTCTTTTAAATTTAAACTAGTTATCTATCATGTTATCCCTGTGGCATTTTACCAGTTCCGTGGGAACTTTTGAAGTCAGAGATGACATCATGTTAT
This sequence comes from Inga leiocalycina, assembly GCA_963242795.1. NCBI lineage: Eukaryota > Viridiplantae > Streptophyta > Magnoliopsida > Fabales > Fabaceae > Inga > Inga leiocalycina. Next base: position 10,347,388 of record OY725325.1, read on the forward strand.
GGCTTTTTACTGGTTTTGCCCCCATGAAGTAGCTCCTCTTCGCATTTGAAGATGGTTATAGTTTAGCCCTGGACATTTGTGTGACAGAACGAGTTTTCATCGAAGTTACCAACAGGGTTGGAATTTATGGAAGTAACTAGTCCTTCACATGATAGACCAATGTTCGAATATCTATTGAGAGAGACGTCTACATTTAATATCCAACTATATTTCAAACTGGATTACCTTCTATTTGGAGGATGCTTTTGCCAATGGAAAAAAGTTTTCATAAAATTTGAATACTTGATTATTGTCATCAGAGATTAAGCTAGCACGACATTATCATATATGTTAAACTGACGGGGAAGTAGGAATTAATATGATTCTACTATCACCCAAGTATAATATTGAATGTGGTTCGCTTGTATTGTTATTTCTTGCCTTGATCCATAGTTTTTATCATTCATGATAATAATTGTGCCCTCGGCATCAGCCTTGACATTTATTTATCCAACTCGAATTACTTCACTTAGTAAATCTCGTTAATCATCTCAACAGAATAATGCTAAACTATCTCCAACATACAGAGAAATGAAAAAGAATTAGCAATGAAACGAAAGGGAAGTCGGAAAAAATGATAAAGAAATTACATTAAAGAATTTTGATTAAAAGCGAGAAATTGTATGCCAAGCAGCACTAGCATTCTTGATATGGCGGAAAATTATCTATCATCTCCAATCACATGAAATCTGGATCGTTCAATGTCTTCTGTGGTGATGGTGTGTAGCAGGGAGAGGGGCCTCTCCATTTCCTTTATCATCCACTTCCCTCCACTTTTTTATTTTCACCGTCAGATTAACTCTGAATGATTGAGATTTAATATTCTATAAAAATATCATTATAATATTAAATAAAAAATATATATATATATAAATAAATTTAAATCATTAAAATTTGATATAACTGTTTATATCTTTCTATTTTTGTTAAAATATTCTATGTATAATTTTTAATTTGTATAGGATATTGAATCTCAACCGTTTAGAGTTAATCTAATGGTGAGAATAAAGAAATGGAGGGAAATAGACAATAAGAAAAATGGAGAGGCCCCTCTCCTGTGTAGCAAGGGGTGTGAAGGAGAAATTTGCGACAGGACAAAGCAAATCCAACTTCACAAGTCACTTGGATAATCTAAAATGAGTAGAGATTTGTACATAAAATGTTGAATAAACTGGTATCGAAAAAGAAAATGCCCAATTGGTCGATTCCCTCCATAAATCCCAATACTCCATTTAATAGTGTTCATGGGAAACACCCAAACCGTGGTTTATTAAGTAGGGCTATCTCTCAGACCAACCATGGCATGCTCGGGCATCCCTCTTTTGAAGAACTAAGATTGATGGGATTTTGTAGGGAGGGCAGTATGAAGATAAAGAATCAAACCATGGCTAAGATTATGAGACAAGCAAAAGGCGAGCCATACCATCACATACGTGCCCGATGGAAAACGGATAGAAATTGAACATTCTATGGCTAAGACATTAGAGCAAAACAGGAACAGTAAATACTATAGACAGCAGAGAATGCATCATATGAATATGAAATTCATTCAGCCATTTTGGCATGGCCAAATTGATCACAAGGTCAATCAAACCTTACAATAATCAAATACGTTCCTGCCTTCACGGTTCGAAATACAATAGCACGTAAATACAGCCATATGTACAGGGCGAATGCTTTACTTTAAAACTTCACAAGTTTAAAAGACCATTTATCAAATTAAGTCCCAAATTCAGCTGAGTATATTTATGGGCATGCAGCATGACGAAAAGAGAATCAAGCATACTATCATTCATTATACATTGTCTCCCCTTAGCTTCATCATCCGCTGCTTCAATATTCAAACCATTCACTTAAGCACTGCTTACTTTATTCATAGCACCAAAAGCCCAGTGGGGTTTAGCCGGAGCGCGCTTCATAGCCTTCACTCCAAATGGACTGTTCTTGTTCTGTAAGTGGACAGAAATAGTTCAATTAATTAAAACGCTAGAAAAATCTTGACTTAGTAGTGAATAACTAGATTCTTAGATTCTTATAGAGTTGAATCAAGAACGAAAGATTACCAAGAGACAAGTGCCCTGTTCAAGGTTGCAGATGGGATAGTCGTGAGGGCAGCAACTGGAGTGGTCTTCACAGCAGGTGGCAGATTCAAGAGGACAACATCCCCAGGCAAAGCAATACTTACCATATTCGTATACGCAGCAGCAAGTAGTGCTCTCAGCACAACTGTAGTAACTATCACAAACAGTTGGCGGCTTTACAGGCGAAGGAGGTGATGGTCCAGGGTTAGGAGGATTTGGGCCTTTCTTGATTGGGTAAGATGATTCCATTGCAATTCCACATTTTCCAGCGTTGCTTGTAGCAAAATTACGTTCCAATCTCACATACCCACCCTCTCCCCAGCTCTTTCCCCATGAGTTTCTAACTATCCAGTAATCAACTCCATTTTCTGTACCGTATCCCACAGCTGTGACACCATGATCCAATGATGTTCCACAAGCTCCAGTGAAGACGCCCTGACAAATTTGAGGTAAATGGGATACATTAAGCAAGAAAGTTTAGGCAGTCACCATAGAAAATCATCTTTCAAGTAAGCTTCAAGTAGCACCACTTCTGATGGATAACTGATGATTTTTGTGTCTACTCATTGTATGCTCAATAGGTGTAAAAGAAAATGAGTGGCAGACTTACGGATACATATAACTGGAATTCCCTGCCACCACCTTCAATGGCAACGCTCACTGGCTGATGCGCGACAGCCTTTTTCAATGACGCCTCATCATTGGCAGGAACGTCCTCATAGCCATCAATTGAGACGACCTTTGCATTTTTCTGTAGACACGACGAAGGAAAAAATTGTTATTACAGAATCAACTATTTTCCACGAGGTCAATTCAAGTAAGCCAAGACTCACCCTGTATGTGTCGCATTTCCCATTAACAGCACGATAGGGGTAATCTTCTTCGGTGTCAATGCCACCGTTGTTGATGATGAACTGAAAGCCATAGTCCATGAGCCCACCGTTGCATCCTTCATTATATGTTGTATCACAGTCGACCAGCTCCTGCTCTGATAGTGAAATTAAATCTCCCGTCACTATCTTGTTAATTCCTTCCACTGCACAGACAGTTGAAAAAGCCCAGCAGCTCCCTTCATAAAGGAAATGAATAGGAAGGGTTAATGAAAACGAACGTATACGTAGAGTTGGGTGATCAAATGAGACTCATTGGCTATTCAATCGCCAGAAAGTTTCTTAACATTTTTTCCAGAGGTTAAAGAATATTCTTACTAGCTAATAAATTTCACAATAAATTAAAAAAAATCATCACATGAGCCCACATCAAGAAGCCTGATGTTCCCAATACGCATCATGTCGGTCCTACCAGTTCTACTAATTTCTAGTAGCAGCCAACCGATATATAGGCAAGTAGGCAACCAACATTAGAATAAAAGCACACACAAAGAACATATCAGATTACTTTAAGGAGTAAAAAACACTTGCTTTACTATGTTTGCAGTAATAGAAAACATTCTCTCATAAGGGGAAATACACTGTAGCTGATCCTAGGAAAAATAGCATTTAATCACATGTTGCGTTCACTGCTGCTACTAAAAAAATTATACCAACAAATGGTTTCTTAACTTTTTTCCTTCTCCTAAGAAAATCGTTTTGGTTAAAAACATATTCAGAAAATATACACACTAAAAAGATCACACCCATACAGACATGGTGGTACAGAGCAAGTCCACCAATTACAAAACAGATGCAGTGATATGGAGTTAGGAAGGCTGATGCTTGAATAACACGTCCAATATCAAATCAAATAATCATAGTAAAAAATGGTGAAAAATTTAATTTTGAAATTACATACGATATAGTACTCTAACAAATTCTTCAGTCACAACGCTCAGAGTATACTAGCTTATCAGTTATTACCAAAAAAAAGGTAAACTAATAAAATTTAAGGGACAAAATTTTATTAAAATTAAATAATAAAATTGAAGAGAAACCAAAAAAAGTGGGTGAGGCACAGTACTGACCGCAACTTCCTTGGTCTTTGACCTCGACCACAGCGCCTTCCTTCCTCCAATCAACAGAATCCGGCAATTTGTCGCCAACACGTGGAGCGTAACGGTTGCTCCTGGTCTTGGCAATCCTTCTCTTGGGATCGATCCTGGTTCCAAGATACTTAGCCCGGAACTCGTCGTTGGTCAGATCGGCGAACCGATTCAAGCCGAGCTTGTAGGTCCGGTTCTCGGCGTTGCGCTCATCGATGAACCTGAGGTTGTCCTTGAAGATCCGAAACCTCTTGTCTTTCTCCCCCAAGCCGTTGTAGAGCTTGCCATGTTGCAAAAGCCAGTGCTCGTACATGTCCCTGACCTCCTCATCGGTCCTCCAGTTTGAGCCGTCGGCATGATTTCTGTCGTAGGAGATGATCGACATGTCCAAGGCGGACGACAGGGTGAAGACGGCAAACAAGAGGAGGAGCATCAGAGACGACAGAGACGAAGCCATCAGAGCGGAGTTTAGGATAGAAACTCTCGACCAAGGCGTAGAGAGGGGGTGAGAATCTTGGGGAGGATGTGGGGCCTTTTAAGGGCAAAAGGGAGATGGTTGGGGATTGTATTCTAATAGTATTAAAAAAATATGTACAAGGGTATATTAGGCATGAAAAATATCGTCCGCACTAGACGACAATGGGGATAAGATTTTGGGGGTGTCAAGCCATTATTTTATAGTATTTTTGGCTTAGTGTTAGGGCGTAAGTACTAAATGGTTGGCAAACAAAATCAATTCGTAATTTTATGATTTATAAAATAGGCATATGAGAAAAAGTTTTGATTATCATAAAAAAATCCAAACAAATTCTAAATAGGTAGCGAGCAATGTGGGTTTTATATTTAACAATCCCATGTGAGCAGATAATGGTATAAGTAAACGAGGAAGTGCCACGTTTTCCATCTCAAGTGGTGCCTTGAAGGGGTTGGAGTACTATATTATTCATTTATTTGGCATGACGCATACCGGGAGGAAGGAGGGCGGTGTCTTGCAATTTCCTCTCTCTTTTTTGGGGCCATTTGGGACTTTTGTGCTTCATTTCAATTATTTTCCTCCCCATCTCTTTCACCCAACTTGTCCCCCGATGAATCAACCCGCCACTCCATCCAACTTCCCATTATTCCTCCAAATTATTGACACATAAAGCTCAAATAAAAATTTTATAATATGACTTTTAAGATTAAGTGAGTGTTTGGGAAGATCCCAAACCTAAGTTTGCGCAACCTGAGATAAAACTCCTCTCACACATTTATCTTATAAATCGTAAAAATTATTCTTAAAAGCTAATCCAAACACAAAAATACAAGAGATATATCATAAAAACATAATTGATGAGTATAAAATTAAAATATACTGCCATGCTGTGTAATAATGACAGCCGTTTGATTTTCAGTCCTTCTAAATTCGTAATGTTAGCTTTTTGTCATGAGTATTGTGCATTATAAATTATTATCCCATACCCTAATTATAAGATAAAGATGATTTTTTTTTAAGAAAATAAGAAAACTAAATAAGTTATTTAATCATATCATATGTTATGTATTCTTAGATTATATATTAATTTATTAGTCAAACTAATTAGTTTGAAGAAAAAATATAAATATAAATATTCTAAAGTAATTTAATTAGCTTCCTTAATTTCTCCAGAAAAGTCAACTTTATCTTATAATTAGGACATGAGGGAGTACAATATAAAGTATACAAGTTAAGGCCGAAATAAAACCTTAAGAAATTAAGAAAAATAATGATAAATTAATTAGGGAATGAAAACGAAAACGAAATACTTTTGTTAATTATGGTGCTTGTGAGTATGATTGGGAGTGGCTGATAGATCCCTTGGCGACGAAGAATCCAAGCAAATAAAGTAGTAAGATGACTATTGATTATTAAATTCTGAAGTTTATTTTGATTATTTATGTCATAAACACTAACCAACAGGCTGTGGTATCCCAATAGAGAACGGAATCCTCTCCAAGATGCACTGCTTCCACTATGACCTCATGTTTGGTATTCCCATCATTTTCCCATGTTCCTTCTTTCTCTAAGGGTATGTTTGGTGTGAGGGATTCGGAGGGGAGGGGAGGAAAAATTTTTATGAGTTAAATTTTAAAATATTGAAGAAGTGAGGTAATAAAATTTTAATAAAGAGAATATATAAGATAAAAGAGTAAGAAAAATTAATTAAAAATTTTTAACCCCACTTCTCTAATTTTTTTAAATTCAATTCAAAAAAATTTTCCCTTCGCCCACTTTCCCTCCCCTCCTCTCAGACCAAACAAGCCCTAAGTGAAACAACACAACAAAAAAAATTTCTATGATAATACATCTATATGTATTCCTATCATCCATATATCAATATAATAATATAAAAACTGGGCAAACAAATACAAAAAATATAAATAATATAAACTATGAATAATAATACTCATTTCCCATGTCAAAAAATAATAATAATGCTACTCATTTTGATGACTCGATGTTAAGGGTGAAAATTCAGTTTTCGGTAAAAACTAATATAATTGAAAATCGAATAAAATCAATTTCAAACACTGATCCGAAACCAATTAAATAAATTAAATGTTCCGTTTGGTTGGTTTAATAACTGAATTAAATGATTTTTTATTTATTATCTACAAAATAATATATATATATATATATATATAATATTTTAAAAAAGATTATTTTTATCCTTGAGATTAGATTTGAGGGGAAATATATAAAATAAATTAATTATATTTAAAATATCTATGGACTCTATCTAATATAATTCAAAATCTACACCTGCTTAATTATAAAAACATGAATTTATCAAATAGTATATATTAAATATAAACATATTATATATATTTCAGTTTATCTGGAAGTTAGTCCACTTTGTTTATGTTGTACCTATTGGAGAGGTTCTTCTAAAGAAACATCACTTAAATGTTCAAATGTCTTGTGTTTTTTGTTGTCAGGTTGAAGAAACAGTTGATGATCTCTTGTGTTCTTTGACAGTAATTTTATCAATTTTATCTTGACAGTAATTTGATAGTGCTAAAAGGGATCATATCTTGCCAAACATCATATGAACTTGGTAGAATGCAGCTCTCCACAAAAGATTATATGCGCAATCCAAAACAAGTAATTCGGGAATTCTAAAACTCTTTTCAATACCTCTCTCGGATGTTTGTAGTTGACGAGGTCTTTCACACAATCCTTTAGCTTTTACTCTAATACCTACCACTATTCTAACTAGTTGTGATATTCACAATGTTCTCAATTCTACTTAGGGTAGGACAATTTTCATGAGAAAAGTTATGATTCAAAATCACACTATTCACTTTGTTACAATTTTTTTTTTTTGAGTTAGGATGAAGTTAGAACTTTCAAATGGGTGAAGTTATGTAAGAACCCAAAATTTATATTCACTAAAAGTATTGTAAATATTTGAGAAATTCAATAAAATAGTAAATATTCATGAATTTGGAATTTATGAATTTATAAATGTTCAATTTTATGAGAAATTGGGCAAAAATAATTAAGGAATTAAATTTGGTAATTTAAAAAGCCCAATATTAAGGTCCAAAAATGAAGGAATATTAGAGAAAATATTTGGTCCAAAAATAGATGAAAATTGGCCAAAGGAAAATAAGAAAAGAAATTAGATTAGAAAGGTAATGGCAAAATCGTAATTTTGCCAAAATAGCACAAAATAAATTATTTTTCAATTAATTGAATTTAATTTCAATTAATTAAGGAAAATAAAGGTTAAAAATATATTTAGAATATTTTGGTCAATTTAATATGAATTTATGAAAAATTTGAGTAAAACGTGCAATTTTGACCAAAATTGAGACTTTACGTGTATACGTAACCTGGATAAGTTATGGAGCCAATTGAGACCATAAGGAGAGACCCCTAGGTATCTCCTACATGTGGCATAAATAAGGAAATATTGATTGGGCTTAATGAGCATGGTTATATGTCCATAAGGATTTATGTACATAAGTTCATTTTTGAAATTTTGGAAAATAAAACAAATAAATAAAATATTGCAAAATATATGATAAATAAATATATCATCATCCTCTTCAGCCCATTTTTGTGCTGCAACATACCTAAAATAAGAGAGAGAGAGAGATTTGAGAGAGTTTAGAGAGAGAAAGAGAAGAAAAATCACAAGGTAAGCCGATTTCTCCGACGATTTAGCTCCTAACGCGTATAACTCCGACTCTAAGCTACTCTTTGTTCTTTAGGGTTTGGAGGCTCAAAAATATGTTCTCTAAAGGTTAGGGTTTCAGCCATTTTTGGGAAAAGCTTGTAGGAGCTTGAGGTAACTTCCAAACCTTCGTATATTAACTATTCTGGTTGCTGTGGGCAATTTAATCGATGAAATTTCGCCGGATTGCCATTGGTTTTAAATTTTGGAAAAGTGTGTGCCTAAGGGTTATGCTGCCCAATTTTAGTTCAAATGGTTGTTATAACTCAATTATATGGTTAATAAAGTGGTTAGAAGTAGAAAGGAATGCGTTTACGGAGCCGAAATCTTAAAACCCTGATTTTTCCCGAAAAACACCATAATTTTGGCCAGGGATGTTTGAGGGCCTTAGAGTTGGATTTTCAATGATTTTATGATTTCATTGGATTCAGTGGGCAAAAATAGGTGGGGTTACAGTTGGGCACTTTTTCAGAAAAGGCTGAGAAAACATAATTACGGAAACACCCCTAAAACCCTAAAAGTAGGGTTGCCAAGGGCAATTTCGTAATTTGACATTGAATTTGGTAATTTTAAGTCCGGAAATGGATTCTTTGAATGAAAATACGTTAGGATTGCCCTAGTCAAAAATTTTGGGAAAACGTGCCATCGGGCCGGAGTCTCGGGGGCATTTTGGTAAATTTTCATCATAGGCTAATATAACCACAAGAAACACTATGGAAGTTTCTAAAATGATACTTGGATAGGTTATAACATATTTCTTGTACATTTGACGTTTTAGGATCGAGTTGGACGCCTATAGTTGACACGTTTTATGAGGCAGACCCTTTGAGACAGGAAAGAGGTTAAGGTAGGAACTACTATCTCTCATATACTATGTGATTATTTGTATGATGCATATTACTATATTTTGTGACTTGAACACGTGCTGAAGGCACATTACCTAACTGAGGTACACTAGTCTTACCTAGCTGTAGTCAAGGACTCAGCTGAGGTACATGTAGGGGTTTCAACGAGTTAGTTGGCCCTGAATTTTGTGTGCACACACGGATTATATGAGTTTTCATTTTACTTGATATGGTGCATTGCATATTTAATTTTCGCATTTTATGTGTTGATCGTATGTTTCTACTGAGATTCCTTAGAATCTCACCCCTTTTTCTAATCCAAATGTCTCAGCGGGTGCCAATGGCTCGAAAGCCAATGATGCAGAGAAGGGAAACTGACGGGCACGTTTCCTAAGATGAATAAAGTGGTTGTATACAGTCTGTATGTGAAATAGTTTTGGAACATTCTGTACATATTTGTCATTATTATCGATTTATGCTCTGTTAATGACTGTCTGTAAACAAATACTTGTTATCAGTATAACTATACTTTTCTGTTTGTCTATAGAACTTGTTCATTATTACCCTGCGCATATCAAAATGGAAACGGGTGTTGACAAGTTATATCCTACATATCCTTATCTCTTTTGCATCTCTTGCTTGAAATCGATGCTGCATTGGGTTATCCAAGGAGCTTCTACACTTGTCACCTCCTTAAACCATATTACTATAGTTACATTCAAGAAGAATCTTCTCAATGGTCTTGTTCCTTATAATTTTAGAAGTATTTTAGAAAAGGATACAAACTCACTACTCTCTTATCTTTCTCTAGTTACTCATTGTATAACATTGATGCATTATTAACTCCCCATTCTCTATACCCTACTTTTGTAACTTCAGCTGTATAATCTTCTTCGCTCACACAAACCGATTGAGGCTTAAAAAGATAATGATCCTAGCAAATTAAGCACCCCTAGGTTTGATTTAAAACTCACAAATTCACTAATTCATATAAGAAAAGTAATTCAAATCAATTGATATTCTTGAAATTACTCCATCATTTCATTCAAATTTTATGTCTTTCGATTCCTTTGTTTGCCGTGATTTCTCATAAACATCTATACGAATAACTTGTAAACATGGCTTATAAACAAGAACCGGAATATATTTGGATGAGCGACACGCCAATTGATAACACTCAATCAGAAGAGAGAACGACCATAGCATTGGTAAAGGGTTGCACAGTTGCATGGAAAATATCAGAAGTTTGATTCAAAAAACTGACAGAATCAATAAAAAAGAAAACAATGTTCGGATAATCATTGTGAGAATGCGCAGGCAAAAAAAAAAAAATCATTGCGAGAATGCTTTTAGTGCCAAAAAAAAAAGAGGAAAAAATTAATTAATTAAAAAAGTGATGAGGCCAAGTGGCAGCGTAGATGTGAGAGTTTGATTGCCCCACGACGCCTGAGACGGAATCAAATATCTCAAGAGTTGGTGAAAGAGACAAGAGGAATCTTAGTTTGATAGATAATCGGAATCAATATAATATCTACTAGTTTAATTTCATCTTGTTTTTGTCTTAGTGTATGTTTTTCACTTTTTCAACTAATCAGACTATATAAAGTGGACATTAAGCCTGCAAAATCCCAGTCCGACCCTTCAAAATACATACACGGAATCATCAAGCCGCCCATAATGTTCACTGTGCAGTGATTATTCAGACTTGGTGAGAATTTAAAAGTTAAAACATGCATTTTTAGAGAGAGAGAGAGAGAGAGAGGTGATTGATTATATAATTGGGGGTGAGGAAGGTCTAGCAAGTTGCAACAAGTGGAGGGATAATATTATTATCAGAGAATTCCCCAATCCCCATCAAGGCGTGTTCAGCAACACGCAAGAAAACTGTCAGTTCATGTGTATATGGAGACGTATATGATTAAAAAAGTGAAACAAAATCGAAAGAGGGAAATGAGTGTGAATATGTGATTGAACTGAATATTGAGAATGGATAAGGAAATTGGAGATTCAAGCAAAGTTGGAGTGGCCAAGACCAACCATAACGCTTTACTGAATCTTGTCGCTTCCATTATCATCTTCATGTGCCTTTCAGCTTCATCAGTCCTTTTTGAATCTATGTCCCCATCTGGATTCTTCCCAGATTTTGCTCCCAACTTTCATCTCCACATGCCACATGAATCTATCTACAATCCACTTCGTCTCCTTCGTATCTTTCTCTCCTCTGTATCTATCCATTTTGATGTGTCCCATTCCTTTTGGTTTTTTTTTTAACGCTCACACAATTTATACAAAACATATATACTGATTAAATAATGCAATACTACTTGGGCCTAAACATAAGGCACGATTGATTTTTTTGTTTTGGAAGATTAAGAAAATAAATTAAATTATTTTAAAATATTTATATTTACTGTTTTTTCTCCAAACTAATTTGTTGAGTTATAAACTGATTTATAATTTAATCATATACAATAAATGATATGGTTAAGTAACTTAATTAGTTTCTTTAATCTCTCAAAAAAAATTAGCTAGATCTTATATTTAGGACCGAAGGTAGTATTTGATAAGTGTTATGTTATTATGTAGTACCTCATGTTCTTAATATAATACTCAATTGATTTTTTTAGAGAGATTAAGAAAGTTAAATAAATTATTTTAAAGTATTTATATTTATTCTTTGTATACCAAACTAATTTATGTGATTTTTAAATTGATATATAATCTAAAAATATATAACATATTTATTTAATTTCCTTTAATTTTAAAAAAAACGCCATGTTTTAAAGACCCAATATAGCATTGATTGAAACAGGATATCACATGTCTGGCCCCAAAAAAAGAAAAAGAAAAAGAAAAAGAAGGATTAGGCATATCACATCGTGCCAGATGATTGTTTTTTGAGTGAAATACCAACTTAATAGGTGGCAATTAAGGATATAAAAATTAACTATAAATACTACTATGACATAATTTAGCTAAATAGCAAAATATTGAAAATCAGATCGGACAATAAACCGATTCAGACATTGGGTTAAGGATTAATGGTTCAAACAGGGGTCAACTTAGAGATCAGACCGAGGTCAATTAAATATATATATATATATATAATTTAAATGTTTATACATACCATTCAAAAAATTATATGAGAGTTTTTTTCTAAACAATAGTCCAATATAAACCTCCTAAACCTAATACCCACAAAAATATCATTAAGTATATAAATATTTTTCTTCAACTAATACCAAAATTATTCCACAATCTTTTTAAAGCTCCTTACAAATAAAAGAAAATCAGGAAAATATTTTTTTAAAAAAAAGAGCCAAAATAACGTAGTTTAGAGCATAAAAAATAGAAAAAAGGGGCAACCCGGGTTATCCAGTTCACACGGGGTCACACTGGTTTGACCGAGTCAGTTGAATTGGTTCTCTAACCCTCAACCAGACTTATCCGATGACCAATTCATAGGTTTTCAGTCTAACTGACCAGTTCGGTCCAGCCCCATTTTGCATATCATGCTAAATAGTCAATTGTTGAGTTACCTTCTCTAAAATATCCCTGACTAATTGATGTATATGTCATTCCCGATGTAGTAATAATCTCGCATTATCGACCACGTCTCTTTAAGAATAATATTATCACGTCTTATATCCTCTACGCCAGGTCTCCAACACAGATTGAAACCATGTACTTCCTCCCGTTCACTTTTTTTTTTTTGGCCAATAAAGGATCTCATTACTTAACAGAATACAAATACATAAGGTCTGATAGAAATAGAAGACGAGAAATATGAAATTACATAAGCATCAATCCTTAAAGATACAGGGAAACCAAATATTGCATTATCCAACTCCTTCCCTATCAGCCTTCTGAACTAGCTGGTTCTCATTGGAAGTGTCTCCATCTTGAGCATCCCGAACTATGACAGAAGCTAGAGGAGGTGGTGATTCAAAAATCAAACCGTTAGGTTCCAACTCCCTTAAAGCCAAAGCAGCCAAACAATCGGCGGCACAATTACCTTCACGAGGTATAAGAGAAAAGGAAATCAATCTTCAAGTCTGCAACAAGTTAAAGACATCCAATAGAATTCCATGGTACTTCCAGTGACAATCATCAAGCTTTCTAGAGGTTATAGCATTAAATAACTCCTTACAATCAAGCTCAATTATAATAGGCCTTTGAGGCCAAAAACCAACAAGGATAATTGCTTGATGAAGAGCCTTTAATTCAGCATAGAAGGCTGAGTCAGCCTTGAAACTCTCCGCCCATCCTCTGAGAAAAAGGCCTTCATTGTTTCTGCACACAATTCCAATGCCTACTTTACCCATGTTCTTACAAAAAGCCCCATCAAAATTAATTTTAATGGAATCACTCTGTGGCTTCCTCCACTTAAAGGAAGCTTTGGACACCACTGGCTTTATGGCAGTATCTAGCAGAGAATAAGCATTCCAAAATTCATACATGGATCAATTAGTCAATTCAATAGCAATCATTGGATAAGGCGCCACATGCTCAAACACCCATCTGCATCTTAATTTCCAAATAAACCAACAGAGGGTAGCTACATAAGCTTGCACGTAATCTGAATTATCAGCATCCAATAGGAGTATGTGTTCCAGCCATTGTTCAATATTGTACACATTAAAAGAGTTAAATAGCAATCCTAAAGGACAACCAAACCAAGTCATTCGAGCTCAGTGACAGAGTAAGAATAAATGTTCAAGAGATTCCACCTCATAGTCACAAACAGGACAAAAAGGATTAGGTGCACACTTACGTTTAAAACAAAGCCTCTTTTGAAGCTAGAGCCTTACTCATAATACGCCAAATAAAGTTCTTCACCTTTGGCATGACCTTGAGATTCCAAATCGTTGGCCAAACCTTTTCACTAACTGGATGTGAAGAAGAAGCCTGGTTTAGAGAGTTTTCCAGCTTTCCCTTTGCTGCTATTCTGTATGCCTTTCTCACGTTATAGCTCCCATTTTTTGTTCCTGTCCAGACTAGCTTATCAACAGTAAGCACAAAAAATAGCTTGGTTTAATGAATAAGTTATTTATAAGATAATTAATACTCATTTTTCAGTTTTATCCCTATCCTAATGCCTATTTTCAATATTGTCCACTCATTATGTTTTCAAACACATTTTTTAATAAGGGTAAGAATGAAAAAAAATCAATTTGTGACATGTTTAATGAATTAACAGTTACTTCTCATTTCCCATAAATTAGTTTGAATGAACTATATTATAGACAGGAAGGAGTCTATATGATTCATATAATTTGTACAATAGGGGAAGGAGCCTATCTAAACCCAAAAAAAACACCTTCTTAAGCATTTTTTTAAGGTCGAGATAAAATTCCTTTCATATAGTACTTTATAAATTATAAAAACACTTTTAAGAGATTAAAACAAAGTGCATTATAATCGTATAACCATATTTTGGAAGTATCAAAGGATTTCATGCAACATCTCAACCTGAATGCCCAACAAAAAAAAAAAAACTGACATCCGAATAAAAATGAACACTTTCCGGTCTCGAAGATGAAAATCTGTCGCGGGGCCTTCAGTGTGGGTCCACCCAGCTGATCCACCATAATTCATTACTTTATCTTATCTTTAATATAAGATATATTTATCTAATTTAATTAGATTAAGAAAGTTAGTTAATATGACGTGTATTTTCTAAAACACCCTAGTCATCTTTTTAATACATTTATCCATTTTTTCCTTGATTATTATTAAAGGAGTATCAATATGAGTAAAGTAAGAAAATATTGACAAAAATGAAAATTATCACTGCTAAAAAAAAGCCTTTTACATCGATTGAAATTGATTTTTTAGGACAGGTTTAGGTTCGGTCTTGTATCGACCAGCATAAAAAGTCTGTTCTTATTAAGATCGGACCTACAACCGATCTTAAGAGTAAATTTTTAACATCGGTTGGTTAAATGATGGGTCTTAGAAAGTTTTAATTTTAATAAAAAAAATAATCACTCTTTAGACTTGGTAATTTCACACACCGTCTAAAAAGTGAGTAATTTTTTTTTAAAAAAATGTTCTTTTTATTTTATTTGATAGAAGCCTTGTTGAATGTTATTATATCTAAAAGCTATATTATGTAATATAAATTCTATAGACAACCCTAAAAATACAAATACAACTGATATAAAAAATAATTATAACTAATAACCATTAATCTAGGCCCTATATTATGAATTAGTTATTGAATCTTAATTCCAGCATTTATTTTTTCAAGGTTTACTTTTCTTGCTTGCATTTTTTCCATCTCCAAAGGAGTTATATGCTTTTTGAGTGTTGAATTTAGTGGATGCAATTTTAAACCCTTGCATATTGTTGATGCATGATTCATATTGTGAGCATCCCTAAAATTGAATGTTGTTACCCATGGATTGGATGCTAGATTATCATACTTATGCATTTTGATTCTTTTGGACAGCAAATATGAAGCATAGCTAAAATTGAAGTAAATCAGAGCCATATTTTGTTTGAAGTATCAAAATAGCCGAAATGCCTAATGTTAGTACATTTAGCACCAAATCGTTGCAGCAATCGCTTGCCTATAAGGATGGCCCACAATACAAACCAAGCATCAATAGTACTCACACGTCAGGATTAAAATTACAATTGATACTCTCATTTAATACTCAATAATGATCTAAGCACTTTCAAGGAGGGGGCATCCGAAAAAAAAATTTAAAAAGAACAAAGGCATAGCAAACAGGGTTCAATTAACATAAGTGTATGCAAATTTTTACCTATGGAATTTGTCATGTTTGGGACTGTGAAACTTGTGATTATGACAATGATGCAATGATATTGAAATAACAAAAAAAAAAAACCCTAGCTGGAGCACCATTTTGATAAAAACACACAAACTTCAAAATTTTATATTCTTACTACATCACATTTATGTCATTTTCTTGTATTAACAGACTTTTTGGGATTTTGTAAGTTTAAATGGTATTTAAATGTCTTTTTCTCACAATTATATCCAACTACTTCAACACTATATGAACTTTTGTTTATACTCCCTCCTGACCTTTTTATAAGAGCCCGATTATCAAATTATGTAGTTTAAGAAAGCGATTAAAATTAGTTTAAAAATCAATAAGTGTGTATGAAATAAAAATTTTTCCTTTAAATTTGTCCTTATTTTTTAGGGGTAAGTAAAAGAGAGAAATAGAGTAAATATATGTGTCACCGAACTTTTTAATTAATGCAATTCATATAATTAATAAGGGGCAAAAATGAAAAAAAAAACTCATTAAATATTTAGACAACTCTTGTCAGATATAAAAATGATCAAAACAATTCAAATTTTGGACTCTTATAAAAAAAACGAGAGGGAGTATATTTTATAATATTGGTACTTATTATTTCATACAATTCGGAAATGTTCATTTTAATTTTAATTAGTTTACAAATTATATATATTTTTTATTATTTAAGATTATAATATATTATTATAAAATATAAAATATCAATCATTGAAAGTTGATTCAATAATAAAAATAATAAATGAAGAAAAAATTTTAATGGAAACCCTCTTTCTTTCTTTCTTTGTTCGTTGATGGAAACACTCTTCTCCCGGCTAACATTAATTCTCACGTCCGGCGCAAGATAACAATATATATACAAAAACCTTTTTTTAGTATTTTACAACTTGGAAGAAAAAAACTAGTAATATAATTACTTCTTATATATATATATATATATATGTAAATTATTACTCTATCATCCTTTGAAATGTAGTAGGTAAGTTGTTAGATATTAATGTGGATGCCAAAGTTCTAATTAATATTAACGTATTTATATGAAATAATGTTTTATTAGTTGAAATGAGTAATTTTTTTTTTGGAAAGAATATTATTTTATATGAATTTTTTTAGAGATACGAAAAAAAAGACACGGAAATATGAATTGTAATTGAAGTAGAACTAAAAAGCTGGGATTGGCCAACAAAATAGTAGTGCCGTCAAAGTAGGGGCAACCATCATAAATAATGGTAGTAGTAAATAACTCGAATGCAAAAGAAAAAAAAGCAGTACTCCCATCAATCTTTACTATATGATATATTTAAGGAATTGATCTTGATTTTAAATATAAAACATAATTTTTATATTTATCAATCTTTTTTTAATTTATTCTTATTAATACTCCCTAAATAATAATCAATGAGGCAAAAAAAGAAGAGAATTAAATAAGATGGCTATCATGTTTTAAAAATTACATATCGCATTAATTATCTTAATTTAATTAAATTAGATAAATATATTTTATATTAAGGATGAGAGGTAATAGTAAATAGCAGCTTCAACAATAAATGAGAATGTGAATTGTGAAAACTCTATAACCTATATGGTCCAATGTCGTTCGTGCCATTGGCCAAAAAAAAAAAAATGTCGTTCGTGCCTAAAAATTATTAACTGGGGACGAAGAAAACAGGGTTTGATTTGAAAATTTAACAAATTGCAAACAGGGAAGTCACGCCTTAAATGATCGGCGGTTTCATCATAATTAAGCTTTGGCATCTCAGATTCAATGCAAGTCTGGAAACGGAACTATGGAGGTCCTACATCAAATAGAATTAGCTAAAAGATGTGATCTCCATTTATTTTTTCAAACAATTGCTTTAAGACCGGTAGCACAGCCGAGACAGCGATGGGTTCTCTGCCCCCTACGGGGATGGAGCGACAGAAGTTTTGAGAATTTAAGAGAAGGTCACGGTGAGACGAGAGCCGTTTATCATTAACGATAGGTGTCAAGTGGAAGTGCAGTGATGTATGCAGCTGAGGCATCCTAACAGACCGGTAGACTTGAACCTTGTTCCTACATGATTCGATCAATTCAATCAGGCACTCGCCATCTATTTTCATTGTTCAACTCTTTGACAACATGAAAAAACCAAAAGCTCTGCCCTCCCTCTCTATCTATCCAAGGGATGGAAGGGCAGAGGCCTTTGGTGTTCCCTCCAGTCAAGAATTAAGGCCTCACAATCAATAGCTAATATGCTTTTATCTCATGCCTTTCTTCATTCATGCTTCGATATTCTGGTGTCGGAACCACACCAATCCATCTCGAACTTGGTGGTTAAACTCTACTGCGGTGACGATACTGTAGGGGAGGTCCTGTGGAAAAATAGCTCGGCGCCAGGATGATAAAAATCTTCACTATTAAAAAAAGGGTGATGTCTTTCTTTTTTTTTTTTTGCTATAGAAAAAGGTCATTTTGAAGTTATTTGATGAACGAATTTCTTGTTTTTTCCCTACGTCCTAATCTTCGAGTTGCTAAACAGTATGATATAACCGAACAGTGGTTTATAATATAAATTATATACATTTTATTCTAGTTTTAAATATATTTGGCGCTGTTTGGATTGATTTCCTTTCAATCCCTGCATTTCGAATACTGAAAGTAAGGTCGGCAATTTTTTTTTTAAAAAAAAAAACAGAGAGAATAATCCATATGGCGTGTATCAATTGATTTCCCTTGCTTTGGGATCTATTGGAACGAGACGTGTGGGACTTGAACTGAGAAGTAGTCAAATATTGCTGCTTCCTGTTCTTGCCTTTATTAACCTTACTTCTTTCTTTGGTTCTCTATACAAAACGTTCCATCACATCATGGAATTAATAACAATAAAAAGTTTACCATAAAAGTTTAAATCTTAATCGTTTATTTATGAGTTAAGGTGATAAAATAATCTTCAATTTTTATTAAAAGTGTAATAATAACCATAAACTATTTTTTAGAATAAAAATAATCATAAAATTTTAAATTGAGGGAAAACTGTTAAACTTAACTAACTTCCATCTATTATGATAGAAAAAATTAATTTTTTTGTCTTTAAAGTTTTGACTCATTTATAGCGCAATCTCTAAACTTCTGACTCATTTGCAACCTAGTTCCTAATGTTTTTTAATCATTTTATGTGGCAAAAAAATATTAAAATATTGTTAAAAGTTACTTAGGTTAGGTGGATTTCATATAAATTAAAAAAATAAAAAATTGCATCCTTATCCCCACCAACTCACATCCCCTCCCCCTCTGTTTTTCAGAAGCCTCACTGGCATCTGTGACACCTATGACAAATCCTTTTGAAGCACTAGAGGACAACGGACAACTCAAATTGGAGAACATGTTAAAGTCACTTATGGTACTTTTAACTCTAATAAAGCATCTAAGTATGCAAGAAAAAGCCATGGTGGAGAAAGAGATTTTTTAACTTTTGAATGATAAATAATAAATAGTGCTTGAAAGATGATGTGATTAGAAAAAGTTGAATACACCCACTTCACAACATACTTGATACACAATATCTCTTTTTAATAACAAATGAAACTATAAATCATTTATATGATGCTTATAATTTTGACGATCCTTTAATATAAGAAAATCAATGTCACCTTATACTTAAAGGAGTTTGTGAAGGATCAGTCATGGACATCATAGATGCCTAACGAAGTTTTTGGACAATAGAGGCTAAGGGAGATGAGAGTTGGTGGGATGAGAACGGTGTTTTTTATTTTTTAATTTATGTAAAATTTATCTAAGCAATTTTTAACAATGTTTTAACATTTTTTACTAGATATGACGACTCAAAAACACTAAAGACAGAGTTGCAAGTGAGTCAAAAACTCAACGATTGAGTTATAAGTGAGTCAAAACTTTAAAGATCAAAAGATTAATTTTTCTCATTGTAATAGATGAAAGTTAATCGAGTTTAACGTTTTTGCTCTAATTTTAAAAATTCATTATTACTTTTATTTTAAAACATAGTTTATGATTAATTTCTCACTTTTAAAAAAAATTGAAGGTTATTTAAGCATATTAACCCTTTATATAAGTTGCCCATGTGCAATGTGTGACCTCCCATAAATATACATAAATATATCAGGAAAAAAAAGATATCCCATCAAATCATCACCCACTTCGAGGAGGACACTCTCGATCTTTTTTCTCTTATTTTTTTAGAATCTCGTTTTCATTGTTAGATTAAAAAATAGATAATTTATATTTAATAATATTTTCATGATTTTCAAATCCATAGCCATCTTCCTCGTCATTGTTCTTCATGTAAAACTTAGCAAGTTTGCTCTGATTATTACATAATGGCGCAAAGACCCAGTAGACTAGTTCACAGGCCCATTATGACGAAGAAAATGTGCTTCAACATCAGTCTAAAAAAGATTTGTATCAAAAAACAGAGAGTGCATCTCGTTCAAAACATATCTTTTTTGTTCGGTATGTAAAAAGCAACTTGCAAGTCCAAACATATGCCTCGTGTATGAAATTTAACGAGACTATCATTGGCCCAAGAACAAGTTCAACAATGCTACTGTTGGAAAATTCGGTTCTAGGTCAGATACATAGGGCAATCCACTCGGGTATGTGACTGCCTAAAGATGATAGACCAGCATGCGATTGATAGAAGGCTTCGACCTCCGGCATGCATCTCTTTCTTTCCACTCATCATATGAGTAAGCCACGTCTAAGGAGCTCTAAAGTTAACCCAAGCTAAGTAAACTTAGCTTAATTCGAATTGGATTTCTTACTCCAGAAAAGACAGACTAATCTTAAATAATGCGCACACGTAAAAAAGGCTTACCCCGGAGGCTAACTCTTCCAATCCAACTCAATCGAAGGAGGAAAAAAGCTGGGACTATGACTTGCTTAGTGCAGGGCAGCTTGTCGTGATTTGTTGGACACTCTCTTCGTCTAAGGTCTTAGCTTGGTCACTCTATTAAGCTTTCCCAGCAAGTCTATTGAATGGGGTACGAAAGATTGCTATTCAAAGCATCGTTAAGAGTTCCGTTTTTAAGGGAGTAGTCAAGATAAGATGAGTCTGATCTTACCTTCGATGGAGCCGGATGTGAGCTTCTCGCCTACTGATCTTACTCAAAAGAGTCCATGGTTTCATATTTTAAACCATCATGGCTTTGATTGTTTTTACTTTTTAATGCAAAACCAATATCTTTTTTTATCATTATTACTCTTATTTTTTGCTCGTTAAAAATTCAAATATAAAATGCCATCCACACTAGACGCCTTCGCGCCAACTCTAGGGCAATGTTAAAAAGCGCATACTCACTAGGCCACCATAAAGAGCACTCATGAGAAACAATTGCAAACCTCCATTAATTTCAAGTAGACCTGCTTGTGGCAAACAAGATTATGTGTATACAATATTTATTATGTTTTTTTAACAATTATCTGTCTTTACGGTTAATTTTATATGATAGTGTGCATTTTAGTCTAGCTGTAAAATTTTAACAATTGGGTCAATGTATTTTATATTTTTATTTGATCAAGCATCAAATCATATGCTAAAATGATATTATTTGAAGAATTTTTATAAATGATGAAGTGTATTTTCCATCTCTTTAGAGACGATGATTTTTTTTCCCTTATAAACATGTAATACGCGTAAAAGCTGTTTCTGTTTGATGATATGCATAGCTGAATGGTTAAAAAATAACTTCATTTTAAAATAAAAATAATAAAATAGTCAATTACAGTTATATAGTAAACCACACATAGTAGTAGACCGTAGTATTATATAAAAGTACTACTTTGATCCTATATATAAGTCTATTTTGACAAAAAAATTTGGTATTTATTATAAGTCTAGTTTAAGGATAATAAATATAAATCTTACCATTTTACCCCTATTAATTGCAATAAAAAAAATTCATTCATGTTAACTATTGCAACTAATAAAAAATAAGGGTAAAATAAAAAATTTAGCCTATAATTAACGAGTTAATTAACTCTCATTGATATGTGAGAGTTAGTTAATTTTGACTTATAAATAAGATAAGAGTAATATTTGATTTCTTAACATAGTTAAGCTGTAACAGTCGTGACTCAGTAAAACGTTGGCTGTTTCAGTCATTTAAGGGATAGGAATTGGAATCAGAGAAATATCAAAAGTCAAAATTATAAAATCACAGTCAAGCCATAATTATCGTTGGTTTTTAAAATTCAGTCAAACATCATAAGCCATGATTTTAAATAAATTCCGGATTTCATGTTTTGATATTTCTTCGTCAACGAGGAATAAATTTTGGAAAATCCACCGTTCGTCCTTCACAATTCTACGTTGCTGCCAAAAATGTTTCAGCAGCGTTTCTTCTTTCTTCCCAAAAATGTTAGAAAAACTAGTGGGAACAAAAAAAAAAAACAAACTTATCAACTTATCCAAATTACATTTCACTTTTAAATCTAATATAAAATCTAACCAGGTTGGAGGAGTGAACTAAAACCAAACGCGTCTTCCAAATATGGCAGGATTTTTAATACTAATAAAAATTTTAAAAAGTAAAAAACGCGATCATTATTATAATGGAAAATGCCACACATTTATGTGGGAAGGCCATTAAGTATGTGTTTGGTATAACGTTTTGTACAGGAAAAACGCACTTATTACGCAAGCCGAGAAAAAACTCCTCTCACATACTTGCCTCGTATACCGTAAATCACGAATTATAAGCACGTTTTGGACAAAAATAAGTCATTCCAAACGCACACTAAGAGAGAATCGAATCGAATATAACTAAGAAAGTAGGAAAGATATAAAATAAAATCGAATCAATCAAATATGGGGCAAAAGTTGTAACTTACCCTAAATTTAATTGTTGACCATCCCTGACCAGCGAGCTTGCGTGTATAAAATCTGCCTCTCCCTCGTGGTGGATAAAAAATCCCCACCCTCTGCCTTCTCCCGCCCTCGATCGTAGATGCAATATTTCACACAACACAGCCGGTATTGCTACTACTGTTGTTATTGCTGTATTTTTGTTGTATGCTTCGTTTTGCTTTCTATTTGTATTTTCATCACATAAATATGTCAATGGTTTCTCGCTCACCCATCACTTCTCAGTCTCAGTGTGGCTGATTATTCTCGTAGATCAGCTACTGATCAACGCCACCAACTAGTTAATTAGACATGAGCTTATCGATTCTAATATACTGTTTGTCACTGAGCAAAACCCCATTATTTTAGAAAGCATGCCTTCATATATTTGTATAAGCCTTCGCATTCATTCTTGGGGTTTCGTGGTTATTTGAAGCTGTTTATCATATACAAGTCATTGAAAGGTTGTTCTTGAGTTTCAATCGGTCATTCATCTTTTATTTTTTTATTAATTTAAATAGTATTAAAGTAGATGAGACAAGAATATAAATTTTAGCAAAATTAAATTATTAGTATTAGCGAAAGAATGTCAAAGCTTGAACATAGTGGAAGATTGACCAAAAAAACAAAGTGGAAGATTGGGTTTTGAATGTGAACCTTGGATTAGAGTCCCATGAAAGAGGGGGAAAAAAATCTGCGTTTGATTTCGATTTCCGTTGAAGGGAGCTTCCGGTGACCGGTTAAAGAGGAAGCTCGTGGGCCCCTCCCTTCCGCATTAAAAGAAGTTAAAGGTCAACTCTGCCTTACTGTCCCCAACTGACACATTTCCTCTCTGTCTCTCTCTCCAACGGCTCCTTCCTAGCTTTTGACGCTATCTCCCTTACCTCGTCGGCTCCAATTGTCGTCATCAGTTGTTACCCCCATAGGCGGGGCCCACGTTTGATTATACGGTCAATCTCTGTTAGTTTCTGACACGCGTCCCTATTTCATTCGTCATGTCTTTGACCGTCCCTTCCCTTCTCTGCTACTTTCCATTGACACCGCATCCCCCCTTGACTAAAAACGGCCTTCCTCATTTTTTCGTTCTTCTTTCCTTTCTCCTTTTTCTTTCCTCTTCAATCATTTCTCTTGCTTCGTAAGTAATAAAAGATTCAACCCCATGATTATTCTCCGATCACTTTCTCCTCCTCTGTAACCATTGAAAGAAGTAAAAGGGTCAGTTTAAGTGAACCGGAAAAAAAAAAGAAGAAAAGAAAAAGAGGATTGCGAGTTTGTTTTTGCTTCTACCATTCATGCTCTTGGATTAATGGCTGTGGAGCTTATATCGGGTTATGGGGATGATAGTTTTGCAGGCAGGACGGAACTAGACAACACAATCGCGGTGCAGGAAGCTACAGCCGCCGGCATTCACAGCGTCGAGAAGCTCATGACAACAATTTCTCAGCACCGAGAGGAGGAGGCTTCCGGCCCCCGAGGAGAACCTTCGGAACTGGAAGTTCTGGCAGATACGGCGATGAACAGGTTCAAAAGGGTTATTTCTCTGTTGGACCGGCCAAGAGTTGGCCACGCTCGTTTCAGAAAAGCTCCTCCGACGACGCAGGTTTCGATTCCTTTCGTCCAGTCGCAGCAGACGCCCGATTCTGAAACCCCAGTGCCTCCTGTTACAGAACACCAACACAACAAAACGGAGCAACCCTCTGCTTTTAAGGTTTATTGCCCCACGCCGGTTTTGCGTCTCCCGCCTCTGCCTCACCAGGCGCACCAACCTTCCCCCTTTCATCGGGCGGAGAAGAAGGAGGCCAACGGAAGTGTCCAATTTTCGGCGTCGCCGCCAGTATCCGCCGCCAATTCGTACATGTCAGCGTTAACAGGGGATACTGATAGTATGCAACGTTCTTGTCATTCTTCGGGGTTCCACATCATTCACAGTCAGAGATCACAACAGGGATCCTACGTGGGCAAGCCACCATTATGTTCGAGTTCTTTAAAGAGGAAGTGCAATTCAATGGACAATGCCGGTCTTAAGTGTGGATCTTCTTCTGGTCGCTGCCATTGCTCCAAGAAAAGGTATAGTCATAGAACATAGATCCACCCTACTCTAATTATTAGTTACTCCTACGATGGTTTTATTATCATCTGAGGCATATACATAACATAGGGCAAACTCAATGGATACAGGAAATCAAAGGTAAGGAGAGTGGTCAGAGTACCAGCAATCAGCACGAAGATGGCTGATATTCCGGCGGATGAATATTCGTGGAGAAAATATGGACAAAAACCCATTAAGGGTTCTCCTCACCCCAGGTATATGTCTATCTCTATTCATAGCTATATTGTTTCCAGTGTTATTATTATCAGAGTGTTGGGTTCACAAGTTTCAGCGGCATATGGGGGTTTTCTGAAATGTGTTGTGTGTTTGGATTTTGGAAGGGGTTATTACAAGTGTAGTACTGTGAGAGGCTGCCCAGCACGCAAACACGTGGAGCGGGCTCCGGATGATCCAACCATGCTTATTGTCACCTACGAAGCTGATCATAATCACTCGCTGGAGGTTGCAGCCGCCGTAGTCCTCGAATCATCCTAGCTAGCCAACCTCTGACCTGTCAACTTCCATGAGTTTTGAGCTACCTGTACTTAGTACCTTTATGTAGTGTAGTATTCTGCCCTTTTTTTTTTTTATCTGTGCGCTAATCAGTGGCCTACCCTTTCTTCTTCATACCATGTCTTTTCTTTTTGTTCCTTTTCCTTTTGCATTAGTTTTTCCAGAATTACATTGCTATATAAACAGTACAGATGGGTTTAAAATATAGTCAAATACTCAAAGCTTCATCACCATCCTGTTTCCTTGCCATCACAATCCATGAAGGGCACTACAAAAAATTTAACCTTGAAGGATATCTTCTCCGCTCCGAAAAAGAGAAAAAGAAAAAGAATCCAATTTTCAAACAAAAAAAAACAGAGAAGGAAAGAACAATGCTGTCACCTTGTGTGAATTGAATGAAATAATTAAGGGAAAAAATGGAATGAGGGACAGAAGCAGCGCCAGAAATGGATACGGGTGTGATAGATTTTTTGAAATCGGGGTTTCTGGTAATTGTTGCGTCATGGGGACATATTTTCCAAGGGAAGAAACAATGAACGCATGAAGACAACAAATGTTGGGAGGGGATTGGTTTGAAGAGGACGTTTCGGGGGTTGTTGGTTAGAGAATGGGTGAATGAGGAAGGAATGGATGCGTTTTAAGAACAGCTGAACGTGGGGTCCGCATGTCAGCGGACATCCCTCAAATATTTTGAGGGAACTTATTTTCTTTTTCTTTTTTTTTATTATATATTTTTATTTTTTTAGATTAAATTACATGATACACTCTGAAATAATTTTGGCACGCCTCATTCCAAATTGATTAATTTTATTTATATTCAGTATCTATAAATATTTTTCAAGTACTTCTCAATATCCTGAAATATTTTTTCAATAACACCTAATATTTTAAATTAATTATTCCTTCTGGTCCTATTTATAAGTAACTTTTTTTTTCATGGGGTTGATTGTTTTTATAAGCAACTTTCACTTTGTATATGAAAATATAAGTTTATTTTTTCTATTTTATCTTTATTAAATACATATATTTATAATTAATTATCACACACGTCAAGAGTTATCTCTCACGCTTTTTATTTATTCTCTCTCCCATACTCTTTTCATAAATAGGGGCATATATGAAAAAAAATGTGGCATTTTTGACGCACTTATTATTTTTAACTATCAGTTCATTTTGCACAATAAAAAGAAAAATTATTTATAAATAAAACCAGATGAAGTATTTTTTAGTGGATTAAACACCATAGAGTATTTTTAGGAGCACTCACTAACTGGAAAAAAAATACTATATGATGTTAGATATATTAAAAATTAATTAATTTGAGGTATTGGGTGTTATTAAAAAAAATACTTCAGACTATTAAATATAACTTAATTCAAACAAATAAACAAATTAAAAAAAATAAAAACAACCCGTCATTTTGGAGGATGAGCATTCCTCCTACTCATCTAAAAGATGACCCCCAGGGAACGTGGATTTATGAATGAGTCGGGTTCGTTGACTTTTGGGGTTTAAATAACGAGGCACGTAGGCAAGCAACCGCAGTGGTCAAAGTAGCGCTTGAAAGAGTTGATACGGTGTTTCCTTTCCCTTCCCCTCCTCTCGCTGGTCTCACGGGGAGGTGCTTTCCGCAATCAAACTTGGGTCCTTTAGAATTTGAAAGCTTAAGCCTTATAGTTACCGGTTTCTTTTAGGATTTGTTTGGTATTACCTATGAAAGGCTTATAAATATTTATGTATATAAATTGAGACAATACTCCTCTCACATATTTATCTTTGATATCATAATTCATGATTAAAAAACTATTTTTAAAAACTATAATCACTATTCTAAATAAACACTAACATTCGCGGAGTTTATCAATGACGTCCATGTCGCTTATTCATTACGGTAATTTTCCGCCAAACATCATCACTCCATAGGCTCTAATTTCCCTTTTTGAGGGTGGATAAAAAATTTGATTATCATCGTATTTGTAAAAGACTTAAAATGCTGGTCCATAGTTAAAGGAAAACTTGTATTTGGCTGATTAATAGTCCATACTCTCATATATGTTAAAACTTAAAATTATTACCTTGCCTTATTTCCTTAAGTGTTTTTAATTAACTATATGTAATCTCTAGACCTTGTATTTATTTAATTTCATTTTGTCTTGGATAAAAAAGAAGAAGAAGCAACTTTTGTATCTTTGATCAAGCTCCATCTTATTTCCATGAGGTAGAGCTTGATGAAGGAACCTAATTTGTACTTTATTGTTTTGATTGCTTAATGCAATGACTCCGGTATTTATTTTTTTGCCAACAATGACTCCAATATTTATTAAAAAAACTTAAAATACTAAAGTATACATTTGATCCCCTAAATTTACCTTCTCAAATTTTCCTTAAGTAATTTCCTTTATTCTAAATAATTATACTTATATCAAGTTTTTTATATTCATTATGTTAAATCCTCTAATCACATATGAGATATGTCTTTTTTTTTTCTAGTTGCTTTATATTTAAATGATAATATTTAAAAAATAAAATACATCACATCGTATAATTAATGAACTTCATATAAAGAATATAAAGAGCTTGAGGTAAGTATTTTCTCTGTCCAAAAATAATCGTATTTTAATATGGGTATGGACATTATATGTAACCTATTCATTTATAAATAAACCAAAAATGAAAAACATATGTATTGTTTCTCCTTAAAAAATATATTTTAAATAAATAAAATAACTGCAATTTAATCTCTTTTAAAAATTATTAAAAAAAGAGAAGTTTGGAAAAATGAATCTTTTCCTTTTATCTTCTTTTATTCTCTTAGTTTCCTTTTTAAAAAAACAGAGCAAAATAAAAAAATAAACATAGAAGTAAAAATTTAATTTTTTTCATAATTAAATTTTAAAAAAGAGAAAAAAATGAAAGAAAACTCCTATATAAAATTGTTTGAAATAGGAAAACTCTAAATCAGGTTAGTATATCCAACAAATTCCTAATTGAGCCATTGACCCAATTTTAGATTTTAAAATATTGGTAAAATGACTCTAATACCCTCTCCTCTCTCCAATCTTCTCATAAAAGATTTTCAATGCTATGTAACATATGTTTTTAATATATATATATATATCAACATTAATACATGATAAAACAAAATATGATTCGCTAAATAAAAGAAAAGGATTATGAAAGGATTATTGAGAATAATCTAAGCCAAAAAAAGTTTACGGTAAACTTGAACTATTTTTTGAGATGTCATCTACCCTCTTAAAATATTTAATAGTGCAATTTTATCTCTAATATATTAAAAATTGAGTAATTTACACCCTCTTTCTAACTAATACTAATGCCAGTCTCTTATTAAGGGAAATAAACACTGCCCCTGATTGATGTAGTGTTGCATGATGTTTTTCAATTTTTATTTTGTTTCTGAATAAGAGATGCTCTCTCCTGTTCTAAATATAACATCTTATTGACATTTTTTTTTTGAGATAGTAAGGAAGTTATATAAGTTGGTTAATCATAACATATATTGTGCCATTATATATTAATTTATCAGTTAAACAAATTAGTTTGGTATAAAAAAGATAAATATAAATACTCTAAAATAATTTATTTAGCTTCTTTAACTTCTCTAAAAAAATTAACAAGATCTTATATTAATGATTTGAGATACAATTAAAGTATAAAAATATGTATTATATCCTGTAACTCAACAAGATTCTAGGTTTGGAAATTAATAAGTTCAAATTTTCCTTTTTAATTGAGGCAAAAAATATTTTATTTTTTAATAATACATAGGAAAATGAAAAAAAGTCACACTTTAATTTTGCTTTTTAAAAAACTTAGGAGCATGTAAGTAATTTGACCCAATTTCTAAATTCTACTCTGTACTATGCAATGTTGTGTAACCTGGACTGGATCGGCCGATCCAACCCAGAAACCGGTGAACCAGCCAGTAAACCCATCCGGTCCGGGTTACAATTTTTAATTTTTTTAAAAAATTTTTCCTTTATAATATCATATTATAAGCTTAAAATCTTCAATTTCTCATCGGTTTGGTCCCGGTTTGGCTCCGGTCTGACCCACTGACCCTTAACCTAGTACCCCAACCGGTTTAATACCCGGTCCAGGTTTTAATACCTTGGTACTATGTGACCTTATCAATGATTTGTTAAATTTAGCAACCTAAATTAGAATTTGATTGTTTCAAATGGCTTTTAAAAAGATTTTCCCAAAAATGAAATTTAAGTTCTTTTTTAGAATTATTTTTCAAAATATAATAATAAAGACCATATTCTTCAATTCTAAAGTGAATTTTCTTAATTGAAAAACATACTAGTATCATGTATTTCTAGTTAATAAAACTTTGACTAAAGTATGTTTTTAGTCATTTAAGTTCACATGAAGTATACTTTGGTCTTTTAACTTTATATAGTATACTTTTTTTTTGAGTAAATGAAAATTTTATTGCTCAAATGTTTACATTACAGTGGAATACATAGGTGAACATAAAAGAAAAGAAAAAAGGACTAGCATCTATCAATCTATGCTCATTTGGGTGAGAAAACTCTCCGCCTAAATGATATGCTTAGAGTAGGATAGAACATCATTGACAAGTCTTGTAGCATGGGTTTCCTTATTGCAAAACAGTTTATGGTTTCAAGCCTCCCATAATTTCCAGCATTAGACTCCAAAAATGGTGCACCAAGCAAGATTTTGCTTGCAAGTCTGTAGGTTCTTCTCTAGCTATACTTGAAAGGGTATGCTGTGAAAGTGGTGCAATCTATGCTATGGGATAATCAGGCTCCAACTTGTATGAGCAACTGGCATTCTCGAAAGATATGATTAAGGTCTTCAATCTTCCTTCCACATATTAAGCATAAATGGTCATCAGCCATGTGTCTTCGCCTTCTTTCTTTATTGGTTAAGATTTTGTCATTCAGTGCTAGCCAGAAGAAAACGCGGATTCTCTGTGATCCTCCCCAATGCCATGCTAAATTCTATAAGTGATCAACATCATTCCACTCATGCTCCATTAAAAGAGTATAGCCAGCACCAACCGTGAAGTCTTTATTACCTTCCCTAGACCATGTGCATTTGTCATTAATCATACTACTTCTAGGGATCACGGTGCATGCGATTTGCTGTAAAATGTTAAAGGGAAGCATATGTTCAAATTTATTCCAGTCCCATCGTCTGTCATCTATAATGAAGTCAGTAATGGTCTTGTTGAGCTCTTGGCCTTCAATTGGTGCAAATGATAAGTGTTGTAATAGACCAAGATTTCCTACCCAATTATCCATCCAGAAACGGATTGTATCCCCAGTGCCGATATTCCATTTAAGACCAATGGATAGATCTTTCTAGACAACAACTATGTTCCTCTAGAGATGTGAGGTGTCACGCCCTTATCTAATTTTCACCTTTTTCAGAGTATTCACGGAAGATGATATATGGTTCGGTGGGCAACACAGGAATAACATGAATATACTGATAATAAGTACATGATTACATAAATTCCCCATAGGGGTTTGTATATGATACTTACGATTAAGGTAGCCGCACAAGGCTACTAAGGTGTCTAAACTCATTCCAGTGAAATGGAGACTTCTTCCCTTCTTCGTTTCACTTCTGTAATCCCCTCGTACGGTACTCTGCATTGTTGTTTGCTTATCTTCTGTCGTCTCCTGTCTGAATTGTTGGTAGGGGGTGAGATTCGAGAGAATCTTAGTAGGAAACAGATACCATAATGCATGCATGATTGATGCTATGTGTATGACATGTAAGCTTTATCTAGATGTATGCCCCATAATGACATTTTTGCATGCTCAATATTTCATACAACATGACTATGGCCACAGCGAAAACAGAAACAGAGTTTCATTTATTCAAATATGCTCTACACAATCAAGTAAATCAATCACATACATCATTACACAAGCAAAGATATCAAATACATGCAAGTAAGGTAAGTCCCTTACTTCCAATCTTTCTCCTCGATTTGCGTGCCAACAGCTCGGGGCTCCATATTCGATCATACAATTTCAAATGTACTATTTAGACACTTCCATAGTGTTTATGGGGGTTATATGAGCTTATTATGAAATTTTACTAAAATACCCCGGGGACCCGGCCAGACCCCGCTGTACCCGGTCCGGCTGTACTTTTCCTGAAATTTTGACATGGGATATTCTTACACATTTTCACCCAAGGAATACATTTTCATACTCGGAATTATCAAATTCAATGTCAAATTACGAAATTGCCCTTGGCAGCCCTACTTTTAGGGTTTTAGGGGCATTTCCGTAATTATGCTTTTTCGGCCTTTTCTGAAAAAGTGCCCAACTGTAATCCCACCTATTTTTGCCCACTGAATCCAGTGGAATTATCAAATCATTGAAAATCCAACTCTAAGACCCATTTACAATACTGGCCGAAATATATAGGTTTTAAGGGGAAAATCGAGGTTTTTCGGTTTTGACTCTATAAACACGTTCCTTTCTACTCCTAACCACTTTATTGACTATTCCATTAGGTTAAAACTACCATTTAGTATCAATTTGGGCAGCATAACAACCCCTACAACCCATTTTCCATAAATCACAAACAAAGACAATTCGGCGAAATTTCACCGATTAAATTGTCTATAGCAGCCAGAATAGTCAATATGCAAGAGTTTGGAAGTTACCTCAAGCTCCCACTAGCTTTTTCTTCTTGTGGTTGAAAACCATAACTTCAAAACACCATGAATCTTGCTTCAAATACCTCAAACAACATAGAAGAGAAGCTTAGGAGAAGGATTATACATGTTAGGTACGAATTCATCGAAGAAATCGACCTATCTCGTGAGTTTTCTCCTCTCCTTCTCTCTCTAAACTCTCTCTATGTTCAGCTGCTATTTGCGTCAGTTTAAGCTGAAGGAAGAAGAAGGAATATGCTTATATCATATTATATATTCTATTCTATTCATTTACTAATTTTCCAAAAATTTCGGATTTTACAAAATTCTGGCAGATTTCTGCCCAAACTTTGAAAAATCATAAATAATTCTAGAAAAATCGAATTGAAGTGATTCTAAAGCCTATAGAACCCTTATTAAGTCTGGTTTCAAGAAAAAATATAGAATTTTGCTGAATAGAATCACAAAATTCTCAGAATTTCAATCTTTGCATGTTGTTTCAGAAACTTCACAGTTTTTCTGTGCTGACTTCAAAAATTCATATCTTTTTGTGTATAGCTCTAATTGATTCATATGACCTATCAAATTAAAGCTTAGGATGTCTAGTTTCATCCTGTAAAATCTCATAATTTTTTCTCATCATTTGATCATTCAAATGAACATGATAAGCTTACTATCTCATAGGCGATTTCACCAAAAACATAATTACTTTCTCCAAAATTCATCATTTTACTTTCTTAATACCCCAAAGATATTAGAATCATTAGGGGATAAAATTTGGGTTCCTGCTAAATTGGGGTTTAGCAGTCCACTTAATTTAGGCTTATTCCCAAGCCTCCAATCCCAAATTTCGGGGTATTACATGAGGCATTCCAAATATTGAATATATGATGTGTACCTTCTTTCCACTTATACTTAGCCTGGAATATTTGAACCCATAGGGCATTGGGCTTCATGACTAAAGCATATCCCAGTTTTATGAGGAAAGCTGAATTTTGGCCTACTGGGTCCTTAAATCCACATCCACCACTATTTTTCAGTTGGCACATAATGCTCCATTTCATAAGTGGAATGCCTTTACGGATTTGCGATAAACCCCACATGAATTGCTTGATCAATGATTGCATTTTAGCACATGTGGTCAATGGCAATTTGGCTGTTTGCATAGCGTAGAGTGGAATTGTAGTTAGGACAAATTGTGCAAGAGTTATTCTTCCTGCTAAGGATAGGGATTGTGCCTTCCACCCAGAGAGTTTAGCCTTGACTTTATCCACTATATACCAATATGTATCCTTGGTGATTCTGCCATGTAGCATCGAAACACCTAAATATTTTCCTAGGTTATCCTTTTTTTATATCCTATGGTACTACAGATTGAGTTGGCGGTATGAAAAAGAACATTTTTTGGAAAAAAATATTCTTGTTTTAGAATTGTTGACTTTATGCCTCAAAGCTGCACAAAAATCTTCAAGTGTTTCTTGGATCAGCTTTATTTGGCTCGAAGTAACCGTACTGAATAGCATTAGGTCATCTGCAAAGAAGAGATATGAGATCAAAGGCCTTTCCTTACCCATCTTGATAGGTTGCCATTTACCACGTTGTACTTGATGCCTTATAGCCTAAGATAATCTCTCCATACAAAGCACAAAAATATACAGAAACAATGGATCGCCTTGCCTAATTCCACATTATGGATAAAAGGATTCGATGGTTGGCCGTTCCATAAGACCTACATAGAGGAATTAGTAAGACATTTCATGATGAGCAGAATCAAATGCTTTGGCAGGTTCGCATCTTGCAAGGTTTCTCTAATGAATTACCAACTAACTCGGTCAAAAGCTTTTTCAAGGTCAACTTTGATAGCCATCCACCCACTTTCCCAATTTTCCTCCTCATGGAATGGATAGCCTCCTGTGCGATGATGATGTTGTCTATGATATTTTTCCCTTTGATGAAGCTCGCTTGATATGGAAGAGTGAGCAATTCCATGGCTAGTTGCAATCGATTAACAATTATTTAGTGATTAGCTTGTAAACTGTATTGCACAAACTAATTGGCCGGAATTCCTTCAAGGACTGTGGTTGATCCACTTTTGGGATTAGTGAGATGAGTGTATGATTGAATTCAGGATCAATATGACCTCTGTTAAAAGTCTTTTGCACTTCATTGAAGACGCTATCCCCTACAGTGTCCCATTGTGACTGGAAGAAGAGGGCATGAATCCTATAAGCTCCCAGCGCTTTTGAAGGATGAATATCAAACATCGCTTTCTTAGTTTCTTCTTTTGTAAGTGGAGAGTTTAAAGCATCAATCACATGATCATACAAAATGGGAAAGAGACCTGAGAATTTATAACTGCAATAGTGATCTTGTTCAGGGGGATATAAGGTTTGAAAATACCTAGTCTCCATTAGCCTCAGGATTGTCTGATTCGCTTCCTACCATCTATTCTCATTTTTTAGCATTATGATCTGATTCTGCCTTCTTCTTGCCAAAGCTTTTGTGTGGTAATAGTAAGTGTTCCTATCATCGTCTTTAATCCATTTACTTCTAGACTTTTGGAGCCAGAGGAGTTCCTCTTAAAGACATACATCTTCATATTGCTTTATCAACGAGTGTTCCAGTTTAATAAGGTGGATTGAGTAAGGAGTTTGTTTAAGGAATTTTTTGCACTCCATTAATTCTTTTTTGTAGTTTGCGCTTGTTGCAGCCAATATTGCCAAAGACTTCTACTTTCTAGACTTGCACTTCATGCGAGAAATGATTAATATTATCTGACAATGTGTTTTCTGGGCGCCAGGTTTTTTTATTAATTGGGAGTGTAGAATCCAAGAAGCTAGAAACCAAAAGGGTCGTTGTGGGGTACCTTCTTGGTTCTGTTGTTTGATGATTATGGGATGGTGGTTGTTAGATCTCATGTTTTGATGATAACAAAGAATGTTATGAAAAAGATTTGATTAATAAATAAGTTTGAACAAAGTAATAATAGGGAAAAATATCACTTGAAGTAAGCATTGGAGTAATAAAGAAAGGCTAAGAGAAAAAGCTGAGAAACTTGATCAAAAGCAAGTTTTCTAAGGCATTACTCGAGTAATGGGACAGAAACTTGAAGTAACCAGAGGCACCTCCGAGTAACCTGCCAACGTTACTCGAGTAAGTACTCGAGTAATAGTGTAAATGATTTCAAGTTGCTCTCGGCCTGCCAATGTTACTCGAGTAGCTACTCGAGTAACCAGGTAAATAACTTGGAGTTGCTCTCGGCCTGCCAACGTTACTTGAGTACCTACTCGAGTAACCATGTAAAAAACTTCCAGTTGCTCTCGGCCTGCCAATGATACTCGAGTCCCCTGTTTCAAGAAATATGTTGCTCTCGGCATTTTCAACCCTGCCAACGTTACTGGAGGAGCTACTCGAGTAACTTACTGTGGTAAGCAAAAACCTGAAGGTAGTACTCAAATAACTTGATCTATTTTTATTACACTTCACTCGAGGCACTACTCAAGTATGCAGGTATTCAATGACTCATTTAAAGTGGATTACTCGAGTAAGTACTCGAGTATACAGAATTATTTTTGAAGACAGACCTCAAGTCATTACCCGAGTAAGCTATGCACATAAATTAAGTTTACTCGAGTATGTACTCGAGTAACAAGGTAATCAAACTTGAAGTGCTCTCGGCTTTGAGATCCTGCCAACATTACTGGAGTAAAGCATCGAGTAACGAAAAGTTTATTTGAAGGTTTACTTGAGTTGGTACCTGAGTAACCTATGAATAAAAGAGTGCATTACCCGAGTAGGTACCCGTGTAAACAAGTATTTCCAAAGGTTTGAAATTTTGTTTATCCCATACACTACCCGAGTAATGTTATATTTGTTTGTTGACTTGCAGTTAATCAAAGTTTTCCCGATGATACTCGAGTATGTACTCGAGTAAACTTTAATGAATACTTGAGTAACTACTTGAGTATGTAAACCCAGAAACTTAGAAATCATTCAAACGTTAATTGATTTGTTTCCTATATGATTAACCTTTCATTGTATTAGTATTCCTAGCATATTTACAGATAAACGATAAAGAAATCTTATCAAATAAGGAAAGTCAAATGTGAAATTCAAATGCCACCTACCGCCAACGGATATTTTTCAAATACTGAAAAGTTAACAGTGGCTGCGCACTCTCCAACAGACGAGAAGAAAATGTTCCAACGGTTATCACCAACATATCTATATAAATGGGAACATCCAAACAGAGAAAGAACAACAAGAACACACACGAACATATCATCAAGTTCATTACTCTGTTTTACTCATTTTAGTAATTCTATACTTCAGTGATTCTTATTCACTCTGAGAGAGAGATATTTCATTCAAACTCAATATTTGTTATTGAGATAACTTAAGGTTGTGGAACCTTGAGTTGGGATTGGATTACAACTTGTAAGGGGGAGCGAGTGTCCAGGTGAAGGAACTTGCTTGTACTGAGGTGCCAAGAACCCACTGAATCTTGGAAGTTATAATGAAACTCTCAGAGAAGCTCTGAGGACTGGACGTAGATCAAAGTGGTTATGCTGAACCAGTATAACTCCCGGTGTACACTTCGGTGATATTTCTTCTTACTTTTTATTGTTTCAATTTCACCGTCAAGTTTTATATTTGCAACGAAATTTTTAATATCACCCAATTCACCCCCCTCTTGGGTGAAACGCTTGCTCTAACAGTGGTCGCTCTGGATTCTCGGTAAATGCATGACCACTGTGTTAGGCTGAGATAGTATCCACTCTTCATTTCCTAAAGTTGGTCCAATCTAACCTACAGGTCGCCGTTTTTCCAAGTAAATTTAGGGCAAACATAGCTCAAGTCCATTAGTCCAGTTTTGCTTAGGAGCCCCCAAAATGCGTGGTTGCCAAAGCTGATACGAGAAGAGCCTCCTTTCCGCTCATTGGGTGTGATAATTGTGTTAAAGTCTCATGCGACAATCCAGGGCTCTCTGATATTCATATCAAGCTACAGAATGTCGCTCTATAATTGGTCCCTTAACGTAGGATTGGGGCTTCCATACACTGCTGTGAATAAGAACCTGCGATTGTTAGATAAATCAAAGATCTGGGTGTGGATGAATTGTTTATGATTAACAAGTACTGTGACTTCAATTAGGTCTACCTAGAGGATCCATATTCCTCTGGAAAAGCCCACTCCTTCTACTCTATGAGAATTGGGGTATTTGGTTCTCTTGATTACCTTGTCTGCTTGTAGACTCAAGATTCGAGGTTCTACTAGGACTACAATGTTAGGTTGATAGCTTTGGAGGAAGCCTTTCAATGCTTTATAAAAATGAGTAAAAGATGCTCCTTGGCAGTTCCAGACCAGTATGGGGTGATCCATGAGAAATGATTAGTGCTCCATACTGGAGTAGTAAGGGATTGTATCATCATCTTGGCCATCTTCATAATCTTCCACAAGAGCCATTTCATCCTCAGTGGGAATTATGACTCCTAATACCTCGACTAACGCCTTGGAAATTTCCTCAGAGGGAGTGCCTATTGCATCCTTAGATTTTTGCTTGACATTGGACTGAATCTTAACACCTGTTTTGGCTGGGCTTCTTTCAGGAGGCTTTAGGGCAACATTTTCTTTCCCATTTTAAGTGATAGCTTTAGCCTGGGATGATGTTGGCCCAATTGCTTGTTCGGGCTTGCTTAGTATTGATGGTGAGGCGGTTTTGGGTTTTGTCAAGGTGAGGGTTTTATGCTTGTCAGAGTCCAAGGACGTTGGGGTTTGGGTTTCTTTATAGGCAGTAGAGGCAAAGAGGGTTTCAGTCTGGGATTTTGCCTACGTAGATTTATTGGGAGTAGCACTTTGGCACTCTGTGGCACCTTTTACAGGTGTTGACTTAACCAAATAAATTTTCTTTTGTTTATTCCTAGCATAGTCGAGTGGTGGGATCGGGAAGTGATAAATCCCAAATTTTATATATTTTATCCCACCTTATTCATTTATTTTGGGAACTAATTTAGGCTAATTTGGATTTATTAGATAATATTTTGATTGTTAGCCAATTTTAGGAAATAATATAAATTTAAATTAATTAGGAGATTATTGGGCTTAAATTGTTTATAATTTAATTGTCTATTTTGTGATTGAATAATATTTTCAAATATATGATAGATTACTATCTCATTTAATTTTGGCAGGGCAAAGATAAGCATATTAGGAAATCATGTGGTCCAAGATTATTCTTAGAAGCTAAAAAAAAATTTAATGGATGAATTTTATTGGGCTACTTCAATTTTAATGGACTCAAATTTTGATCTCAAAACTCCCTCTTCTTCTCATCCACTAACCCTACTTCACCAACCATTTATCCTCACCAATCCCACGGTCACCTGCTCCCATTTCTCATTCACTAACCCCACCATATTTCCTCCTATATATATCATTCCCTTATTTTCTTTCACGGAGAGACTCCACCTCAGCAAATTCTCATATATCTCTCATTCCCTTTCTTTAACCATGGCCCCACATCCATTAACTCATTTCATCTCTACCTCCCGTGAATCAATTCTCATTTCTTCATCTTTCCTTTCTCATGCATATGTGGGTTCCACCACCCCATTCAATCATCATCTCCCATTAAAAATCCACCAGATGGCTGTGATGAAATTGAAGTGTGCAGAAAGGAATTTCATGGCAGCTTGAGTTATTTGGGAAGCAACTTGAGAGCATGGAGGAAGCTATAGCCTAGGTGCTTATACATGAAGATCATAAGGGAGTGTCTTTCTTTTTTATCAATTTATTTCAAGTTTTGAGATTATTTAGTTTTAAATAATTTTGAGTTGTAATAATTGAGAACAATCTAATTTTAGATTGTAGACATATTTCTTTTGAATTTGATTGATATTTTGGAATATTTTGTGCTTTAGATAATTGCTGGAATTTTTGTTTGCAAACCTTTAGATTGTCAATTGAATTATTAATTGAGTTTTCATTATTAATTTAATTGTCAATTTGGGTTATCCTCTTAATTGTTTGATTAGGTTGGATAATTGTCTAGTTGTTTAATTAGATAATTGTAAACTTAATTTTCAAAATTAATTTGAAATTATTTGTTATTGGTTTTAATAGATTTAATTAACCACCGCTTATTTCATTATGAGTTTTCTAGTGGAATAAGTGTTATTGAGCTTGAGGGTTTCCCATGTCTCAATTAGGTGATTAATTGAATTAATTCCAATCTTTCATCAACCTCCCTTTGGTCTAATTAATTAATTCGAGCTAAGAAAGTTAATTCCATGTGAATCCTAAGTTGCCCCCTTCATCATCATAATTGAATTAAATCTTTTGGCTTGTTTTTAATTAGTCTCTTTGCTTAGGAATTTAATTCCTGTTTCACAAAACCAAAACCCCCCAAAAATTGCATCCAAATTCAAATAGAATAATTTCATTCTCATATAGGTTTTAGAATCATTTGTATCTTGTATTTGATTAGTTTAATTGCATTTAGATAGTAGTGTTTTGCATTCTAGTTTAAGTCCATTCCATTACATTTTTTTAATCACCTAAATTCAATTCTAGAAAAAACATATAGATTGTGCTTTGGAAGAATGACCTAGGTTATCACTATATTGTATTAGTTGGTTGTCCTAGTTATTAATTGATTGCTTTAGTGATAGAATCAATACATTAGGGAGGCTTACATAGTTGGGGTAGACTGGACTATTTTATCATCCTGGTTGCTTCTATGATCAGAGGGTGCTAAAAGTTGAAACCGATTACCTCCCTTTTCGCCTAACTGGGATGTACTTGGTTCGTCCTTGTTACTGCTACATAGGAATCTACCTCTCCAAGAAAGCACTTGCATCCAGGCACTAAACATTTAATCTTCACACGCTTTGTTCTCTGGTATGTTTGTGGACTGTGTCATTGCTTCTATAGGGGCTATCGACATTATGGACGGTGCCGGTGCTTGTTACTGCAATTTTAAGGGACAAGTTGCCTCTAAATAACCATATCTACTACAGTGATAGCATATGTCGGCAGCCCTTTATACTCTACAAACTGTGTAACTCCATCTAGCTTTATGCGAGGCACCAACGGTTTGGTCAAGTCAAGTTGACAGCAATTTAAGCACATCTTGCCTTGTTCAAATCTTCAGTGTTGTAGTCAATCTTCAGCACCTGCCCAATGACCTCACTGATAGCTCTCAAAACACTTTTATGATAGTAGTGGTATGGTAGTCCAGGTAGTCTTACCCATCCAAAAAGACTTGCTTAATCTCAAGGTTGATAGGTGAAATAGTTGGTTCCTAATGATGAACAGTGAGGTAATGTCCCATTATCATCCACAGGCCTCATAACATTACGTTCTGATAATCCTCTTCATTATAGAGTTTCACCATCGAACACCCTCCTTCAAGTTCCGTAATTTTGCATCCTCCCAATAGCTTCCACATATTCAAGATTTTAGAGTGGAGGATATCCTATCTAATAGTTCTTCCTAGCAGCTTGACCACAACGGTATGTTCCATACATTGGGCCATAATATCTTGGACCCATTGTGAGAAGGTAATAGAAGGGATGAGTCCTTTCCATTTGAATGGAAACATTGCCATGGT
Organism: Inga leiocalycina; assembly: GCA_963242795.1. NCBI lineage: Eukaryota > Viridiplantae > Streptophyta > Magnoliopsida > Fabales > Fabaceae > Inga > Inga leiocalycina. The sequence continues at coordinate 10,388,070 of OY725325.1, forward strand.
CTATCAACAATTCCGCTGGCTGTATAATAGGTTGGGCAGACTCGGGATTCTCAGTGCCCATAAGTTTCTTATTAAAAGAAGGAATTACTTGCATCTCGTTTTGCTTCAATGTTTCATGATCATTTGGGCAAGGCTTCTTTGTATCCCTGTCATCATCCATAGTAGACGACTTGTCTTCTTTTTCAACAAGTTTAACGATGATCTCTTACGTCTTCAGTGCAGTTTCTTCAATCACAGTTACATTCTTAGTCTCATTTCCTAGCTCCTATGTTATAGGCATCCTTTCTCCTCGCTGATTTCCGTAGACGGTGGCGTTCTCAGTGGAGATCTATCACTGTCTCTCTATCTTCACTTCTGTCTCCTCCATCCTTGTTCCTCTACCCTGATATCTACTTGCCGACCCCTCGTCGCTGAGACAACGGAGGTTTAGGTTTACTATTTACCGCTGCAGTGTGCAACAACCAGGTCTTTGCACGGAGTCCAAGAATGAGCTTCTCTCACTAACTTTTCTCTTTTAGCTTTCTTTTTGCTTTTCCAAACAAAACCTTGTATAGTATACTTTTGATCTTATAATTCTAACATTGTTATTATGGCTAACGAAAAATATTGACACAACAAATTTAAGCGATGACCATGTAATTAAATGTTATTAATCTTAAGTTTAAAATATATTTAAATTGAAAAATGTCTAAAAACCTAATGAAGTATTTACTATTTAATATAAAAACCTTGATTGTATTAAAGGATTTTAGTTTAATAACTTAAATATCAAAACCTTAATTTCATTTGCAGTTATTTATTAGTTTATTTTAATTTAATAATTTAAATATATTATATTAAAAAAATAAAACTTAAATATGCTTTCTCAATTACATAGTCATCACTTAAGTTTGTTGGGTCGGTACTTTTTATTAGTAACATTAACGATCAAAAATATACTTTATATAAAACCTAAAGGATTAAAAGTATACTCCAGCCTAAAATTTTTCAAAAGGAAGTTTTTATCTATTTTTCCGTTTCTTTTATAGTGCTCGTTTGGAATAACTTATTTTTGAATAATAAGTGCTTATAAATCGTGATTCACGGTATACGAGGGAAGTATTTGAGAAAATTTTTATCTCGGCTTACGTAATAAGCACTTATATTCAACAAATAAATGTTCCCAAACATGAACATAATCTCTCCAGTAAAATCCATACTACTATATCAGTATATTAAAAAGGGTTAAGGTGCAAAAATACCCACGAGCTTTTACTAAAATTGCGTCTAGCACCAAATGCTTTTCGAAGGTGCAAAAATACCCATGAATTTTTAAAATCGGAGCAAAAATACCATTTCCGTTAGATCTCCCTAACAGACGTTACTGACAATAGGAAAATACCAAAATGCCCCTATGCCCAAAAAAATCCTGCCCCACCCTCTATTCATCCTCATCAATTCGACAGATAGAAGACTATCACAAGCATAGCAAAAAAAAAAACAAGAAGACTCTCACAAGCTATGCCTCTGTTTTGAAGATCCTATAAATTTGCTTGCTTCTCTCGTCCTCCCTTTATAATACCTGCATCACTCATCAGACTATGTCCCTCCCATCTTTAATCAAAAATTCCAGCTACCAAAAAAATAAAGAAAGAATAAAAGAACCAAAAGAAAATTTTTAAAAACCAAAATATTTAAACAAGATTGTGAAATCTGCGACTTTCCCTTCCAAATCTGCAATGTGAAAAAAGGGTGCCCAGTATAGGTACTGTTGTACAAAGAAAAGTTTTAAACTCAGAGATGAATGACCACTCTCATGAAAAACTTGATTTATGACAAGTGCCCTTCAGCGATCAATGATGATGAGGTCGTTGTGCTTGCTAATATATTAACTTCTGCTAGTTGTGCATTAATATTGCATCTAAGTTTTACCTTTTTTTTTGTCTCGAACTCTTTGAGAGTATTGCATTTAAACTTAGACACAGAAGTAACAATATATAACTTCATTCATCATGAGATACCAAAAGCTAAATACAGGGGAGAGAATGCTCGAGAGTCACTTACGATGAATGGGGGAGGATGAATCGTAAAGAGAAGGCTGAAATCAAGCCACAAGAGCGTGGACACAGGCAAACTGGTTAGGGGAGGGAGGAATTAGAGACTGGGTTGAGGGAGGCAAGGTTTGGAGTTGGCACTTGGAAGAGGCAGAGCAACGACGACCATGAGCGAAAGCGAGTGAGACAGCGACAAGCGAAAGAGCGGATCTGGAAGGAGAATCAATGACGTCGTTGGGGGAGGAGGCCGCCGTCGCCGCTACGGAGGAGGCGGTCGACGCCGTTGGGGGAGGAGTCAGCCGTCACTGTCGTCTTCAGAATCTGAGAAAAAACTCAGGAGATGAAGGGAAGAGAGAGCGGCGAACAGTAGAGAAGGGGGAGGGCAGAAAAGAAGATTAAAAAACTGAAGTATTTTTTTCTTTTTTTAATGTGCGGGCCCCACCACAAAAATTAACGTCAGTTAATACAATTCAACGGTGATGGTATTTTTGCTCCAATTTTAAAAATTCATGGGTATTTTTGCACCTCCAAAAAGCATTTGGTGTTAGGTGCACTTTTGATGAAAGCTCATGGGTATTTTTGCACCTTAACCCTATTAAAAAATATCTGAAACAAACTTAAACAAAAAAATAGTAAAATAAAATAAGCAAACAGGGAGAATGAAGCGGGAGAGGTTCAGCCTGAGACTGGTTACTCCACCGAGAATCACGATGGCGGGAGCGGACCGGCGACGGTGACCGAAGGGTCTTCACTGCTTCGGCTTTGGTGGGTTGCGAGGAGAGGCGGCAGGGAAGGAAGGTTCTTGAGGTATGATTCTTAACAACTTTCAAATTGAGGGTAAATCTGGGGTTGAAGCCGTAACTCATTTTTAGAATAATTGCTTGTGGCCAGATTAGAGGTGTATGTTCAGAATCGATTCAAAATTGCTTGCGGCCTGTTACTGGTAGAACTCATGTCCAATTACATGGTCAAGACACTGTTCTTTACATCTCTCCTATTTTGAACCACTGCTGAGCACAAGAGTGATGATAATGTTCCTCCACCGCTTCTTTATTTGTTGCTTCACATGCTTCACCTTTATATTACTGTAAGTAGAGATTTTGGAATTGCACGGGTATTTCACTTAATTAAATACAACTTATTTTTAACTAAATGATTTCCATTATACCAATGGGAGTTTGTATAGTTAGTCTATATTCCATTCTAGTAAGTTACATTAATGGTTGTTAAAGAGACTATATGCCAATGCTATCTTAAATGATAAGAAGGAACATGTTGGATTAAAGATGTACATTTGAATCTTATTCCTTCCTGGATGCTTCCTTTCCCCAGGTGCTCACTTAGATGTATGAATTTAATTCATGTTAGATTGTTATTTAAGGGGCCTTACACTTTATGTCAGTTTCAACTTTCAAATAAAGTATGTTCTTGAGATTAGGACTATTGATCATTCTTTATATCAATGTCAATCGTCCAAATTTTTGACAGTAAAATGATATTTTTAAGAAGTTCTTATTCAATTCTTCAAATGTATTAATTGCATAAGAGTGCCATATTAGCATCAGTCTACAAGTGCAAATAAAAGTTGACAGCTTGGACATAGTAAGAGTATTCCAACTTCTGATGCCAATGCAAATAATACCATACTAAGAGATATAAGCTTGACAGCTTGGAAATTGCCAAAAGTTGCAAAGTTTCACATATAGATGGAAACTGATTTGTTGGACATTGACTGCAGGTGTAGATGGTTGCTATCAAGTGAAACAAAGTAATTGCCAACAGCAGCCTCTTTGCAGCAAGGACATTTTCTCTTCACAGCAAGAACAAAGAGACCTTCTCTTCCCCAATCTAAGTGGAACCAAAAATAGCAATATCCTGTTCAGAAGCAGTTCAAGGGAATATGCATGTCTCATGTTACTTCATATTGTCTCTCGCCTTCAGTATTCAAGGCTCCTCCCTCCCAAAGAAAAGCCATTTTACAAATCCCTATCACAGGCATGTGCATTTTGCTCAGTTACTTCAATCGAAACAAACCTCACAAGGAGAACATTTTCTGATAGTTTCCAGCAATGTTCCAATCTGAAGGCTCTGGAACCCGGCAAACAGGCCCATGGTCAGATGATTCTATCTGGTTTTGTCCCCACCGTCTTTGTTTCCAATTGTTTGATTCAGTTGTACTCAAAATGTTCCAACATGGACTATGCGTTAAAGGTGTTTGACAAAATGCCTCATCGAGACTCTGTCTCTTGGAACACTATGATGTTTGGTTATGGGCGAAGTGGAAACATGGTGAATGTACAGTCCTTTTTTGACTCAATGCCTCACAGAGATGTGATTTCTTGGAATACTTTGGTCTCTTGTTATTTGCGGGATGGCTCTAACCAAAAGTCAATTGAAGTTTTTATTCAAATGAGAAACACAACCATGCAACCAGATCGTACCACATTTTCCCTTGTTCTGAAAGCTTGTTCTGGTCTGGAAAACCATAGTTTAGGAATACAGATTCACTGCCTTGCAATTCAAATGGGCTTGATTAATGATGTGGTGACAAGTTGTGCTGTAGTTGACATGTATTCAAAATGTAAGAAGCTAGATGAGGCTTCTCTGGTTTTCTATGAAATTTCTGAAAAAAATTGGGTATGTTGGGGTGCTATAATTGCAGGGCGTGTTCAGAATCATCAGCTTATTGAGGGTCTAGAACTGTTTAAAGATATGCAACGAAAAGGTATTGGGGTGAGTCAATCAACATACGCCAGTATTTTTAGAGCTTGTGCAGAATTATCTGCATGTAGAGTTGGCGCACAATTGCATGCCCATGCCTTAAAAGCAAACTTTGAATATGATATCATCGTGGGAACTGCCATATTAGACATGTATGCAAAATGTCAAAGCATGACTGACTCTCAAAAAGTATTTAATTTGTTGCCCAATCCTGGACGTCCATCATATAATGCCATAATTGTTGGGCATGCCAGGCAAGATCAAGGTAAAGAAGCTCTGCGAACTTTTCTGTCTTTACAGAGATCAGGTCTTGGCTTTGATGAAGTTAGCTTGTCTGGTGCATTTAGTGCTTGTGCGGTGATCAAAGGGTATTTTGAGGGGATTCAACTACAAGGATTAGCATTCAAATGTCATTTAATGTTTAATATCTGTGTTGCAAATGCCATTTTAGACATGTATGGTAAGTGTGGAGCTCTAACTGAAGCCTGTCTAGTGTTTGATGAGATGGTAATGAGGGATGCAGTGTCTTGGAATGCAATCATTGCTGCTCATGAGCAAAATGAAGAAGTGGATAAAACACTCCCTCTTTTTGTTTCAATGCTGCAGGCTAAAATGGAACCAGATGAGTTTACTTATGGTAGTATTCTAAAAGCCTGTGCTGGCAAGAAAAATTTAAACTGTGGCATGGAGATCCATGGAAGAATTATCAAGTCTGAGATGGGGTTAAACGCATTTACTGCAAGTGCACTTGTTGATATGTATTGCAAGTGTGGAAAGCTAGAAGAGGCGGGAAAAGTCCATGACAGAATGGAAGAGCAGACAGTTGTTTCTTGGAATACAATCATTTCAGGATTCTCATTGCAGAAGCAAAGTGAAAATGCCCAGAGGTATTTTTGTCACATGCTTGAAATGGGTGTGATGCCGGACACTTTCACATATGCTACAATTCTTGATACTTGTGCTGATTTGGCTACTATTGAACTCGGGAAGCAGATACATGGTCAAATCCTCAAGCTACAATGGAATTCAGACGCATACATAGCCAGCACTCTTGTAGACATGTACTCAAAATGTGGAGAAATGCAGGATTCCCAATTAATGTTTGAGAAAGCGCCTAATCGAGATTATGTTACATGGAATGCCATGATTTGTGCTTATGCCTGCCATGGTCTTGGAGAAGAAGCCATTAAAGTATTCGAGAAGATGCAGCTTCTGAATCTCAAACCGAACCGGGCAACCTTTATCTCAGTCCTCAGAGCTTGTGCTCATATGGGTTATGTGGACAAAGGGTTAGATTACTTCCAGAAAATGCAAAGCCTCTATGGTTTGAATCCTGAGTTGGAGCATTACTCATGTATGGTGGATCTCCTAGGTAGATCAGGCCAAGTGAATGAAGCTTTGAAGCTTATTGAAAGCATGCCTTTTGAAGCTGATGAGATCATTTGGAGGACTCTTCTTGGTATTTGTAAGAGTCAAGGGAATGTAGAAGTGGCAGAATTAGCAGCAAATTCTTTACTACAATTAGACCGTCAAGACTCTTCTGCATATGTTCTTTTATCAAATATTTATGCTGATGCAGGGATGTGGGGTGAGGTTTCAAAGATAAGAAGAATAATGAAGGATTATAAGTTAAAGAAAGAGCCTGGTTGTAGCTGGATTGAGGTAAGAGATGAGGTGAATGCTTTTATTGTTGGAGATAAAGCTCATCCAAGATGTGAAGAGATATATGAGAAAATTCATTTGCTTCTTTATGAGATGAAGTGGGCTGGACATGAACCAGATGTTCATTTCATGCCTGATGATGTGGTAGAAGACGAAGAAGAGCCTCAGGAGCTTAGGGCAATCTACACGTAGTTAGATGATATATAGAATACATCTAAAAAGGACTTGAACTTTCACTAGATTAAAATCCCATTTTTTACTCTATTGTCAGCTTCTTCTTTTTTTTTAATATCAGCTTTCTTTTTCTTTTTCATGTGCCCCCATATTGTGACCTACCTCACTTAACAGGAGGATTTATTGGGCTCAAACTAATTTGAATCAAGCTGGATAGGACCTTTAGTACAATCAAGTATTGGTGGTCTTCTGCAGTATTTTTTTCAATTTTAAATTTTTCTGTTGGGCACAATATTCTTCTATTAGAGGTAATCATATTCAAAGCATTATCGGCACTATTGAGTGTGCCCATAGATCATCTCTGAGACACTTTGTAACCGTCACAATTTAACCTTGTCCTTGTTGGTCACTTGTCTTGGCTAAGAATCCACCATTTTGTTTAACCTTGTAATAGTCTCTCTCTCTCTCTCTCTCTCTATATCTCGATGAGGCCACTTATGATTGTCAGATCTTCAATGGGCATTTTGGTAAATTCCACTTGGCGTTGACCGTTGGTTATTAAACCCTCTCTGACATAAAGCTTATCATAACTCAAACCTTTTTGTTAACCTTGAAAAAGTTTCTCTCTCTCTCTCTTGATGAGGCCATTTATGCTTGTCAGAACTTCAATGGGCATTTTGGTAAATCCCACTTGGCATTGATCATTGGTTATTGAACCCTCTATGATATAAAGCTCATTATAATTTAAACAAATATAATATCACTGGATCTTAATATAAAATTGAATCATTTCCATTTGTTGTGTGATAAAGGGTGATTGGATGATCCTCCTTGTCACTATATCAGATATGTTTCTTTCCTTTTTCTATCTCCTCCTGACAAAACCAGGGGTTGAAAAACATTGAATCAACCTATTCGATTCCTCAATCCAAATGATTCATGAATCTATAATAAAGTTACATAATTTAGTCACAATTAATATCCAGAAGCAACCGAATTACCATTATTGCATGGTGAGTTGAAAATAAAGATGAATAGTGATTAGCTGGTATAACTTGGATCAATTTGTCAAATAGTTTTTAGTTTTTCTTTTATATTTCTCCCCAATAAACTAAGGTTGAATCATTTACAACTATTTTATGGTTAGTTAATAAATAAGATAAAAATAGTGATAGGATGGTTCTATACTTCTATTTATTAATGTATCATATAGGTTTCTTTCCGTACTTTCTCCCACCTTTAACAAAATCCGGATTGAAAAACACTAAATTAGCCGATTCAATTTTCTCAATTCACACTTTACTGAGCTGATGTAAGCTGGTTCATATGGCTTGACATGTTCTTTTGAATTTTTCAGGAAAACCCAAAGCCACCATCTAGCAAAAGTTGTTTGGTAGAGAGATATGGAAAAGATGTAGAGAAAAATTTTTGTGAGACGAATTTTAAATATTATAGAAGTGGGATTAAACTTTTCTAATTAATTCTTAATAATATTTTATTTTATATATTCTTTTTATTAAAATTTTGTAATTTCACCTTTTTAATATTTTTTAAATTCAACTCATAAAAATTTTATTTCCCCTTCTCTCCACTTATACCAAATAAACAGCCCAATCTAAGGTATAGGCTGAGATATTCAATAAGAAAAGAACTAGAGAAACAAAAAGAACAAGCTCATCAAATCTGGTCATGAACCTAACCCAGTATCATGTTTCCCTTTTACGAACATTTGAAGAGGAAAAGAAAATATTTTATTGATGTGAATGTGAGAGGGTTGTTTGGTTGATTTAACGTTTGATGAATTTGTATTGAATCTTTTTAGCATTTCAAATCATCTTCATCATCTTTACCTTTCAGACATTTTTTTCTTTAAAAAAAAAAAGCTAATCAAAATTACCTAGTCGCCTCGCATAATTCATTGGTTTGCCATTGTTTGTTGTTATCTTTTTGTATCAAAGAGTAAACCTTGTTATTGCAATACAACTGAGATGAAGTGATGATTAATTTTCATGCTTTTTCAACAAATTTTGACTTCACATTATTTTATAATGTTTAATCCACCGGTAGTCTATAAAAATTAATAAATTCAAAGTTACATGCCGTCATTCACAGTAAGAATTAGTGTATTAATATATATAATAAATGGTCATGTAATACAACTGAGATGAAGTGATGATTAGAACAGTAACTAGTAAACATGAAAACTACAAAATGTTCATGGCGAAACAGTTTTATCCAATCTCTGAGGATGGAAAATAATACCATTTTTACCTCAAGAGAACGAAATGAAATATGGGAGGACCAAACTGAAAAATATGAACTGTAAAGTGACGCACTGTTCTCCTATCATTACTAGTTCTTGTGTTTGTTTTAGTTTTTTTAAATTATCAATTAATATGGCTAATAAATATTGGTCCAGTTAAAAAAGAGTTGACTTATAATTTATAATGTTATTGGTTCAAATCCCATTGTCAATATGATCGCTTTGTTAGTAAGCGATCTATAACTAACTTTGTAAGTGTTTTGAGTTCAAAAACATGCACAAACCCTAATGAGTTTTGAGCCCAGGAGCTGAGTCACTTAAACTTTTTTCTGAAAAAAATATTGGTCAAGTGTTGGTATCTTAGCATTATAGATGATAAATGGAAACCTTATCTATACCGGTTAAGAATTTAATATGTTGCACATTCGAGGTAACATGAAAACAGATCAACACAAGTGCGAGTGGTACAATATCGCAAGGAAAGTGACATTCTTGTTGGATGTGGAAAAAAGAAATAACTCACTTGTGTTAACTGTAGTTATACCCCATTCCCCTTTTAAAATGGGATGAGCAAAATAATTGTTCACCAACCCAAAGCACCATCAGTTCGTTCTCTCGCTTACAATTTTTAGTATTCTAGATACTGCTTTGAGACTCTTCTGCTTTGTCTCTGCCCATTTTTTATCCCTTATAAACTCTGAAGAGTGAGAGCTTTAGGAAATTATGCACACTTCTTTCTGCAACCTCTTGCCTTGGAATCTTTCAATTGAAAAACAGCTTTGAGGAGCGGACAAAGATGAACAAGGTTCCTCCAAAGTTTCTAGTTTCAACTTTGTACCTCCTCATATTGTCCTTTCCTGTCCAAACTCTAGCACATGTTGCTGATACAGACAACAGTCAAAGTGGTGAAGGTGAGGTTTTCAGAAAAAGCTGCAACAATGAATTCCCCTCGATACCCTTCTCTTCCTCATGTCAAAAATCAAAAAGCGCTGAAGAATCTCAAGTTTTACCTCTCCAAACAGATGGTTTGGTATTTGCAGATCAGAGACTTGAAGTTGTATACCCAGTAATACAAAAATTCAAGTCCAGCATCACTTTTGATCCATTAGGCGTCACCAAATCATGGTTTGGTTCAGATATTTGCAGCTACAAGGGTTTCTACTGTGATAATCCCCCAGATAACACTTCAGCCATTGCTGTGGCCTCCATTGATTTCAATGGATTTCAACTTGGAGCTCCAACACTTGATGGCTTCATTGATCAGCTTCCTGATATTGCTCTGTTCCATGCAAATTCCAACAATTTTAGGGGCACCATCTCCACCAAAATCTCCAAGCTCCCTTATCTTTATGAGCTTGATGTAAGCAACAATCAGCTATCTGGTCCATTTCCCATGGCTGTGTTGGGAATGAACACCCTAACATTCTTGGACCTTCGCTTCAACTTGTTCTCTGGGCAAGTCCCTCCTCAGATATTCACCCAGAATCTCGATGTCCTCTTCATCAACAACAATGACTTCACTCAGAGCTTGCCTGATAACCTAGGAAGCACTCATATTCATTATCTCACCTTAGCCAACAACAAATTCGTGGGCCCTATACCTAGAAGCCTCCCTAAAGCTTTGTCCACTCTCACTGAGGTGCTATTCCTGAACAACCGGTTAACAGGTTGTATCCCATATGAGATTGGGTTACTAGAAGAGGCTAGAGTGTTTGATGCTGGGAACAACCAGTTAACAGGTCCATTGCCTATGTCTTTGGGTTGCCTTGAGCAGTTGCAACTTCTCAATTTGGCTGGTAATCTCTTGTATGGTATGGTACCAGAAGTGGTGTGTGGACTAGAGAATTTGGTCAATTTATCACTTTCAGGCAATTATTTCACGCAGGTAGGACCATTGTGTAGGAGCTTAATTCAGCGAGGGGTTCTTGATATCAGGAACAATTGCATTCCTGATCTTCCATTTCAGAGATCAGTGATTGAGTGTGCAGATTTCTTTGTGCACCCCAGATTGTGTTCCCACATGTGGTTTCATAGTTTCATTCCTTGTCAATTTTCTTTTCACAAGTCTTCTGTCTCTGCCCTTCCTAAGCTAGCTCCTTCTTCTCCTTGACCTTTTTTTCTTTGTTTTGCTTCTATGTTAAGACATGGACTGCAACATTTTATCATTTCCCTTTTCCCCCCTTTTTGTGTTTAGTGCGTAATTATGCCAAACATTGTACCGTTCTCCGTCTTCATTCCTTTTAATTATTTCTACTTTTCATTTCCAAGCCTCAAATGAAACACTTGGAAGTTGTGTCACGATTCTGGCCACTCTATCATAATTCATAATTTTTTGATATGATGACAAGGGAGTGGTTAGCAGTTCAACAGGGACCGTGATGGTTTAATGAGTGTATTACAGGCTATTACCATGAAAATTTAGCAGAAAAATAAACAATATTATCATATGATTGATTTGTGGTGCTCAAATAATGGGTGCTATCCTGCAAATCAATAGTGACAAGCCCAGTTGATTATAACATTATTGTTATAATTGGATCCAACTATTTCCAAACCACTCTCTAATATTGACAAACATTAGTATTTAAGAATAAGATAGGATTTGTGCAATTAGAGATTGTACGACCTTAATGATCCAATTAAAGGAGTCTCAAATCCACGAGAAGGGTAGGGTCCCGTCCCATTATGGTATAAACTTTCCTCATTTTTCCCCAGTGGTCCCCTTCATGTATGAAAAATTAACCTTTAGCCACGAAAAAGTAAAGAAAAAAGTTGCAATATATCTCATGCATATCAAGTTGGGCAAGACATTACGTTATCTGACACTTCTTTCAAGGTTGCCAACATGTTTTATTTCTATAAAACAACCACAAACGTTGTTGTTGGTCCCGTACTTCTGTCATTTTGCAAAATGCAACTGATAATGATATGATGGGTGAAGGAGGCCTAAGGGGCATGGGTTACAGCTCAAAAAGATCCAAACAATGCATGATTATTATTTATATAATTAAGGATGTGATGTTCATAATAAAGGAACAAAAATCCAAGTCACTAGGCACTGTTGTGGAAGACTTTCGGCTGTTTATCAAATATTATTATAATTAAAAAAGGTTACAAAATAGTGGATTGTGCCACTGTTATAGTTTGACAATAAACTTGAATCACATTTGCAGAAGGGAAGCAATTTTTTTTAAAAAAAAATTGATGGATATAGAGAGAGTGGCCTTATCAAAATGGAATAAAAACTAGGGGCCTTGCAGTTATCTTATCCGGGGGCTACTTTTTGATCTTGTCGCTCCTGTGGTAGGAAATGAGAGGCCACAGCATCTTTGAAATAAAAACTGAAACACATTGTGAAAAAGCCCCCAAAAAAATAAGAAGAAAGAAATTTTGGAGAGCCTTTTGGACTGCTGTGGGGGAAAAAACCAAAAAGGGGAAAACGGCTAATGACTTGGGAGCGTGCTCTACACCAATTTTTGTTTCTTTTTTCTTAAAAGAATGACTTAATATATGGTGATAACTTTTATACTCAACATTATGGCTAACTTTTATTAGTTGCCGCCACCATACATATATAGCCCAAGTTGTCTAACTCTTACAAGTTAAAACCATCCCTACGTATGTTGGAATAGTATTATAATATCCTATGAAAGATAATCTTTATTATTGGCAGGGTATTCTTCTTTTGTTCACAATAAAACGATAAAGATTTCGCCTAAATGGTTTTTATTCTTTTAGAATACAAAAGCCATTTGATGACGTAATATGATCAATTAAATTGCACTTTTTTTTTTTGCAAAATCTAAAAAATAAGCCTATTATTTATGGCTTGTAAGTAATGTATTGTATCATAAATTCTATTATATATAGATATAAAAAAAAATATATTATCCCGTATATCACATGAATATGTTGTGAAAATTAGATTTTATATCAATGTTAATGCTGTTGCAATGCCAAGGGAAAAGATGGAGATCACTAGAGTTGGGAATGAACAGGGCTTTCTCGCCAGCCCAAATTAGAAGGGATACAGGGCTTGCAAATAAATTGCAAATACTGAAAAAAGCATGGGTAGATCCTCTTTCAATAGAATGAAAACATTACATGCATGCATGCATGCATATATATATATATATAACAGTTAATGTTCTTTACACACATGAAGCCCCTACCGTTCGAAAAAAACAGCAAGAAGAATTTCCTTCTGTTATGTAACCGAAAAACACTACAGTATACAAACTATCAACAAAATCAATAATAGGCTCGAACACTACTAAGACAACAGCAAATTGCAATTACAATAAAGAATAAAAGACCCTTAATAAACATTTCCAAGAATTGCCAAGAATTGATGAATATTTTTTTTCCCTTTCCTCTACTAGTGTTGGTATGAACAGAGTATTTTTTGCCACAAAAAAAGAGTCTAGCAAGCACCTGTCTCCTACTCAGGCAATTATTTGGGTTACTGCTGGCAACATCACAACAAACCCCACAAGATGCTCCACAAGCAGTAATTATGTGCAAGTTTCCAAGTTCCGGATGGCATTATCCAAGACTATAGGCATATATGTATAGTGAGCGGCCACTAATATTAGTATGTTACACTGCAGCAAGAAAAGGTTGTTGTTCAGTCAGATCAATGCTTCTTACCAAGACAAAAATAGTTTCTGGATGGTTATTATTTAGTAAAGTATAATTCATTAGCTGAAAATTGAAAAGAAAAAAAAAAAAGTACTATGGGTCTTTCCTGGGTCCTAAGCTGGGTTATTGGTTAAGAATAATAAATGCACTGCTTTCAACATAAATTTTTTCAAGATAAAATAAAACACTAACAGTCTAATAGTGAAGGCTTCAAGTGCTAAAAAAAATCCATAAAGATTGCTACCTGTACCTAATGTTGTGCTCTTTCCAAAGTCCTGTGTCAATAATCACTCAGCGGTCCAAAAAAGAAAACTAAGCAGTTGTTGTCATAAATGATCATGGTGTTCGTAGGGTACGTGGCAAAGCCTGTTGCCGTGGCCTTGCTCTCATAACTGTCTCATCACTGTGGCGAATCCATTCTGAAAGCCTCCAGGGCTTTTGCCACTTCCACTTGAATTGTACCAACCACTGGTGATGGCTTCTTTTCCACCTCCATAACTTCCCCGAAGCTTGTCCGACAATTGCTAGTTTTTTCATTGATAATTGCCTCATGGGCACCATCTGCATTGACAGCAAGCGTCATGTCCTTCTCCTGGTAAAAAAGGCATGTTCAAATTTAATGTAAAAAGAAGAAAAATTTTACCTTTCTACTCTGATCTATAAATGCCGCAGATTCCCCTGCTATGCAATTAACAACTCCTGGGGTATACTTGAGCTGTTTCGGTACCGGCACAGATGCTGGAGATAATGATCCATTCATATCTTCAACGTAGTGTTTCACTGAATTTGGCGAGTTTCCCTGTTGATATCAAATAATGGTGAGATAACCATTAAAAATTGAAGAAATACATTGATGACAACAACCGTAATTTACAAATATAAGAGAATGCCAAAAAATCAATTGTTACAATGACCATAAATAATGTAACAGCTACAAGGGCACTATGACAAAATTGAAAATTACAAAAACGTAATTACTTAAATTACTAAATACAGGAGACAGTCATGACAAACAATCTACACAAGCTACCTGAACTTCCTCGGGAATCTAGTAATTTTTATTACATCAATTAATGGTAAACTAACTGCAATAAATTACTACTTATACTTCGAACTTACATAGTATGCTTGATTGGAAACACCTTCAATGTCAAACTCATTTCTATTCAAGCTTTCATAAAGTCTTGCTAACTTCATGCCAAGTTGTAAAGGATGAACATTGTAATATGAAGCTTTGAGAAAATAAACTCGACCAAGAAAAATGTAATCTTACAGAAGGTGATGTAGCCAATGTGGTTGCAAAAGCTTGATCTCTCAATTTTAGCTCCTTCTCAACTTCCTTTCGCTTTATCTCACTCTGCCGTAAGAGGCCTACAAGTTCTTTGATTTGATCTTTCATTTCCCTGATCTCCATATCTCTCCCCCATAGTTGGCATCTGCAGAAAAATAGAACTTGAATTTCAAAAACATGTACCAATATAACGAAATGAGTGCATATCATAATTGGACGTGAATAATATATTCCGCTTTTATCAGGGAGCAGGCCTTTTTATTCCCATTCACCAAGCAGATGACTAAATAAGCTTATTCTATCAGCAACAATGAATATACTCTGTAAACTTGTCCTTGTTGGCTCCTTAACATTTGTATTAGTCATGGAAACAAAACATATGTCAATGATAAATATTCAGACCTTCATGGAAAACAGAAGGCCATTTAAAGCAATCAAGAATTTAAAATAATTCTCCTTTTGGCTTATTACTGATTGAATTCTTTCATCTTCAATCTAGTAAGAAACAATGTCAAGACCAAACAGATATCTTCCCCCTATAACCTGAGTATCTGGAGCAATATCAAAGAACAAGCAAGATGAAGCCAGATAGAGATATCTGATTCAGAAAAGTGTAAACAACCTAGAGACGTTTGCATCTTGGAGTCACTCCCCTCTCTATCTGAACACACCTCAATCATTATATTTAAAAAGAAAGAAAGAAAAGGTCCTTTTTCTAGCGGAACTTCCAATCTAGGCATGATCAGGTAACATAAAATCTATTCACAGTGGCAGATACGCTAATGTCAAACATGCAACATGAGACGAAGAATTTAATTAATGGTAAAACAGAGCACCTTGCATCTGCAACAGAATTAAACATATATTGAAGCAAATTCTTGGCTTCTCCCATTGAGCGCAATTGGTTCCAGCGTCCACGATTAGTGAAGGCTCGTTCTCTCTCTTCTGCCTCGGAAAGTTGGGAAGCCATTGCCACTAATGAATTAGATGATATGCTCAGCATGTTCTCAAGCGAAGCTATTCTGGCCATTCTTGCATTTGGTGACATGGAGGATGCTCTGAGGAAAATGAGATATGTATTAAAATCAAACATAAAGAGCCATGTAATCC